>CM069598.1:17770437-18970437 GCA_035771175.1 Paratinospora sagittata
TGCGGCTGGGGTTTCAGAATGGGAGGTGACTTCTGAGGAGGATTGGCTTTGCTGAGCCATTGTCATCCTGTATTTTGTCATCTATCTACAGGTCAGAGGTGGCTGCTCTGATACCATGTTGTTTTTAGAGAAGAAAATAATTCTCTTATATTTTCATGATCACTGTACAGTCTGAATATATAATGAAAGGAAGAAACATTCCTTTCACTATATTTGGTAACAAGATTCTAATTACTAAAAATCAGGAAACTATAAAATAGGAAAGAAACTAATAGAAATATCAGGAATTTCCAGAATCTCTTTATTCCTAAATTAATGTAGACAACTAGTAAAGGAAACTGATTGCTGCAGCTGTATCCCTGAAAATCAGGGATCGGGTATTTCAACAAGAAGGAAGCCACCATGCACAAAGTAAATATCAAAACAAGGAAAAGGAATTAAGACCAAAAGCCACCATTTCAAATTCATCAACCCACTTAACAAGATTGATTTTGTTATGTCACTTATTGGTATTTTTATATATTAAAAGTGTCTATTTATATTAGTTTTTAGCTTATACTACAATAAATCTAGATATTTAAGCATATATGCAAAAATTCTCTAAACTTCTCTAATTTAGTGAATTTTTACAAAAATTCTCCATGTCGAATTAAACTTCTCCGAATTAATTCCAATTTTCAACTGATCGAAGTCAAGTCGAAATCGAATTTTCGATCCTTGGTAGTGAGTTGCACATGGTTTCCAATACAACGACATCTTGTTTCCATCAATAGTCTGCCTACAACTACATATGTTGAAGCATTATCAGTAATGACTTGAACAACTTTATCTTCCCCAAATTTTTCCACAAAAGAATCTAACAATTCAAAGTGCTTCTGTGCAAACTTCACAAAAGATGAAGTATCAATGTGCTCTAGAAACATTGTACTAGAAGGAATATTCACTAAGGAGTTGATAAGAATCATATTTCTGTTGTATGTCCACCCATCAGACATAAAGGTGCTATAGTCATTGGCCATGACTCTAGTGTCTGATCCCTTATAATCTTCTTTAACATCTTTTTGTTGGTTTGATATATCTGATGCAAGATTCCCTTGGTTTTGTGTGTCTGATCCCCCCATCTTCTTGGCTTTGGACCGGCTGTTGTTTTTCTTTTTGATTTCTATTCTCTAATTCAAGAGATTTTTTTTTATTCGATGATATACGAAGATCCTTTTTTTTTCGTTCTGTTGATATTTTTCTTTTCGCTAACATTTGCATTTCCATTAAAATGAAAAAGAAGTAAATTGATTGGTTCTAATAGGTCATAAAAGGTTTTCAATATACTTCATCCTTTAACAAAGGCACCCTCACTTAATAATATGATCATCCTTTCAAACCAAGACCAAATCGTCCAATTCCTTTAATCATTGAAAAGAAATATGGGGAAGTACAAATAACAAGATATGGATTGGTTGGGAAGAGGAGAATTTGAGTTTAGAGCAACTGAAAAGGAAAACAATGGATGCATGGGAAATGGAAAGAGGGGCTGTCGGAAATAGCTTGGTTGGGCGAAACTATGGAGCAACCTAGGATCTTAATGGGGGACTTCAACACAGTCAGTTATGATCATGGTTAAATGTCGGCCTTCCAACTAACCTAGAATCAATGGAAGACTTCGAAGGCTGTATCAATTCTGCAAAGCTTCTGGACCTAAATATCAGGATTTTGAAATTTACTTGGACTAATAATCATGAGGAGGGTATTGTTAGGATCTTTTCCTAGCTGGACAAAATATTGTTTAATGAAGATTGGTTGCAGAAGTTCAATGTATCAGAATTTAAAGTGCTAGATCAAGGATTCTTGGATCATTATCCCCCAATCACATCTATGGGGGAAAAGGTAGTTTAGTTCAACAATTTTAATTTTCTTTTTCGTTTTTAATTCTACCTCTGCTTTATACAACTTGAACATTCCAATGCCTCAGTTTTTTCATGTGTGAGCTTGTGAGGTGAATGTAGCCATAACAGGAAAAGTCATCAATGAAAGTGATAAAGTACATGTAGCCACCTAAATTCGTAGGTGTAAAAGGACTACATATATCAATACGAATTATCTGCAACGACTCTTAACTTCTAGTTGCCCCTTTCTTCTTGGCTTTAGTAAGCCTACCCTTAACACAATCAATGCAAGTCTAAAAATCTGAGAAATCAAGGGAAGCGAGAATACCATCTCTAATCAATCTCTAAATCTAGTCTTTAGAAATGTGATCCAAATGCTTGCGCTACAACATAAAAGAATTTCCATCTCTTGCACGTTTGGGTCCAATTGTAGCATGCATAACAACAAAAGAAGATGAAGTTGAAAAATTTGGATCTAAATTCAATCGGTACAAACCATCACATTAAATGTTAGATCCAATCAAATTAGAACTAGAATAAATATTGAAACCTCCATAACCAAAATGTAGTTTATAACCACATGAATCAAGTCTAGAATTAGAAATCAAACTCCTTCTAATAGAAGGTACATAAGCAACATCCTCTAACTCTAATAAGCCACCACAGGCTAATGGTAAAGCAACTACTCCTATGAACACTACTGATGCTGTTGCTCCATTTCTCATGAACTCAAGCAGCTTCCCCATCAATTGGCTTCCTCTTTCTTTTAAAGCCCTTCAAGGATTTTGCAACATAAATGTAAGAACTAGTGTCAATCCACCAAGAGAACGTAGGGACATCAATTGAATTGGATTCAAAACAAACCAAGGTTGAAGTTATATATGTGTGTGTGTGTGTGTGTATATATATATAGTATTGATCTTGGTCTCCAATTTAAGTAAATTATTAAGTTAATTTATCAATTAGAGATAAACACTAGATAGATTAAGAATCTAACAACCACCTAGGATACGAATATATATGTATCTAAAACAATTTAGAGATTGAATAGAATGCTAAATCCATTAGATTTCCTCCTATGAATTCTCATGAACGCGAAAGCACGCAAGGTGATGGCCGCCGCAACATAGAGTAAGAATGGTGAGCACTCCTCTCTTCTTTTTTCTTTTTCCTTTCTCTCTACTAGTGGCGAGGCCTAAAAGTAGTCATATTACCTTTTTTTCTCTTGCCACTTCTTATATCTGTGACGATTTTTCTTCATATGCCCTTTCTTCTTGCACCGGAAGCATCTCCCAATCACGTTATCAAGTACCGTTTTGTCCCTTACAGTGATGTTTGAAAAAATTGGAGCTTCTTGGTTTGTTCACGTGATATTTATCTTCATTGTGCTTCTTTTTGCCCTTTTTTTTTTGGTCTTGAGTAACCATATGGGCACTTTCGACCTTGTTCTTCTTCATCATGTCTTCCTGTTGCTCTACATTGGAGGTCATTTCATTTAGTCCAGTCCCCATTCAGCCTGTTGAGTATTATAAGACGTTTTGTTTGCTGATTGTAATAGCAGTAGTGTTAGGCTATGGGAGAGGACCCTGATTTTGTTTGTTGGTTGGGTCAGCTCCAGTAAGTTATCTATGGGGTATAATTTTGGGGAGTGGTTGCTCAATTGGAACAACATCCTAGATAGGTTGTAATTCCACTGGGACATCTCGTCCCCGTGGCCTTTTTTTCCTCTATAATTAATATAATATATGTTTCTTTTCAAAAAAAAAAAAAGTATTATAAGACGTTTTAGGGGTACTAAAACTGCTCTAGAATGGATTCTAGTATTAACCATACTAAGTATGAGTCTGGGATATTGACTTGCATGGCCCCCAACTTCATTGCAATGTTTGTGAGCTTCATTATATGTTCATAAACCCCACATACACCATCACATGTGGTATTAGTTAATTGTCTCATATAGTTGCCCTTTTCAGTCTTATCAAAGATCTTGAACTTCTTTGCCATTGGCTCTAGAAATTCTTATCATTATCCATTTCTAGAATGCTCTTCATAATTGTTCTAGCCATCGATAGATGCATAATCATCAAACTAAGTCTGTTTGACTCAACCTATTTATCATAAAATGCCAGATTTGTGGGCTTCGTAGGCCTGCCTACTTGTAGTGCACATCTATCCTTATAATCGCAAAACAACTCTAAGAGTCTCATTCCACTCTTCAAAATTGGTCTCATTCAAAGTCTTAATGGCAAATAATTGAGTTGAAATGATAGATGAAGTGAAAACTAAAAATATATAGCATCCGTGCTCACAAGGTTTGCATATTAAACCATATATGATTCATATCATCATCATATACAAACAAATAAATAATAAATCAAAATGTGACTAGAATAATATACTAGTCTAATCGAGTCCAAATGCATCATTGCTATCTGCCTTAGGATTAAAGATTACAACATGCATCGGGTCGTCTTAATTATAACAATGAAACCAAGTATACTTAATAACATAATGTTTGAATAACCAACACTTTGGAGCGGAAGATTATTCTAAGTTCTATCATCCATACACTTGCTTTACCCCATTAAAATATCCCACCAAGTAATAACTAAGGGTGTAACGGGTTGGGTTGGAGCCAAATCCCAACCCAACCCAAACTAGTTCGGGTTGGGTTGGGTTGGTCATTTAGGTTGAGAATCTTGAAATGAATCAAATTACACCTGTAAATTTTACATACAAGTTCTACACTAATAGACATCAAGCATGTAATGTTTCAATTTCAAATACATATCAACATGTAAATTTGACAACCATTTCAAATTAACCATAAATATCAAGATGTTTTAAATAAATCACATTCATCCACCACCATATCATAATATGACAAATGCAAATTGAGAAGAGTTTCATTACAACCACAAATACAAATTCAAGACCGTTTAAAGTAGCATCAAGTTGTTAATAACGCGAAAGATTGATGAGGTTGAGCCACTTCCAAGCTTCAATCTCCATATAGAACGAGAAGGAGAGGGGATTTTTAGAGTTAGGGTTATTAATTGGTTCGGTTTGGGTTGATTTTTTAGGTTCAAAATCCGTGACCCAACCCAAACTAGTTCAGGTTGAGATTTTTTAACCCAACCCAACCCAACCCGTCTGGTTCGGTTCGGTTCGGTCGTGTTGGTCGTGTTGGTCGGGTTGGCTTACACCCCTAGTAATAACCCTTCTAAAGAGATGATTATTACCCATATGGATTGTTAATGCAATTATAAGTCACACATATACTCCTTTTGTCGGCATATTGAAGTCGATCGTGCGGGGGGAAGAGAAAATCAGTCAACAAAACAAATGGAGCAACAAAGTCTTGGGAATATTCAGATTCCGAAACTATAATAGGTATCCTCTAAGTTTGTTCGCCCAATACCGGCTAAACTTGGGATACAAGCTATATCTTGGTTTCAAAATAGTATAGCATACATTCTATATCCACCGAGTGAAAAAAGATCATCTAGTTTCATAAAAGCAAGTATAAAGAACCTTTATACAACTCAACGTGTGCGACTAGAGGGGGGGAGGGGTTTCTCCCCCTCCCTTTAATTGGTCCGACGTCGGGACTTTTGGAGGAGGGGGAGAGCTTCCCCTCTATAAAAGCCCCCTCGCCTCCCCTCCCCCATTCCCCTCCCAAATCACTGAGGCTATCATTGATAGTTGTGGAGAAAGAGGAGCCTCTATGCTTGCAAGGAGGCCCCTTCCCAAGATTAAAATTTTTTCTCCCCATCTTTCTTTGTTCTTTTTAAATTTTTTTATTGGTTTTTGTTTTTTATGTTTTAATGTTTATATTTTTGTTGTTCTTGTTTTCTATGTTAGTTTTTGTTTTCTTATTTTATGTTTTTTTATTTATTTTAATGATTTAGTTCTTTTATTCTTTTATTTCAATTTTTGATAACTATTTGCCTTTTAATATAATGAATTTTTTATAAATTTTTTAGTATAAACCGACCCACCCGATCGACCCGCCTAATGAACTGGTCGGTCGGGTATAATACCTCAAATATTAAGGTCGAGTTGGAATTGAGTGAAGTTTTCCTTCACCCGATGAGGTCGAGGGGGCCAATTTTTGGGCCAAACCTAACCCAGTCCGACCCACTTACAACCCTAACTCCTAGAATGTTGAAGGTGGCATTTGTCCTATTTGATTCCTTTTATACTTGTGTTCCCTGATTGAGATTGATTCTAAGTGAAACTCAATGCTAAGCAATCCAATAGTGCATTGGATGGTTTACATTCATTTTCTGAAGTTTATTTAAGCAACAAGGAACTCCCCATTTCCTCAACGCATGGAAATATTCTTGGGATGGTTTCCTTCTGAGCGTAAAAAGCCCCATGGATATTAGATTACATATGAATAATTCATTTAATTGTAAAATCTTTCCTAGTGCCTGTAATTGTGTTGTATGATTATCTCTAAACATACACAACCAAATAGGAAAAAAAGAAGCCAAAAAATTGTAAACAAACCAACAAATAAAATTAAGTAGTCAAGACAGAAAAGTGAAAATAATTTGATTGCATTATTATATTGTCAAGTCACAATGGCAATAGTCTAACATCTATAAAATGTAATAAGTATTAATTTAAGGAAGCAACTTTAAAATAGGGAACAAGGAAAGAAATAAGTGAGCAACTGTAACTTCTGGAAAATCTATTTAGTGTAATATTTTTATGCTCTTTGAATTGAATGAGGCAAGAAAGCTAATACAGAACTTCTGTAAAATGTTTTTAGTTGTGTACATATATTGCGTTTGCATATCAATGGATGTAAAAGTTAGATTTGTAGCAGATTGATTATAGATTTAAGGAAGCAAAAGTGACGTATGTGAGGAGGGAAGAAATTGATTGAGCAACTGTAATTGATACATTTTTTGGTTCCTATAGGTTTAGCTCTTAAGCAACATGCTGGAGCAACGTTTAATATGTTAAGTTTAGGCCATTCTCTTCCTTCTTCTGACTTGGAATTTGTTCAGATGTTCATTGGAGATGGAGCAAAACTTGTTCGTGATGCTTTTCAACTGGCAAAGGAGAAATCTCCTTGCATCATTTTTATAGATGAAATCGATGCAATTGGAACAAAGCGATTTGACAGGTGTGTCTCATTTGTATTTTACTTTCGATTGATGATTTTTTTTTGAAGGTTACATTTGCTGGACATTTCTTGGGATTAATGGAGTTGAACCACACATATGGTCTTGACGAGTTGTGCTTTAACTGTGCAGTTATTGGGGCCAATAATTTGCTGTTACTGACATTTATACTTGTGTAGTAAGTAATTAAAAGACTTTGGGAAGTGCAGTTATACAAGATTCCATAAATTGTTGTTATGGAAGGGAAACGAACTACTTGCCTTTAACTGGAGGAAAATAAAATTCGATAGATGATCATAATGTAATTCTGTAAGGTTCACCATGGTTTGAAGACTGGGCAAGTCAACTTGGACTTGCTTAGTTGGCATAACCTGGCCATAGATCTATCACTATTGTGGTGATTTAGGGTTTATTGACCTTGACTAGATTTTGATTTATTTGTGTTTATTCCCACAAAAATTTCAACACTTAAAAATGCTAGAAAAAAATCTCGAGTTGTATCCTTTGGTATATTCATCAGCATCATTAAAGCATCCACATCATCTTAACAATCACTCGAAACAAATTTCTGGTAGCGCAAATTCATAGACTGCTCTTCTCTACCTCTGATACACACACAAATCTTATTTCCTTGTTGCTTCATTAAGGACAAATATTGTCTCTAATTTTGTTCTGTATTTGCTATTTTCCTGGCCTTGTTGATATCTTAATTGTTTAATCTTGCGAATTTGAAATCAAGATGTCCCTAGCTGGGTTAAGTTGCTAGCCTGTTGCCATTTGAATGCCAACTAATAAAGATGTAATACTTTTACATATGGGGAATGGATTTTTGAGTCTAAAGACAGTAAAGAAGTGTGGAAGTGGAATGTGAAAACTTGCAGAAATCTTGATTATTGGACTTCATGTAATATTAGAAACAATTTGGAAGCATTTCATCTTGTGTGAAAGTTTAAGATAATATACTATTTGACGTTACCTAAATGATGCTGACACGTTGACAGTCATTAGACGTTTTGAGCCATCAATCTTTTACCTATAGATGGTGAATATAATGTTACATGTGCTAAAAAAGATAGAGCTTATTATAATGATAAATGCCAACAAATATCTTGAAATAAAGTGGAAGTGTCGCACAAAGAGATTGAGTTTTAGAGTGGTAATTGTGTCTCTTGCTTACTTTCTTGTAAGATGTTAACTTCAAGTCGTCAACCTTTTAGAAGAGACCATGCCATCAATATTGTACATGATTAACAAGTTTACCTTTTTCGTTCTTTTACAGTGAAGTAAGTGGAGACAGGGAAGTTCAGCGGACTATGTTGGAACTTCTTAACCAACTTGATGGTTTTAGCAGTGACGAAAGGATAAAGGTTGGTAGATCCTCCCCTCTCTAGCTCATTTGTTTTCAAATTTTAAGTGTTGTTTGCCTTGTTAACGTGTTCAACATATAAACAGAGCATGATACTGCTTTAGCCCTTAAAGTGTGAGGCAGACCTTTGGCTTTCAACCTACTTGCATTGTCCATGATGGCCTTGTTCTTTCTCTTTTCAACTCAATTATGTTGACGTGTGTATGGGGGTGTAACATGTTCAATCCAATGACTTGTGAAACAATCCGAACGCCTTAGAAGTGTACTCACCTCCTTCATCAGTTTGCAACCCCTTAATGTAGCAGCCACTCTACATTTCAACCAGAATTTAAATCTTCTGAAAAATCAAAAGCATCAGACTTATTTTTCAAAAAATAGACCCATATTTCTCTTTTGTAGTTATTAATAAAAGTGAGAAATATAAATTTCCTCCATTAGAGGTATTCTACATGGGACTTCAAATATTTGAATGGATCAAATCTAAAAGTGGGGTGGCACACCAAAATGATGAATTTGGAAAAGGTTGCTTATTTTGCTTTCCAAGAATGGTTCTTCACAAAACTATTTGGACAATCTACTACTGGCAATTCGTTCACCAATTGCTTTTGAACAACTAGTTTCAAAACTTTGAAAATTTAAGTGCCCAAATTTGCAGTGTACATTTGGAATGAATGGCAATCTAGACTTGGAGTTTGTTTCTCTACCCCTGTCTCGTTTGAAGATGCTATGATGATCTCTCATATTAACGGTCTTAATGGGAAGCAAGTTAAGATTATGTGTTCAGCTGTTTTGGCAACAATTTGGATGATTTGGTTGGAACGTAACTGTCGAATCTTTGATGGTTGTGTTAGGACAGTGGAGGATGTTTGGAATGAGGTGATTATTTTAGCTAGTTCATGGTTAATAGCCTTTAAGATTAATGGAGACTTTCCTATCAATAGTTGGATTAGAAATTGGAGAGAGTGTTTGAATTGATTTCTTTATGTTTTTTCCTAGGTGTGGGGTGTTGAATTGATTTTCTTTTCTGTGTGGGATTTTTAGTACCTCTAGTGCTCCTTTATGTATTTCTCAGCTTTTTGATTATTAATACATCCTTGTTGTTTATTCTCAAAAAAAGGTATTATTCTTTTGCAGTAAGCCTTGGAAAACATTGCTTACCTCAATTTGTGTCTCTTCTGAACGTACTCTGTCTTCATTAAATCTTGAATCTTGAATCTGCATGTTCCTTATTGCTTTTTGTTTTGCACATGAGAAAACTATCTCATCAACAATCCCCCCCTTAAACACATTTCATGATACCTGTTTTGACATTGCAGTGCTGTTAATCTTATCCTGGCTACAGGTTATTGCTGCAACTAATCGTGCTGACATCTTGGACCCTGCTCTTATGCGTTCTGGACGTTTGGATCGCAAAATTGAGTTTCCTCATCCATCTGAAGAAGCAAGAGCTAGAATATTGCAGGTAAACTTTACTATTGATTTTCTTTTATTATCTGCTAGATTAGTATACTTTGTTAACATAATTTAATTTTCTATTGCTGTGGCGCTGCAGATCCATTCTAGAAAAATGAATGTGCATCCAGATGTGAACTTTGAAGAGCTGGCTCGTTCAACAGATGATTTTAACGGGGCACAATTAAAAGCAGTCTGTGTAGAGGCTGGAATGTTGGCTCTTCGCCGAGATGCGACAGAGGTTCTATCTTGTCTTTCTTCCTAAACTGAAATTTTTTTGTTTTGCATCCATTCTTGCTGGCTCTACCTTCAGAAGGATATATCTGAAGACTAACTTTGCCTACTTAATCCTAAACCATATATGCTCATTTGGCTGAAGTTTCAATGCTGCTATTACTACTGGCATGCATCTTCGTGTTTATAAGATTTCTGTCATGATGTTCATCCTTATCTTTCTACTCCCTTCTTTTTTGGCTGTCTTGGTGTACATTATGGTTTGTCAAGCCTGCTTTGTGGAGGTTTCTAGTTTATGGGGAGGAAGCTCAATTCTGCCTCCAGCGGCATTTCATTTTTTCCCCATTTTCTCCCAATTGCAATTGGTGGGTTCTTGTGTCACAAGTGGCTTTTACCTTCGTTTGTCATCACAATCCATCTCTCAATGAGTGCAAGAATGTATTTGCCTATTGAGATGATAGTAAATATGTTTTTATAATCTTCTTTTCCTCTATTTTCTTTCTTTCCTGTGTGGAGGGTTGTGGCAGTGTACTTCTATTCTAAATTCTCTTATAAAAAACTTCAAAATTCCTATTTAATTGTTGCACCGGGCATTTCATTGAATATGGTTTTGTTACACTCAATCAGAAAACAATCAAGCCCATCCCATGAACTGTGCAATAACCCTAGCATAGAAATTCATACGAACTTGCAACTTCCATAGTTCCTACGAAGATTCTCTCTCAGAGATTAAAGTTTGACTAGAACCTTCTAATCCCATAACAGCCCAATTTCTTGATTTAGGTTGAGTTGTACCCCCAAAAGTAGAACAAGTGTTAGAAGTGTGTTCGATTGATTCAATATCAATGAACTTGAAAGGAGAGTTAAAGGTTGGAATGAATTTAATAATTATAGTTAGGTGTACAAATACTAGAAATTTACCCAATGATGATTTTGTTTCCTTATTTTGCTTAGCTACTTTTTTGATAAACTATGTTGTTGCACAATTACAATTGTTAAGTAGCATCTGTAAAGAGCCTGGATTATGGTTTAGTGACTTGTGTTCTGAACTGATTGCTACTGTTTTTGGTGTTTTCATCAGCATTCTAAGCTATGTAGTGTTTTGTTGATCAGGTAATCCATGAAGATTTCAATGAAGGTATCATTCAAGTTCAAGCAAAGAAGAAATCCAGCTTGAATTATTATGCTTAGTCGTTATATATATATATAACGTATCATGTGAAAGTTGAACGAACTTCTGCGAATATCTCGAAACAAAGTTTGAGTTATTATGTCTAATTTGAAATTTCAATTATTCTTTTGTTTTTTTTTTCTTTTTTTTCATGTAGCTTTTGTTGATGCTTATTGGGTCACTTGTTCTATTTATGTATGCCAATATTTGTTGTTTTTTCATGACAAAGAAGTAAGGAAGAAAGCTGTCTGAGAATACTGAACATGTATGATTTACTTACTAAAGGACTTAACTAAATGTCAGATTGTAGTACTTGCAAGGCCCTGAGGAAAATCTCAGGCAAGGTAATGTGTCGAAAGTTGTAGTTGATGGTAGTGAGGGATGTGATATGCTGCCAACATATGCATTTTTCTCTTATAATTTTTGATAAGAGAGAGAATGTATTCTCTCATTTAAGTTCTTTTTTTCTTACAATATTTTATTAAAAATATTTTTTGCATAATTTTATTAATATTAAACCCAAATTTTAAGATATTACAGTCTTAAGTGAATTTTGTCGTTTTTTTTTAAATAAGGTGAAATTGTTATTATTTGTCAATATATTTATTGTAGTTGCTTTTAACCAGTTCTTGGTTATACATTTTCTTGCTTTTTGTGATGCAGCTACATGGGATCAATGGTGGATGCCATTTTTGCCTCCCCACCCGCAGTACAGTTTTTATTAAATAATAAATGATTGGTTCATCTAATTTAATATTATGCATTTTTCCTTTTTCAGATTTTTAAATTTACTGTTGGATTGTGTCTCAAGTTTTGAATCATAAATCAAAGGGAAACTTGAGATTCAAAAGCCCTACTGTTTTAGGAAAACCTTCCTGTTCTGTCGATTTTTTTTTTTTCTTTTTATTCTTTTATTTGTGAGAGATCTGTTCTCTCAAATTGCAAACAGGAGAAAGAGGGATAGAATGAGCGCTATTTTTTTTTTCTTTTTTTTTTTTTTTTTAATTGAAAATGTGGGATGCAATCTAAATCGTAGAATTCAATAAATATTCCTAGTTTTAAAAAAAGATAAATGTTTTTACGACTTAAGAATTATATTCAAAATCATACTCATGTTGATGTAGTGTATGATGAGTGAAAGATTTTTTTTTTTTTTCTTATGATGTAGTGATGTGGCGTATAGACAACTCAGCTTGGGTATAAATTTAGATACCTATCTTGAATCGTTTTAACACTCGTAATATAACACACTAATAAATTATTTAGAGGGTTGTCAATTCAACCACAAAAAATCACTTTCTCTATTACAAAAAATTACCAATTTAGAATTTTAAGAATGCTTTCATGTGATTGTACCAAAATACCCCTAACTTAACCTTCTTTACCAAAATCATCTAACTCAATTGCTAACCCTACCTCCAACACTTTTCCTTTTCTTCCTCCCCCGATTTTCTTCACTTCTTTGAAGTTTTTTTTCATTCTAAATAACATATTCAAGGTATGCGATTCATCTTTTGAAGTTTACAAGCCTTTTTTTTTGTGTGTTTACAAGTATATTTTTGTATTTTTTTGTGTATTGGATTTGTATCTTGAACCCAATGTCAATCTTGTATGTTATTCTAAAACCACCGATTTCTTACACATTTTCAAAGCAATATGGAGAGAAATTCTGGTTTAGAAGATGACGCGCATCATTCTAAGGTATATTTTCATTTTTTTTGGGTGTATTTCAAACTTTTTGTAGGGATATTAATCGTCGTGGGTTCAGTGACACAAGACCAAATCGGGATGTATTGGTTCGGTCACATTGGACCGAACTAGTCATATTTTCTATTTTTTACTTAGGTTCAGTCATGAGTAATTGAACCAATACGTATCGATTTAGTCACTTACGTCCGAACCAGTCAATTTTTTTTTTGTGTGTTTTAACTACGTTAATATATTTTTGTTGTCATTGAGGTTGTTTTTTTATCGTTTCCATTGCGATTAGGTTTCATGATGTCTAATTTGAATTTCTTGGTTACTTTGAAGATGAAGATCCAAGTAAGCCATTGGAGATTGTTATCGACTATATTGAACAATTTACTCCTAACATTCCATTCACGACCAAAGAAGAGCTTGTTTCATGGGTACAAGACGTTGAGAGAAGACCTAGGATTACTTTTGTCTGTGAGAGATTCGGTCACTACAAATTTGTCGCTCAGAAAGATTCAGAATACAAGAATAAGAGAAGGAGTGACATATGGACGAAAAAGTGTGGATATCATTTTCTATTAAAGGCAAAGATGTCTAAGGATAATGAATGAGTTTTTGAAGTAGCATGCGACAGTCATAATCATCCAACAATAAAATACTTGGAAGGGCATTCCTATACTGAGAGGTTAATGAAGGAAAAAGATGGATATTATGATTCAGATGTCTAAAATCAATGTTAGGCCGAAAGACATCCTTATGACATTGAAAGAAAGAGATGACACTAATGCATCTACTTTGAAGACGATCTACAATGCGAAACAAAAGCACAAGATAATAGAGTACGGAGGTAGATCTCAGATGCAACAACTGTTGCATAAGCTAGAAGAAGAAGCATATGTTGAGTGACACAGATGTGATGAGGGAACTAATATTGTGAAAAACTTGTTTTCTGCTCATCCCGTTGCTGTTGATCTTGTGAGATGGTTTCCTCATGTTTTGTTAATGGACTGTAAGTATAAGACAAACAAGTATAGATTTCTATTGTTACAAAATGTTGGCGTTACATCAACGGATGTGACATTCTTAGTGGCGATCGCATATTTGGAGTCTGAAAGTTAAGACAATTACACTTGGGCATTTGGTAAATTGAGGCAATTGTTGGATGGTTGGTCCCTACCCAAAGTAATTGTGACAAACAGAGAGTTGACTTTGCTTAATGCAGTTGCCAAAGTGTTCCCTGGTATCGCTCATTTAATCTTTACATGGCACATCAACAAAAATGTGTTGGCTAAATCAAAAGGGTTACTTTGAGAAGAAAAATGACTTTGAAGCTTTTTTGGGCTCATGGAATGAGTTGGTTGCTAGTGAAACAATGAAGGAATACCACCAACGTGAGCGAGTATTATCTCATAAGTACAATGAGTATCTTGGTTTGGTGCAATATCTAAAATCTACATGATTGAATCTCTATAAGGAAAGGTTTGTGAAAGCATGAACTAATCAATATAGGCACCTTGGCAACACCACAACCAATAAAGCAGAGAGTGCTCATTCAAAGTTAAAAAGATATTTAGGCTCATCTCAAGGTAACTTTAAAACTTAGGTGGTTATCAATTCAATGCTTGAGTTGCAACATACAAAGATCAAGGCTTCATATGAAAGGAGCCTAAACATTGTACAACATAACTATTAGGATTCAACTTACAGAAACTTGTCTCTAAAGTCGCATTGGAGAAGATATCCAAGGAGCTAAAATGGAGTGAATACATTAGGATGGACCGAAATGCTTGTGGGTGTGTGTTACAAAGAACACACTGGTTACCTTGTGCCCATAAGCTTATTTTGTGTAAACAAACGAATATGCCAATTCCCCTCTCTTCAGTAGATGCCTATTGGAGAAAATTAAATCTCGTTTCTTGCAAGATTAACAATGAGCCAAGATTAAATCTTGTTCCTTGCAAGATTTAAATTTTGGCGCGAAGATTGAACAGTTAACCAAAAAATATGAGAGTTGTGATGGGAGTGTCGAGGGTAGAATGAGTCAAAGGATCAGAGAGATAAATACCCCTTCATCCACTGCTATCACTGTCCTTGAGGAAACAAAGAAACAAGAGGGAGGCCACGTACGAAGATCGATAAATAAAAAAAAAAGAAGTCCCTCACTGTTTGAGCATATTTTGTCTGCCCATGTTACTTCTTCTGTCCATGTCGTTTCTTCTGTATCATCAGCAAAAAGATCTACAGAACACGCTCAAACAAATCTCAAGTTTATGAGGATCAATTCTCTAGTGGTTGGCGCCAATACATTCATCAAGTCAAAGATGTCAGATCCGATAGACATTGTGGGTATCGGATAGTTGCCGAAGCATTGGGTTTAAGAGCAAATGGTTGGCCCCAAGTGAGGGAGGACTTACTGAGAGAGGTGCAAATATATGAAGACCATTATACATCAATTTTGAATGTTACACTCATAACCCTAAGAAAACTTAAAAATACAGGGTTTGGTCCAGTGGTACCGAACGTACTAGATTAGTTCGGTAACATACAATCGAACACTAAGAAGCATGTTCGGTGGAACTGGACCGAACCGTACATTTTACACATGTGGGGTATTTTGAATTGACACTGTTCGATAATTAGGTATTGAACTATGTGAATAGGTTCAGTGACACATGGACCGAATCACTATTAATACCACAAAAACATCTATATATACCACATAGAACTTTAGACATAACAGTAAAGTTCGGTACCAAAATACATAACTCTAAAACAGAGGTTCAATGTTATGTGACCGAATTGTGTGAAGATAAATAACTAGTTCGGTGGAACATGACCGAACAATACATTTTACACAAGTGGGGTATTTTGGATTGACTTGTCCGGTCCTATGATACCGAACTATGTGTAAAGGTTCAGTGACATATGGACCGAACCACTATTAATACCACAAAACATTATGTTAGGTCTGTGGCACCGAACCTATGTGTTCGGTTCGGTGAGAAAGGACCGAACCATACATTTTGTGTTTTTTTAAAATTTTCAGCTGGGTTGTATATAGAAGTCCAATCACCTGTTCTATTTTCAACAACCATTTCATATACTTTAACAATGAAAAACCACATAATATTGATCCACTCCATGCACTTTAACAATGAAAAAACCACATAATTCTATTTTCAACAACCATTCCATCCACAAAAATGTCATAAAAGTCAAGTAAAACACACTTATATTACAATTCAAAGTTAAGTCAAGTCAAAAAACATAAACCCCTCCAAAAACTACTGGTTGCCTCTACGTTTGCGATGGTAAGTTCTTTGTACAAGTCCTATTGATGATGACCCTACTTCTTCAGTCCTAGTAGAGGGAATCCCAGATTCAGGTCGTCCAGTCATTGATGGCCCAACTTTTTCGCTCCTACCAGCACCCTGTGTGCTCATTCCAGAAAGAACATCAATAATGAAGTCCATGGTGACAATGACACTTTGAAGTGTCAACTCTTATTCTTGTCTGGACCTCCACTGTAGTGCAATATCCAATGCACGTCTATTTTGCTGTCACATTGAAAATTTACAATTAAACCAAATACATGAGAAAAAATAAACAAATATTGAAGTGAACATACAGTAGTAGTCACGTATTTAAAAAACAAACGAAATGCAATGTCAATTACAATAATTGGATTGTTCTCTGCATTCCTTTCTTGGGAGTCACCAATGTCTCTTTGTTCTGGGTTCTGAATGATTAGATGAGATATAAAACGATACCACTAGAGATAATTGGGAACTGCATCCCATAGACGTGCTACATGCTAACCGCATGTTCTAGTAGACAACTTGTCACGACCCACGATCTGTGACATCATGACAGGCACGGAACCCCGGGGTATACCCTCTTTCGATACACCAGGTGTCCTGTCAGCCTAATTAAACAACCCAAGATAAACACTTAATTCTCATATAAGCATCAAACTTAATGGACATAAACAAATCATTAAGATAATTACATTCTCAAAATGTAAACCATAAATAACAAAAATGTAAACCAAAATAATCAAATAACAAAAACTATACCTAACCATAAATACATCTCATCTATGTGTTAAGTATAAGTACAGTAGGTGTTATTAAGTACATATTTAACAAAATACAAGAAAATATACTAAGCACCTACGTCAGCAAAAGTTGGAATATGCTCCGCAGTCAAGCCTTCCCCTTCCCCTTCCTATCAGAACCTGAAATGATAAGAATGAGGAAGTGTATTCTTTGATCTCCTTAATCTCTTCATTTTCCTGAGTCTTCAGAGAGTTCCTAATTTCTGTTAAAATCTCATTCTTCTGCTGCAACTGACTCTGTTCCAACTTGTTCATCAGCTGAGACATAACAAAAATCTGGTCTTCTCTAACTTTCCTTAGAAAGTCTTCCTCTACAAAGAAGTGATGAGCAGGCATGCTGGAAGAAGGATAGGATGGTGAAGGGTGATCAAATTGATCATGTGAAGATGAACTCACATCCTATATTTCTTCTACTTCATCCTCTTTCTGAAGTTCATCAGCATCCTCATGATATTCTTCACTTCGAAATCATCATTAGCGAAATGGTTGCACTCATGAGCTAACCCAGATAGCTCAATCAAACCACTTTATATCTAATCAACCCACATTTAACCCACATGAATGCAATAAGTTGATTCTCATGATCCAACCATCATAATACAATGCATTCAATCATGATTGGGGTCAATTAAACTAGTTCCCATGTCAATTTTATCAATTGACTTAGTCTAGGTCAAAATCTCCAAATTTGGGCAAATCCCCAAATTCATGGCCTTGGCCAAAATTACACTACACCAAGGTTTTTCACCATTCAAAATCAGTAAATTGGACTATCAAACATCAACATTTACCCATTTAATCAACATAGATTACATGCAACTTGAATGAAAAACCTTAAGTCCATAACCTAGGTTTAGGTCCAATACACACAATCCCTCCAATTTCTTGCTAGAGATTGGGAGTTTCATCATTAATGGGTTCCCAACACCCTCTAGATACACATATCTAGCATGCAAAACCTAATTCCAAAATGTGTTCTTTCACCACCCCCTTAAAATCTGGGATTCATGTGTGGAAAACGCTTCTTAAGTGTTGTTCTAGGTTAAGGAATGCCATTAATACCACATACAAGCTTAAAATAACATCAACAAGCAAACCCTAGGTCTAGAAACCTTCAAATCCGGGATTCATACTAATGCCAAAGTCAAAAGAAAGCTTGAATGCACAAGCCAAAGAGATTAAAGGAAGAAAATGAGGAAAAACATGATACCTTAGAGGATTCTTGAGCCAAAATGCTCCAAAACCCTAGCCTTTCTCCTTCTCTTCTCTTCTCCACTTCTTTTCCTCTTCTCCAAGCTCTTTTTCCCCTTTTGGAAGTGTAAAAATGAGCAAAAACACGTCCAAGTGCTTTTATAGAAGTTAAGTTGCAAAATTGGGCCCACACTTAAAAAAACACACTTAAATAAAAGAAACAGTTTTCCCGCTGCAATTACTTTCACTTAGATTTTCAATTTATTTTAAACAACTAAATAATTTAACATCTGAACAGCTAAAACTTTTTATGAGTCCGTTACAAACCTTCTGGTAAAATTTCAGCTCAATCTAACGGTGGGATTACAAGATCCAACCGTTTGACCAAAACTGCGCAAGAAAAATTCGCAAATCCAAGAAATAGTGTTTGTAATCTTATACCTCACATTAAAAAACTCTGATCGAGATCGTCACCGCTCATAATAAAGATCTATCAGAGAAGAATAAGCTGAAACAACTTCAGCTCAATCGAACCACGGATTTAAGAGATCTAGCCATTGATGTAATTGGTGACAAAAATTTCTTCCTCCATGGAGCGAGCTCCACTGATCCAAAACACCGTTTTTGACATGTTTTGAAGCTGAACGGGTCTCTGATCATTTTGAAACTTTACGCACAAGTTAAATAACTTAAAAGCATACAAATACACTCAAACCAACACGCGTCGAGAATCAAATACGTATATGTACATGTATATTAGTTAAAATGACATAATTCTAAGGTACAAGCGTTACACGACACATGACTATCCCATCTCTCACATGTCTGATCACATAAGGTGTACATTACTTGGTATTGTTTCGCTCTTGGACCCCTATTTACTTGTAATGGGCGAAGTGGCCTTGGTGGAATTGTTTGGACGTAACCGAGTTGATGGAGAATCCTATCTGGATGGTAAGGTTCTACAACATTCATACACTTGATGCACCCAATATAAAAAACAACTTCAGAGACGGGATGATCTGATCTTAGACTTAGATAAGGATCCCAAAAGACCTGAAACATGTAATACAATATAGTTAGGTATGTCAACTAATCTAAAGTTTACAAAATCATAATAACCAATAGATACATAACCTCCTCGACAGTTAAGTCATCAAGTGTCTCGCGCAAAGTGTAGACATATTTGTCTCCTAATTCCATTTCTTTTCTTGGGATCCATCTTTGAGCTCATGGGAGGTTGTTCGTATATAAATAGTTGGCGTGTGGACGAACTAATTTGAAATGCTCGTAGCACTAATTTTAAATAAAAAAGTATAATAAACTTTTTGCTCAAAGTAGTATAAATCAAATGGAAAGGTAATGAAAAATATATCTCGAGCAAGGTGAGATACCTTGCAATTCAAGAAACTTCATGCCTTGTGGGGAATCCCAATTGTTTGTACAACAATGCTAAACATTCAACCCCCCATAAGTATGAATTAATTGCGTTCAGGTCCATAAGCAAATGTAGATAAGCGACAAAAACCCACTTTCTAAATTTGTTAACAAACTGCTTGCATCCCAACAAATATGAAAAATATGCCCTCTTTGTGCACTCCACTGATGGGTAAGGCATGTTTTTTTCCCTTAGCTTTGCCAATAGGCTCATAGATTGACCTTTTGCAGTTTTTATCTCCTCATATGCGTCAGCATATGTGAATTCCAACCCTCGAATGAGCAACATGATTGCATCTTCGTTATCTATAAGAGGGGATGAGACCGTTCTGCCTATGACAAGGATACCGAGCAGTACATCAACATCATCGAGTGTAATAGTCATTTCACTAAATGGAAGGTGAAATGTATTCGTCTCCAGTTGCCATCGTTCTACAAATGAACATATCAAAATTTTGTTCGATGAAAGGTATGTGCAATGAATGAGTGGGTTCAAACCAGATTTCTCAAAAATTACTTTAAATCTTTCTTTCTCGGGATGACATTCCAAGTCCTATTCGTGCAATTTGATGTCATGGTTTATACATCGAAGTAAATCCCGATGCTATCAACACAACAAAAAAATCTCAACAAAATTTGTAATCTTAACACACTTTCTCAAGAATATATACTATTCAATTAAAACAAACAAATACTTACTTCATTTCTCCAGATGAATGTAGCAATGTGTTTCTTAAAGCTAATGAGGATTGAGGTTGATGTAGGGCCTCCAGGACAGGGCACACCGTCATCCTCCATTGCAACATCTTCAGTGTTGGTACTACCTTGATGTACATTTGTGGTAGTTTCATCAACTTCTTCTTCTTGTTCAGTGGCCTCTTACTCGACATCCTCTCGGGTACTAAGCAAATTTGATTCAAGTAGGCGTCGTCTCCTAGAGGTACTTAGCTCACTTGATGGTGCGCTCTGACCTCTTCCTCTTGCCATTTCTACATGTAAAAAATGATAAATAGTTAATTTAGTAAATCAAATGTAAAAAAATATATATATTTTTGTATTGTTCGGTTTGAGAGATCGAACCAAAACTAATAGGTTTGGTCGTCTCCGACCGAACTAATGCAATCGATTCGATATCACAGGTTTGAACCGATCGCGGTATCCCTAAACACCAAAACACCAACTTCTGGGGGTGCACCAAAACATTAAGTTTCAGGACATTTTAAACACTATATATGTTAAAAAAAACTAAAAACTATTATCGATTTAGTGATTTTAGGGCTCGAAACTTCAAATCTGAAACGATGAATGCTGCCGCGTTCAAAGCAAAGCCACCATTTTCTTTCACCACAAATGAGATTATATCAATCAAGTAAAGAGAATTTGAGATGATTAAGGGTTTTTAGTAGGGTTTTGAGTGTTGAAAACACAAAGAAAATAGTCGTGTTGAGGAACCGTTGGGGGTTTAGGGTTGAGGGTGTTTGAAAAGTTTGAAAAATAAGGAGGGTGTTTTGGAAACTTGAATGTGGTAAGAATATAAGTTTTTCAAATATTGGGCTAAGAATAGAATGTGGTTCAAAGAGGCTTTTTTTCTGATTTAATTAGCTCCCTTTATTATTTAATATATATTTATGTATAAGTTTTTAGGTAAGTTCTTTTTTTTTTTTTAGGACATAAACACGTCATCTCACTAATGGCAACCAAAGCGATCCAACTTTGCTTACCTTCATCCAGCAGAATTATGTGCTATTTTATGATTCATCACAATTCAACAACAACAATAATAATAATAATAATAATAATAATAATAATAATAATAATAGAGTATAACAATGCACACTACATTACAACTTTTCAGCATTTTCTTTTTGATAAAATTCACATTAAATATTTATAAAAATAAACAAATAAATATTTATAAAAATAAATAAATAAATATTTATAACAATGTGCCGCTCAAGCATAAAAATAAAGAAAATAAAGAAAAAGGTTAGATTTGTTTACAAAGGGGTTTTTTTTTCTATTTATAGGCATAATTATTTTTTTATATCCACAAAAAGGCATTCTAAAATAATATATCAAAAACCTGCCCATTAGCAATGTCTTTTTTTTTTTTTTTTTTAAATCTCAAGCCCAAGGCATGGGTTAAAAAGAAAAAAACCCATGCCGCCCATTTGGGTTTACAAAAAAAAGAAAGAAAACCTGGCATGGGTTAAAAAATGAAAACTCATGCCGCCCATTCAATGGGAGGCATGAATTTTTCTTTAAAAAAAAAAAAAAAAGCCTAACATCAAATTTGAAAAAAAGAATTTTGCTCATGCCTATGGCCACTATGGGCTATCCAGTGGGATTTTTTTTTTCAACCACTCCCAACACGTCCCAATAAATGCCCCCAGCTATCCAAGGCACTTGTACCTCGCACCGAACTCTTAGTGACTTTTTGACTCCCTACCAAATTTTAACAGTATACGAAGCTTTTATATAAAGCTTTTATTTTAACAATATACGAAGATTTTAACAGTATCCAAGGCACTCGTACCTCGCCACGGGCTATTTGCCATTTTTTTTTAATTTTTACCAACCACTCCCGACACGTCCCAATAAGTGCCCCATACCTGTCCTAGGCGCCCATACCCCGTATCAGACTCTCAGTGAATTTTTGAAGAGCCCACCAGATTGTAACAGTATATAAAGCTTTTATATAGAACTTGAGTTGTTTAAGGCCACTACAAGCCACTTTGAGCGAGTCACAATAGCCTCTCACAAACCCCCGGAGGCGACAAAACCCTGTTCCCATACCTAGTTGAATTTTTGACCCCCCATTCAGAATTCATGTTTTTTTAAAAAAATCGAACATTAAAGTAAATTGTTCGGCTTCACCGAGGCCAAACCACAAGATTTTTTTGCTACCAGACCACTTTGAACGAGTCCCAATAACGTCCCATGAACCCCCGGAGGAGACGGAACTCCGTTCCCATTCCCAGTTGAATTTTTGACCCCCCATCCGAAATTCATATTTTCAAGAAAAACCAAAGATTAAAGTAAGCTGTTCGGCTTCACCGAGGCCGAATCACGAGTTTTTTTTATTGGACCACTTTAAGCAAGTCCCAATACCCTCCCACGAACCCCCGGAGGCAACAAAACCCTGTTCCCATGCCCGGTTGAATTTTTGACCCCCTCCA
Source organism: Paratinospora sagittata (assembly GCA_035771175.1). Taxonomy (NCBI): domain Eukaryota; kingdom Viridiplantae; phylum Streptophyta; class Magnoliopsida; order Ranunculales; family Menispermaceae; genus Paratinospora; species Paratinospora sagittata. The sequence goes on from CM069598.1 coordinate 17,793,298, forward strand.
TATGGAATTCATGTTATTAAGAAAAATCAAAAATTAAAGTAAACTGTTTGGCTTCACCGAGGTCAAACCACAAGGTTTTTTTTTACCGGACTACTTTGAACGAGTCCTAATACCCTCCCATGAACCCCGGAGGCGACGGAACCCCGTTCCCATGCCCGGTTGAATTTTTGACCCCCATCTTGAATTCTTGTATTTAAGAAAAACCGAAGATTAAAGTAAATTGTTCGGCGTCACCAAAGCCAAACCACAGGGTTTTTTTTTACCGGACCACTTTGAGCGAGTTTCAATACCTTCCCATGAACCCCCAGAGGAGACGAAACCCCGTTCCCATGCCTGGTTGAATTTTTGACCCCTCATTTGGAATTCTTATTTTTAAGAAAAATTAAATATTAAAGTAAATTGTTCGACTTCACCGAGGCCAAACCACGAGATTTTTTTTTCTATCGGACCACTTTGAGTGAGTCACAATATCCTCCTATGAACCCCCGGAGGTGATGGAAACCCGTTCACATGTCCAGTTGAATTTTTGACCCCCATTCGAAATTCATGCTTGTAAGAAAAATCGAAGATTAAAGTAAACTGTTTGGCTTCACCGAAGCCAAACCACGAGGTTTTTTTTTTATCGGACCACTTTGAGCGAGTCACAATACCCTCCCATGAGCCCCTGGAGGCAACGAAACCCCATTTCAATTCCCAGTTGAATTTTTTACCCCCATTTGGAATTCAAGTTCTTAAAAAAGACTGAAGATTAAAGTAAATTGTTCGGCTTCACCGAAGCCAAACCACAAGGTTTTTTTTTACTGGACCACTTTGAGCGAGTCCCAATACCCTCCCACGAACCCTTGGAGGCGACGAAACCCTGTTCTTATGCCCGGTTGAATTTTTGACCCCCCATATGGAATTCATGTTTTTAAGAAAAACCAAAAATTAAAGTAAACTGTTCGGCTTCACCGAGGCCAAACTACATGGTTTTTTTTACCGGACCATTTTGAGCGAGTCCCAATACCCTCCCATGAACCCCCAGAGGCGACGAAAGCCCGTTCCCTTGCCCGGCTGAATTTTTGAGTCCAGCATCTGGAATTCTTGTTTTTAAGAAAAACCGAAGATCGAAGTAAATTGTTCGGCTTTACCAAGGTCAAACCACAGGTTTTTTTTTACCGAACCACTTTGAGCGAGTCCCAATACCCTCCCATGAACCCCCGGAGGCGACGGAACCCCGCTCCCATGCCCGGTTGAATTTTTGACCCCCCAATCTGGTATTCTTGTTTTTAAGAAAAATCAAAGATTAAAGTAAATTGTTCGGCTTCACCGAGGCCAAACCATAAGGTTTTGTTTTACCGGACCACTTTGAGTGAGTTACAATATCCTCCTATGAACCCCCAGAGGTGATGGAACCTCGTTCACATGCCCAGTTGAATTTTTGACCCCCATTCGAAATTCATGCTTTTAAGAAAAATCGAAAATTAAAGTAAACTGTTCGGCTTCACCGAAGCCAAACCATGAGTTTTTTTTTATCGGACCACGTTGAGCGAGTCACAATACCCTCCCACGAACCCCTGGAAGCAATGAAACCTCATTTCCATTCCCGGTTGAATTTTTTACCCCCCATCTGGAATTCAAGTTTTTTAAAAAATTCGAAGATTAAAGTAAACTGTTCGGCTTCACCGAGGCCAAACCACAAGGTTTTTTTTTTTACCGGACCACTTTGAGCGAGTCCCAATACCCTCTCACGAACCCCCAGAGGAGATAGAACCCCGTTTCCATGCCCGGTTGACTTTTTAACTGAACCCTGTTCCCATACCAAATAGATCTCTATGGTATTTGGAAGTGAAAATTAAGACACGACTCGCCACATAAATTGTATACTCCGATCATCCAAAATGGGTAAGGGCTTAAAGAAACATGTTCCACTTCCTAAGAAAATTGGATAGCGGTACATCATACTTAACCGCATTAATCGATGACCTATTGACAATGTGTCTCGTATGACATCTTTCAACTCGTTAAGATTTATGCCCATTTTCACTGTAATACCAGTCGAATGGCTAAAACTATAATCAACACCGTTAGGTCCATATGTCATTTCTGATTTTGTCATCCATAATGTGCCCTAAACAATAATAAAATATGCATTTAGCAATTACAACAATCATAAAATTATTCACACACATAACCCAAAGACTTGGAAGGAATTAACAATAAGTTCTAAGAAAAAATAAAAGAAAGTATAAAGAAAGATCACCTAGAAATTAGCTTTAAGTATAAGATCACCTAAAAATTAGCTTCAAATCCTAAAACCTAAAATGTCATCTCGTTAATGAGTAGTTTATTGATTGTGTGTGGTTTGCTCAAGAGAAAGCATTGAAATTACAACTAGAAACAAAGAAGGAGAGAGAGAAAAAAAAAGTTAAAAATTGAAGCGCTTGCGAATTGGGATGGTAAATCTAAATCTAATAACCCAACTATATGATGTGATCGATTCGATGCTCTCCAAACTTAGAAATAAATGAAAAACAACGACTAACATCTAAACATAATTCAATAAGTTAATGATCACTAAAACTATTACCAGAACATTTCAAACAATATTTAATCAAATTAACTACCCACCCCCCTCTAAAAAAAAGTTATTATTAGCGACAATGTTTTTTAAAAATATTTATCACATTTGTAAAATTTGTTCTTGAGAATAAATGAAAAGCCAACATAAAAATTTAAACATCACTGAATAAACATAATTCAATAAGTTAATGGTCACTAAAACTATTATCAAAACATTTCAAACAATATTTAATCAAATCAACCACCCACCCTCCTCTAAAAAAAACTATTATCAGCGATAATTTTTTTTTTTTTAAATATCCATCAGATGTGTACAATTTGTTCTTGAGAATAAAGAAAAAGCCCACATAAAAATACAAACATCACTAAATAAACATAATTCAATAAGTTAATGATCACTAAAACTATTATCAGAATATTTCAAACAATATTTAATCAAATTAACTACCCACCCCCCTCTAAAAAAAACTACTATCAGCTACAATTCTTTTTTTTTTTAAATATCCATCAAATGTGTACAATTTGTTCTTGAGAATAAAGGAAAAACCCACATAAAAATTTAACAAATATGTTTCCTAACATGGAGCTCAACTACCACCGCCAAATACAACAACAACAAAGATTATATAAAGAAATATTTAAAATTAACAAAAATCCATAAAAAAAAACAGTTACTAAAATGTTTTTGTTTGCTGGTAATACTCTAATAATATTCTACTTTCAAGAAAAAAAAATTATAGCTTCCTTACCAAACCGCAAATAATACTCTAATAATATTCTACTTTCAAGGAAAAAAACATAGCTTTCTTACCCAACCAAACACAACAACAACAATGATTAAATTAACATCTTAGAATCAATAAAAAACTTAAGAAATCAGTCAAAAACAATAACAACAATGACTAAATAAGTATTTCCAAAATCAATAAAACCCTAGAAAACTTAATTATTTTCAACTATAAAAGTTTAGAATAGAATCAAACCAAAGATGTTGAATGCCGGAAAGAGAGAGAAAAGAAGATGCTGGAGAGAGCTGTCGCCGCCGGTCACCGGAGAGTTCACGCACGGGAAGAAAGACTTTTCTCTCGGTTGCCAATGCCGATTGAATGGTTTTTTTTTTCTTCACTGTGAGAGTTTTACTCTTTTGGCTGGGGGGTTTTTACTCTCTTACCCTAAACTTTCGTACGATTTAGTTTTTACTTTCTTTTTTTTCAAGGTGGTGTCGGAGTGCGATTAGGTTATTATTTTTTATTTTTGAGCACGACGCCCATTCAATGGGAGGCATGCTTAAAAACAATTTTTCTTTTTTACTTTTTCGAGCATGTCGCCCATATATTGAAGGGGCGGCATTCACTTAAAATTTTTTTTGTGCATGCCGTCCCTTGAATGGGTAACACTCCTTTACCACAATAAAAAACAAAAGAAAAAAATGGGCTAGAAAATTTTCGCTTGGCGTCGGATCCAATAGTTGCTTAAAAGTGGACAATACTATTTTTAATTTTTTTTTATGGATATAAAAAATAATTACGCCTATAAATGAAAAAAATCCGGATTTCAAAGCTAAACACGGGCTCACACGTCGAAAACAACATAGCAGCCTCAGCCTCAGCCTCAGATCCACAGGCCCACAGCAGTCGTGCTATTCAGAGCCGTCAATCACGCAATTCTCTTGATTAAACAATCTCAGCCGTCGTACGTATGACCATTTCCCCTTCTTCTTCTTCTTCTTCTTCTTCTTCTTTTTTTTTTTGTTTTTTTTTTGTATTTGTAACTGTAATTAGCCCCTCCCTATACTCTAGCGTTTCGAAACTCGCTCGTAAATATAACAGATCTTGATCTTCTCATCTCTCCTCTTTTGTGGTTCCTGTTCATCAATCATCAATTGTTTGTTTACCGTGAGAGCGTGAAAATGGAGGACCAAAAGCTCTCCATCAACAACAACACCAATTCAAATTCCGATCCCGATCCGCCGGAGGACCGGCCGGTTCGCGTTTACGCCGACGGAATTTACGATCTCTTCCACTTCGGCCACGCTCGCGCTCTCGAACAAGCCAAGAAACTGTAATTCTACAACCTTCCCCTCAATCTCCTCTCCTTTGTATTTGTTTTTTTTGAAATTTTTTGTTTTTTTTAATTATTATTATGTATTGGTCATTTACGCATAATTTTTTATTCTTTTGATCCACCCATCAATTTTTCCTGATTTGTTATTTGTGTACGCTTTTGAGCAGTTTCTTGATTTTTTTTTTTTTTAAATTTTATTTTACGTGAAATGAAATCTAGGTTTCCGAACACGTATCTGCTGGTCGGATGTTGCAACGACGAAATTACTCACAAGTATAAAGGGAAAACCGTTATGAACGAGTCCGAGCGCTACGAATCTCTTCGCCACTGCAGGTAGAAAAAATTGCCTTCTTTTAATGAAGAAGCTATAATTTTTGTATTTGTTCTAATAGTAATAGAGTGAGTGAGTGAGTGAGTGAGTGAGTTTGTGAATTTGGTTGTTCATGACATATTTGAATGTGTTGTTAGGTGGGTCGATGAAGTGATTCCGGATGCACCGTGGGTTCTGAATCAGGAGTTTTTAGACAAGCACAAGATTGATTATGTGGCCCACGACTCTCTTCCGTAAGGTTAATCAGCCCATATACACACTCCTTTGCTTGCTTGCATGCTTTTCAAAAAACTATTTTATGTGGTTTGATGCCTATTATGATGTTTTCCAAACTATACAAAAACTATAGTTACTTACTTCCCCTCAAATTGCCCCCTTTTTATTAGTGTTGCTTGGATTGGATTGGATTGGATTCTTCTTAAATTTGCTTAGTTTGGCAGAGTGCATTTGGTTGTTTCATTGTGGTAAGGACTAAGGAGTCTCTCTCAATTATTTTCAATTATTTTTATTCTTATCATGTAATCTTTTCAGTTACGCTGACGCAAGTGGGGCTGGAAAGGATGTCTATGAATTTGTAAGTTCAAGTAGCCAGCTTAGCTGCCGTTGCCTTCTCATTGTCCTTTTACCCTTTTTTTTTTTAATCTTGCCTAAAAACATTTTTTTTTGTAATGCAGGTTAAGTCCATTGGAAAATTTAAGGAAACCAAACGAACAGATGGGATCTCCACATCAGACGTCATAATGAGGATGCTTAAAGACTACAACCAGTATGTGATGCGTAACCTTGATCGTGGCTATACACGAAAGGATCTCGGTGTCAGCTATGTGAAGGCATGACCTTTTCCATCTCTAATTAAAGTTTATTCCTGTAGAATATGACTGACGACAATCCCTAATATGCAATATCGTTGTCATGTCTTCCAATCCATCTTTTATATTACAGGAAAAGCGACTGAGAGTGAACATGGGATTGAAGAAGTTACGGGAGAAAGCAAAGCAACACCAAGAAAAAGTTGGAGAAAAGGTATTTTGTAGATTATTTTTATTTCTTTATAATAAAGTCAATGTGCCTGGGCCCTTGGGTAATAATTGTCTAACATGTGGCCTTTTGAGGAGACTGAACCAGAGAAATCTGCCTAATTTGTAGCTTTCAATTAATTATATGTGAACAAAAAAAAATTAAGTAAAATAAGAAAATAATTGTCTGGAAGTAAAAGTAAAAGTGTCTCTAACTCATTATATGTATTAGCAACTGTCTAATATCAAGCCACAGTTATAGGAATAACAATTCAACAAATTAGATTATTGAATGGTAAAATACACGAAGAGTAGGCCTTGGCTCAAGGGTTGAGGTTGTTGCATTGTGGCCTTGAGGTTATAGATTTGAATTTGGAAATAGATTCTCTAATGTGGAGCCGTGGAGGAAGTATTTAAATAAGGCTGCATACGTTATCCCTTTACCAAACTACACACTGGTGGGAGCCTTGTGCACTGGGTAGGCCTTTCTAGATATATAATGTATCAACACATAGATAATTATACACATTAAAGTTTTTGAAATATAAACTCCTACTACCTTATTTGTGTCCATGAATATGATGCAGGGATTTATAATGGTTTATGTGCATAGAATGTGCCTATTATGTTCAACATACCTTTTAGCTATTTTTTGCCATTTTAGCACTTTTTATAAGTGCTGTTAGTTTTCTATTTAGTATAGGACTCTTGTTGTAGTAGGTTGAATGACCATTACGAATGCAAACTTAATGAGTTTGGAGAATTCTTTCTTGAGAGAAGTTTTTTTTTGCTTTGATTCTGTGAATGAATTTACATCAGTCCAAGAATGGACTAGCTCAAGCAGAAAATTTGACTTTGCTTTGAAATTCAATTACTTAAAATTTAGAGATTTTCAATTTGATTTGTTGTCAAGATTATTTTAGAGAAATATTATCTAAATGTTTCGAAGATTTGTATATCTTTCAAGATATGCTACAATAAGCATGGTTATTTTTACACTCTTTTTTTTGAGATCATGGGTATCGGAGACCCCACTCCCCACTAATTTCATGGGCTGGACACAACCCAATAGTACTGGTGGCCAACAAATGTTGGGAGACATAGACTCGCACCTGAGACCTCTCCCTAAAGTGGATTTTAGGTGCTTTGCACCTAACCACTCTCCTAATCCTCTGTTGGTTAACATTACACATTATAAAGTATTATGGTCAAGAATAATTTTGATAATAATTGATGCATATTGCATATACAAATTTTCTTATGGATTTATATTTTATGGGCATTGACTTAAACCAAATTGAATCAATTACTTAGTCAAACATTATATAGAAAATGTAGAAAGCTAAGAATTTAAAAATGAAAGGATGAACATAGATTTGATAGGGCTAGAAAATCACCAAACCAATTCTTGAACATCAATTACTCCAAAATTTGTGCTTTACGAAAAAATTATTAATATTTCTTGCAATCATAATAATTATAACCATAACTTGAATCAGTGAATCATATGATCCATGATTCAATTCAACAAAGATCAATTTAAAACTGGTTCCTAAGTCGCTATACCTATACCTATGAAGTGTATGTGAATTGATCCTGATCAAGAGTGAATCAAATCTATTCGAGTTACTTTGAATTGCTGGCTGAATCAGTTGAAATTGTTGCTTAGCTGAAAACAAAAAAATGCCTTACCCCTTACAGCCATGTTGGGTACACACATGTGCGCGTGCGCACACACATACATATGCGTGATTCACATTCATATTGTCAAATTTACAATTACCAATTCAAATCTTGATTCAATTAATCAAACCCTAAAACAATTCGATTTTGATTCACTATTCTTGCAATATACCTAAAAAAATTCTATAGAAAGCAAACTTGTGGAGTGACCCATAGGATATGAAGAGTTATCCGTACCATTTCTCCTTAAGATTGATTTGAGATAATTCGTGGGGTGTCTTCTCTGCCCCCAAGTTTGCAGCACTTGCATTTTCTGATACTCTTGCTTAATTATTTATTTATTTATTTTAAAATTTTATTTATTTAGTCTTTTCAAATTTGAGGCCCACATCTCATGCTGCCTCGAGGCTTTTACCTCAATTTGCATAGGTAAACTACCTTGATTACACCTCCCATGTGTTAACCTCGTTGTCTATTTCAAGAAAGCAAGAAATGAGTAGAATATCATATCAAGAGGACATATTGCAATGTGGAATATGAAGGGTAAAGAAGTAAGAACTTTTTAAATCTGTTCTGTTCTTAGTCTATGATCAAATACTATTTTCCATTTTAAATATTTTTGAAAATAAACCCATCAACTTCTCACAAAGAATGACAACTTGAATAGCAATATCCGGAGAATAGCATCAGGTATTACTTTTGGAGTCTTTTTGAAGGATCTTCTGTTTCTTTTCATTCAAATACTTCTTTTAACTTGATAGGGAAACTTCCTCCATGATCACATGTAAAACACCTTGTTTTCGATAGATTTATACTTATTATGAAAAGCATCAGGCAAACTAGAAACTAGCAATGTGGAGACTTATGGAGGGGAATGAAGCAAAAGAAAAGCCTATGAGGAACACATAGCTATTAGAACAAGAAGGCACAAAGTTAATTTCAACTACCTATGTCCTCTATTGTCTCTTTCAACATAATCACTTTCTAATCAAACATGAAAGCAGTACGATTAAATGAATAAGACAAGGAGGTGTACTTAAAAAGGAAAGAACAAATTAGAATAAAAAATAAGGGAGTACAACTAAGAAGAAACTTGAAAATTGAACAGCCTTGTGTGAGAGCTTAGGGAATTGAAGAAGCATCCCTAGAGCACGTCCCCAGAAATCCTTCTCCCACAATATTCCTGTTAAGCTGGATATATCAGCTTGTTGGAAGTGGCCTACCCTCCATATCTGTGCTTTTTTCTCTCATCTTTAGATTTGCACATAAAGCAAGTATGAAATGACAAAGTTGTTGTGGACCAAGTGGTTGTCCTTGGTCAAGATCAATGTTAGAGATACACCCAAGTGTTGAAAGGGAACTCCAGTGAAAATTTGGATTGCCAGATTTTTGGGGCTACAAAGCCTAGAAAGGGGATGAGTTTGAACCTGCAAAACAAGCCAAGGGTGTTCCAATGGTACAGAAAATTGTCCTCTTTGCAATAATGCAAAGTCATTGATCCTTCATCTAGGAGGGAGGCTGCTAATCTTGCTTTAATATGGGGGGTGGGGGGTTCCAATGGTGAAATACACTCAATTGTGAAACCCCACGGGGTCCAGTCTGTTACTAACTTACTAGTAACTTTGAATTCTGTTGTCAACTGTATACACACACACGCAGTGTTGTGTCTTCTTTTAATACCTCAAATGGCATTTATTTTTAAACGTCCCTTTTTTAAGATAATGATTTTTATGGTATTGTAAGGGAAAATTATCTGTAAGATTTGAGTGTGCATGAGTGTTAATACTTAAGAGCTTGTTCTGCTCCTGAGCATGTTCATTTCTGATTCTCCCCAGTTCATCATAATAATATATTCAAAATCAAATTGCCTGCCTGATCTTTGTTACTATTGCACTATTGTCCTCTAACATGAGTGAGTGGAATCATTCGGTATGTGGTATGTGGAGTGTAGTGTATTGTTAATGACAGTTGAAAGAGTGCCTTGCTACAATTTAGATGAGGGCAAAAAATTATTTCTTTCTTAGCCGCTTGAAAGAATTTTATGAATGCATTTCCTGGTGCCGATATTCCAGATTCAAACTGTAGCAAAGACTGCTGAGCTGCATCGCAATGAGTGGGTAGAGAATGCCGATCGATGGGTTGCTGGTTTCCTTGGGATGTTTGAAGAGGGCTGTCATAAAATGGTGAGTTTCTGGCCTATGAAATTTATGAAAATCCATATCTTTTTTAACCTATTTCAGTGACAATGCCACTTTAGTTTTCATGAAAAAGATTGGTTTTCCTTATCATTCCCAGTGATTTTAAAAATTTCAATTCTATATGATTGAAAGAACAATGACCTAGAAACTGATTCCATGCCATGGGCTTTTCATCAGGGAACGGTTATTCGGGAGAGAATTCAAGAGCGGTTAAAGGGTCAGCTAAACAGAGGACCCAACTATCTTTTGGAGAATAGTGATGAAGAAGATGAGGAATACTATGATGAAGATGAATATTATGATGATGAAGACGATGAAGAAGAATACTATGACGATGAAGAAGAAAAGTAGGCGAGCCTTTTCCTTGTTTGCTTGTAGTGGTAGTGTGAACTGCTTCTGTGATGTGGAATTTGATAATCCTTGCATTTCTATTAATTTGATCTTGTAGAACCAGTAGAATAGATTATTGTAGTTGCTGGCGTTTCTTGTTTTTTATCATAGTTGTGGAGAGGGAGTTTGAGTGTCTGCAAAAGGGCATTGAGTCTTTCATGCCAGCTTAGTAACATATAACTTTATATATTTTGTCATCAGTGTGTATTGACCATCTTAAAAATTATACAAAGAACTTGTTTCGTACATGGCAAAGTAATTTCAATGTCAGCCAGTTGAAATTGTTGCAATTTGCAATTGAATGGCCAAAATGCTTATGGTTTCCTAGACTCTTTGCAAGTGATCACTCAGTTCTCTTCACTTTTGGATTCTCTCCTAGCTAAAACTACAATTTTTGAAAACCCAAAGCTATCTATTCACAATTTTTAAAAATAATCTCTGTTATTGTTGAGCCAATTTAACTGTGACAATGGCACTGAAAATCCCATCTTTCTCATTGATCTGTTGCACTACTCAACTTGGGGATCAAAAGGTAAAAAAAGGAAAAACAGATGAGAGACACAGAGAAACAAATAATTAGTTAAATTGGATGTAACACTTTCAGCCTTCTCGCTTCAAAAAGAATAATAGAAAATTTTCAAAATTGATCCCTAAGCTGTGAAAATTGTTCTAACAAAAAACTAAGACAGCCCAGAGTTTTAAAGATTTATATGCCAGTCCTGGTGAAGAAATTGCATTTCTTGCAAATAACCCTTAAGTTGGGTTAAAATATGTCTAATTTACTCTTTGACCCTTAAGTTTAGTTTGATTTAGGTTATATTGGTTTTTAAACTTACAAACTGAAAACCGAGTCGGTTTATTAAATATTTAAACGGAAACCAAAACCAAACTGAACTTTTTAAAAACCAAATCGAACCATTCAGTTTGGTTTTGATGGAAACCATGAACATCCCAGGCCTAAATAACCTCAGCATGCCAATGGGGGAATTAGCATGACGGCACATCTTTGAGGGACTCATTCTACGGATCGTGGATCGTGCGATAGTTTAGTAAAGTGGAAAGTATTGTCACAAGCAAAGAGGAGGCACACATGAAACAGTACACATTGTGTGAACGTGGCAGATTGTCAAATTCACTATGAATTTTCTCTGCTTTTTCATTAACAACCATCAAATATATATCTATTACAAAATACAAAACCTAAAAAACAGGAAACATGTTATCAGGAAACATGTTCCGTAAAAACATATGTCCAACAATAAATATATCGTAATACCCTCCCTCAAGTTGGAGCGTGAAGATTTTGAATGCCCAACTTGCAGAGAATAAACTCAAAGTTCGCCCCGACGCTTTTGTAAAGATGTCTGTCAATTGAACATGAGTAAAAACATATGACGTACAAATCATCTTCTCGGTCACCGCATCTCGAACAAAATGACAGTTACCACTATATATATATACATATATTTTATTTTTTTTTCTTCTTTCGTGAAAAAGAAAATTGATAGATTAACCACGCGCGCTTCACCATTCGCACGCTTCACTAATCACGTACGCTTCACCAAGCGCACGCTACACCGCACGCACGCATCACCGCGAGCACGCTTCACTAATCACGGACGCTTCACTAAGCGCACGCATCACCGCGCGCACGCATCACCGTGAGCACGCTTCACCAATCACGTACGCTTCACCGCACGCACGCATCACCGCGAGCACGCTTCACCAATCACGTACGCTTTTCCAAGCGCACCCATCACCTCGAGTACGCGTCACAACGCGCACGCATCACTATGCGAGCATGTTTCAGCACGCGCACGCTTCACAACGTGCACTGTTCACCAAGTGCACGCTTCACCACGTGCGCTGTTCAACAACCGCATGCTTCACCACGTGCACTGTTCAACCACCCCACGCTTCACCACGTGTACTGTTTACACGCTTCACCACGTGACTGTTCACCATGCGAGCACTGTTCACCAAGCGCCGCGGTGTACTGTTGACACGAAATCACTGTTCACCGTATCTGAAACTGCTGTTCACCGAGATGTTGTTTACAGTTCGTGATCTGAAAGCACTATTCGCATCCCAAATCAACGTTCAGTATTTAGATCTGAAAATACTGTTCACTAAAATCACTATTCAAAATCAAATAGAGACGATAGCTCTGAACCGCTCGGACTCTGGTTCTACGCCCGAGCTCCATATCGGAGCAAACCCGAACGACAGCGATCTCCGAGCTCTGGCTACTCTCCAAGAACGACCCAGAAATCCGACCCTTCATCGCCGACGCATCTCGCCGTCCCTTGTCTTGCCGAAACTCTCTACTCCTCTTCTCCTGCAGCCCACGAAAACACCGTCGCCACCCTCCTCAATCTCTCCACCTCCTCCGGCAACCCTCCGCCACAGCAGCCGGCGTCTAAACCGCCGCTGCTACCCTCTACAGCTTCGCCGTCGCCGGGTGCGGGGAGAGCGCGGAGGCGTTCCGGAAGGTGGCTGGAGTTAGGGTTTTGAGGGATTCGTTAGTCTCTGGAGTTAGGAGGGTGGCGACGGAAAGACGCCGAGGAGAAGCAACCACGCGCAGATCAGATCAGGAGCAGCTTTCGCAGTGGCTCCTCCGATCCGCCACCTCTACCTCTCTGATACCATGTCAAATTCACTATGAATTTTCTCTGCTTTTTCATTAACAACCATCAAATATATATCTATTACAAAATACAAAACCTAAAAAACAGGAAACATGTTATCAGGAAACATGTTCCGTAAAAACATATGTCCAACAATAAATATATCGTAATACAGATTTATCGAACACGATTCATGGGGGGTTCGTGGGCAGCGCTATTCCTAGCTGAGGCCTACTGTTGGTATGGGGATTATCAAACACGGTCCAAAGGTGGCCTGATACCTCATGATATGCCAGTCCGCAACAGGGGACTTGGAATTGTTTCTACGTCATATAAATAAATAACCTCAACGTTCTTAAACTGTTTCTGAATCTCAAAGGGGAACATGTTCTTCAAACAAAAACTGTCAACAATCAACAATTTCAAGTTTACATGACAACCATTGGAATACCATCTGAGATGTCAGCATTGTGCGTCATTGATAGTTCTTGAACCACGTTCAAGTTCGTGATTCAAAGATGATCATTTGAACATATGATATAAATTGTTAAGAGAAAGATACTGAGAAGGGGACTTGAAGGAGAGAGACACAACCAATGGAGAGGGATAAAGAGAGAAGCAAGGAACCTAGATTGACCAAACTAGCTAGTCAACTAGCAATTTGTTCCTTGTGTTTGTGCACATTTTGATTTCTTGGTTGAACTTCAAAATTTCTTCTCAAGTTTGGCATTTCTCATATTTAAAAAGCTTGTATTTTAGTCATTGTCATTCTCAAGCACATGCATCTTTGAGGTTGCAGCTCAAACTAGAGATTCTCTAATTGTGCGTCCAAGCCACCATTAGAAGCAGAAGAAAACATATCAAGTTGGTTTTCCTCAAGTTGTGGACATGCAAATACTTCGACAGCTTTCATCGAAACACAAATCTACTTCTAGATATTGTACATAATTTTGGTAGATATTTGAGGATCAAAGTATGTAACTCGAGGAGAACAATATCAATGGTTGTGGCATCATCATCCCACTCGTCATCCTTGTTTGGACCTAGAACTTCTTCCATTTCTTCACAATAGGAGGCTTGTATAATCTCTATGTTCTTAAGATGATGTAAAATCTGAAAGGAAAACAAAGACTTCAAGCCATCACAACCAACAACTCTCAGGACTTACAAGTTTGCAAGGCTACATTTAGGTAATGCACCTTTCCACAAAGCTTCCAATTCTTACATACCTTGAAGTTTCAAATCCTCTAAGTTTGGAAAAGGTGCTTGGTTCTATTTCATCCCCTATCAATAAACAATCTTCCGGTTTAGAGTTGTCCTAGCAACAACACTTCAAGTATCTCAACTTCTTTAAGCATGAGGATTTTGCTAATCTAGGAATCTCACGTTTCTCGATTAGTAACTCTTTGGTTTGATTCGGGATGTAAAATCTATGAACTTGGTTGCAAATATGGATACAGAATTTGGAATCTCATCACCAGAAAGCCAAATTGTATGACAAAGTGAATTAGATATTTCGATGTTGAAGCATTGGTTGACCGCCCTTCCGCTCCCATTTCACCCTATGTTACATCACTTTGGGCTGCACATATCCCTTTTAAAATAATTTTTTTTGGGTGGTCACTTTTGAATAGGAAGATTAACACTAGTGAGGTGATGCAAAAACGCTTCTCTTATAGAGCGATATCTCCTCATTGTTGCCCTTTATGTAAGGAGGGAGAAAATGTTGATCATTTGTTTGTTCATTGTGAATATTTCTATGTGGAGAATGTGGGCTCAGGTGTGTAGTGAGAATTTCATCATTCCTTCATCGATTGAGGAATGCATTTTAACGTCCCGCTTCTCAATCCATAATAAAAAGAGGAGGGAAATCGATCGTATTTTATCTTGGGCTACTCTATGAGTGGTGTGGTTAGAAAGGAACAGGAGATTATTTCAAGGTTTGATAAAATATGTTTGGGGTATTTGGGATGAAATTTTGCTTCTCGCAGCCTGTTGGGCTACCACGTCGAAGTTCTTTGGTGGCTTTTCTGTTGTAGAATGGTTTAGGAATTGGGCTTCATGTATGTTGTAATTTTGTCTTTCGATGTTCTAATTGTTGGTCCACCTCATTCAAACATGGTGGGCGGCCAACTTTGTTGAATGGCCAAACAAACAAACACGAAATTGCCTATGTTTGAGCTCTATAAATAGAGCCTTAATTTCATTCTTAAAAATCATCTGAGAGAGATCAAAAATCCGAGAGACTTACATTCGAAGATATTCGATTCTAGAGATGTAATCTGATAGATCCAGAGAGCCTCAGAGAGTTTCTTTGAGAAGGAAAAGTGTAAGCCAATTTGTGAAGTTTTATCCACAAATTGAAGATACATAGATATTGTATATTTGAGAGAGATCCACCAAAAGGTGAAGTTTGTAATCTCATTATATTATAGTGGAAGTCTTTAAGCGGCCTACGGGTCCCGTGGTTTTTACCTCATCTTTGGAGGGTTTTTCACGCTAAAATCTTTGGTGTTATTTTTGTTGTATTTTTAGTTTGAGAAATTATCCTGGGATTGTAGAATTTATTTCTTTACAACCATCGATTTTCCCAACGAAGTGGTATCAGAGATTGGGTCGTTTTCAGCGAAGGTACTGTTCACACATACAGTACTATTTACGTATACGGCACTGTTTTGTCGGCATGTACTATTTGGAATAGTAGGACTATTTACATAGTAGTATTCACAAGGGGAAGTATTCATTGAATACTATTTACAAGGCACTATTCATTGAGTACTATTTATCGCCGGAAAAGTGTCAAGCTCCGCGAAACCTGTTGACTGACGACTCAAATGGATGAGAGCACAAGCAAGCAAGAATGGCATGGAAGAAGTAAAAACAGAAATCATCGTAACCAAAGTCAGCAAAGAGGATGCTCGACGTCCAGATCGAGGCATGACAAGAACTGTCATCACTGCGACAAGCCCGGACACTTCATTCGAGAATGTCGAAAGTTAAAGGCGGAACGGTCCATAAATCAAGAAGCAGAAACCCGAACAAAAGACACCGCAACTCTCACTGAAGAAGTTGTCATTGTTCGAGATGCTGATTATGTCAACCTTGCATGTTAAGACTCTACATGGGTAGTTGACTCAGGTGCTTCCTACCATATCACCTCACGACGAGATTTCTTCTCAGCCTACACTTAAGGTGATTTCGGACGAGTGAGGATGGGAAATGATAATGCATCCAAAATTATCGGCATCGGTAATATTTATTTAGAAACTAACCTTGGATGCAGGTTACTCTTGAAAGATGTGAGGCATGTTCCTGATATCCGCCTCAATTTGATCTCCACCGGAATGCTTGATGACGATGGCTACAATAATAACTTTGGTGAAGGAAAATGGAAGCTCACCAAAGGAAACTTGGTAGTAGCCAAAGGCAAGAAAGATACATCACTCTACATCACAGAAGCCAAGCTGTGTAGAGAAGAAGTAAATACCATGAGGAAAGAAGTTCCCACCAAGTTATGGCATAAGGGCTCGGCCACATGAGTGAAAAGGGTCTTAGAATTTTTTCCAAGAAGGAGCACTTGCCAGGAATGACAGGTACATCTTTACGTACTTGTGTTGATTGTATTATGGGTAAATAACATAGAGTTGCATTTCGTAGTTCCCCACCATCTAGAAAGGCAAATATTCTAGATTTAATACACATAGATGTTTGTACAATGAGTTGTAAGTCACTAGGAGGTGTTCAATATTTTGTGACTTTTATTGATGATCACTCTAGAAAAGTGTGGGACTTTGATTTGAAAACTAAAGATCAAGTGCAAGAAGTTTTCAAGCAATTTCATGTAAAAGCTTAGAGAGAAACTGGCAGACGTTTGAAGTGTGTACGATCAGACAATGGCGATGAGTATCGCGGATCATTCGAGGAGTACTGCAGAAGTTTCGGCATCAAGCTGAAAAAATCATTACCAGAGACACCTCAACACAACGGTGTCGCAGAGATGATGAACAAAACCATTTGTGAAAGAGTCAGATGTATGCTCTCAAATGCAAAACTGTCAAACTCCTATTGGGGGGAGGCAATGAGGACAACAGTCGATTTAATCAACCTTTCTCCATCAGTTCCACTGAACTACGACGCACCAGAAAAGGTTTGGACGGGGAAAGACGTTTCTTACAAACACTTGAAAGTATTCGGCTGCAGAGCATTTGTTCACATCCCTAGAGACGAGAGGTCCAAGCTGGATGGAAAAACGGTGTATCTTTGTGGGATATTCCCATGAAGAATTCGGTTACAGACTTTGGGATCCTGTCAACAAAAAGATTTTCAGAAGCAGAGACATGGTGTTTCTTGAAGATCAGACGATCGAGGATTTTCAGAACAGAAGCCACAATCAGAAGAAATTCCAGTTAATCTGGAACCAGTCTCTCCATCAACAAATTCAGATGACAAGGAAGCTGCACCAGATACTGAGGATGATGTTACACCAGCTCAAAGTTCAGAACCAGAACAAGTTCCTGAACAAGTCCAACCAGAAGCACAATTAAGGAGATCCACCAGAGAGCGACAACCAAGTCAAAGATATTCTCCTAGCGACTATGTGATGCTCACTGACGGAGGAGAACCGAAGAGCTATACCGAATTTATCACTGACCAGCATAAGACTGAGTGGATGAAAGCCATGCAGGAAGAAATGAAATCTCTGCATGAGAACCACACATTTGACCTGGTGAAATTACTGCAGGGAAAGAAAACCCTCAAGAACAAGTGGGTGTACAGGATCAAAAGCGAAGAAGGTAGCTCGCAACCTAGATACAAAACAAGATTGGTTGTGAAAGGATTCGGACAGAAGAAAGGCGTTGACTTCGATGAAATCTTCTCACCAGTGGTAAAAATGTCTTCAATCCGAGTTGTTCTTGGCTCGGCAGCTAGTCTTAATCTGGAGGTTGAACAACTTGATGTAAAAATCGCATTTTTACACGGTGATCTTGTTGAGGAAATCTATATGGAGCAGCACGAAGGTTTCCAAGTCAAAAGAAAAGAGAAGCTGGTATGCAGGCTAAAGAAAAGTCTGTACGGTTTGAAACAGGCACCGAGGCAGTAGTATAAAAAGTTTGACTCGTTCATGGAGGAAAAGGAGTACAACCGAACGACAGCTGATCACTGCGTCTTTATCAAGAAATTCTCTGATGGTGATTTTATTATTCTTTTGCTTTATGTTGATGATATGTTAATTGTAGGCCAAGATATTGGCAAGATTAACACATTGAAGAAAGAGTTGAGCAAGTCCTTTGCCATGAAAGACTTAGGACCCGCAAAGCAAATCCTTGGCATGAAAATTGTTCGTGACAGGAAGAACAAAAGACTTTGACTATCTCAAGAGAAGTATATTGAGAAAGTTTTAGAGCGGTTCAACATGAGCAAAGCTAAACCTGTTAGTTCTCCACTGGAAAGCCACTTCAAGCTTAATGCGAGCCAGTGTCCTTCAAGCGAGGGGGAGAAATCAGAGATAAGCAAGGTGCCTTATGCATCGGTGGTTGGCAGTCTAATCTACGCTATGGTATGCACCAGACCAGACATTGCTCATGCTGTTGGTTTTGTTAGCCGATTTTTATCTAATCCTGGAAAGGAACATTGGACAGCAGTCAAATGGATACTCAGGTATCTTAGAGGTACTTCCAGTCATTGTTTATGTTTTGGTAATGATAAATCTGTATTAGAAGGATTTACAGATTCAGATATGGCTGGCGACGTGGATACGAGAAAGTCGATATCCGGGTACCTAATAACATTTGCAGGGAGAGCTGTCTCATGGCAATCACGATTACAGAAGTGTATTGCCTTAAGTATCACAGAAGCAGAGTACATTGCAATCACTGAAGGTTGTAAGGAAGTCCTGTGGATGAAAAAGTTCCTACAAGAATTGCATCAGAATCAAGAAAACTGTGTTCTTTATTGAGACAGTCAGAGTGCAATTCACCTCAGCAAGAACTTAATCTTCCACTCAAGGTCCAAGCACATCGACGTGAGATATCATTGGATTCGTGATGTGCTGGAAAATAAACTGCTGCAAGTTGAGAAGATCCACACTAATGACAACGGGGCAGATATGATGACGAAGTCCCTAACCCGAGAAAAGCTTGCTATCTGTAGAAAGATTGCAGGTGTGGAGGAGCCCTTTTCCACATGAAGTGGAGGGGGAGATTTGTTGCTCCACCTCATTCAAACATGGTGGGAGGCCAACTTTGTTGAATGGCCAAACAAACAAAGACGGCCAAGGCGGCTGAAGAAGCAGGGGCGGCCAAGGCGGCTCAACAAGAAGCAAGGCGGCTGATCAAAGTCAGAATTGGAGGGCCAAATGAATAGTCAACAAATGTGGGCTGATCAAATTAATTACGAAATTGCCCCTGTTTGAGCTTTATAAATAGAGCCTTAATTTTATTCTTAAAAATCATCTGAGAGAGATCAAGAATCCGAGAGATTCACATTCGAAGATATTCGATTCTAGAGATCTAATTTGATAGATCCAGAGAGCCTCAAAGAGAGTTTCTTTGAGAAGGAAAAGTGTGAGCCAATTTGTGAAGTTTTATCCACAAATTGAAGATACATAGATATTGTATATTTGTGAGAAATCCACCGAAATGTGAAGTTTGTAATCTTATTATATTATAGTGGAAGTCTTTAAGCGGCCTACGGGTCCCGTGGTTTTTACCTCAACTTTGGAGGGTTTTCCACGCTAAAATCTTTGGTGTTATTTTTGTTGTATTTTTAGTTTGAGAAATTATCCTGGGATTGTAGAATTTATTTCTTTACAACCATCGATTTTTCCAACACTAATGTTGGGTGCTTAACTTGTCTGTCACCGATTTTTCCTTTTTATACATATTAATAATACATACTTGTTTCTTCTCAAAAACAAAAAAAATAAAAATAAAAAATAAAAAATATTTCGATGTTGAAGCTCTTGAGTAAGTTCCATCGTAGACGCTCGATGGGTTTGAGGTAGTGATCAAATTTAACAAAGCTTGCAATAAAGAGTAGATAAGCATTTCAAGGTTGTTTGATCGAATGCGTGGGACTTCACAACTTTTTTCTTTTTTTTAGAAAAGTAAATAAGAATAAAATGAAGATTTATTTACAGCAAAACCATAAGCATACTACACCACCATATTGCAGCACACACACTACTGCTACAGCATACAAGATGACCGACTTCGAAACCATTCCAAAACCAAAAAATCCTTCAGAAAACTTTGAAGACGCAGCCCATCCTGCTGCCAATAAAATAACCTCCTCCCACAAACCCCACCAATCCTTCATTTTATTTTGAAATGCTCTCCTATTCCTTTCTAACCATATCTTCCATAGTGTGGTCACTGATATCATTATACCAAACTCCACATTCTTCCTAGAATGATGAAGGAACTGAGACCTTGCGATACATTCCTCAATCATGTGAGGAATAATGAAGGAGCCTCCACACACCTGCATCCATCTTTGCCACAAGAAGGAAATCCACTCACATTGTGCAAATAGATGATCTACAGTTTCCCCCTCGTTTTTACACAACAAACAACTATTAGGATTTAAATAATGATAAGGAAAACACTTTTACTTGCCATCCCACAGTATTAATCTTCTTATTCAAAAGGCATCACCCAAATTTTTTAATTTTGAAAGGAACATGTGTAGCCCATAGAGATGAAAAAGAAGAATAAAAACTAGGAGGACAGTCAACTAAAGCATCAAAGAAAGAACAACAAGTGAAATGATCGGAAGGAGATAAGGACCATTTGATACAATCCTCTCCTTGGGATAATCTCACATTACCTAATAGGCCATATAATTCATTCAACTGTGCAATGGCCCTAGAAGACGATTGTCTAAAGAAATGAAAGTTCTAATAAGAAGATGAGATCCAATCCGAGATATTAACAAAACGTGCAATTGGTTCATTATGGAGACGCGAAAATTGATATAAACAAGGAAACCTAGACGCCAACGGAGATTCTCCACACCAAATATCCTCCCAAAAATGAAAAGACACCATTACTTTAGACTCAAGATAGATATGGGGAGAAATGTGGGAAAAGAGAGTGAATATATTTCCAAGGCTTTTACTTGAGATGGAAGAAGATGTTTCAATGTCCCATCTTGAGCATGAAAAATTGTGTATGCTTCTAACAACTTTAACCCATAAAGAATTTTCCCCTTGAGAAAGCCGCCATGACCATTTTGATGCCAAGACCTCATTTCCTTTCACTAAAATTTCAATCCCCAAGCCTCCTTTACCCACTGGTTTTTGCACCACTTTCTAGTTTACCAGGTGACAATTGCTCTGTTCATCCACCCCTTTCCATAAGAAGGATCAAATTCTTTTCTTAACAGATTTAGCCACTCCACTAGGAATTCAAAAAAGAGAAAGGAAATAAGTGGGGAGGGCAGAAAGCACTGATTTGATGAGAGATAATCTTCCTCTTTTGGCCTAAAGGCAATCCAAGGTATGTCAATGGCCAAGACCCAATCGAGCATCGCACCTTATTTGCAATTGAGGCTAGGACACTCCTATCCACATTAGTGCCAGTCACTTGACTCTTAGACATATTCATTCTTAGACCTGACATGCTACAAAACCTCCCCAAAACTCTGATAACTCCCAACACACTTTCTTCATCACCTTAAAGAAGAAATAATGTGTCATCTGCATACTGGAGATGGGATATCTTTATCCTGTCTTTACCCACAATGAAACCTCTTGTAATTGAAACCTCACAAGCTCTATCCATCAACTTGCTTAGAACATCAACAATCATAGTGAAGAGAAAAGGAGAAAGTGAATCCCCCTGTCTTAACCCTTTGTGCCCTGAAAACTTGCCTCAAGGTCGACCATTTACAATTACTGAGAAATTCACTGACCTAAGACACTCATTTATCTACCTCCGCCATCTTTCCCTCGTACCTTTATGAATCATAGCAAAATCAAGAAAGTCACAATTGATTGAGTCATACGCCTTTGCAAAGTTCGCTTTAAAAACAATATTTGTTTTCTTTTTCCTCTGATATTCCTCAACTGCCTCATTTGCAATAAGTGACGCATCCAAAATTTGACGACCATGAACAAAAGCAAACTGCGGCTGCATAATTGCCTTGTGAAGCACGGATCTCAATCTGAGGGACAATACCTTGGATATAATTTTATACAAGCTTGTTACCAAGCTAATGTTAGGTCTCATTTGTTCTAACATTAACTGTGGCGACCCCGCGCCCCGGACCACCTACCCCGCAGGGAATGCGTGCGGAATGTCGGGGCCGGACGCCCGGCGTAGGCATCTCCGACCACTCCTCAACTCCCGTGAGGTGGTTGAGACCCTACAAGCCTTATCCCAAATAACGATATGATATCAAAAGGTATTAAACAAAACTACCCACCGTATTAATCATCTAAGACAAGAGATAATCCATAAAGAAATGAACCATAAATAATAATCATAATCCTTACAGTCCATTAAAATTGACATACTCATAAAGTCCAAAATTGTGGGTACAAATAAAACCGTCATATGCCCACTTAGTCTATCTAACAAGTCCCAACTCACCCATACTATAATGTGGTAAGTGTTGTAATTACATAAACCAAAATATAGTACTTCATAATTTAAAACGCAATTCAATCAAAATGTCTCTCAACTCACATCGAGGCCCTGGATTCTCTCGCAGGCAAGGCCCTCAAGATATGACTACTCCTTTGCCCTTATTCGGGACAGAAGGACCTGAAAGAGGAAAATGAGGGTGAGCCAACGATGCCCAGTGAATAGAATTCAAATATGCTATCAATACTCATCAATGAAAACCATGTATGCATGTCAATGTGTAGCATGATTAAAAGCTCATAACATATAGATATCAAGCATTTATAATAAGTTCGATGCAAGTAAAAGTTTATCAATTTGGATCCACATTCCACATGCCTTGGGTTACTAGTACACGTCTATTTCACCGTGCCGTTGATCCCAATCATGTTTATTTGGGTTACTAGTACACGTCTATTTCACCGTGCCGTTGATCCCAATCATTTCCTTTCCTAAAACCCTCTTATGACAAGGTTAAGTCCCCCTATTAGCCAGATAGATGGGTCCAACCAAAGTCATAAGGTTTTCTCAAATCAATGCATCATTCAAAACATTAGAACACATTCATGCTTTCAAGATACAATATATATAAGTGATATGATGACATAAAAGATATAATCATAAATGAAGTCTACTCACAACCAAGCCTCGCGAGAATACTTAACCACACACGATCACCAAACCGAATCAACCCAAATCAAGACCCTGAAACATTCATCAATATCCTACCATACATCAATTTCTATGCTCAATCACATAGACATTACACATCAACCCTAAATCAGCCCACATATAAACAATAGGCCTAAATCTCATCTAATCTCATCATTCAACTCAAATCACATGACTTAGGCCTTTAATGCATAGTTCTCATACATAAACCATTTTATTAATCAAAAATACTGATTTTCAATTCCTTTAGGCATAAACATGCCCAAATTGGGTCACTTGATCACAAGTAGGCCTAACCCATGATATGGTCACAACCACCAAATCAGTAGCATAATCAACCCTAATAATGCTTAATTAAACATAAGTTGCATCAATTCAATGATTCTAGGCCAAAAGCATCAAAAGCCCTAAAATATGAATTTTCCGTACTTAGGCCATATTGTCGATTTACACTAGGTCACCATGTTCAGCCATGTATATCACTGATTTTGCATCATGGGTTCATCAACAATGGCAACTAGGTCAACATAGTTGACATGCAAGCTATTTGGAAAAGTCTAAGTTCATATTCCAAATGTAGGTCTAATACAAACAACCCTACCAATTCTTCACATGTATTATTCTGTTCAAATGTATCAATCTACCAACAGAAATATGTAATCACAAAATCAACCGTACAGATTGAAGTATGTTAAGAAACAAACCTTCTGTCCAAATATCAGCCCAATCCAACAGTGGACCGAAAAGATATGTATCTTTGATGAACAAGTATCTAATCAAACAGTTTCTCCTTTCCTGCTGCAATTACCCAAACTCAGACGGCTATATCTCACAAACTACTAAACGTATAAACATCTCAACCGTTCATAATATAGAAATATCAGTTATAAACTACATACCCAAATTTGATATCCATCCAACGGTAGATTGAGGAGATCCACAAGTTTAACCAAAACGGAATGAGAAACCCAGAAATTCCGATCAGCTTTGTTTGAGAGGTTATATCTCTTAGAAAAATCCTCTAATTACAATCTTCACCGTTCAGAATGTAGAAATGTCAGTTGTAAACTACATACCCAAATTTTTCATAACCATCTAACGGTAGATTTAGGAGATCTATAAGTTTGAGCGAAACGGTGCGAGAAATCCAGACTTTCCGACCAGCTTTGTTTGAGAGGTTAGATCTCTTAGACGAAACCTCTGATCAAGATCTTCACCGACCAGAATGAAGAACCCTAAGGTAAGAACGTGCTGACAAAATTTGAGCTCAATCGGACCGTATATTCCAAAGATACACCTCTTTGATGAAAATATCGCAGGGATCTTCCTCCTGCAACTCTCTCCTTCTTTCTCTTCTTCTTTCCTTTCTCCTCTTTTCTTTCTGTTCTTCTTTCCTTTCTCTCCACTCACCTCTTTCTAGCACTTCCTTGATTCCCTCCTCCACTCACCTCACTTTCTAGCACATTCTTGGATTCTCTCCTCCACTCACCTCATTCTCTAGCACATTCTTGGATTCTCTCCTCCACTCACCTCATTATCTAGCACATTCTTGGATTCTCTCCTCCACTCACCTCATTTGCTAGCACATTCTTGGATTCTAGAAGTGGGCATGGGACACTTGTCCACTTTCATGCACCAACCTTCACATTTGTTGGTCTCATACTACCCATACCAACCACATGTATTTTAACCAATCTCATGCTTCCATGTATTTTAAATGTTCAATCCATTTAATACACCAAATTTTCATTCTCATTTATCCTTTTATTCAATCAATCCTAACTCATATCAATTCATGGTTTAATGGGCCCATGCATAAATAATAACATATACATTATACTTTAATTTAACATGACCCATATACAATTTATGATACACATATTTATATACATTATCAAGCATCAACTATACAAACATTAAACAACCATCAAACAAACACCAAACATATCAAGGCAACACATAGAGTTTGGGCAAAATGCAATTGGGTTATGGGCTAGATGAAATAATTTTCGGGGCGTCACATTAACTACCCCATTTTGGAAGAAATCTTTCCTTACCTTCATAATATCCATCTTAACAACATCCCATGATTTACAATAAAATGCCATTATGATATCATCAAGGCTAAGGGCTTTATCACCACAACACTCAAATACTGCAGCTTTCACCTCTCTTTCCTCAAATGGTCATTTTAACATAGTTGCATCCGCTGATGACAAAGCATCCCATGAAAAACCTTCCACCCCCATGGTTGTTTCTCCTGAAGTAAATACAACCTACTCAAAGAATTCAGTTATAATAATAACAACACCTTCTTCAGAGCCAACTAGGTTATTAGTTTTTGCTTCAATCTTGGTGATGGTATTCTTGGTCTTCCAACAGTTAAGTAACCTATAAAAAAAATTGAATTAACATCACCCTCCTTAACCCAATTCACCTTAATTTTTTGCACAATCATTCTTTCCTCCCTTAAAAGAATATCTACCAACTCTACCTTAGCCCTCCTTCTAATATCCGCCATATTCTGCGTCAAACTAGATTGGCCTTCAACATTATCAAGATGTTGAACGAGATCTTGTAATGCCTTTTTCTTGACATGAACTAGGCCATAAATTAACTTGTCCCATGCCTTAACTTGCGTTTTAATCTTATTCAGCTTTAGCATAAATCTATGCCCTATTGCCCGTACACGGATGTATTACCCACCATCTACAAATCAGTCTACCAAAATCCTTATGTTTTAACCATGAATTCTCAAACCGGAAAGGTGTAGGACCTCAAGAAACCTTCTCAGTATCAAGCATGATCGAACAACGGTCAGATGTGATAAGAAGAAGAGTTTCCTGGCAAAAAAAGGGAAAAACTCCTTCCCATCGTGAAGAGAAATAAAAAACAATCCAATGGACAATAAATGGGATCTCTCTGAAGTTTGACCACATGAATCTGACATTCAGTAAAGGAGGATCAACAAGGCCTAGATTTGAAATCATAACATCAAATTTTTGCATACTTTGTGTCAGTCTCCCACTATTCAGTTTTTTGCTCAAGAAATGAACCATGTTAAAATCACCACCAAGGCACCGTCTCTCACCACATAACAAATTAAGAGTTGTTATCTCCACCTAAAAACTCTCTCTATCAAAAGCATATGAAGGCCCATAAACTCCTGAAAACCACCACTAACCTCCATCCTCTCCTCGAATTTGAATGGAAGTAGTAAAACTTCTAATTAAGAGTTCAGCCACTTTAACAGTTCTAATATCCCATATCAATAAAATTCCCCCAAATGAGCTAATAACCAGAAGCAACATCCACTCCTTGAAATGCAAGCTACACAATTGACCAATAAGTCTAATATCAACAATTTCTTTTTTAAATTCTTGAAGCACCACAGTATCTGGCTTCACTTTGCAGATTGTTTTCTTTATCAGGCTACGTTTTCTGATGGCCCCACAACCCCTTATATTCAATGACATGATCTTCATAATTGACCCTTGTTCCTCTCATCTGATATGTGTGCTGCCTTTGCCCTTACTTCCTGATGTTCTTAGCCCATTGTTAGACTTTAGAATGACACCTTCATCATTCTCATAAAGGAGACTAGAGTTTTAGATGACCTTATTGGAGACATAGAACCTTTCTCCACTTCTTGCATTACTAGCATATTATCAGCCAAGCATACCAACGAAACCTCATTCTCAGAACAATCCATTGGAACACCATTTTGAGATGCAATAATAGGTTGGACGTCAAGATTGATATGTGAAGGAGAAAGATAAGGGAAGTTTTTGGGCAAGACGATACTTTTTGTATCACAAACATTAGGATGCACAGAATTACCATTCAAAAATGAATTTAAAGGGCGTACCTTTGAATAGCTAGAAGACGTGCCCTCTTCCATATCTGTTGCCATAAAAGAATTACCCAATAGAATCTGGTTAACCTCATCGCCGTCCTCGCTCCCATCTTCGGAAGAATCAATGTTTGCATCTGACAAACCGCAACCCCAGTTCTGAATATCATATTCCTTCCAAGATTCTTTTTCATCGTCCATGGACCCTCCGAGCACCAAGTCAAGACCCATTGCGTAGTTGTACATGATTTCTTTTATTTCTTTCCTCATATGCTTCTTAGAACGCACCATACACGACCTTGACGTCGAAAGCTTCCCAGATTTTCTTTGCGTCATGTAATGATGAGATCGACCACCCATTTCAGCTGCTGTCGTTTCTGTCAAGAAATCTGCAACTGCGTTTGTAGAGCTGATGATACCAAGTGAAAATCGCACCCTTCTTGTCGCCATATGAGAGACACTAACCATATGAGGGACTTCATGACATTGTAGTTGTGTGATACGACAATGAGATGCCTAAGATTGATTAATTCTTCCATCCCATATAGTAGTTCTTCAATATTAGTATCTTGAAGACTCAACAGTTGTAGTTGCTTGAGCTTCATGAGTGATGACATTTGTGTTAGGTATATAAGTAGATTGTAGGAACACAACATGAAGGTTTGCAAGGTCAGATAGTGATTTCGGTAATTGTGTGATACAACAATGAGATATTTCAAGAACTCGAAGTGAAATCATTTGGAACAAGGACAATCGTGGAAGGCTTATTAGTTTCCCACTTCTATGTTACTCAACTAAACGACGATGCAACAACAAAGTCGAGAGATTGGGAGAATTCACTTGATCGGGAAGCCTTAAAATAGTACTTTTTATCTGAGAATTTTCCAGCATCTTCCCGTGCTTCCTCCGACAATTTTCTATATCTCTTACCAGCTTCACTATGATTGAATAACATTTGTATTTTATTTCACATGTGGAAATGTCAAGAAGAGGGGAGAGTGCGTCATCAAGCTTTCTTTGGTCATAATGAAATGTTATGGATAAATTGTTCTAAATAGTTCACAATAATCTTTGATCCACTCACTCTTCATCTTGAAATTACCAAAAAAGTTACAATTAGACAAGAGATAACCTAATAACATCATAAATTATATCAAAAGAACCTCAAAGATATAAAATACAAAATAATGTAGTCAAAATTAAAAAAAAAAGGCGGTTTGGTCCTGTGTAACAAAACTATGAACTTCAATTTTGTCACAGAGGACAAAACCGAAGCTCACGATTCTGTCATGCAAAATTGACCCTAAAGATTTAGGTTTTGTCCCGTGTGACAAAAAAAAAAAAAAAAACTAGCCTTAAATTTATGTGCTTTCGTCTCCAAAACTTAAATCCTTCATCATAATACTGTCAAAGTGTGTTGATAAATGGAGTTTTTGAATATCTTAGACTTAGTTTTCATTACACTAAAAGAACAATAAAATAAGATAAAAAAAGTTTCAAATCCTTTCAAAATGCTTCTAATCCTTCAAATAGTATTTGTAATAAAGAAAACCTGTGGGTGTAAAAAATGATTGAAAATGGAACAAGATGAAGGTGAGAATGGTGGTATTAAAGGTTGGTAGCTGATTTGGAGAAGAATGAAAAAATAAATTAGTGTAAGCGTAATTTTGTCCATTCATACCAAGGTATTGTAGGATTTTTTTTTATTTATAGGCATGATTATTTTTTATATCCACAAAAAGGCATTTCAAAAATAGTATATCCAGAACTAGGCAAGTTTGGGATACGTTGGCGCCACCTTAATGCCAACGTGTTCAAAACCTACCCAGCTTAGCAATGTCATTTTTTTTAAATCTCAAGCCTGGCATG
This sequence comes from Paratinospora sagittata, assembly GCA_035771175.1. Taxonomy (NCBI): domain Eukaryota; kingdom Viridiplantae; phylum Streptophyta; class Magnoliopsida; order Ranunculales; family Menispermaceae; genus Paratinospora; species Paratinospora sagittata. Next base: position 17,822,189 of record CM069598.1, read on the forward strand.
AGTTAAAAAATAAAAAACCCATGCTGCCCATTGAGAGGGGCGGGAGAGGTGCTTAAAAAAAAAAAGAAAAGGAAGCCTAAATCAAATTTAAAAAAAAAGAAGAAAATTTCTCATGTCAATGGCAACCACGGGCTATCCGGCGAGATTTTTTTTTTCAACAACTCCCGACACGTCCCAATAAGTGCCCCCCAGCTATTCAAGCTACTCGTACCCCGCACCAAACTCCCAGTGATTTTTTGAGCCTCCCACCAGATTTTAACAATATACGAAGTTTTTATATAGAACTTGAGTTGTTTAAGGCCACCACGGGCTATCCGGCAAGATTTTTTTTTCAACAACTCCCAACACCTCCCAATAAGTGCCCCCAAGCTATCCTAGGCCCTCGTACCCCACACCGAACTCCCGGTGAATTTTTTTATTCCCCCACCAGATTTTAACAATATATGAAACTTTTATATAGAACTTGAGCTGTTTAAGGCCATCACGGGCTATCCGGCGGGATTTTTTCTTTTTTCAACAACTCCCGATACGTCCCAATAAGTTCCCTCCAGCTGTCGTAGGCACCCGTACCCTGCACCGGACTCCCAGTGAATTTTTGACACCCCCCTCCCCCCACAACTAGATTTTAATAGTGTATGAAGCTTTTATATAGAACTTAAGCTGTTTACGGCCACCACGGGCTATCCGGCAGGATTTTTTTTCCAACAACTCTCGACATGTCCCAATAAGTGCCCCCAAGCTATCCTAGGCCCTCGTACCCCGCACTGAACTCCGGGTGAATTTTTGACTCCCCCTCCAGATTTTAACAGTATATGAAACTTTTATATAGAACTTGAGCTATTTAAGGCCACCACGGGCTATCTGGCGGGATTTTTTTTTCCAACAACTCCCGACATATCCCAATAACTTCCCTCCAACTGTCGTAGGCGCCCGTACCCCGCACCGAACTCCCGATAAATTTTTGACCCCCCACTAGATATTAACAGTATATGAAGCTTTTATATAGAACTTGAGTTATTTAAGGCCACCACGAGCTATCAAGCGATTTTTTTTCCAACAACTCCCGACATGTCCCAATAAGTGTTCCTCAGCTGTCGTAGCCACCCATACCCCGCACTGGACTCCCGATGAATTTTTGACCCCCCTTCCTCCCACTAGATTTTAATAGTATATGAAACTTTTATATAGAACTTAAGTTGTTTAAGGCCACCACGGGCTATCCAGCGGAATATTTTTTATTCCAACAACTCCCGACACGTCCAAATAAGTGTCCCCCAGCTGTCGTAGTCGCCCGTCCCCCAAACTGGACTCTCGGTGAATTTTTGATCCCCCCCCAAAAAAAAAACCCAGATTATAATAGTATATGAAGCTTTTATACAGAACTTGAGCTGTTTAAGGCCACCACAAGCTATCTGGGGGAATTTTTTTTTTCAACTACTCCCGACACATCCCAATAAGTGCCCCCCAACTTTCCTAAGTGTCCATACCCCACACCAAACTCCTGATGAATTTTTGACCCCCTCAACAGATTTTAACAGTATATGAAGTTTTTATATAAAACTTAAGTTATTTAAGGCTACCATGGGCTATTCGACGAGATGTTTTTTTTCAACAACTCCCGACACTTCCCAATAAGTGCCCCCCAAATATCCTAGGTGCTCGTACCCCGCACTGGACTCCCGATGAATTTTTGACCCCCCCCCCCCCACCCAACTCTAAATGGTACGTCTACACTCATAAACTTACATACATTGTATTTAGTATAAATAACTTTAAGGATTATATTCTTGAATTAATTAAAGTCGAATCATTCAAGGAACTAATGCCCAAAAATGAGCTCATCCATTTATATCTGTTCAAATAAACAGTAACTACAATAATGTTTGTAACATAACAAAAAAATTTGTAAGGATAAACAAATCTCATATTCTATGATTGACACCAAGTACAGACTTTTCTTCATCGTGGACATCTACGGAATACTTGTAATCGTAGAAGATCTTGAATTGGTTGGGATGGACCTTCGTGAATAAGCTGTGAAGGATCTTCGAGCACCTGTGGCTCATGACTGTGACTATCATGTAAAAGTGAGGAAGGTAATTACTCCTCAGCACGAGCACATGACTCTCATGTAAAGGGGAGGAAGATAATGACTCATCGTCCTGGACATCAATCTCATGTTGTGCATGTCCTCATCCTCGTCGTGGACGCGCACGTCCACGACCACAACCACAACCTTGAACATCATCAATAGGTTAGACGACTATATCATCAAAATTGATGCCAGCGTCTGCTGGAGTAGAAGATTCTAGATCCATATGATGTACCATTCCGATCAATCGACGATCTAGATGCATAGCCTCCATTAAGGGTCGAGCACATGGATCGAACATATGGGTCCCCGGTAGAACCCACATGGTGGAAAATTTGCTCCACTCCAGTTGCCTAGAAACATAATTTCACCATAGTCAATCATTAAGCACATTTAAAAATAAAATTGAAGTACAAGTAATGATTGTGTAATGTACAAGATAATTAAAAAGTACACCCCGTCAACTAATAGATCGTCGAGTAATAGAGCGATACCACCACATACTCTGCATCATAGTAATCAGCAGCCCTTTCGATCCTAGGAACAGCAACAAAAAGCTCATGTCGACTACCCCAAACCTCTATGCACCTCCGATGGTATGTAGCCCAATTCCTTGATGAATTGTTTCGCAAAGTAGTCTCATGAAAAGAGCTTACAGTTTCACAATCGCTCAGGATTGACTGTTTCATACCGAATTGTCGAAGGACTCTATCAAAAAAGTATCATTCTAAAATTTGAAAGCAGATGAGTGGCACCTTACTCCGCTAAACATGGTGATCTCACTAATAATGCAACGACATATGGTCCAGTTCATCTTCAACCTCATATGGTTCCCATATTACCTAAAATAGAGAACAAAAAATTTATTTAGAAAGAGGCGCAAGATTTTACTTGTGTAAAATTTATTACATTTACTACTTGTTCTGCAAGCTGGATGTCAAGTGCTCATGGGTCAAAAATTTTGTCACTATGAATGTATTTCTCCACCTAAACACACATCAATTGATAAATATTTGTAAAACATAAATATTTGTTAAAAAATACAACACTTCAAAGTATATATTCAAACAAAAATAGATATTACCTTGTCCCAAGAGGTCCTTTTGGTAGTATTACTTGGTCAATAGACACAATATCATCAAAATTAAAATGGAAACGCCAAAGTGATACAATATGTGAAGAATCTATCCCATGCCCACAACTTCAACAATATCAGCGGTCCTGAAATCTAGTGTGGATCTTCACGCACTGCGTGACACAACTTTCGATATAACCAGTCCAAACAAGCCCTACACCAACTATACTTTCCAGCTGCCCCAAAGTCTGCTAACAGTGGTAGGAACATCAAATAGACCAAATTGTTCAATTTATCTGAGAATAGACACCATCCTCTCAACTGCAGAATATACGATCGAACATATCGTTAGACCGAAAGCTCGTCAAAGTTTGAAAGTGGATAAAAGTCATCGTTGGTGTCATCTGGATCATGTTGAACCAACTCATCATCAGTGGGACTTGGTCGAGGAACCATCTATGCCAACGCACACATTTTCAACTTTGCACCTTTCATATGTCATCGGGCGGGTCTAAAGCCCAACAACTCTTCACACAAATCATACCAATTATGTTGAGTAAACCCCGTCACTGATAGACCATCAACTAGAAGCCCTAATTGAATATCTACATCTTATAGTGTAACGGTGCACCCCCATGCGGCAAGTGAAAAGTATGAGTATCTGGCCTCTACCTCTCAACTAAAAAGGTAATAAACCTCACTCGAGCGAACCCCGTAAAAACCTGTTTCTTGTAAAGGTTGAATGAGCATGCTATGGATGGACATTTGGCGATGTAAGGATGTATCGCGATGCCTAACACGTATATGATGTCCATGTTGTTCAAGATCCCAATGAACATGCAATCAAAGTTAAGGCTAAAATCTAACCTAACATTTATTGAACATATAAACCAAAATATATTGTATGTATAGACATACTGGCTCATCTCAAACAATGGACGATCTATGTTTGTCTTGCATACACAAGACTGAAGGATTAGAAGGACTTGAATTCATACTAGCTGCAATAACATAATAATCATAGTATTAGTAAAGTATTGAATACACATGCAACTATTGGATCTGAATATTCAAGAGGACAATAGTGTAATTCCTTCAAACTTAAATGTTACAAGTGAAAATTTGTAGTACATACACATAGATGGGACAAAAGGATCGAAATGACAAAAACTAGATGGAGAAGGGTCAGATGGATCGGGATCCACGCCACCTACAATAAGAAATATCAGTATTGTAAGTCTCTGGATATATTTATCTACTTTACAATCTTGTCAATATTCAATATTAATAATAAAAAATTTCACATTGCATACTCATCTAGATATGAAGGATCAAAACTCCAATGATCAGATGGATGAAAATTAGACGGACCAGGATCCATATCTGTTGTAATCAACAAACAAATGAATACACCTGAGAGTTACTCAACATGAACTATTTTTTATACGTAATAACCAATACTCATTCTCTTCATAATAAATGTTATAGTTACAAGAATGACAATATATGCCCATAAAGAATTCAAACTACATTATAACATATATTCAACCCAAAAAAGCCATTAGAAATCCATAATATAATACATACCCAAAAAAAAGAATGTTTGTAACATTAAAATGCATACCAAATATGGTCATATGTTTACAATACTATAATACATGCCCACAAGGAAAGCAAAAAAAATAAAATAAAATAGTAGATTGGTTTGTCAACAATCAGCACATGCTATAGGTTCGAGGAAGATTGTCCTTCTTGCAAGGTTGAGCATTTTCTCCTATTTTGTCCATGTTGATGACACTGTCCACGATAAAGCTTCTCGCTTTGTTCTCATCAATTCATCTCATTTCTAATACACTTCGAAACTGGTCGTCCTTTCTTACGTTTCATGAGAACAGGTAGTTGTAGTAGAAAAAGATACACAGATAGTCAATAATCTTTGTGTGGGATGACTCTAAAGGGTGTGGAGTAGCATAATATAAAAGAATCCCAATGATAGTACTCCTCCACAAAGCTTCAACGATTAATTTTGGCAATGGCACACACAACAATGACTTGTGAGCAGGGAATGTCAAAACTTCGCCATTTCTAACAACTGCAAGTCCTATAAGATAGATTCACAACTTGCTTATGGTTGCCCCTATCCATATGAAACCCACTATGACCAGTCATCACCTCAAACTCTCATCACACCCTGTCAATAAGTGTTACTTGATGACCCTTTGACTTTTGTTGCCATCGTTGAAGCAATTTCATTGCATAGGGGGTATACTCTTCACCATTTTTACAGCTTTCTCATATTTTTTTGCCTTGTTTCAAAATACTTAATACATCGATAGAAAGTAATTTGAACCAAAACACATATTGGCCACATTCTAGCACCTTTGAGTATGCCATTGAAACACTTTGTCATTGAAGTAAACCAAAAAAGATATTTATTTTTTTTATATCTAAGCAAGTAATACATAGAGGTCAAAATAGTAAATACCATACCTACGAGGTTTGTAGTCATCCAACCATATCGATAGCCCTCATCATATGCCTGCATCCATTTCTTTTTATCAATCTTAGAAAGTCATCTATGAGCTTCAAGATTCAACATTTTAATATGATCTAGATATGCGGCCAACTTGCATGGTTGGTGTTGTTCGCCTGCTAGTTTTGCTAAGTCTTTTAAGTCCTTGTTCTTGAACTTTTCATTCAAATTTCTACCCACATGACGTATACAAAACCTATGGTGCCCAAGAGGCTCGCACCAACCGTTGGAAGACTCGTCCAATGCACTGGTTATTACCTTGTGTCGATCTGATATCACACTTTGCCTCTTTTATCAGTTACAGGGCTTCACAATTTTTTCATAAACCAAGCCCATGAATCTGCTGATTCATTTGCAACAACAGCAAAAGCAAGTGGGTAAACATGTTCGTTACTATTAACTGATATTGCGATCAGGAGTTTAGGCTGATACTTTTCATACAAATGGGTGCCATCAATTTGAATAATGGGTCTACAATATTTGAAACCTTCAATGCAAGGTCCAAATGCCCAAAAAACGCTTGAACTTGATTAATCCCGGTCCTAGTGAACTCTCTTCCAATTCTACTTATGTCCTCAGATTTGTTTCTAAAAGCACATCTTTCCACTTGTGAAACATTTGATATGATGTTTTCCAATTACCAAAACTTTTCACGAAAGCTTTTCTCTTAGCCTGTCATGCCCTTTTGTAGTTAACGTCGTAGCCAAACTTATCCCTCACCGTCTAGTGCAAAGTAGCTATAGAAGTGGTTGGCTCCCAATGAACCAGATTGAAGACCTTTGCACATATTAAGTTAAAATCATTGTGGGAATGATCTTGTGATAATCTTTCGTAAACACATGTGTGAGTTGCATGGTACTTAGTAACTTCAAAAAGACCATGCGACTTGCATTTGCATGCACGCAACATCCATTTGCAACCATCGCTAGCTTGCTTGCAACGCAGAACCCAAGATTTCTTATCAGAGTCAATAACTACAAAATCTTGGTGGGGCTCAATACAATATCGTTTCACTGTGTTTTATAAGTCAACTTTACTGTTAAACCTCAGTCCTTTATAGAACTCACTGGTGTATCTTCGATAGACACCACTTTGCAACAAATGTTCATCAGCTGTTATGTTAACTGCATCGAAATTTATATCTTAGTACATTGAAGTTGGCATTTCATACTCTAGCAGGGTTTCTGCCCGTATTTTGTAAAAAGTGCGTCTTTATCAATCATTTCATTAAATGAACCAAATGGATCATACAACGGATCGTGAGCATCCAACACTAGGTCACCTCCAAGGGCATCATCCACTTCGTTCTCATCATCATCACTAGGTTCTTCGGTATCATTGTCATTTGCAGGATCAAATGGTTGAGATTGTGTGACACTTCGGGAAAAGTGTCACTACGAACCAGTTCATCCCCTGCATCATCATCTCTTAGTGTATCATCCATCACCTCATTTTCATTGTGACATGATGATTCAATGCGATCAGTTTGCAAGTTTAGATGTGCACTAGAATCTTGATCTACAGTAATATGCTAAAAAACCAAGTAGATACCTATGGTATTTTGAGGTGAAAATTGAGACACAACTTGCCACATGAATTGTATACTCCGATCATCCAAAATGGGTAAGGGCTTAAAGAAACATGTTCAACTTCTTAAGAAAATTGGATAGTGGTACACCATACTTAACCGCATTGATCGACGACCTGCTGACAACGTCTCTTGTATGACATCTTCCAATTTTTTAAGATTTATGCTCATTTTCACTATAATGTCAGTTGAAGGGCCATAACTATAATCAACACCGTTAGGTCCATATGTCATTTCTCTATTCATATAACATAACGAAAATGATTTTGTCATCTATAATGCGCCCTAAACAATCACAAAATTATTGACACACATTCAAATTTTCCTACAAATTTATGATAAGTATTATGATATGTAATGTGATAGGTTTTAAGAAAAAAAGAAAAATAAATTACAAATAGGTCTTCTAACCTAATGAAGGATTTTTATTAGGTTAGAAAACCAAATACCTTGTACTATGACATTTTATATATGTCTCTTGTAAACAAGTCCAAATCCCCCTTCACCTAGCTTATTCGCATTAGAGAATGTCAATTAATAATTTTACAAAAGGCTAAGTCAGGATCTTGTCTGTAGGATATTAGTTATTCGAAGAACTATACAAAGCAAAGGTTTACTTTGCTCTTACATTGATAACTTGAAGGTTGTTGGCTTTTCCGCCATTGATTGAGCAACGAAATAGGACGCAAAATTCTATTCATTATACCTTCAATGATGATAATTTAGCATCTAGGATGAGCAAAAAGTAAAATATAGTTTTGTCTAGGACTATAACAAAATATAGGGCTCTAGCTCCACATTGAGCTCACCAAAGATTGAAACCAACGTAACCCAAAAACTTGGAAGGAATTAGCAATAAATTTTTAAAAAAAAAGCAAAATAAAGTATTAAAAAGATCACCTAGAAATTAGCTTCAAGTGTAAGAAGATCACCTAAAAATTAGCTTCAAATCCTAAAACCTAAAATGTCATCTCGTAGGAAACAAACGAGTTTCTACCCAAGTATTAAAACATAATTGCTCATTATTTTTTGACTCCATACAATACAACTTGTGCCAAACATATCAACCACATCCATATTCTAAATACAAAATAAAGTCAGGCGGTTGAAAGGCTTGCACCTTCAAACTTTTACTCCCAAGTTTGAGCAAAATCAACCTGCATTCCTAACAACTAAATCCAACCCAATCCGCAAAGTATACCAACAACAAAATCAAAAAAGTAAACCAAACCCAAATCACCCTAATCACCAAATCAACAAATCTTAAGCATAAAAAGTATGAACTGGATTACTTTTCAGAAACTCAAAATGAAAAGACCTGTGGAAACCTAAAAAAAATAGTCAAAAACAACAAGAAGAAAAACAATAGCAACAAAGATTGTAATAATGATCACTAAAAGCAATAAAACCTTAGAAAAATTAGTTACTTTCAACTAAAAAGGGGTTTGAACGACATCGAACCAAAGATGTTGAACTTCAGAGAAAAATGGAAAGACGCCGTAGAGAGTCGCCAAAAAAAGTCGACGAGGAAAATCGCCGAAAGATGACGTCGAGGAGGGTTTCATTTTTTTTACCTATCTACAGCACAAGGACACAAGGGTTTCTCTTTTTTTTTTTATCGTTCATGGGATGGGGGTTTTGTTCTTTTGCCCCTCGCGAAATCACGCAAAGGTTCTTTTACCCTTACACGATTTCGTCGTTGGATTTTTTTTTTTTTTTTTCAATTAAGCAGATGGAAGAGGCGTCATTTGCTTGCTTTTTTAAAAGTTGGAGAGGCACCACCCATTTGTCTTTTTTTAACAGATCTGCCTCGCCGTGGGCTTTTTTTATTTATTTTTTTTCATGAAGTACAAAAGGCACCATCTTCTACTTGTTTTTTTAAAAGATATGGCACCTCCACGAGTAATATTTTTTTCAATCCATGCCAGCTATTGAAGAGGTGGCATGAGCTTAAGATTTTAAAAAAAAAGAGGCATAACGTCAAGGTGGAATCAACGTGTCCAAAACTTGCCTAGTTCTAAACATATTATTTTTATATGCCTATTTGTAAATATAAATAAAAAAAATCGTGCCTATAAATAAAAAAAATCAAGTATTATAGGATTTTTTATTTTTTTTCAAATAAAATTTTGGTAGGTAAGAAGAGTGGGTTAATAGGGTTCAAATAGTCCCTCCCATTTAATAATACTAATTTTTCAAATAAAAGTTTTATGTTTGTAAAATTTATTTAAATTTTAGCCTTTTAGCCTTTTGGCTTCAAAAGAACAAATTTTCAGCACTAATTACAGAAAATTTTCAAAGTTGATCCCTGAGGATATGTGATCTAACAAACACCTGAGACAGCCCAATGTTTCACAGATGTCCATGTCAGTCCAATGCTCTTCCCTGCCGGCTGCCGGGTCATAATGGTAGGGAATGAGGCCCCTGAAAGGCCTTCCGTCCCATGTAATCTAGTTCCGTACTGAGAAGAACCAAAGGGAACCACAATATCTAGGTTGCTTGTAACCAGTTGAACTCAGCTTGTGCTTTTTATCTATAATCAAACTCAGGGGGTGTAATATGGTTGTTGTTGTTCCTGCAAAACGGCAGGGTCCAAAGGAAGTCCAACATTTGGGTTCTCACCCATATACTTGGTTTGTCCCTCCCCAAGGAGGCCAGCCATAATCATTTTTAGGGGTAAAAGAGGGAGAGTCTCTGAGAGGAGCCGGTGAAGGGGAGCGAATTGTGTAGCTAGGGGTCTCACCACTTGCTTCATTTACTCCTTCACGACAAGTTGAACCTTTGATTGCTGCAGAATCACGTAAAAGGCGCCTTCTTCTCTTACGCTTCATTGCTGGATTTCGATGAGTACTATGAACTTGTGTAGCATCAAATAAATGTGTCCTCAAGTCGTGGGCTTTTATAAAACCATTGTTGAATGCTAATAGGTCATGACGAGAGCTAGTGATACACTGGTAAATTTGCGCCACCCCGGCCTTTCCTACAGATCTTGCAACATTCTGGGAGCGGTCCGTGAAGTCTTCAACCTGAGAGAATATGTACATAACTACTTAATTAAAGGGTTTTTCTATATTTGGCTGATATTATAACACACGAAAAACTTTTCCAAGTCCAATTAATGTAACAACAGTAGAATTACATTTATGCGGCCCTTTTTAAATCTTTTAGTTATCCATGTCCCTTCATATGTGCTCGCACAGAGTCCTTCCAGCCATAGGAACTCCACTGATGCCATCTGCAATAGAAACAAGTACCGACCATAAGAAGGATCCGTAAATAATTGCAAAGGGGCATTTCTTCCACAACCTTTTGCAAAAGATCCATAAAGGCTAAGCTGTTGTTGCTTTTAAGGTAGCTATTTCTCATTGTTTCTCACTTATTTGGTGAAAAAGACTAATACCTTGGATAAAAAAGCTACAAAAAGTTCAGCTATGGATTCTTCATTTCTGTTTCCATATTGTAGAAAACCTTGAACCACATCCTTCACTTTGACAGGATTTGTTCCATCTGAAAAAGAACAAAGATCAGGAACCTCAACCAGCACAGTTAGAAATAGTTGTTACCACTTCAAAACTAATAATTTAAAAAGAATGATGAATTACAGATGGATGTCATAAAAATGAATACAGAAACAACAAAATATTTTTAAGCTTCTGAACTAGCTTTGAAGGCCAGAGATTGGAGAATTCAGAAAAAGGATACATCATACAAATTACAACAACATGAACGATATAACATATGAGACAGTATTCAACTCATATAACAAAGCCTTTTAACCAACATGGGTTGACTATCAACTAAGATAGTGCTGCTGAAAATTAGATACAATGGATTAACAATAATACCTTGAGATATGGTGTTTCCACACGGAAATTTAACTTACACAGTCAAATTGGCCAACTTTTAATATGTTTGATTTTTTTTTTGCCAAGAAAATTTGCAGGCTTTTGCTATTTATTTTGAATAGTTATGTACCACTTCTCAATTTAATCCTCTTGTATGACTTTTCTTTTCCTCCTACTTTTGTATGGCAGATTTTTTAGGTGTTTTCTACTAACGCATTAGAGTGAAGTGGAAGGTCTAGAGGGAACCACACATTGCTCCTCAACATCTCTACATGGGGGTAATGTGGAAAAGGAGCTTCCCTTCACCATTTCTAAATTTATTATATTATTATACACAAGAATATGTGTTGAGAAAATAAAATAATAAACGACACAAGATGTAACGTGGTTCGGCTTTATGGCCTACATCCACGGGAGAAGAGAAAGGATCTTTATACTTGTGTAATGTCTTAATGGAGGGACTCCATATATACAGACATACAGGGCTATGTACTTATAGCTACATTTACAATTTTAGTAACTGTTATATTCCCTAAAGGAAATAAATCCTTAAGGAAATAATTCTGCACAGGAAACAAATCATTCTGTACAGGAAACAAATCTATACATAAAATAAATTTGTATAGGAAACAAACAAATCTCAACACTCCCCCTCAAGCTGGTGTATAAAGGTTTACCATTCCCAGCTTGGACACATTTGCTTGAAATGCAGTATGATTTAACCCTTTAGTGAGCATATCGACGAGCTGATTATTGGTAGACACATATGGAGTACAGATCAACCCACTGTCAAGCTTCTCTTTAATAAAGTGTCTATCAATCTCTATATGCTTCGTTCAATCATGTTGAACTGGGTTATGGGCAATGCTAATTGCAGATTTATCGTCACAATAGAGTCTCATAGGGCCATCCCAGTGTATCTTCAAATCTGTCAAAATTATCTGCAACCATCATAACTCACAAACCCCTTGTACCATTGCTCTGAATTCTGCTTCAGCACTAGATCTGGCCACTACATTCTGTTTTTTACTTCGCCATGTCACCAAATTCCCACCAAGAAACGTACAATATCCAGTAGTTGATCTTCTGTCAACTACTGAACCAGCATAGTCTGAATCAGTATATGCTTCAAGGACCATTCCTGTGTGTCATTTAAATAGGATGCCCTGTCCTGGAGTCCCTTTAAGATACTGTAGAACGCGATTAGCTGCTTGCAAATGAATATCTTTAGGATTGTGCATGAACTGACTTATTACACTCACTGCATATGCAATATCAGGTCTTGTGTGAGAAAGATAGATGAGTCTTCCTACTAGTCTTTGATACATCTCTTTATTAACAGTCAACTCTTCTTCAGCTTCTCCCAGCTTGTGATTAAGATCACTATGAGTACTCATTGGTTTGCATGCTAGCTTCCCTATTTCTTTAAGAAGGTCTGTAATGTACTTCTGTTGAGAGATAAAGATTCCCTGTTTAGAGTGTGCCACTTCAATCCCTAGGAAGTATTTCAATCTCCCTAATTCCTTGATCTCAAACTCCTCGGTCAAACACCGCTTCAAATTTTGTCTCTCGTTTTCATTGTTTCCTGTCATGATGATGTCATCAACATACACTAATAAAGTTGTAACTCCCCCTAAAGTCGAGTGCTTAATAAACAGTGTGTGATCTCCTTGGCTTTGTTTATATCCCATACTTGTCATTACTTTGGCAAACCGACCAAACCAAGCCCTCGGAGATTGTTTAAGTCCATACAGGGCCTTCTTTAATTTGCACACTTTATCAGTGGTGCCAAATCCTGGAGGCACTTCCATATAGAGTTCTTCCTCTAAATCCCCATGTAAAAATGCATTTTTTACATCAAATTGTTGCAGATCCCAGTCATAATTAGCTGCCAATGACAAAAGAAGTCTCACAGTATTCATTTTTGCAATTGGAGCAAATGTCTCTTGATAGTCCACACCATATGTCTGAATATATCCTTTGGCTACCAATCTTGCCTTGTAGCGCTCTAGGGACCCATCTGCTTTGTATTTTACTGTATAAACTTATTTGCATCCAACAGGTTTCTTTCCTGGAGGCAAGTCTACCAACTCCCATGTTGTATTTTTCTCCAGGGCTTCCATTTCCACATTCATAGCTTGTTTCCAATTTGTATTAGATAAAGCCTCGGATAATGACGTAGGAGTCTGGATATTATTCAGGTTGGTAAGGAAACTCTTATAGGTTTGTGATAACTTCTCAAAGGATACAACATGAGATAGTGGACTCAAGGGATGTTTAGTGCATTCCCTTGTTCCCTTTCTAATGGCAATGGGAAGGTCATTGTCAGCTTCAAAGGCTAAAAGATCATTGTGAGTTTCAGGAACTAATGAAATTTGTAAGGAGGGTTCAAGATTTGTTACCTCATTCTCAGGGATTGGTTCAGATTCTTGAGCTTGCATTGGTTCAGGAGATGCGGCTTTATTCCTTGAGTACACTTGTCCAGTCATCCGATCTTTAGGTTCGTCATTGGGTACAGGGGGTGTAGGAGATTCAGGTTTGGTTTGTTGGAGAGTAAAGGGGTCAAAAAGGTCAAAAGGGTTATCAAGGGAGTTCCGATCCTTATCTTCCATGATGACATTCTCCCCCGGAAGAGGAGGAGCGACAAAATAGGGCTCAAGTTCATAGAAAGTGACATCGGCTGAGACAAAGAATTTCTTTGATGGCAGATGATAGCATTTATATCCCTTTTCCATAGGACTTTTGAAATCAAGGGTCCGGGATGGTAGACGGTTAATAAGATGTGTTGCAGTAAGGACAGCTTCCCCCCAATAGGACTTAGGCATATTATGCTGAAATAAAAAGGCTCGGGTGTATCAAGTAGCTGACCGTTTTTTTCTTTCAGCAACTCCATTTTGTTGTGGAGTGTGAACACAGGATGATTCATGAATGATCCCCTCGGTTTGGAAGTAATTAGTCAATGTTTGATTAAAATAGTCTCTAGCATTGTCAGATCGAAATGTCTTGATTTTAGCACCAAACTGGGTGTGTATCATGTTATGGAAGGTAGGGAGAATAAAGCTCACATCGGATTTTTGTTTTAATAAGAATATCCACGAGACTCTAGTACAATCATCAATAAAGGACAAACCATCGCGCTCTAGAAACATTAAGGATTGGAGAGGGACCCCAAATATCACTATGAATGAGATCAAAAGGATTTGAACTTCTGTCATTGCTAAGTGGAAAAGATATACGTTTGTGTTTCGCAAGTTCACACACTTCACAATGAAAATCTTCAACATTCAGAGATTTAAACAAAAAAGGAAACATGATTTTAAGAGATCGAAAAGAAGGATGGCCAAGGCGGCGATGATGGAACCATAGCTTTTCTTTATTGGAAAGTTTGTGCTCAGAGAGAAATGAAGTGGTACTCTTGATAGGATGTACTGGTGTCTCAAGGTAATACAACCCGTCCTGTTCCTTAGCATGTCCAATCATCGTCCCCAAGTCCTGGTCCTGAAATGCACAGTAAGTAAGGAAGAAGGTCACATTACAACTTAGATCATGGGTCAATTTTTTAATAGAGATAAGATTGGTAGATAGTTTAGGAACATGAAGAACATTTCTGAGTGTAAGGGTGGGGCTGATGTGAACATCATCTATACCAGCAACTGTGGTTAATGATCCATCAGCTGTGGCTATTTTCCAACTACTAAGACATGGGTTGTAGGTATGAAATATATTGGGAGAATTGGTCATGTGATCAGTAGCACCAGAATCTATAACCCAAGAGTTAGCAAAAGATTTATCCGAGACGTTAAATCCAATAGAAATAGGAAAATTACCTGAATGGGCCAATGAACAGGTACCTGAGGGTTTGTCAAGAGTGCCAAGCAAAGATTTTAATCTTTCAATATCGTCTTGGCTGAATCCGTCTGTCACCGGGGAGGCTGCAACTGTTGATTCAGTAGACAGATGTGCTTGGCCACTGGTTTTCAGCTGTCCTCCGTTGTAACCCCATTCTTTACTGAAAGTTGAAGGTTTGCCATGAAGTTTCCAACACTTCTCCCTTGTATGTCTAGTCTTCTGACAATAAGTACACCTTAGATTGTCCCTATTGTCTCGATTTGGGACCTTTGATGATTCAGCGCGCGGAGTGTGTGTCCTCTGATCATTTCCCCGATTGGCGATCATAGCTGAGCCTCCCAACTTCTGAGGTGTGAGCATAACACTTCTTTTGCTTTCTTCAGTCCGAATAGCGGAGATAGTCTCATTCAGAGTTAGCAACTCTTTGTTGAAAGTTTGAACTCTCACTTGATCAAACCCTGCATTGAGTCCAGCCAAGAAGTCATAGACTCGATCCTTCTCAATATAGTTCTTTAAAATTACAGCATCTGCAAGGCATTTAGTCTCAATACACCTATAATGGTCAAGTTCCTGCCAAAGATTTTTCAATACATTGGCATATTCAGTGACCGTCATGTTGCCTTGTTTTGTTGTTCCAACTTTCACTTTGATTTCATACACTTGAGTTGCATCATGGGCCTTAGAGTATGTCTGATGAACGGCATCCCAAATGTCTTTGGCTGTAGTTATAAACATGCATGTATCGCTAATATTTGGCGCCATTGAATTCCATAGCCATGCCATTATAGAAGCATTTTCGTTATCCCACGCTCTAAACTTAGGATCTCCAGGTGTAGGTCCAGTGCCCAGAAGATGACTTAGTTTTCCTCTGTCCTTCAAAAAAGTACGTACCAGCTGAGACCATTTCAAATAATTTTTTCCATCAAGTCTGTAGGCTGCTTGAATGTTTGGTAGTTCTCCTTTCTCTATCTTATCAACTGTGTCTTCTGTCTGCACTATTTCGGAAGTAACCGACATTTTATGTCGTGCTTGAGAGATGTGAAGAAGAAACAGTTGAAGAAAAAAATAAATAAATAAATAAAATAAAATAACCTGGTGCTACAGTTTTCAAGTGACCGTCATCTTGCTGAAGAAGACGAAGACCGAATGTGAAGATGAAGAAGAAACAGTTGCAGACGAAGATAGATCGAGTTGTAGGGATTGAACATTGACAGACGCGATGATGAACAGTGACAAACGATGAACAGTAACAAGGAAGACGATGAACAGTGAACAGTGAACCGTGACTGACGCGATTTGCAAGGAAGACGATGAACAGTGACGAGTTGCAAGGAAGACGATGAACAGTGACAGAAGCGATTTGCAGATCGCGATTTAAATTGCTATTCAGCAGCAGTTCCAGATCGCGATTGAAATGGATATGGAAGATGAGGATCGCGATTTGCAGGAGATCCAGTCGCACGTACCAATCTCACGAACCAGCACGAACCAGTTGCAGACGACGGTGATGACGATGGCAGCGTCGCAGAAACACAGCGGCGGCAGCGGAGATGGAACGGGCAGCAGCAACGGTGATGAAGACGGAGGATTCTGGCAGCGACGGCGATGAAGGCCACCCAAGAGGATTCTGGCGATGAAGGCCACCCAAGAGGATTCTGGCGATGAAGGCCGAAACAGATTTCCCAGTAATAGAAACTAGGTCTCTGATACCATGTTAAGAAAATAAAATAATAAACGACACAAGATGTAACGTGATTCGGCTTTATGGCCTACATCCACAGGAGAAGAGAAAGGATTTTTATTCTTGTGTAATGTCTTAATGGAGGGACTCCATATATATAGACATACAGGGCTATGTACTTATAGCTACATTTACAATTTTAGTATATGCTATATTCCTTAAAGGAAATAATTCTGTACAGGAAACAAATTATTCTGTACAGGAAACAAATCTATACATAAAATAAATTTGTATAGGAAACAAATCTCAACAATATGGATGAAATCTGAACTAATGACGGTATTCACATGATTAATCCAGATGATTTTCTGTTAGATGGATGAGTTGAATAACCCAATTCGGACCTCATTGTTCAAGGAGAACCTCTCTAAGAGATGCAGGGATTATAGCTCCCACTCACATTCTAAAATGCACAAAAGAGGAAGTAGGAAGAGTTCCTCCTAATCGTGGCCAATGAAAAATGTCTTCCAAAGAAATTAGTCTATGAAAGTGTGTCAAATTAAAACAAAAAGAGCCTACCTAACCAGGAGAGACTTTGCAACAAAAGTAATGAGATGACTGATTTATTTATTTATATTTTCTTTTACCTGTGGAAGACTGCCATAGTTTCCTTTCTATGCTACATAAGTTGGAGAAACTTCCAAATATATGTTGTCAATGGTTGTTTACCTTTAAATAGAGCAGAAAAAGGAGGTAAGATAGGAGGTTGTCGAGTCTGCATGAAAAAAAGAGAAAAAACTTATCAAAAAAAGAAGAAAAAAAAATCTAAAAAATATTTCGGTAATGTCCTAAGACCACCGCCCACATATGTACAACCTATCAAAACCAATATCAAACTGAAACACAAAAATCCATGCCTTAAAAGCAGGCAAATGAAAAGAAAAAAAATTGCAATATCGGGGAAGAACTGTTTACAAGTAAGGGTGTTCATCGAGTGGATCGAGACCAAAAAACTGAACCCAAATGATTAAATTCAATTTCTAAGAAGTTTGGTTTGGTTTATATATTTAATAGACCGGTCGGTTTGGTTCTGTTTAGTTTTCAGTTCGTAAGTTAAAAAATCGAAGTTGACACGAACCGAACCAAATAGAATGAATATTGTAAAAAATTACCAATAAATATTGATTTTTTAATTCTTGATATTGAATATATATTATATTTTGAGTTCAAGCTTCATGCCACTGAATCTATATAATGTTCTTGATGTTGGATACATTTTTATAGGTTTTTTTTTTTTTTTTGAGAGGAAACAAAGTTTTAGTTTAAGGTAATAATATTTAATTTACTGGTTTGGGTACCAGAGGTACACCTAATATTGTTGCCATATCTATCTTAGCCAACTGTCATACCCAAAATTAAAACTAAACCCACTGTATCCTATCCCTTAAACACAATTTCTAAAAAAGATCATTAACCTTCTACATACAATTATCTGAATTTTGCATCCAAACTAAAACTGAATATCCACAGCCATATCCCAAAGGAGGTGGATATCCTTTCGAAAGTTGTGAAAGATTCTCCTATTCCGTGCTCTCCATACGGACCATAATGTAGCAAAAACTGTTATCCTACCAATCTCTTTTCTGTTTGCAAATAATGTTGAGAGATGTAATGGGGAGATACTCTCATTGCATGAAGTTGGAAGGGTGATCTTCCCACCCGAGAAGGCCTCCCATTTCTGCCATATGGAATTAATAAAGGTACATGTGATAAAAATGTGATCCCTTGACTCAACATCATTCATACAAAAGGGACAGCAGTGTGGAGATATATAATGATTTGAAGACGTTTGCAAGATATCCAATGTATTTAATTTCTAGTGAACAATTACCTACCCAAAAACTTTACCTTTAAAGCAACATATATAGCTCGCTAATGGGAAGGAGGGGAAGCTTTGGTTATCAGAGAGGTACATAAAAAAGATTTGCGAGAGAAATTCCCTGAAGGAGAGAGTATCCATTTGAAGCAATAAGGATTTGATGCAGTGATAGCATTATTGGGATTCTCGAGTGGTGAATGTCAGTGATAGCATTATTGGGGATTTCTCGGCTTCAGTGCTAATTTCCGATGGAGGTGATGGTGGGTGGTGGCTGTCAAGGATTTATGGCCCGTGTGGTTATGCAGAGAAGACGAATTTTTGGGACGAGCTTGCTGGTCTTAGTGTGATATGTGGTGACAGGTGGTGTTTGGGAGGGGACTTTAATACAGTTCGGAATGTTGAGGAGAAAATTCATAGTCCAAGATTGACTACTAGTATGCAGATGTTTGACACACTGATTGGGGAACTCAATTCGAGGGATCCAGTGGCTTAGGGATGGGGATGCTAACACTAGCTTCTATCACAGGATATTAAGTAACAGAAGATCAAAATCATTCATCTCTAAAGCAGAAAAGGATGATGGCTCTTTGGTAGAGGATGCTCAAAGCATCGAAGAGGTCTTCATCAATTAATTTTCCGACAATTTCTCTTCCAGAAGGTGTGATTTTTGGGCCATTGACAGCATTGAGTGGCATTCGATTTTTGCAGAGGATGCGGCTTCGTTGGAGAGGCCTTTTGAGTTTGAGGAGATGCGTAAGGTTGTTTTCAGCTGTAATGGCAACAAGGCTCCCGGACCGGATGGTTTCACTATGGCTTTTCTCCAGAACTCATGGGACACTCTCAAGAATGATGTGATGAAAGCGATGCTTGACTTTTACAGGAGTGGGGTGATCAATCTTAAGACAAACGAAACTTTCATTTGCCTTATTCCAAAAAAGAGAGATTCTTGGCATCCACTAGCATACAGACCTATAAGTTTGGTAACAAGCTTATACAAAATAATTTCCAGGACTCTTTCTCTTGGGCTTCGTGACATTCTTCATAAGACCATTGAAGAAACCCAATTTGTTTGTGTTAAATACTAATAAAAGACACAAAAATGTAACGTGGTTCGGCTCCAAGGCCTACGTTCACTGGAGAAGAGAGGAAATATTTTCTTATTCTTGATGATGTCTTAATGGAGAGACACCATATATATAGACATACAGGGCTATGCACATATTATAATTACAATTTTAGTAATTGCTGTTAAATACTAATAAAAGACACAAAGATGTAACGTGGTTCGGCTCCAAGGCCTACATCCACGGGAGAAGAGAAAAAATATTTTCTTATTCTTGACGATGTCTTAATGAAGGGACACCATATATATTGACATACAGGGCTATGCACACATCTACCTATAATTACAATTTTAGTAACTGCTAAATAAAACGACTACTAAAATTATCATCTTTCCTTAAAGGAAATAAATCCTTAAAGGAAATAAATCTCACAGATTTTGCTCTTCTCCACAACACTCTCCCTCAAGCTGGTGAATAAAGGTTTACCATTCCCAGCTTGGACACATTTGCTTGAAATGCAGTATCGTTTAACCCCTTAGTGAGCACATCGGCGAGCTGATTATTGGTAGACACATATGGAGTACAGATCAACCCACTATCAAGCTTCTATTTAATAAAATGTCTATCAATCTCTATATGCTTGGTTCGATCATGTTGAACTGGGTTATGGGCAATGCTAATTGCAGATTTATTGTCACAATAGAGTCTCATAGGGTCATCCCAGTGTATCTTCAAATCTGTCAAAATTATCTGCAACCATATTAGCTCACAAACCCCTTGTACCATTCCTCGAAATTCTGCTTCAGCACTAGATCTGGCCACTACATTCTGCTTTTTACTTCGCCATGTCACCAAATTCCCACCAAGAAACGTACAATATCCAGTAGTTGACCTTCTGTCAACTACTAAACCAGCATAGTCTGAATCAGTATATGCTTCAAGAACCACTCCTATGTGTCGTTTGAATAAGATGCCATGTCCTGGAGTCCCTTTAAGATATTGTAAAACGCGATTAGCTACTTGCAAATGAATATCTTTAGGGTTATGCATGAACTGACTTATTACACTTACTGCATATGCAATATCAAGTCTTGTGTGAGAGAGATAGATGAGTCTTCCTACTAGTCTTTGATACATCTCCTTATTAATAGTCAACGCTTCTTCAGCTTCTCCAAGCTTGTGATTAAGACCAATAGGAGTATTCATTGGTTTACATGCTAGCTTCCCTGTTTCTTTAAGAAGGTATGTAATGTACTTCTGTTGAGAAATAAAGATTCCCTGTTTAGAGTGTGCCACTTCAATCCCTAGGAAGTATTTCAATCTCCCTAGTTCCTTGATCTCAAACTCCTCGGTCAAACACCGCTTCAAATTTTGTCTCTCGTTTTCATTGTTTCCTGTCATGATGATGTCATCAACATACACTAATAAAGCTGTAACTCCCCCTTAAGTCGAGTTCTTAATAAACAGAGTGTGATCTCCTTGGCTTTGTTTATATCCCATACTTGTCATTACTTTGGCAAACCGACCAAACCAAGCCCTCGGAGATTGTTTAAGTCCATACAGGGCCTTCTTTAATTTGCACACTTTATCAGTGGTGCCAAATCCTGGAGGCACTTCCATATAGAATTCTTCCTCTAAATCCCCATGTAAAAATGCATTCTTTACATCAAATTGTTGCAGATCCTAGTCATAATTAGTTGCCAATGACAAAAGAAGTCTCACAGTATTCATATTTGCAACCGGAGCAAATGTCTCTTGATAGTCCACACCCTATGTCTGAGTATATCCTTTGGCTACTAATCTTGCCTTGTAGCGCTCTAGGGACCCATCTGCTTTGTATTTTACTGTATAAACCCATTTGCATCCCACAGGTTTCTTTCCTGGAGGCAATTCTACCAACTCCCATGTTGTATTTTTCTCCAAGACTTTCATTTCACATTCATAGCTTGTTTTCAATTTGTATTAGATAAAGCCTCGGATAATGATGTAGGAGTCTGGATGTTGTTCAGGTTGGTAAGGAAACTCTTATGGGTTGGCGAGAACTTCTCGAAGGATACAACATGAGATAATGGATACAAGGGATGTTTAGTGCGTTCCCTTGTGCCCTTTCTAATAGCAATGGGAATATCATTGTCAGGTTCAGAGGCTAAAAGATCATTGTTAGTTTCAGGAACTAATGAAATTTGTGAGGAGGGTTCAGGATTTGTTACCTCATTTTCAGGGATTGGTTCAGATTCTTGAACTTGCATCGGTTCAGGAGCTACAGCTTTCTTCCTTGAGTACATTTGTCCAGTCATCCGATCCTTAGGTTCGTCATTGGGTACGGAGGGTGTAGGAGATTCGAGTTTGGTTTGTTGGAGGTTAAAGATGCCAAAAATATCAAAAGGGTTATCAAGGGAATTCCAATCCTTATCTTCCATGATGACACTCTCCCCCGAAAGAGGAGGAGCGGAAAAATAGGCTCAGGTTCACAGAAAGTGACATCGGCAGAGACAACGAATTTCTTTGATGGCGGATGATAGCATTTATATCCCTTTTAGTTAAAGAGTATCCGACAAAAACACACATGAGAGCTCTGGGGTTCAACTTCCCCCTGTTGGGTTGGTGAACATGGACAAATGATACACACCCAAATATCTTAGGTATAAGATTATTGGAGATTTTGAGCTTAGGGTAAAATTGACATAGTTTTTCCATAGGACTTTTGAAACCAAGGGTCCGGGATGGTAGGCGGTTAATAAGGTGTGTTGCAATAAGGACAGCTTCCCCCCAATAGGACTTGGGCATAGTATTCTGAAATAAAAAGGCTTGGGTTGTATCAAGCAGGTGGCCGTTTTTTCTTTCAGCAACTTCATTTTGTTGTGGGGTGTGAACACAGGATGATTCATGAAGGATCCCCTCATTTTGGAAGTAATTGGTCAATGTTTGATTAAAATAGTCTCTAGCATTGTCAGATCGAAATCTCTTGATTTTAGCACCAAACTGGGTGTGTATCATGTTATGGAAGGTAGGAAGAACAAAACTCGCATCGGATTTTTGTTTCAATAAGAATATCCACGAGACTCTAGTACAATCATCAATGAAGGACACAAACCATCGCGTTCCAGAAACATTAGGTATTGCAGAGGGACCCCAAATATCACAATGAATGAGATCAAAAGGATCTGAACTTCTTTCATTACTAAGTGGAAAAGATATACGCTTGTGTTTCGCAAGTTCACACACTTCACAATGAAAATCTTCAACATTGAGAGACTTAAACAAAAAAGAAAACATGATTTTAATAAGGGTTTGAAAAGAAAGATGGCCAAGGCAGCGATAATGGCGCAATAGCTTTTCTTTATTGAAAAATTTGTGCTTGGAGAGAAATGAAGTGTTACTCTTGATAGGATGTACTGGTGTCTCAAGGTAATACAACCGGTCCTGTTCCTTAGCATGTCCAATCATCGTGTAGCACCAGCGCCTTTAGGTGACGTCCTTTTGACCCATAGTCTACCCGCAGAGTACCCGTATACGTATGTGTATATGTATTTTGATGCTAAAGCACGTAAGTTCGAGTGTCTTTGCATGATTTTAGGTCATAAAGAGTGCGCATGAAGTTTCGAAACCATCGAAGACTCGTTCGACGTCAAAACATGTCGAGAACGGTGTTTTGGATCCAGTGGAGCTCGCTCCATGGAGGAAGAAATTTCTGTCACAAATTACATCAATGGTTTGATCTCCTAGATCCGTGGTCCGATTGAGCTGAAATTTTTTCAGCTCATTCTTATATGATATATCTTCATTATGAACGGTGAAGATCTTGATCGGAGTTACCTACTATTAGTTATAAGACTCCAAACACTGTTTCACGAATTTTCGAATTTTCTTACGCAGTTTTGATCAAACAGTTAGATCTCGCAATCCCACCGTTGGATTGAGTTGAAAGTTTACCAGAATGTTGGTAACTGACTCATGCAACTTTTGAACGGTTAAGATGTTAAATTGGTGGGTATTTTGCAAGAAATTGACTATCTAATGCAAGTATTGCAACAGAAAAACTAATTTTTTGATAATTTTTGACAACTTTTAGTTGTGGGCCCAAGCTTGTCTATTTAAGCAACCAAAACGTAATTTTAGGCTCATTTGCTCATTTCTCAGCCAGAAAAGAGAGAAAGGAGATAGAGAAGAGAAAAGGAGAGGAAACCTAGGGTTGATGAATTTTGCTCAAAATCCCTAAGGTTTGCATGTTTTTCCTCATTGTTCTTCCTTCAATCTCTTTGGTTCATGCATACTAGTGTTGTTTTGATGCATGCATTGTATGAAACTCAGATTTGAAGGGGTAGTGAAAATCAAAGGTTGTCAACTATGTTGTTCTAGGTGGCATTGTGAATGAAACCATGCTGTTAGATCAGTAAATTTTGTGGCTATGTATGGTGGCCTAGAGTAAAATTGACAATATGGCCTACGTATGAAAATTTTCAGATTTGGGCTTTTGATGCTCTTGATATAAAATTTGAAAAATTATGCAATGTAGGTCTAATTGGACATGATTAGAGTTGTTTGATGATTGAATTCAGTGGGTTCTCATAATGGACACCCTAAGGTTGACTAATTTTGATCCAGGTCTTGTGATTGATCTTGAACCCGTTTAGTCAATTGGCGATTGGATTGGCTAGACTTAGCCAATCAATTTTACACTAGGCCACCATACATAGCCACAAAATTTACTGATCTAACAGCATGGTTTCATTCACAATGCCACCTAGAACAACATAGTTGACATGCATGACTTTTGGAAATGCGTAAGGCCATGAACCAAACAATGACTATTTACACTAAACCATATGATTTCACCATTAAAATCTCAAGCTAAATACATGAATCAGTCCCTAATGCTGATCTGTCCATCATAGATGGCATGCAAAGCTTAAGTCAAAGTCTAGGTCAATGAACCAAGACTAGGTCATTTGTACTAAACCCTACCAATTTCTTATTAGAAATTGGGGTTTTTGCCTTTAGAGGGTTCCCAACACACTCTAAACACATATCAAACATGCAAAGCATTGGACAACCTTTGATTTGCACTACCCCTTGAAATCTGAGTTTCATACAATGCATGCATCAAAACAACACTAGTATGCATGAACCAAAGAGATTGACGGAAGAACAATGAGGAAAAACAGGCAAACCTTAGGGATTTTGAGCAAAATTCATCAACCCTAGGTTTCCTCTCCTTTTCTCTTCTCCAGCTCCTTTCTCTCTTTTCTGGCTGAGAAATGAGCAAATGAGCCTAAAATTACGTTTTGGTTGCTTAAATAGACAAGCTTGGGCCCACAACTAAAAGTTGCCAAAAACTATCAAAAAATTAGTTTTCCTGTTGCAATACTTGCATTAGATAGTCAATTTCTTGCAAAATACCCACCAATTTAACATCTTAACCGTTCAAAAGTTGCATGAGTCAGTTACCAACATTCTGGTAAACTTTCAACTCAATCCAACGGTGGGATTGCGAGATCTAACTGTTTGATCAAAACTGCGTAAGAAAATCCGAAAATTCGTGAAACAGTGTTTGGAGTCTTATAACTAATAGTAGGTAACTCCGATCAAGATCTTCACCGTTCATAATGAAGATATATCATATAAGAATGAGCTGAAAAAATTTCAGCTCAATCGGACCACGGATCTAGGAGATCAAACCATTGATGTAATTTGTGACAGAAATTTCTTCCTCCATGGAGCGAGCTCCACTGGATCCAAAACACCGTTCTCGACATGTTTTGAGAACGGGTCTTCGATGGTTTCGAAACTTCATGCGCACTCTTTATGACCTAAAATCATGCAAAGACACTCGAACTTACGTGCTTTAGCATCAAAATACATATACACATACGTATACGAATACGTATAGGGTACACTATGGGTCAAAACGACGTCACCTAAAGGCACGGGTGCTACAACTCTCCCCAACTTAGGAATATTTTTGTCCTCAAAAAAAATAAAAGCAAGAGAACTAACCTCAGTCGGTAAAGAGGTCGGGGAACTGCTCCCTTATCTGGTCCTCGCGCTCCGAGGTTTGCTCTTTATTATCGTGGAATTGTCATCTGACTCGCAAAAGCGAGAATTCCTTATTTCTCAATTTTCGAACCCTACGAGCCATAATTTGAATAGGGAACTCCTCATAAGTCGTATCCTCCCCAACTTGCAGATGACTCACATCAAGCACATGAGCTGGATCGGGATAAGACTCCTTTAATGGATCCTCATTAAACTTCCTCAGCATCGATACGTGGAATACATCATGAACACCCTCGAGCTGAGAAGGTAGAGCCAACCTGTACTCTACTGGTCCAATCCTCTCAACAATCCGGAATGGCCCAATAAACCTAGGGGCAAGTTTCCCACTGACACTGAACCTCATCTGACCTTTGAGTGGCGAGACCTTAAGCAAAACTAGATCTCCCACTGCAAACTCTAAGGGCCGATGCCGGTTATCATAATAACTTTTTCGCCTGTCCTGAGCTAACTTCAGCCTCTGCCGAATCAGCTTAACATTCTCAGTCTGCTCAACAACTGCATCAGGGCCCCATAACTGCGTATCACCCATCTCGTACCAACAAGCTGGAGATCTACAGGGTCTTCCATACAAAGCCTCATACGGTGCCATACCGATGCTAGCCTGATAACTGTTGTTGTAAGCAAATTCACACAAAGGCAAATGCTCACCCCAACCACCACCGAACTCTAAAATGCAAGACCTGAGCATATCCTCCAGCATCTAAATCACTCTCTCGGACTGACCGTCCGTCTGAGGATGAAATGTTGTACTGAGTCGGAGGCGGGTCCCAAATCGAGTCTGCAAGGCCTGCCAAAACCTCGATGTAAATCGTAGATCTCGATCCGACACGATAGACAAGGGCACTCCATGCAATCTCACGATCTCTCTCACATATAATTTGCTCAGTCTATCCACAGAGTCCCTCGCGCTCATTGGAAGGAAGTGCGCACTCTTGGTCAATCTATCGACCACAACCCAAATGGCATCAAATCTACCCTGAGACCTCGGCAATCCCATGACGAAATCCATCGTGATGTGTTCCCATTTCCACTCGGGTATGGACAATGGTTGCATCTGACCTCCAGGCTTCCGGTGTTCAGCCTTAACCTGCTGGCACACCTCACATCTTTGCACATACTCAGCAATACTATTCTTCATCCCGTGCCACCATACAGATCTCTTCATATCATGGTACATCTTGGTAGCCCCTGGATGAACAGTATACTGAGACCTGTGAGCCTCTCGAAGTATCTCAGCACGCAACTCAACATCATATGGGATTCATAGTCTCCCTCTATACAGCAAGACATCATGTGGACCAATCTGGCAATCGGCCTGGTCAACACTATCTGCGTATCTACAGTACATGTCATAATCTGGACAATGTTCCTGTAAATATCTAACCCGCAGAATATGGGCATCCGCAAGCTGCACGTGCATCTGAGCACATATCTTACCATATTTTATAAATGCACGTATATGCCACTTGTAAATAACATTCACTGAGCTGGCTGTAGCTCACACCTCACCATCTTCTTTCAGGATCTGATAGAAAAGGAAAAGGGAAGGCTTGACTGCGGAGAGTCCCTTGTTTTTGTTTCATGTAGGTGTTGTACATTTAATTTTGTATTTTGATAATTATGTAAATGATAACACCTAGTAATTGTATATTTAACACATAGTTGGGATGTGTTGAGTTTTGTATCATTTTGAAGACTCTGGAATTTTATATTTGTAAAAATTTGGAGAAGTAATATTTTATTTCATTATGATCATGTTAGTTGGTTGTTAAGAATGTACTTTTATTTCTTTTTGGGGATTCGTATATGTATTCGAGAGCTGACGAGACGTCGGGTGTACCGACGGAGGGTGTACTCGAAGGTTCCCGTGCCGGTCATGCCATCACGTAGAGTGGGTCGTGACACATCGTTCCCAAGTCCTGGTCCTGAAATGCACAGTAAGTAGGGAAGAATGTTACATTACAACTCAGATCATGGGTCAGTTTTTTAATAGAGATAAGATTAGTAGATAGTTTAGGAACCTGAAGAACATTTCTGAGTGTAAGGGTGGGGCTGATGTGAACATCACCTATACCAGCAACTGTGGTTAAGGATCCATCAGCTGTGGCTATTTTTTGACTACTAGGACATGGGTTGTAGGTATGAAATATATTGGGGGAATTGGTCATGTGATCAATAGCACCAGAATCTATAACCCAAGAGTTAGCAAAAGACTTATCTGAGACGTTAAATCCAATAGAAATAGGAAAGTTACCTGAATGGGCCAATGAACAGGCACCTGAGGGTTTGTCCAGTGTGCCACGCAAAGATTTCAATCTTTCAATGTCGTCTTGGCTGAATCCTTCTGGCACCGGGGAGTCTACAACTATTTGTTCAGTAGACAGATGTGCTTGTCCACTGGTCTTCTGCTGTCCTCCTTTGTAGCCCCATTCTTTACTGAAAGTTGAAGGCTTGCCATGAAGTTTCCAACACTTCTCCCTGGTATGTCTAGTCTTCTGACAATAAGTACACCATAGATTGTCCCTATTGTCTCGATTTGGGACCTTTGATGATTCAACGCGCGGAGTGTGTGTCTTCTGATCATTTCCCCGATTGGCAATCATAGCTGAGCCTTCCATCTTCTGAGGTGTGAGCATAACACTTCTTCTGTTTTGTTCAGTCCGGATAGCTGAGATAGTCTCATTCAGAGTTGGCAACTCTTTGCAGAGAGTCTGAACTCTCACTTGATCAAACTCTGCATTTGAGTCCAGCCAAGAAGTCATAGACCCTATCCTTCTCAATATAGTTCTTTAAAACTACAGCATCTGCAGGGCATGTAGTCTCAATACACCTATAATGGTCAAATTCCTGCTAGAGATTATTCAATACATTGGCATATTCGGTGGTCGTCATGTTGTCTAGTTTTGTTGTTCCAACTTTCACTTTAATCTCATACACTTGGGCTGCATCATGGGCCTTAGAGTATGTCTGATGAACGACATCCCAAATGTCTTTGGCGGTAGTTAGAAACATGCATGTATCACTAATGTTTGGCTTCATTGAATTCCATAGCCACACCATTATAGAAGCATCTTCGTTATCCCACACTATAAACTTAGGATCTCCAGGTGTAGGTCTAGTGCCTAAAAGATTACTTAATTTCCCTTTGCCCTTCAGAAAAGTGCGCACCAGCTAAGACCACTTCAAATAATTTTTTCCATCAAGTCTGTATGCTGTCTGAATGTTTGGTAGTTCTCATTTCTCCGTTTTGTCAAATGCTTCTTCAGTCTGCACCGTTTCGGAAGTAACCGACATTTTTCTTTTTCCCTTTTTTTTTTTTTTTTATAGGTTACAAACTCAAAAAAGAAAAATATAAAAATGAAAGAAGAATATCAGATGAAGGCGAAGAAGGCGAACCAGGAGCTGCAGATGGCGATGGAGATTAGAGAGATGCAGTGATGCAGTGATGCGCAAGAGAGATATGAGAGAGATGCGTGAGAGACGACAAAGATCAGTACCATCGTCAAAGATCAGCAATGGTGGGTTCGCGTAGCGGCGACTGAAACACAGTAGCAATGGAGACGAAGGTGTCGACGACGATTAGGATATCGGCAGTGCCGATGAGGAAGACGCAGTAGTCGATGGTGATATAGTAGCAGTGATGATGACATACGCACCAATCAGCAACACGAATAATGGCGATGAAGGCCAACGAGGAAGGTTCTGGCAATGAAGGCCAAAATAAAACAATTTCGACGATGAAGGTCGGAAGAAAAGAAAAATTTCCCAAATGTACGAGCTTAAAGCTCTGATACCATGTTAAATACTAATAAAAGACACAAAGATGTAACGTGGTTCGGCTCCAAGGCCTACGTCCACGGGAGAAGAGAGGAAATATTTTCTTATTCTTGATGATGTCTTAATGGAGAGACACCATATATATAGACATACAGGGCTATGCACACATATAGCTATAATTACAATTTTAGTAACTGCTAAATAAAACGACTACTAAAATTATCATCTTTCCTTAAAGGAAATAAATCCAACAAAATTATCATCTTTCCTTAAAGGAAATAAATCCTTAAAGGAAATAAATCCCACAGATTTTGCTCTTCTCCACAACAGTTTGTGTTCATGATCGTCAAATCCTTGATGCAATCCTGGTGGCTAACGA
Source organism: Paratinospora sagittata (assembly GCA_035771175.1). Lineage (NCBI taxonomy): Eukaryota > Viridiplantae > Streptophyta > Magnoliopsida > Ranunculales > Menispermaceae > Paratinospora > Paratinospora sagittata. Next base: position 17,852,008 of record CM069598.1, read on the forward strand.
AGCAGTGGAAGATTATAGATCTAGAAGAAGTTAGGGTATGGTTTTCAAGGTTGATTTTGAGAAGGCTTATGACTTTGTGGAGTGGGATTTCCTTGACTATGTCATGAAGAAGAAAAACTTTGGAAGCAGGTGGTGCAAATGGATCAGGGGTTGTTTAAGCTCGATGTCTTTTTCCATTATTATCAATGGAAAGGCTTCTAGGAAGTTCAATGCTTACAGAGGTCTTAGACAGGGAGATCCATTGTCCCCATTCTTGTTCACATTGGTAGTTGATGTTCTTTGCAGGATGATGTCCAAAGCTTGTGTGACGTCCACTATTAAGGAGTCCTCGGTTGGCAAAAATAATGTGGAGGTTTCTCATCTTATGTTGTTGACGACACTTTGTTTCTTCTTGATGATGAAGAAAGGAATGTGGTGAATGTGCTTGACTTACTTTAGTGCTTCTGCATGTCTGGTCTCAGAGTTAACTTGGTGAAAAGTCAGTTAGTTGGTATTAATTGTAACCAGGAGACGATGGTCAGGATGGCTACTCAAATTGGGTGTTCTATTGGTTCTTGGCCTCTTAAGTACCTCGGTTTCCATTAGGTGGGAATCCTAGGTGCTATTCTTTTTGGGATTCGATGGTTGCAAAGATTTCTCATAGGCTTGACGGGTGGAAGAGAGCCTTCTTCTCGAGGGGTGGGCGTCTTGCTCTCATCAATTTTGTATTGTCAGCAATTCCAACATATTATCTCTCCCAAGGATCGAAAATTCGTTTCGACCTGACTTCGGTCACTTGAAAATTGAAATTAATTCAGAGAAGTTTAATTCAACATGGAGAATTTTTGTAAAAATTCACTAAATTAGAGAAGTTTAGAGAATTTTTGCATATATGCTTAAATATCTAGATTTATTGCAATATAAGCTCAAAACTAATATAAATAGACACTTTTAATACATAAAAATATCAATAAGTGACCTAACAAAATCAATCTTGTTAAATGGGTTGATGAATTTGAAATGGTGCCTTTTGGTCTTAATTCATTTTCTTTGTTTTGATATTTAATTTTGTGGTGGCTTGCTTCTCGACCATACACTTTGCCAGTTTGAATTCCACCATGCTTAATTTATTAGTTTATTATTTAAATGTATTATTTTTTAATCTTGTTTTATAAGAGTTATCTAAAAGAAGATGGCTTTGGGAACTCTTTTAATTGATTTTTAAATTTTTCTCTTATTTCAACTTTATTTGTTTATTTATTTAATTGCTTCTTTTCTTCTCTTTTTGGTAAAACATATCTCATAAACTATACATAATTTGCTAGCTTGTTAAATTATTTTTTAAAATTTATATTGCTATGTTAGTTGATGAAGTTGAAAATAATACATAATTATTGGTATTTCTTTGTTTTCTATGGATGAAATAACATTTTTTTACTTCTCTATCGAATTTTATCAAATTTTTTGTCGAATTTTTGCATTTTTGAATTGAAAAATATAAATTTTATCGAAGTTTAATGAATTTTTCGAATTTTATCAAATTATTTCAACGATTTTTGCATTTTTTATTTTACATCCACTTCGCACTTCGGTGGTACAAAAAAAGAGAAATAATTCGTAGAAGTTCGCCAAATTTTGAAAAAATTTTGAACCATGATCTCTCCTTTTTTAGAATTCCAGTCACAATGGCTAAGATTGTTGAGAGAAAAATTAAAGCCTTTTTGTGGAAAGGGGCAGATAAGAGTAGTGGGACTCACCTTATCAAGTGGGAAGTGGTTTAGAGGTCGCGTCATAAAGGCGGATTGGGTGTGGGTGACATTATGAAGAGGAACAAGGCTCTTTGTGCAAAGTGGGTGTGGAGGTTCTACAAAATGGATTAGTCTTTTTAAGCAAAGGTTATCACTAGCAAGTATGGGAATATTGAGTTCAGCAGAAGGATAATCCCTACCACACGTTCTACCTTTCGTTGTCCTTGGAAATTTATTCTCTCGTTACTTCCTAATTTGTTCCCTCACTTTCAGCCCGTCTTAGGAGATGGCAGGATTTTCAGATTTTAGGAGGATAGGTGGTTAACTGACTCCCCCCTTGCCGACCTTTTTCCAAGACTTTATCACGCATCTTCATTCCCTCACCATACCATTGAACATTTCACCGTTTCTAATGATCTAGGGGGTCCTTTCCAGTGGAATATTTGCAAAGGGTTGAATATGATAATTTACTACCTGTGTTACAACAGGTTCACTTGTCTTTGGGTCTTGATCGTTTAGATTGGGCCCTTCATCACTCTGGCCAATATTCATGCCAGTCCTTGTTCCAGTTCTTAATTGATGACCCTTCCATCCCTCTATTGCCTCTCTTCAACTTGATTTGGGAAGCTATTGTTCCATCAAAAGTTAAAGTGTTTGGATGGATTTTGACCCATAATAAGCTTAGCATGGGTGATGACCTTCAAAGGCGTTTTCCTCATTTAGCAACCTCATTATTGTTCTTTGTGTTTTAATAGTGTAGACGATGTTGTCCATTTGTTCTTTAGTTGTTCCTTTGCATTGCGAATTTGGAATGAATGGCATTCTAGACTTAAAAATTGTTTGTCATCCCCGACGTCGTTCGAAGATGCTTTGATGATCTCTCTCACATTAGTGGTCTCAATGGGAAGCAAGTAAAGATTATGCGTTCGGCCAATTTGGCTTCAATTTGGATGATTTGGTTGGAACGAAACCGTCACATCTTTGATGGTGGTGTTAGGACAGTTGAGGATGTTTGGAATGATGTGATGATGTTAGCTAGTTCATGGTTAATGGCCTTCAAGATTAACGGAGATTTCTCTATTCATAGTGGGATTAGGAACTGGGGAGAGTGTTTGAAGTGACATCTTGCTGTTTTGTTCAGTTTTGGGGTGTTGTACTTGTTTTTTCTTTTCTTTGTTGGATATTGAGTACCTCTGGTGCTCCTTTCTGTCTTTCAGCATTTTGATTATTAATATATCCTTGTTGTTTATTCTAAAAAAAAAAAAGCAACAAGGATTTGATGAAAGTGAAACACTTTCGAGACTAGACAACTAACTCCCTAGAGGTTAGGTCTCTCGATAGGTGGAGATTCCATGAAATAGGCGAGGTTGGAGAGAGGGGGGGTTGGGAGGCAAAACTTGTTATGCACATTGGATATCCCGTAGATACTGGGATAGGATGTTGCTAAACTTGTATCACTAAGCCACTTGTCTTCCCAAAAATGGAATAGGCAACCATCACCAACTTTAGGACGAATATGGGGGAGGAAGTCTGGCACGATAGAGAGGATGAATTTTCATGGGTTTCTATGGGTGGTATTAGGTGATCTGGGTGGTTCCAAATAGGACACTGACATGTCATATTTACTTCGAATGACTGTCATCCACAAGGACTGATGTTCAGCTATATATCTCTCCACCGCCATTTTCCAGGTTCCAGCTAGAGCTTTATTCCTTAGTCTGATATTTCCAAATCAATCTCGAGATGCCAGACAAAGGTATCTGAGTTAATTGAAAGATTAACCAAATCAATCTCGAGAAAAGGGAAATAGTCTCATTTTGTTCACAGGAAGTAAGAGCTTTAGGAAGATGGAGATTCCAAGAAGGTCGATAAGAGCGGTGTACAATACAAATGATGGAATAGGAGCATTATGAAGGGAAGAAAGTCGAAATAGGTGCGGATATGCCTCCTCTACGGTTGAATTGCTAATCCATCTATCCTCTATCCTCTCACAAACGAAATGTGCTACCATCTCCCACTCTAAGAGTAAGGTGTGAAATAAACTCTGTTGACGGTGACATGATGATCTTCCATGGACTACGAAATGTGATTCTGTTCTGTAACTTGAATCACAATCCCTTACCGACGACCCATAAATGTTGGAGATCACCTTTGCCCACAAAGAATGCTTATCCCGAAGAAAGTGCTCTATCCAATTTGCCCCCAATGCCCTGTTTTTGCATGAAAGATACCAATCCCCCCCAACTCTCCTTTGTCTAAAGGTCTCTTCACCACATCCGATATAATGAGGTGAAAGTTAGACGCCCCGCTCATCCATTCCCCTCCATAGGAAAGACCTAATCATCTTTTTCAATGGATTTCGCAACACCAACAGGCAATTTGAAAAGCCACATGTAACAAGTGAGAAGGGCAAGCAGCACGAAGCGTATAAGTGTGAGATGGCCACCTCTCGAGTCTTGACAAAAAAGCACCGCTTCCATCCATCAAGTCTTTTAGATATCTTTGAATGCACCGGATCTCAAAAAGTAGTCGATATAGGGTTGTTGCCTAGGAGAAGACCCAAATACTTCAACGACCAAGCTCCAATAGAGCACCCTACCCTGTTGGCCAAACGAAATAATAAATCTTGATCCATATTAATCCCTACTATCTGACTTTGAGCCATATTAACCCTTAAACCCGAAATTTTGCAGAAACAGGATAAAACGTGAATAGCATCCACCACATTGCTTTTCGACCCATTCAAATAGAAAAGTGTGTCGTCTGCATGCTAAAAATGAGACATGTCTACCTCATTAAATCCAATTTTAAACCCTTTCACAATATTACATAGTCTAGCCTTCTTCATCATCCTTCCAAGACCATCCACCACCAAGGCAAACAAGAATGGTGATAGAGGATCCCCCTGCCTCAAACCCCTTTGTGCCACAAATTTGCCTCTAAGCCTTCTATTAATGACCACTTGAGTATGATACAGATGTTAGACAACTACTCATCCACATCCTCCATCTCTGACCCATCCCTTTCTTTTCCATTGTAAAATCAAGAAAATCCCAACTCACTATATGTAAGCTTTTGAAAAATCTACTTTAAACACCACACCTTGCTTTTGACGCCACCAATAAGCTTCAATGGCCTCATTAGCCACCAACACTGCATCCAAGATTTGCCTATCACGAACAAAAGCTGACTGTTTAACTCCAATAGTTTTATCAAGAATAGCCCAAAGACGAACAAAAAGACTTTTGTGATGATTTTATACAAACTTGTCACCAAGTTTATAGGCCTAAAGTCCTTAAGCTGCCAAGAACACGTCTTCTTCGGGATTAGGCATATATTTGTCTCATTAATTGCGGCATTGATAATACAATCATGAAAGAAATCATCAAACACCTTAATCACATCATCCTTGATTATTTCCCAGGAGTTTTGATAAAACACCATAAAAAAGACATCTAGGCCTAGGGCTTTCGAGCCCTCACACTCGAACACCACGGCCCTAACCTCCTCCATCTCAAAAGGTCGTTCCAACCTTCCAAGATCACCTTGTCCTCCACTGAAATACACTCCCAATCTAACCCTTCAATTCCCAAGACTATCTATCTTCTACCTCATACAGCTTCTTAAAGTAATTCGCAACCTCATTAATTATGCGCATATCCGAATCAATCACTGACCCGTCCTCCTCGATCTTGGAGATATAGCTTCTACCCTTACGACCATTGAGAATCTTATGAAAGAAACCGAAATTAACCTCCCCTTCTTTCAACCACTTACACCTTAGCTTTTTGAGACTAGATCCTTTCTTCCCTTAGACAAACCTCAGCAAGCTCTTCCCTAAACCTTTTGCAATAGGCATCATACTCGATTGACCATGAACCAAACCCCTCCAATCAGACTGAACCCCCAATCAGATTCTCCAACCTCCTCTTCCTTTCTAACGTTACACCAAAGACCTCTGGATCCCATACCTTAAGCTTGGCCTTAATATCCTTAAGTTTAAGCATAAACTTGTGGCCTTCCCATCAATATGCAAACAAGCAAGACCACCATTGCTTAATATTTTACTTAACATACTTGTGCTCCAACCAGAAGTTCTCAAATCTGAACAGTAGAGGGCCCCATCTAATTTGTTCTGAGCTAAGCACAATAAGACAATGATCTGAAGTAATCCTTGGAAGAACCTCCTATTGACAAAAGGGAAAAGCGTTCACCAATCTATAGAGAAGAGAAATTGATTGAGGCAGCAACAAACTGGATTATCTCTGAAATTAGACCATGTGAATTTCCCATTGAGGATAAGCGGGTCTCTCAATTCTAGCACGCTAATGAGCTAATCAAACTCTTGCATGCTTCTGGTGAGTCTCTTACTATTTAACTTCTCCGTCAGGCTCTTAGTGGTATTGAAGTCATCACCAATACAAGCAACACTCAAAGCACACACTTCATCCCAAAAAGCCTCCCCATCACAAGGGGAAGACGGACCATAAACCCCTATGAGCCACCAGTTACCACCCTCTACACCTTTTACTTGTACCGAGACAGAGAAATCTCCGACTAAACTCACAATGCAAACTCTAGAGTCTCATGCCACCAATATACCTCATGATACCCCTATAGAAGGAAGAAAAACCCAACTCTTGAATCTCGAGCCCCAAAAACAGCCAGTTTAGTTTCTTGCAAGATGATGATATGAAAATTCAACTTACATACAACCGTCTTGATCATCCTACGTTTGTGGGAAGATCTGCACCCCCTAACATTCCATGACATTATCTTCATTTAGGAGCGTGCGTATCCCCCTCAACAACACCCCTACTACAGCCCTCTCTCAATTGCTGACATTATCTTCATTTTCTTTTAACTAAAAGAAAATAGCTTTGGAAACTCTTTCAATGTATTTTTAAGTTTTTGTCTCATTTATTCTTTCATTCTTTATTTTTGTTATTCTTACTTCTTTTCTTCTTTTTTCCATAAGTTATATCCCTTAACATTACATGATTTGTTAGCTGCTTAGATTTTTATTTTTATTTTTTTATATATCGTTATGTTGGTTGACGAAGTTAAAAATAATGCATAATTATTAGTAATTTTTTTATTTTTTTATTGATAAAATAACATATGCTTACTTCTCTGTCAAATTTTATCAAATTTTTGCATTTTCTAATTCAAAAATTAAACTTTTGTCGAAGTACATCAAATTTTTTTAGCAATTTTTTGTATTTTTCTATCACATCCACTCCGCACTTTGATGGTTCAAAAAATCGAATTAATTCGTAATAATTTGGCTAATTAATTCAATTTTTTGAACTATGAGATATGCAAGCTCCTTCTTAATCATCTTCTTCCATTCTATCAAGGTTGTCGATAATTCCAGACAATTCATTCCTTTTTTATTTGACCTGACCAAAGACCTCTCTATCCCAAGATTTTAGCTTGAACTTCAATTCTTTTCTTTTCTTTTTTGACAAGAAACAAGTATGTGTATTGTATTATATCTGTAAAGAAATGTACAAAAATTACAATTGGACACATGGTCCAAAAAAGATTAAAATCAAAGACTATTCATAATGGGGTTTCATCCCCTTAACCAATCCCCTAGTGAAAAACCTCTAGCAAGCTTGCTAGCACTAACCCAAAGGGAAGCAAAAAAGAGAGAGTTGTCCCAAACAACCCCCACATCCTTGTGTTGGTCTTCAAAAATCCGCGAATTCCTTTTCTTCCAAACCGACCAAACCACCAGAAAGACAATCACCCTCCAGTAGTCTCTCCATCACCAAGGAAGGAGATTGTCCCCAGGAAAACCCACAGAGAAGACTCAATTGAAAGTCTATCCCAATGCAAAAAGGATTTCCATCTGCCCCAAACTCTTTTAGTGAATTTACAATCCACAAAGATATGGTGACTGGTTTCCCCATCATTCCTACATAAGCAACACCAGTTTGGGGAGAGAGTCCAATGCTTAAACCTTTTCTAAAGAAAATCCGCACAATTCAGCCTTCCATGAGCGATAGTCCACCCCAAGACCTTAGCTTTAAATGAAACATGAGCTTTCCATATAAAATTGTAAGGGAAAGGGGCAACAAGGTCAAAGAAAGAGCAAAGATGATAAAAGAAAGATTTTGATGAAAAAGCCCCCGAGGATTCAATAGGCCTTGACACTCTATCGTTGGCATCAGAAAGAGAGACTCCGTCAAGAATATCACAAAGGAGAGTAGCTTCTTCACTAATTGAGGGGTTCCTTCTAAGGTGGAGACACCAAGAGAACCTGCCCCCATGGTTCAAAAATTCTCCGTAATTCGGCGAACTTCCATGAATTATTTCCCTTTTTTTTTACCATCGAAGTGTCAAGTGGATGTAAAATAAAAAATGCAAAAATTCGCCGAAATAATTCGATAAAATTCGATAAACTTCGATAAAATTTATATTTTTCAATTCAAAAATATAAAAATTCGATAAAATTCAACAAAATTCGATGAAATTCGACGAAATTCAACAGAGAAGTAAATAAAGGAAAAAATACATGATTACCCTTCAAAAAAAAAAAAATTTCACAAATGCCATCTACATATAAATAATGACCCATTTGCCTTAATTTACTGTTCATAACCCAGTCAGCGTGCCAAATAAGCGCCACGTCAGCGCGGAGGTGACATTTTCTTTTTAAATGAAGGGAAGGCGTCTTTCCAAAAGACGCCTTCCCTTCAAATTTTTTTTTTTTACAAATGCAAGGGAATGCGTCTTTTCAAAAGACGCCTTCCCTTCAAAATTTTTTTTTTACAAGTAGAAGAGAAGGCGTCTTTTGAAAAGATGCCTTCCCTTCGCAAAGACCCTATTCACTTCCGTTCTTTTCCCAATCTCTCGTTCTTTCTCTCTCTCGCTGCAATTCCTATCGCTCTCTCGTCGCCACCATTGAAGCTTCGAGAACTCGCAAAACCGAAACCTTAAAATTTTTGTTGCGATCTCTCTCTCTTTCTCGCGGAGGATCTACTCTCCGTGAAAACGACCGATGAGTCGTGGTCGGCTAAGGGTGCTTATCTTTTACATTTTCTTTTTAGCGATTCGGTGATGATTACGATTTTTTTTTTGGTTGTTTTTGTTTTGTTGATCTGGAGTTGCTTCTGAGTGATTTTTGCTCGATCTGAGGTACTGGCAATTTGGGGTTTGATTTTTGCTGAGTGATTTTTGCTTATGAGTGATTAAGTTCTTCTAGGTCGGTTTGATTTGCATTTTGATTTTCCTTTTCTACCGTGGCAATTTGGGGTTTGAGAAACAAATAGTTTATAGTTCTTAAGTTTGGACCTAGCTATGAGGAAATCTCTACGGAGGCGTGCTTCCACTGTGGAGCTTCGAAAAAAAAAGATGAAGGAAAGGCGTTCACAAATTGTTTTTTTTACGTGAAGGGAAGGCGTTTTTTCAAAAGACGCCTTCCCTTCAACTTTAAAAAAAAATATACCGAAGAGAAGGCGTCTTTTCAAAAGACGCCTTCTCTTCGGTAAAAAAAAAAATAACATTTGAAGAGAAGGCGTCTTTTCAAAAGACGCCTTTTCTTCACAATATTTTTTTTTTAAGTTGAAGGGAAGGCGTCTTTTGAAAAGACGCCTTCCCTTCAACGGTAAAAAATTCCAACTCTGCGCCGACGTGGCGCTTGTGTGGACAGCTGACTGTGCGCTGACTGTGCGCTGACTGTACAATGAACAGTAAAACAAGGCAAAAGTGACATTATTTTGTAATGAATGGCATTTGTGAAATTATTCTTTTTGAGAAGGGTAATCATGTAAAAAATCCAGTAAATAAATGTTATTTCATCAATAGAAAACAAAAAAATATCAATAATTATGTATTATTTTCAACTTCATCAACCAACATAGCAATATAAATTTTAAAAAATAATTTAACAAGCTAACAAATTATGTAGTTTATGGGATATCCTTTACCAAAAAGAGAAGAAAATAAGCAAAAAAATAAAATAAAAATAAAGTTGAAATAAGATAAAAACTTAAATATAAATTAAAAGAGTTCTCAGAGCCATTTTCTTTTAGTTAGCTCTTATAAAACAAGATTAAAAAAAAAATACATTTAAATAATAAACTAATAAATTAAGCATGATAAAATTTCAACTAGCAAAGTATATGGTTGAGAAGCAAGCCACCACAAAATTAAATATCAAAACAAAGAAAATGAATTAAGACCAAAAGCCACCATTTCAAATTCATCAACCTACTTAACAAGATTGATTTTGTTAGGTCACTTATTGGTATTTTTATGTATTAGAAGTGTTTATTTATATTAGTTTTTAACTTATATTACAATAAATCTAGATATTTAAGCATATATACAAAAATTTTCTGAACTTCTCTAATTTAGCAAATTTTTACAAAAATTCTCCATGTCAAATTAAACTTCTCCAAATTAATTCCAATTTTCAAGTGACCGAAGTCAAGTAGAAATCAAATTTTTGATCCTTGGATACAAGTAAATAATATAAAATTCATAACATGTGCGATGTGCGTTAAACATTGTTGATGTAAAAACACATGTTTCAAACTATTATATTTATACTTTTATAAGTGAAAAGTATCTATTTATGTTTGTTTTCATCATTTCTAATAGTAATTATGCATATTTTAACATCTATATAGAAATTCTTTAAACTTCTCTTTACAATAATTCTCCAAGACTTCTCGAACTTCCCCGAATTAATTCCGATTTTTAAAGGTCGAAGTGTAGGGCGAAGTCGAAATTTCGAACCTTGCCTGTTGCCCCCCTCATTGATATCATTAGGAGTAAAGAAGTCAGAAATGGGAACTTCAATTCTTTTAACTTGAGCATGAATTTGTGAATCTCCCAACCATATGACGATGTTGAACTCCACCATTGTCTAGCATTTTCTTTAAAGTCCTTGAGAGATGACCATATATTTTCAAATCTAAATAGAGTAGGGCCGCATTATCTAGACAATAGGTACATAATACGAAGTGATCATAGGTAGGGACAGTAGTCTATAAGTGGGAAAGATTGTCTCCCAACCTATAGAAAGAGAAAAGGGACCATTGTTTAGGTAGGGACTGTTGTTTATAGGTACATTAATATTAATTATAAGTTAATACAATACACTTTTGTTTCTAGTAAAATATATATATATATATATATATATATATATATATATATATATATATATATATATATATATATATATATATTAATAATAAGATTTATGGTTTGTAGATCTACGAATGCAAACCAATCAACCCAAACCGAACAAATTGAATAAGTTTGGTTCAGTGTGGTTAGGTTTGGTATGTTGTTCAACTTGGTTTCAATTTCTACATTATAAAACTAATGAAGGTTCGGTTCGGTTTCGATTTTTGGTGGAAACCAAACCAAACCGTGAACACCTCTATTTGCAAGTAGTACAACTGATAGCTTTTTGCTTATCACACGCATAAAACCTACAAAGCAATCACTAAGATTTGGAGATAAAAACAATGTTCTTTAGATCCCACATACATATTCAAAAGTTTTGCAAATAACATTTGATCCTAGAAGCAAGAAACTAAGGAGCCATAGAAGGAGGGAATAGGATATGAGCAAGTATTGAAATTCGACCTCATCCATAGCTACGGGTGTAAGCGGGTCGAGTCAGGTCGGGTTTTGGCCCAGTCACCCACCCGACCCACTAAAATCGGGTGGCATCGAAAAAGCCGACGCCGCCCAACCTTCATTTTTCAAGGGGGCCAACCTGACCGACCAAGGGCCGGATCGGATCGGTCGGGTTGGTCAGGTTGCGCATTGAAAGAGAAAAAGAACAAGAAGAAGAAGAAGAAGAAGGAGATCGCACGGAGAGAGAAACGGGAAGAAATGGTTGATCTGGCTACGATGAAGACAAAGAGGAAGATGGAGATGAACTCCGCAACATATGATTGAAAGGTGGCCATTGTGACGGATTCCAGGAAACGGGCTTTAAACGTGCAGGTTGAAGAAGAAGAAGCCATCATTTTGTCTTTAAATATGGAACACTAGAAGTAGTAGCACGTACGTACGTAGTAAGTGATAATGTTCTTCAGAGTGCTTGGGATCTATACTTCATTTACAAGAGAAAGCTAATATTAAGAAAAATGAAATGGGTTTGCTAGAGAAGGAGAGAAACAAAAGAGGGGAAAACAAGGGTTTGAAAAGTGAAAGGTTAAAAAAAAAAGATAGAAAGATAAAAAAAAAAAAAAAAATGTAAAAATCGGGGGGAGCGAGGGGTGCACGTATTGCTCTAGTCTCTAAGGGTTATTTAATCGGTCAGGTCAGGTAACTGGAGTTCGGTTTTAACCAAACCCCAGGCTCTACCCGATTTAGTTGGGTCACTTATAAAATGACCCAACCAACAGTGTGAACCCGACCCAAAATGGATGGGTTTGGTCGGGTCGGGTCGGGTGATCAGGTTTGGTTACACCTCTATCCATAACTTTGGGCACTTAAAATTCAAAATTAATTTGTGGACAACTTGACATGAAGGGTTTTTGCAACCAAGAAAGGCCTTCAATGCGTACCTTCTAAAACTCATAGATTGCAAAAACAACCAGATGTAGTATAAAAGAAAGCTCTAATAAAATCCACAAAAAATTTGGACATGAGAAGAGACATGTGCACACACATGCAAAAAGACTAGAAATTCAAAATTCATAAGCATTTCCATTGAGCAACATGGAACTAGAATTATAATATATGAAGTACCTGCAAATGAAAGGCAACCAACAAAACTATGGATAAAGAGTTGAGTGTGTGATCTTTGGAACTGTTAATTGAATGCACTTTTGCCCAAATTTTCATCTGCAAATGAGAGAAGATAGAATCATGAGGTCCCTTGAGATGCTACAACTATGAGTAGCCTAGAGATGGCAAGAGAACAAATAAAGTGAAATCAGTAGATCAATACATTTTAAAATTTTCTTATAGCCTTTAATAGATAACTAGTACATAGTATACCAACAGAGAACTTGCTCAAGAGACATGTTGTGACTTGTGCTTGTGAAAATTAGAAAGTGTTCCAATGAAAGGAAAATGGATGAATAAGAAATTACTGAACGAATGCAATTAACAACTAGAAGACACACTTCTTGAGATTTTGCAGAGAAAAGTACCACTAGAGCAAGAAAGGAGTCCGTAAATACCATAAGGTTAAGGAAACTTTTCACTAGTCAGAGTAAAGAACAATATAAAAGGTTATTACCAAAAAACTTAAAATCCGAAATCTCGGATCAATTGCAGATATAATATGGATAATCTGAGATTTCACAATGCCACCCTTGTTTTCAATTGATATATCACATTCAATTCCAGTTCCACGATCGATAACTTTCACAATAGGCACCTTAGCGCTCACAATTAGATGTACACCAAATACATGTCCATCACCTGCAGTAAAGGAATGCAGAGATCAGCCTATGCTAATGACATGCATTGCAACTATCAAATGAAGTCATTCAAGTCCATCTATGGTCCACTAAAGAAAGGGCTAGTTAAGCACATAAGGGTGGCCCAACATATCATACAGATAAACATAAGCACTTCTAAAACTATTATTTGGAAAGATGAGCTCTTTAGGGAGATAAAGGCTTTAATGGCTGAAGACTTCATAAAGGGTTTGTTTCTTCAACAAATAGTCTAGCTTCAAACTTTATTTTTCCCTGATAAGAAACAAAGTAGCAGATACTTTAGCTTCAAACTAAGAATGCAACTAAATGCAACCTTTTGGACCTTTACTTTAAAAGGAGCATGAATGATTAGCAGATTCCCATTGTCTTTTTCTTTCTTCCTTTCTGGGTGTGAGGAAGCATCATTCTTTCTTGATGCCAATGGGGGAGCATCTTTTGCATTTTTCCTATTGTTTGCCATCTTTTCCCACCAACATGATAGGTTCGCTTTACATGAAATCACTTTTACATTGCTTTCTTAGCATACTTCTCCCACATTTCTCTTTATTGTGTTCCACAATACAGTTTTGACCATTGATCATTAAGCTCTTTCATCGTTAAATGTAATGGAATGAAATGGTGAATTTGTCAATCATCTACTCAACTATTTAGGCATTGTGAAGCCACATCTAAATTTTGTGGTTTATTTCACTTATTTTGATGCATATTTTGGTCTTTCCAAGCCAAGTAATTGACTTTGGACCCAAATTCCTTTGCAATTCCTTAGTTTAGTTTATTTGGTTAGAGAAGAACAAGAAATTGTTTATTTGGGGAAGGGGCGAGGGGGAGACAGCATCTACCCTATTAATGACTCATGAATAGGGATATATTGCGCATGGTCTAAACTACCCCAAGTGCTAAAATGGCAGTTACTTTGGGTGTTATGCATTTCATCGAGGTGATACAATAGGTGTATCTAGATATTATATTCATTTCAGTTCTTAGTAGCCTTATTCCAAATTTGTAAATTTCTGCTAATTTGTGAAACAACTACCTAAGCATGCTTGTGTTTTGGAATATCAAAAGGCATATATAGTTATTAATATGAAGATCGAACTAGAAACACCAAAAATACCTGATAAATGTTTACCAAATTTATCAATTAAAATAATCATGGCTAATAAACACAATTGAATATATATGAATAGCTCAAGTAACACAAACACTCAGCATTGGGAAATTACTTTGAAGTTGGTATAACCTTCTTGCAAACTTTCTGAGAGCCGAAATTTTCTTGTCTCGAGGGAACTCAACTAAGTCATTGCTGAAATTAACAGATAAATCTAGATCACTTTTGACACTAAACACATCCATTAGAAAGGACCCAAATGCCTCCACGACAGGAAATTCATTGTCACTACCTGAAATTAAGCAGAGTAGGAGTTAGGGCTCACAAAGAAAAGGAGGAAATAACAGTAGGCAAGACCAATGAAACTGATAACTAAGATTTATATAGACAATAACAATTACAAGTATAACAACAATTGTGAGTTGATAGCCCACAGTCAACAATTTAGGAGTTAGTAGCAATAGACTAATAGTAAAAACCATAACTTTGCACCATCAGATGATATTGAAGATATGAATGAGGTGCTTGGAAGAAAAAGTCTAATTTATCAAAATTAGTGGTATTTAGTAATGGAAAGATGAAAACCACTCCAATATTAACATCATCAAAGCCTTATCACATTCACAGAATTTGACGTCCACAGAGTTCCCAAGCTACATGAACAACTAAGTGGAACAAGACCTCAGTTTATAACTTAGTCTCAATAAATACATCAATTGTGAAGGATGATGAGTGACAAACCTAAATTCAACTCCACACAACTATTTCAAGGGTCAATTATAATTTTTTTTATTTTTTGTTTTGTTTTCTTTTGAGAAGAAACATGAGGATTAACAAAAAAAGGTAGAGCAAAATAAGGGAGGACAAGGAGTCCTCCAACCTAAAGGAGCATTACAAAATTACAAGAAGCTTATCCTCCTTCTCAGTCACTTGGTCAAAGAATAACCATGATCAAGTTTCTCAAATACAGTCCAAGTGGAAGTGCAAACTCTAGGGAGTTCCCACTGAATGAGCATCCTAATAATCATTGTTAAAATCCTACTGCCAAGGTTGCAATCCTCCAAATTGAGTTCATTGCTCATCTTACTCCAAATATCTTCTAGTAAGGGAAATCAATGAATATATGGTCCACAAATTCAGTAAACCTCATCAAGAGGTCATAACAGATATTCAACCTTGCCCACAAGGGGTGTACCGTGTAAGGAAAGATGACCACCCGACCCGACCCAACTAAACCCGACCATTCTTGGTCAGGTTGGGTCGGGTTGGTCGAATGGAGAATAAGAAGACTCGATAAGGTTGGGTTGGGCAGGTTTGAGCAAAACCAGGCACGTATAAACCTAATCGCACAGCCCCCTTGCGATTCACCTCAAACCGACCCCCTTTTTAATGTTTTTCTTTCTTTTTTTTTTGGTTTTTTTTTCTCCCTCTCAAAACTTGAAAACCCTAATCCTAAACTAATCACCCCCCTCCTCTTTCCCTCTCAAACGTCCCTTCTTTTCCTCAATTTCACTATTCCATATTCCAACTTTTCCCAAATCTTCCCTTTCTTTCTTTATTTCTTCTTCTTCTCCTTCTTCTTTATTTTTTATTTTATTTTTTAAAATTTTCTTTGGTTGCCCATAATAATTCCAACCACCACCACGATCATCATCATCACAACCACTTGCCACTCTGGAACCAACAAGGTGTCGCCACGAAATGAACTGTTTTGCGAGCTTTGATAATGACACAATTTTCTCTCTCCCTCCCTCCCTCCCTTTCTCTCTCTCTCTACATTTGTATCTCTTTCTCTCTCCATTGCTTGAATCTGTAAATCTTTTTTGCTAAATTCAGCAAAGAAAAGAGAGAGAGAGAGAGAGAGAGAGAGAGAGAGAGAGAGAGAGAGAATAATATGTTTCTATTGTGTTGAATTTAGCAGGGTTTTCCAGTGACCCGGGCGGAGAATTGGGCATGTCGGTTACGTCCTATGGAGGTCGGGAAAAAGAAGAAAGATCTTGTGGTGTCGTGGGTTGGATTGCAATCTAAAGACAACCTCAATATCATATTCCACGTGTTGTTACGTTACAGACTTCTTGTTAACATTATTATGGGCAACCAAAGAAAATTCAAAAAAAAAATAAAAAAATAAAAATAAGAAGAATAAAGAAAGAAAGAAAGAAAGAAAGAAAGGAGAAATTTGGGAAAAGCTGGAATATGGAATATGGAATATGTTTTTTTTTATGTAAATGGGCCGGCTGTGAAGGTTTAGAAAAAAAAAAAAAAAAAAAAAAAAAAAAAAAAGCTGCATTTTGGCCTTAATTTGCAGCCCATAAAGTTCTGGCCCAACCCAACCTTTGGTCGGTCAAGTTGGGGCCCCCAAAAAACAGAGGTAAGGGGGCATCGGGTCCAATCTGATGCCACCCGATCATAGTGGGTAGGGTGGGTGTTTGGGCCAAAACCCGACCCGACTCGCTTACGCCCCATTGCCCACTTCTCTTGGATTTAAGTCCCTCCTAAAATGAAGGTCACAAGAGACTTGAGCAAAGCAAGCCAGGGCCTTGGTTAGGAAATGAGAAATTGTTTAGAGAAGGATAAGACTCCACGAGTGATCTACTAGAGATTGGTAGCTAAATCTTTTATCATATCACAAGCGGTTAGAGATTCTTCATTGATTGTCCTGCCTATTTTATTTTAGGCTTTTTTACTTGTATTGTTACGATTAATAATTAATATTTAGCATCAATGCCCTTCAATTGTAGGAGCCCAAACACCATAATCGGTTTTCTTTCATTTTACAGGATATTCCTAGTCTATGACCATCTTCAAATCATCTTCATTTTGAGTTTTTAATGTTTATCATACATTCATCTTAAAATTCACATTTTTATTACACTAATTTTACTAACACATTGTCATGTAAAATGCAAATGGGAAATAAATAATATATTTAATATTTCTTCTTCTTCTTTTATTTTACATCATATCATTTCTTTATTTCCTAACATTTTGTTCCATACAGCATGATTGGCCCTAATAGCATCTTATAAACTTTTCCTAATAGGGATACATTAATATGGCATTCCAAAGGCACTTCTATAGTTGGCCCATTGTAAAATTCTCCTTTCAACTTTAATAAGATATGTTGATATGGTTTTAGTAAGGCATTTCTAATGTTGGTCCATAGTACTACTTCAATTTCGTGATTGACATTATACCTTCCTTCTGCCTCCTTATGAATAATTGAGGCGATAGCCACGATACACCTAAAGTTTTTACTTCTTAGTATCGCTTGACTTTTAATCTTCAAAGTCTTTCCACTTGTCTTTCTATATTGACAAAAATTATATTTTAAACAAGGAGAAAACATTGGATCACCTCTTCATTCATAGTCTATACACCATTAAAATATGGCATTATTTGTTGTAGGATATGAGTTGGTGTTGGGTGATCTCCAAGAAGTGCGAGGGCATAGTTATCACTTATCACATATTAGGCCACAGGGGGACGCAGCTACAATATCACATAAGAAAAGTTGCAAGCCCAATCTTGTAGCTTGAATGGTTGAAACGAAACAACAAAATATTTGACGAAAAGGCCACTCGAGCATAACTTGTTTGGGATATCGTCAAATTCAAGTTCTCTCTCTACCTAAGATTAGACAAGCAATCGAAGGCATTCAATAGTAGATATATCAAGAGAATGGCGAAATTTATGTTAGGAGCACTAATTGTATCAAAAGGTCTACTTGTCCTCCAAGCCTTAGCATTCTTGTACTCACTCTTTCTAAGCAATATATCTTCCATGTTTACTCTTTTCTAAGTAATATAGCTTCCATATTTACTCTTTTCTAAGCAATATATCTCCAATGTTCAATAAATAAATAACTTTAATAACAAATCTCTCGACTTTAGGCATAAATCCAAATTAACATTCTAAGTTCTAACAACATATATCAACTCTTAATTGATTATCACTCACTCTCTCCCATTGTTTCATCATGCTACTCATCAATTTGATAACCCACTAATTTACAAAACACTAAATTTCCCTTTTGCTTTTTATATAAAGAGGCGTACTCACAGGGCTCCTGCTATTGTAGAATCTTGGGAAGGGGCAATGCACACAACCTCATGTCTGCATCAAAAAGGTTGTTTCTAAATTCAAACCCGATAACCTCCAAGTCACAATCACACAACATCAATTGTTGTGCCAAGGCTGGCCCTTCCCTTCTATTTTAATATATTAAGTATTTCCCCCACTCATTCAACATTTCTTTCACTGACAAAGTTTTATTACACAATTTTGTTTACCACAAAACTCCATCTTCACCTAAACACTTTCAAACCTCAATAAGGGTACCATCTCGGCCCAAAGTCTTGACATCTTTTATCTTCTTTTAAGAGTTTTTTTTACCTCAAGCATCCTACTACAAAGAATTTATTTTTATTAGTTAACCCTACATTATTTATTCTTCTACACTTAATTTTTTTTTACAAAAATGTTTTTAATTAATAGATTTTTTAAAATGATTTTTATACTTTTCCTTAATTTCTTCATCTTTTACTAAGGTTCTTTCATTTTAACACACTTGAGGTTAAAATTTGTAGTTTTTCTTTCCCCTTATTCATCAAGTTTATGCATATTCCCATCCTCTTCCTTTGTACCTAACCTAGTCTATAAGTCCTCATATGCTTTTACTTTAGCATACTTGTCACTCTTTTTAGCTTCTTTCTTTACATTTTTTATAGTTTTCTTTTTTTTAAAAGAAACTAAAAGGTACTTTATATATGTATTGATAAGAGGAAAAACAAATGTACATAATCGTCAGTATAGACCACATCTCTATATGGATACAAAATTACCCCACCCACGAATCCAGTCACCCACCCCATAGCCTCTTGATAGACTAGCAACCCAAAAGGAGGCTAATAAATGAGAAGATTCCCACACTTTGGCAGCCGAGAGAAGCTCATCAAGGAACACACGTTTATTCCTCTCCTTCCATAAAGACCATAGAACAGACAAACACACCACTTTCCAATGGTCCCTCCACTGTGACTGTATATTGTGCATAAATGGGAAAATGGCACATTTTTATAGTTTTCAAAATGTTTCTTCATCCTTGATCTTTTGGTAAGTTCTATACATGTCCTTTTTTTAGAAGTTTGATCCTTTCCCCTTCAATTCCCTAAGAACCTCTTTTGCTAACTTTTCTTTATACACTTAGTCATCTTATCCCCCCCCCCCCCCACACACACACACACACACACTACAAGATTGCATTAGATTCATCTTCTATATTTAATATCATTTGATTCATTTCTTTCAATAGTTTTTCTTTAAATGTTTGAAGTTTCTCTTTTTTTTTTAATTCCACCATCTAGTTATTGGGTTCATAATTTCCTCCTTCAATGTTGATTTCATTTTCATGCATATGGACATGCATATACATAAACACGCCCACACATGCAAACATACTACCATTAGGGTTGAATGGGTTGGGTTGGTTTCAATACGCTCCTTAAACTCAACACAAACTAGTTCGGGTCGGCCAATTTTGGGTTTTACGATGATTTTAGTATAAGTTAATTTCTAACAGTACAAGAGTAAAGTAATTGAAACTCTTCCTTAATAATATGTCTTATCATATAAATAAAAGTTATGATAAAATTTGTTAGTTTAGTTTTAACTAATAAAGACATCAATACAAGGTAATGATTGATACTAAAAAAGAAATAAATTCTAGGAGCTTAATTTTTATTATTACGCAATAATATTACCTTTATAAAAAAAATTATTAAAGTTCATAAGTATCATTAGGTGTATTTAAGTCGGATCAAGTAGGGTTGGATTGATTAGGGGTCGAACCCCAACCCAACCCATCGATTTTTGTTCGATTTGATCGGGTGGTCAGATTGACTTACACCCCTAACTACCATTAGCCTATGTTGCAATGTTAAATTCTCTCCAAGAATAACCTTATGGTTTTTAAATGTTGACTTATCAACTATTTTAGTATAAAAAAATAAAAATCAAATCAAATAAGAACTCTATTCGACTCCTATTAGGTCTACTCTTTAAGTTTATTAAGTGTTCATCTCTCTCTTGGAAGTGTATGCAAAATCTATATCTTCTCTCCTCAAGGTATTCCTTGAATGCTTCATTCATATAAATTGTGCTTTTGCATGTTAGTTTGATCATATTAGGAGTGCATACGCAATAACTAAACTAATTATACAATCTTCTACTTTTCTCAATTTTTTCCTTGCCTGTTTAATTTCTATTACACACAAGGCATTTTATATTTGATAATTTCCATTCATTTATTTGTCAAGTGTTTCAAATTCTAATGATCAAAATTGCTACTTTAAGCCTACTGTCATGACCAAACTTCTTCAGTTATTTATACTCATCAAACACATATATGAACCATTTCGCATTCATTACCTGATTGTTGACACAATGCCCCTTGCTAGTTTTTCAAACACCGAAAGGTAAGGTAAAGAATCGCTTACAAAACCACATCAAACAGCATAACTTCACAAATCTACGTCAATACGTCATTTAGGCATTCAAGAGCAAGACTCTTCTCATAGACCACCTAAGTATTCACCATTAGGCCCCTATCTACATCCCTTAACTATCAAATTTACAAGCTTAATGGTTTTTTTAAGTAACCTCATTGCAAGCTCACCACCTACACCCCTTATCCATTCTTTATTCACTAATTCTGGCTTGCTCTTATGGAGGAAAGATATGCAATCCCTTTCCCACATGGGAAATAGTATTGAATAGTGACCTAAGGAATATGGAGTTATACCATAGAGCCGCCATTTCTGCTTTCAGCAAATCACCCCATACTTGAAATTGTTGCAGCCCAAATTATCTATAGAAGCATACACCTAGCAATGACTTCCTATACTACGGACCTACCTTTGTCTAGACCAGTTAGACTTCAAATTTACTAAAGGAGTCATTAAAGAGAACTAAAGTCTATGAAAGAAGTAAAGATTGTCATCAACCACCAAGGTCAACTTCCTCACCGTGAAGATCAAAGCTAACTATGGCTTGCCCATTTGAATATTTGTGATCACGTTATGCAAATGCAAGATACTTCTATATTTTTTATATTTTAAGCTCACTCATAAACCTAGGCTTTGTATTTGTTTGCCAATTAATGAGATATCATGTAAGCTAGCTTTCTCAGCTAGTGAGCCATGGTAATCAACTAATCTAAGTTTACCAAGAATCTTGCAGAAAAGATAAAGAAGACACAGAAAGAAAGAACAGAGTGAAGATAGATGAGAGAAATATCTCAATCACTTGAAACCATTTCCTCAATACCAGGAAAATGATCTTTTTCCATATCTCAATTACATGCTCACAGGTTCTATATATACTGTACACAGTAACAACCTATTGGACACATGTCCTGCACCTATTGGATTTTAACATAACAAAATAACAACTTTAATAACCTCTCATGCATCCTCTTAACAGTTACATCCTTCTAGAAGCTTTGAGAAGCTCCCAGTAACTGAGATCATACTAGGATTACTTACCATCTTCATATAAATCATTCTGCTACTTCCAAGGGCTACTGGGCAACTACCTTTACACTAATCAAGATTCAAATTCTCTTAAAACATCTTGCAATCTAGTGAACACCCAAGTCTGCCTATGCACATAAAACACTGACTGGCCAAAAGAAGATACTCAACACTTCAAGAAAAGGGCAAGACAGCAAAAGTAAATGATCCACCAGTCAATCCAAGCTTTGCACAAGGCAAAATTTTATTGTGACTCAAATGTTCTCCCTTGTCAAAAGCAACGCTGCAACTAACAGAAAGACTCCAAACCAAATCAAATGCATATAATTCCTACAGATCTTAGCTATATATCTATAGAACCATAAATAATGATAATATAGGTGTTTTTCAGCAAATGAATAAAAGATAAAAGAAGTTTTAGTACCATATATCTCCTTTGCCATCACATTAAACACACGGACCAAATCCCATCGATTGTGATATTCATTCGGCTGTGGGCAACTAATATCATATACATGAAGAAGTAGTTGCTCTAGTGCAATAAGACACACTGGATCCCATTTTACGTTCAGCGATCCTTCCAATTCAAGCTTTTCTGCTTTCTTGCAAATGACCAAGAACATAGACAAATCATTAGATAAACAGGTAATTCACAAGTTACGCCCACAGCTGCTCAATGCATTATGATTTATGAATAATGTAAGTAACCAACATATGTTTGAAAGACCTCTAGTAACATTAATATGGACTGAAGTTTGATTGATATATAATCAAACTTCAATCACGATAGATTCACTCAAAGTGCCTAATCAATGCGCATAATAAGAAATGATTGAATCAAAGACATAATATGCAAATCGAATCAAGAAGATTTTTTGGGGTCAACTTGAGTTTTTAATCATGTGAATTTGAGAGACATGGCTACAAGACAACTACATAACCAAACATTCCACTAGAAAAAAATGAAAGAAATTAATATTAAAAAAAAAACCCTTCATTTATTCCCCAAGAAATTACAAGAAAGTGTATTATTAGTCAATCTAGGCACTGAGTCAAATAAAAAAAAAAATGAAAGAATTTAAAATAACGAAATCTTTTACAAGAACTCCCCCTTCATTTAATTCCCCAAGAAACTTCACATTTTAGTACACAAGGAAAGAATTCATGAGGAACCAAAGTTAGATTACATGAATTTATAAGCTTGATTAAAGTAGTTGTGTAAGGGATGTGCACCAATTACCTGCCTTCCTTAGTATCATCATGCCCAGAAGCTTTTTTGTCACAATTAATGGCGAGTTGCACGATGCTTGCTTTCGGATTTAACTAACAGCGAAACACAAAGAAGTTTTTTTTCTGTTCCAAAAAAAAAAGAAAGAGAGAATGATTTCATACCAAAAAAAAAAAAAAAATGAAGTTCATATTATACTTACTAGGTATAAGCTTAATTCATTGTTACAGTAGAAAATGGGAACAAAATTCAACTTAATTTGAACGATTAGTTCATAAATTGTAAAAACCTTTTTACAGAAAGAAGAAATTCGTAAAAAAAAACTTAAGGAAAAAGAGAATATTAAAAATAAAGCAAACATCAGTCGACAAAGAGCATTCTGATCAGTGAGTTTGTAGCGATGATTTTAAGAGAAAACCCTATTACCTCAATCTTGAAATACAGCAATTTCTTTGCTGAAATCTCATCGTCTAAGTTTCATTGCCATTCGAAGTACGCTGTTGAAGAAACCTACGAATAGAGATTGGTAATTTGAAAGACTTAAGATAATGACGACATGAACGAATTCACAGCAGCAGATATTGCAGGAGAAGAAGTCAAAAAATATAAATCTTTCCAAGAAAAAGAAATGGCTATTTGAATAGAAGGGTTTACACAATTTTTCAAACAATGAAGAAAAATCCTAATTCATTTATTGACATCTCATTAACTTTTATTTAAGAGATCTCTATTGCATACTCTCTCTGTTTTTTCATTCTAGTAGAGCACAAGCTGGTATATATCAATAATATAACTTCAAGCCATTAATTGCAACAAGATAAAGTAAAGTACCCCTTTTTTTTTTATAAGGTATATGTAGTAAAGTATAGTGGCAAGAGCAAGCAAAGAGACCCCATCCATGCATATTCGAAAACTTTGTTGACTCCCCAATTACGTGGCACCCTTCATAAATGTGATAATGTGTATGCATATCTACACATTACAAAAAAAAAATGTATACATACATATTAAAGAAAAAAAAAACCTAAAATCTTCTTTGAGGACTCATATCTACAAGGTCCATATGGCATGTTGCCATCTAGTCTATATGATCCAGACCTCCATAACTATGTTAGTGTGTATTATGGTAATGTAAGTTATTATGCAGCCATTCATCGGTACTTGAATCCTTGAATCATACTCAAACCACCTAATAAACCTGGCTTAAAAGAGGATCTAAGGACCCGAGTACACGTGTACCAATCAAATCTCACGCACAAATTTCCCTCTGAATTTCTGTTAAAATATTTGTGTTCATTACGTCACAATAAACTACGTTACTACGTTATAAGAAAGAAAAAAAAAAGAGTAGCACTCACCACTGGTGACAATACACCACATCGGCATGAGTATGGTTTTGGGTACATATATTAGGTCGTAAAAGTATTTTTTTATTTTTATTAACGAGACATATATAAATGGCTTAAAAGCATATATATATCTAATCAAGAAATTAGAATAAGGGTCATAGACTTAAAGACAAGCCCAATAATCCAACATATAACAGAAATCACAGCAAGATTGCAAGAGAATTAACTGATCATATATGAAATTGCCAACTATTTAATACAAAGATGATCACAAAATCAATTACAACAAAAAAAAAATCATCAAACATCTGCAACAATATTCTGCAGACTAGGCACCAAGGAGCCATGGTGATCAGCCTTCAGCTGGCGCCGGCAAGTCGGGCAAGAAGAGTGAGACAAGAGCCAGGTATCGACGCAGGCGACATGGAACTGGTGACTGCACTTGGGAAGTACTCTTATATCATCCCCTTCCAAGTAATCCATAAGACAAATTGCACAATGAGAGGTAGAGGGTGGTGAGCAGCCAGACTTAACATAGGTTGAAGTGGGCAGTGCAACCATGTCCTTCTTCTTCAGTCCGGAGTTCAGGCGATGTGAAGCTACCCATTCGACTGGCTCTGTGACTGCGCGTATAGTGCAGCTTACGACGCATCGTAGAAGGGAGTGAAGGCCCAAGGCACAAACAAGAGCACATGACATGGAAGCAACTATGACAATTGTGTTGAAGCCTAGAGTTGATGATTTGTAGGGTTGGAGGAAATTATTAGGGATGTTGATACTGGGACTGGGGCTTTGGGAGATGATGAGGTGAGTTTGATCCATGGGAGAATGAGAAGGGAGAGAAGCAAAAGCAGGTGTTCTTATAAAGGGATATTAGGAAGCAATTAGCTATTGGAATTTGGTACTGTAAGATGGTGATAATATGATGAGATGGGTGGCATTGGGATATGCTTACAAGACAAAGCACTGCCTGCTGCCTTTTGTTGTTGTGCGCTTGAAAAGAGGGGGCATGGAGCCATGGACCCCTTTTTGTTCCAACTTAACTAAGATATGTTACTGATAAAAGTAAAAGAGAATATAGAAAATAGTTAATGTTTGAATCCCTTTCCTCTAAAAAAAAATCCAATAAATAAGTACTATATGTTGGATACATTTGAACCGAAACAATAATTTTATATTGAATGAAATCTTACATACATCCTCATTAGTATCGAGGTCTATTTGGAATAAAACTATTTAAAGATGGTTAAGTCGGGAATGATATTGATACTAGTTGAGCCTGGTCCAGGCTTGCGTAACAAGTGACATTAGAACCGATAGTTCAACTAAGACATAGTACATATATATGTTTAAATAGAGCACATGAATATTCATGGATCACGAATGTTCCTTTGACATGCAACGAGAGGGTGAATAGGACAAGGACTAACTCATATATAGCCACACCATTAAGCATGTGTGGCCGTGGAAACTCTCGTCACTTTGAGTTATATGCAAGTGGTTCAATTTAATATTTGTCATTTAGTGTTGATTGAGTAATAGCCATAGATTCAAATCGAAATTGATGGACTATTTGAGTTTGACCTTACTTCTATGTTTAACAAGACCACTTTATAACACAAAGAGATTAACGAAAGAATTTAGAGTGTGTTTGGTAGCTAAAAAAGTTTTTCTTAAAAATATAATATTTTCTCAAAAAAAAAATTGTAAGAAAATGAATTTGAAAAAAAAATTTCATGGTTGTTTGGTTAGACATAAAAAAAATTTGTCATAGTTAGTTATTAGTTAATTATTCAGTTATATAACTATAACTTCTCCAGGGTGAGAAAAAAAAAATTTCTCATGAGAATTTTTTTTTTCTCACCCTCCTAGCTGAGAAAATTATGGTGAGAAAATGGTGGGCCCGAGAAAAATTTTTAAAACTTTTTTCTCACCCTTTTTGCCAACCAAACATAGAAAAATAAATTTTTCTCAAGAAAATCACTATTTTCTCTAAAAAATTTCTATTTTTTCACGTACTAAACACACCATTAGGTGATTTTTGTTAATTCGACTTACAGCCTCATGAAAAGGCGGAGGAATAATGAAAAACTATTTTTTAAGTAAGTTTTTTATTTTATTTTTTTCTACTTTTATTAAAATAAAGGTTTAACCTCTATAAAAATAATTAGAAAATTTTGTTAGAGCTTAAACCTCTACTACAAATAAAGGTTCATTTTAAAGTAAAGTAAAGGCTTAATAGAGTTAACAAAATAATATATTTATTAGACATTCCAAGTTTGAATTCTTGAGTTTATTCAATGCACGATTCTTGCATGTAGAGTTGCATATCCCATGAAATTAGTCTGACGACCCAAAGTTGGGTAGCCTCATTAGTTGCAAAACGAGGTATAGGTTGTGGTTGAGGGACGAAATTTCGATTTCGACTCCGAATTCGTGCCTACGCCGCTTATGCAATCACTCTCAGGTGAAGCAGCCCAATGTCGTGTACCATTTCTGACTTCATAATAATCTCGCCCTCGCAAAGGGGATATGTGGGGAGTAGAAGACAAAAAAAAAAAAAGTTTAACGAGTGAAATAGGGACATATATTTTTTATCATTAAAAAAATTAGTGAAATGAATCATAAATTGTTGAATATAATATAATAGTTCACCAACCAAGATTTGAAAATTAAGTTCAAAAACCAATTAGATTTCAAATCCCACTACTTTCTCATGATAAAACCTCCTAACAAACTTATCTCACTAATTTCCACATAATGCATGCCACCTTGTTGGCACACAACACACTCTCTCAAAGTGCATTGTGTACGTTCACATCTCATGAATCTTCAAAAACTACACGCACTTCCAACATATATATCACCTCCATATTGAGATGTTGCCTTGGCTAGCTAACTTTCACTTGGAATTAATGCCTTAAGTGTAGTTACAATTAGTGGACTCTCCATTGGATGTTTTTTTCTTAGTCTTCGTACCACACATTGTACTCTTGCCTCACATGAACTTTACAAAAGAAGAAAAGAAAAAAAATGCTCTCATGCACTCTTTTGTTTTAAAGGGCAACAACCCATGACCCTGCACCGTTTGCAAATGGAGATGGATGTGAAAGGGGGGCAATCTCAATCTTCGAACCACGCCTCTTCTTTTTATGACCAAAGTCCTTAAGTGTAAAACCACTTAGAAGACCATCAATTGTGGTGTCTTTTATGATGCTTTTGTGTCGAGAAGAGGGTTCTTAGAGATCTATCAAAATACTATGCAAGAATGAATAATATATATATATGCAAAGAGAAATGCAGAAAAAACTTTCTATCACAACTCGAAACATGACTTTATGTGCTGATTGACATTTTTTCCCTTATTCAAAAAAGAAACCAAAAGAGTGTTGTATTATAACTTGGAAGGACAAAAGTGATAATCTTAATTCAAAGTCTTGTTAGGGGTGTAACAGGTTAGATTGAGTTGAGTTGGAGCCGAATCTTAACTCAATTCAAACTAGTTCAAGTTAAAAAAATTGGAACCCAACCCAAACCAAATCACCCCTCCACCTAACCTAAACTAGTTAGGGTTGGTCATTTGGGTTGTGAATCTTGACTCTTAATATGAGTTAAATTATATATGTAAATTTTATATACAAATTTTATACTAGTACAAATCAAACATGTAATGTTTTAATTTTAAATACAATCATATCAACATGTAAATTTGACAACTATTTAAAATTAACCATAAAATATCAAAATGTTCTAAATAAAATCACATTCATCTACTATCATATCATAATACTAAATTAATTCGATTTAGGTTGGGTTGAGTCGATTTTTTAGGCTCCCAACTCAAATGGTTCAGGTTGAGGTTTTTTCAACCTAACCCAACTTAACCCAAACAATAGACCACCCCAACCCGTCGAGTTTGTTTCAATTCGATTGGGATAGCTTACACCCCTAAGTCTTGTTACGAGTTTTTGTAGCACATATCAATTTACATGGTTTAGAATAGATTCACCTATGTCTACAAGTGATGAAGAAACCATTAATTGAGAGATTACTAGAGTTATAGATCTTTCTTTTAGGTCTTTCATATATACCTCTATCTTTAAAACTTAATAATGGATAATATATACCACAGAGAGATACAAAGATAAAATTCATATTAAATCATAAATAAAACTAGAAAATCCAAAATAAGGAATAGCCCAAATGGGGCCAAGCTACACTTTCATGCTATTAGTCCCTAATTAGGTTTGTCAATTCATTTGGAAGTAGCACTAGCACATAGAGTCCTTTTAATTATCATCATCAAGCTCAAAAATTAATTCACCTTTGCTTTATAAGTGGTGGGAGTTGATCTCTGCAATGACCTAAATTGTTTTGCACTAGGGTTCTCTATCTTTGGTCGTGCAAAATATATATATATATATATATATATATATATGTATATTTATTCTAGATAGCCTATAGATAGGTTTGTTGAAATCAAATGGCCCGTGTCCATCTCGATCTATTTTTTACACCAAGATTTATAGTTGTATATATTAATCAAATCAAACAAATCCATCCACGTCTAGCTAACAATTAAGTTCATTAATATTTCCAAGTATTTACATACACAAAAAAAAAATCTTCTTTATTCCCAATTTTTAATACAATATATATCATATACGTTTAGTATGTGTAGACTAAAATAATAGTCTCACATCGAATATGAAAAGTTCATCACAAAGAATATACTTTGGGACTCAGGCTCACCCAACTAGGGGTATCAAAGTCGATCGTTCAGTTGGGACGGACGTATATAGATCGAAATAATAGTATCACATCGGATATTGATAAGTTCATTACAAAGAATATAAGTTGATATCTCATTTTTATTAATACTAAGTCTTTTTAGAGTAAAACCCCATGCCTGAGTCCGGAGACAGTTAAGTGGAACAATATCGATAGTAATAGAAATCTAGGTCTGCCCAACAATATATTAACTATTACATAGAACTATTTACATAAGTATTGTCAGCGTTCTTCCTTTGATACATCTTCCCACTTATTATATAGCAATATTTATTAACAAAAAATTAAACTTCTATCATTTGTGATTTGTTGAAGATGCTAGAAATGACTAAATATTGGTATGTAATAGTGTGTGATTTAACAATTTCACTAAATACAGTCAAGCTTATATAGTAGAATATTTTATTCTATTATAATGTTAGAAATTGGCATATTGGTGGTGTAAACATTTTTTTTTTCATTCTTTGAAATATATTTTTAAAGTTTTTCTATTTTAAAATATAATTTTAGTGCAAAGTTAATCTCATACTTTGCTAATTTAACTTTTCTCCAACTAATATTATGTGTTTTATTTATTTTCTTAAGTTCAAATTGGCATTTTCAACTTTGTGGTTGCAAGATCTCTTATCCCTTTTGACCCTTATATTTATTTTAAGTAAGTTTTAGAATTAAAAAAAAAAAGGAGTCAGTTTTATGTTTCTAATATCATTAATAGGCACAATATTTTTAAAATAAAAACGACAATATCAGAAAATCATAAAACCTTAAATTTTACTGGTGAATATTAGAAATCACTTGAAATGCATTAGTAGAATTAGTGAGAATCAAAATTGTACATCTTCCTTTTTTTTTTTTTTTTTTTTTAAGTCAGGGTTACGGGGAGCCTACCTCCACTAGTCCCTTAGGGCATGACCACAAAAATTATACATTGATACCTTTACTAAAATAGTATTTTTAATACTATTACAATATTTGAAAAATATGTAGTATTGTGAAAGTGTTAAATAGATTTTTTTAAAAATATTAAATATTGTGTCTTATTTTTTTAATTCTTAATTTTTAAAAAAATTAATATTTGAAAAATATGAAAATTAAAAAAATTATTTTTAATACTATTTCCAATAGTTAGATTAAATTAAATATTATGTTTTTATTAGTTTTGAATAAAAAATAATAGCATTTAGTAATTAAATCTAAGTAATTGCTTTATCAAGGGCATAAATCTTTACAGGAAGCAATTAGCTTAAATTGTGCCTTGCTTTTCTTTATTTTTTTCAAAAGAAGAGGCCAAGTATATTCTATAATATAGTTGAACTGAAGGATATCATTTTATAGGTTATACTTTCTTTATCACTTTTATATAATCCTCAAATTAAACAACTACCACTCTGCGTGCCAATATATATAAAACCCATGCACTAAAAATACTTGTACATATAGACAAAGAGAAGTAATTATCTTGTAAAAATCATTAAAAATTAGAGAAAAAAAAAGTAAATACAAATTATCTCAAATATATCCCATGTTTTTAAGGTGTCCCCTAGGCAACGCCTAGGCACTGTGTTGGGCAAGAGTTTGTGTAAATGTTTAAAAATTTTAGAGGGGTCTATCTAATTTATAAAAAAAAATGCTTAAAAAACAGAAACACCCTTTTCTATAATAAACCCTCGAAACTTTTTCTCTCTAAGCTCATTCTTTTTATTTACTTCGACCAAGAAACGCCATCAAAATCTTTGGTGACCATCGACAACCCTTCGGTGATTGTTGATGATCTTTCGACGATAGATATTTGAGTTTTGTACTTTTGAACCTTTTGAATAATGTTTATTATAACATAAATTAATATTTTGTGAACATGATTTTAATTAATATCAAGTATTTTTTATCATTTTATGAAAATATAACATTTATTATAGAATATAATTAGATATATATATATATATATATATATATATATATATATAATTTTGCTTATAAACTGTACAAAGACTTGTAAATAATTAATTAATTATATATGAATCTATAAATAATATTTTTCTTATCGGTTAGGTCACATCTAGGCTTCGCTTCGTCTAAATAGAAGAAATCAACTAGATATCACATTGGCACCTTAAAAATACTAAATATGCCTCATCATTTTCTTAATTGGAGAAAGCCTAAATAAAGTCAAGCCTAACATTTAATTTCCTTTTGAGTGGTGACTCTTTGATGGCTAGTTGTTGGTTCTTGGATCCAATGTTGAGGTTTGAACTTTCATCCTGTCCCTATCATCCAATTAAAAAAAAAGAAAAAAAAGAAAAAGAAAAAAGAAGGCAATCTCCCTTCTTTTTTTTATTTTTTATTTTTTAAAATTATATTAAAAAATGTATTGAGAATATAAATAATATATATATATATATATATATATATATATATATATATATATTTGACACGTGTATTAATGAGAACATTGGTGGCTATGTGCAAAAATCAAATCCACTCAAAATTGTAGAAAACCCAACAACACAATTTCCTTCTTTAACACCAAACAGACCCCTTTCTCTCTGCCGTGACAACCTAAATATGCTGCTGATGAAACGCTAAAAACTAAACTAAAGAAGAAAAAAGAAAGTTTTAAAATGGCATCTCTGATACCAAATTTATCTTCATCTCTTCTTCCTCAACCCACCACCAAATCATCATCATCTTCAAAAGAAAAGCATTTCCACCAAACACCACCATCTTATCTCCCTTCAAAACACATTCTTTCTCCTTTTCTTCTCTCTTCTTCTTCTTCTTCTTCTTCTTCTTCTTCTTCTTGTCCTCTGACGAAGCTCGAGAGCCCGCCGACTGCCCGGACGGCGCCGGAAAATGGGCCGGTGAGTGGGCACGGAGACAATCGGAAGAACGACTTCTACATCAACGTCGGACTCGCCGTCAGGACTCTCCGGGAAGACTTGCCCTTCTTGTTCTCCAAAGACCTCAATTACGACATTTACAGGTGATTTTCTTGCTTCTTTTTTTTTTTTTAATATTTTTTGTGGGAAATTGGTTGTTTTAGGGTTTTGAATTGTGTTTGGAATTTACGTAGAAATGGCTCTGTTGAGCTGAATTGAGTTTAATTATGAAAAAAATGGATTTTTTGGTAGGGTTTTTGAGGGTTTGAGTTCGAGATTATTCTAGGGTTTCGGTTTTATTTTACGTTATTTATTCTTTTTTAACTTTCTTGGGGCAGAATCAGAAAATAGGTGCCAATAAAACTTTCTTGGGTTTTTTTGTGAACTCAGCGGGATTTGTTGTTGGGTCTCACTGAAGTTGTAGGGCCAGCTATTGTTTGTCGAAACGCATATGCTGTCAGGTGCTACCAGCATATGCTGCTTGAATGTGGGATACTGGGATCAAACAGTGGCATATGCTGCTTGAAAGACATTTAAGAATTTTGGATATTAAAGACAACATTGCTTGATGCGGACAAAAGTAACAATGTTGAACTTTAGTTTCACGATAAATAGACAATTATCATTTAAAAATTAATTTATATTTTTTTTGTTTTGAAACTACGATGAATTGGCAAATTAAACTTGACAATTTTTTTAAAAGTGATATATATATATATATCTACGAGGCCATGAGGGTACTTCCATGAAGAAATTTCCTAACTCTCATACAACATTACTAATGATAAGTTACAATTAAATTTAAACATGCACCACAAAAGTTGAACAAACTAAAATTCCATTCAATTGGTTTGAGAAGAGTAGACTATTTGCTTGACTTGGGTTTGGTGTTAGTTAATTGAATCTGCATTTCGAAATCAATTTATCGTTAAAATCTACAACCACTTGGTTTTGATCTACTTTAATTGAAGCGACACCTTTATATTGGGAATGATACAACCTTGATAACGAGGTTTTTAGCCATAAAACCAAATTCAAAAAAATAAAATTAGCCAATTTACAGATTATTAAGACTAAATTTGCAATATACGATAGATATTCTTTTCTTAAATGTTTCATAATTAAAAAAAAATGTCTTTTAAGAAGAGTTGTAATAAAATCCCATGAGAACATCCACCTGAAGAGTGTTCTCATGGGTTTACATGAGAATGCTCACTTGGGGTTTTTTTCTAAGAAAATAAGAGAATTCCCATTCAATGGATGTTTTCTTAGCTATGAGAACCCATGCTCCAATGGGCATCCTCCTATTCAATTAGGAGAAAAAAAATTTCTGCAACTCTGATCCATCTTTATGTAAAATCTCATAGTACCTTTTCCATCTTCTTAATTACTTTTATTTATTTATTTTGTATCTTGTATCTTCCACCAACTTTCAAATTTCACATCCTATGTGTTTGAGCTAGTTAGAACATCATCCTAGCCGTCATTAAAATTTTGACCTCCCTCTAGCCGATAGGATTAGCATGTGGGATAATAAAAAATAATCCTACAAAACTTCATAAAACCGTGACCATATATATATATATATATATTATTTTCACTTCCATTCTTCGTAGAATTTTCAAATCATGTATCCTAAGTGTTTGAGCTAGTTAAAACACCATTTTGGCACTTCCTGAAATTTTGGCCACTCTGGCAAATAGCTTAGCATCCAAGGCTAATCAAAATGAATACAAAACTTTATAGGACAAGAATCTGCTTTTTTTAACTCTCATTTCTTCTGGTGGTTTTCAAATCTCGTATCTCAAGTGTTTGAGTTGGTTAAAGCACCATCTTAGCCCTTATCAAGATTTTGGCCCCCTCTTCAACCAAAATACCATTTACAATGGGGACAAAACTAAAACAACATAATATTTGATGCAATGATAGAGACAACAAACGAATGAAGTATTGAGATGTATTACTTTGTGTTAAGCTCAAAACAAAATTTACGTCTCTACCTATTACATTCAGTATTGAAACACATATCAGTTCCAAACTAGAGCTTTCTTCTTTTATGTGAGGGTATCTTCAATAAGCTTGGGTCACTTGTGACAAACTGTGTGTTTCATCACTTTTGAAAAATGGAGTTGGTGGAACCTCAAGGGCATCATGATTAGCACTTGCATTGGCTCAACCAGTCAACCTCTAATTGTTTTGTCAAGGTCTGCGTCCACGATATCTAAGTTTACCCCCACAAGCATCATCATTATTTGGATCGACAATGAATGTATCTCTTAATATTTTTGAAATGATATGACTTTCAAATTGAAGAGGTATTTCTGGTAGAGTGGAGGGAGTTAATGGTGAATGACATGTTGGTGATCCAAGATGAACATTGGAGATGGTGGCTGTTAAGGACCATTAGATGTTGTGGTAGACTGAATGTCTGCATAGGTTTCCTTCGACGACCCTTGTTTCCTTTTGTTCTTCTTCCTCTTTTTCCTCTTCTTGTCGTATGTCTGGTCCTTCATTTATGACCATCCAAATTTAATAATAAAATGAATTGCCAGAATCTACTAACATTGACACTTAGATTTTCTTGTGGGCAACGAATACAATAAATTCAAAACATATACTACACCATCAAAGCAATAAAATATAATGCTTAATGAATGTCAT
Source organism: Paratinospora sagittata (assembly GCA_035771175.1). NCBI lineage: Eukaryota > Viridiplantae > Streptophyta > Magnoliopsida > Ranunculales > Menispermaceae > Paratinospora > Paratinospora sagittata. The sequence continues at coordinate 17,886,706 of CM069598.1, forward strand.
CCTACATTTAAGATACTCTTCTAATTTGCAAAAGGACAAAAAACTCGCCAGTTAAACTAAGTGCTTTTACTTGTTTTTTTAATTTCTTTCTCTTTTATTTGCTCCTTATTTAAATATAATTTTTGACAAAAAGTACACTAAATCAATTTAGTTTTACTTTTTAGTTGTCCTACATCAATTTTAGCATCAAAACCAAGAATTTGAACATGAGCCAATGACCTGCATTAGAGTAAAACAAGATCTTAAAGTTGAGTAAGGATCAAGAAGGTAAAATTGTATCTAGGATCAAGCAACAAGATTGAAGTCATAGATTTTGGTTAGATTGATCTCTTGATTGAAATCTATTTATACAAGATGTTGCAACAATAAGAAATGCAACTAAATTCAAGGACAAGTTTCTTCTAATTAGGTGAAATTTGAGAGAATGATGGAGACTAGTGAGTGGCTATAGAAAATCAAGGATCACTGATGGAAGCATAGAAAGAACATGTTTGTGTTGAAACTAGAGTGCATGTATGTATGTCACACATGCCTTTTATTATACACAAATTAGAAATTAAAAATCTTAATAAAAACAAAAATTTAGGATATGGATATTACTAATATTATTTTTTTTTGATAAAAGATACTAATGTTGATTATGAGTTGAAGACAAATATATATATTTGTTTGGAATGGATAAAACAAAAAAATAGAAAAGAGTAAAAAAGATAGAATTGAAAAGGCTAAAATAGAGAAGTAAGCCCAAAATGGGAGACATGGAGAGGAATGGAAGTTCGTTAAACTATTTAAATGACCATATTGGCCCCATAACTAATTTTTAAAATAAATGACAACTATAGGTTTAATGGGCTAGTTTTGGCATGACCTCTCCAAGTATTTGTATTATAAGTACTAAGTAGTATAGATACGTTCTTATATTTGTAGGATTTTTTGGATTCTTTATGTATAAAAACTTATTATTTACATTAGATTTCTGATTTTCAGGATTATTATCTGTGATTTTATATCCATTTTTAGTTGTTCTTTTTAATTTTCAACAGGTTTAGTGAAGTTAGTTACTTTCAAAAAAAATTTAAGGAGTTTTAAAGTTATAAAACTTTACAATTTGGGGGAAAAAGCAAGTTTAAATATTTCAAGATTTCTAAACTCCACAACCTTTTAAATAGGTTGATGAAAGTTTATCTACTTTGTCTATCTTTTATTTTCAATTTTTCATCTTCAAGGTTGAATCCTCCAATCAAAACGTGTTATGGTGCTACTCCTCACAAATTGAATAAAATATTGAGATTCCTGCATAATATCCAAGGTTGTCACCATATGTTATTTCATTAGTAGTAATATGTACGGTCTTCAAGAGGGATGATCCCCTATGCTGAAGTTTCATCCTCCGGTAACTCATACAAACTTGTTTTTGAGGCGTAGATTAAGAACCGAAATGGAATTACTTACATTTGGGGTGCTATTTGTGAATTGTCTTTGCATGCATTGTCATATTTGCTGTTATAGCTTTAATTGTTTCCTTTTTATGAGGTTGCTCTTAAGTTCTGTGGTGAACAAGAACTTAATTCAATTCAGGCCCTGTCAGCTGGAGCTGCTTCATTTAGGTTGAGAGTTGTCATAAATCTGTTGTCCATTTTTCTTTGCTAATGCTTGCGATATATCACATACATATTCATTGTCTCACAGTTCAGAGAATGATGCTCAGATACTAATTTTGTGGTATCCACTCTTCTTTTTAGATAAAATTGAAAAATCAGACATGCTGAAGAATTAATAGTTTTTCAACAGTATAACCCGGCATTTGATCTACTAAACTCAATTGAGCTAATTCCCAACTACATGGGATTAGCTACATGAATATCCTTCCTCCACTCCGTTCTATCAAACTCAGGCTATTGATGCTTACATAAAAAGATGGTTCATTATTTGTTGATATCTAAATTGTGTTTAAGAAAAACAGACTAATTGGCAAGGCCTACTAAGTGGGAGAATAAATTCAAAGTCCTGAAGAATAGGAAAAAAATACAAACAAAAAGGTCCCTCCATTCTCTCAATCATATATGTTATGAAAATTTTATTCCTCTCTGCACCAAAAAAGGAAAATTATGTCCCACTGTTACACAAAATAACTCATGTGAGATGCTTTTAACACCTTAGGTAACCATAGACCAGGCATAAGAAAGATTATTTATATTAGCTTCCTGATAACTATGCGGTGTATCTACCTAGATGATGTTTAATAACCAATTCATAAGGACCAGTTCAAGTCAAGAGGAGAATGATAACATGCATCAAAAGCTTCGCACTATAGAAGTTAAAATAACATTTTTGGAATTGATTTATGTAGACTTATCGGCTAGGTGACTTTTTTTTACAACTCTTAGAGTTCAACATTGAGGGTTTTGTCCTAGTAGCACCCCGAGAGAAAAGATAGCCATTCTGGAACTTGGAAGGGAATGATTGCAAGAAGGAATGTTTTTGCCTGAGAATGCTTGAACATAGGGCAATGTCCAATAATTTAACAGTAACTCTCTTCTTTTGTCCTCAGACCAGATCTGGCTGCCCCTAGCTGGAGGGAGTTTGATTGGGAGCTCACGTTTCGTCGAGAACCAGAGTTTTGACTTAGTTGCTAATAGATGTCTGAAAATCCAAAATCCAGGGTAATGCATCTTCAAAGATTTTTATGGAGGTCTGAGTTGGCTGTCTTGTAATTGAGTTGTACTTTTCTATTGGCTAAGTTCTATAGATTCATTTGGAAAAGTATTACGGATCTCTTCCAGTCGCACATCTGTTTGGAGCTGTGATCATATATTTTTCCTCTTTCTTAACCTAAATGCCTGCATATCAAACATAGAGACATTCTTCTTTAATGGTCAAGAGTTTCTTCTCCAATTATTGATGACATCTCCACAGCCTTGGTCAGTGGATGAATTTCTCTATTGACTAGTGCCCCCCTACCTTTTGCCTAGTATGAATCAGTGTTGTCTATGTCTCACTATTTCGCCTAAGCATTGGCTATGTATGTAAGACTGTAAGTATATGTATGCATATTTATGTAATGTTCTTTTTGGTGGGTGTGCTTTCGGATTACATAATTGGGTTGCAACCTTGCATACATCTATTAAACACTTAACATGTCATTGAGGACCATTCATTCTTCTTAATATTTTGAAAACACGGTGCTGCTTTTAAGGTTATCGGTTCTTAATTTTTTTTCTTTTTTCCCCTTTTTTTTTCCTGAATTCATATTGGCAGAGATGATATAACGTTTATAGACCCATTGAACACATTCACTGGAATTGAGAAATACAAACTGGTAGTCTGGGCATTACGTTTCCATGGACGAATTCTGTTTCGGGATATTTCCTTTGAGATATTCAGGGTTTGGCAACCTTCAGAGAATACCATATTGATTAGGTGGATTTTGAGAGGGGTTCCAAGGGTTCCATGGGAGGCAAAGGGACAGTTTCAGGCTACATCAAGGTATAAGTTGGATAGAAATGGGAAGATCTATGAACACAAAGTTGATAATTTGGCATTTAATTTTCCTCAGCAGTTGATACCAGCGACTTCAGTGCTGGATATGGTCACTGCACAGCCAGCAAGTCCTAATTTGTCATTTTTGTGGGGACCCACAAATTCATACACATCATCTTGGTTGGAGTTTTATCAGGCAGTGAGAAACACTTTGGATGGTGAAGATTATTTGGTAGGACAGGAAGGCTTCGTTACTTGTTCATAGTTACTGGCTGGGAAATAAATCTTCCATTCCCATGCATAGGTTTATGTACTAATACAATTTGTATCATATTCTTATATATATAGCATTTTCTTAAAGGAAAAGGGTGTTGTTGTACATAGTTAGCAAGGTGAAGCAAGTGGGCGTGTTTGGTGAGTCTCCACGGTAAGTATGTGTGTATTTAGAGGCAATCTTTTTATCAATACTATTAATAAAGCTTGATGTGGCTTCACTTCTTTTCATTTATTCCTTATTCTTGACTGGGTGTTCTATGGTCATTATTACTAATTCTCTTTTAGTTGATTGTATTCCTTATCGGATAGCCATATTCCTTTGTGTTTACAGACTGATTGGTTTAATGAGAATGATTCATGATGGATGAAGTGATATTTATGTGGTGTTCAAACAGTTTGTAGCCATTTAAATGCCATGTCTCCCAAGTTCTCTTATCAAAAAAATAAAAAATATCCATGTCCCCCACTGTTTGGTTTGGCTATCAGGAACCCTCTGTTAATGGGAGATGCAGTTTTTGAATGAGGCAAGGAATATAATTTGAAGCCTATAACCCAATAAATCATCTTATGACATGTTTATGATGTAATTGGGGCATACCCAGTACACAAGACTCCCGCCATTGCAGGATTTAGAGAAAAGATCATTTGTGCAGCATTACCCCCTACCCCCCACATTATGAAGATTATTTCTAGATTTAAACCCGCAAAATCTAAGTCACAATAGAGGAGCAACCAACTCTTGCTCCAACTCCAAGGCCCGCCCGCCCTTCCTTCCTAAGATGTAACTGGTAAATGGTACATTGTAAATATAGTTTAAATGCATGGATGAATCGTGATTTAATATCTTATTTTAAACTACAAGTTGAAACTGAGATGAAAGCTTGATCCCCATCTTGAAAATTTTCATTAAATTGTAGTGTGGGAATCTGCAGAGTTGGGAATTTCCTAATGATGTGTGAGATTAGGCTTTGTATTGAATATTGATGTATTAAAAAAGAAAAAGCCCTAATATATTTTGAGAGCTTAATTCACAAGTCTAAAGATGTAGATTTACTTTATTTTCATTTATTTTTTATGTTCTTAATTTATCAGTCCTGAGCAGAAAAAGCCTCTAGATTGACCCATACTCCCATAGCTAGGGTTTCGAACTGTTTTCCTTGTTTCTTGTTTGATGCTTGGGTGATAATATCATATCAGGGTTCTGCATGTATGCGAAGCCATTGTATTTTTTCACCCAATATTGTTCCACTTTTGTGTCTATGATGCATTTGCTAACACTCTAATGGCCCATTTGGCAGCCTCGATAGAATGAGATATGAATATTTTTAGCCCCTGTCCTGTGTTTGAAAGTGAGGTGGGATAAAATAAAAATTATTTCGCCTCACCCATCTATCCTGTTCCAGCGGAATAAACCAATCTCACCAAAAATGGTATAATTATTTATCCTGCCACTTTTTTTTTTCTCCTCTTCTTCTTCTTCTCCTCCTATTGGCTGGTTTTTGATGGTTTTGATTTTATTTTTTATTTTTTATTTTATAGGTTTAATATAAATTTTTTAAAAAATTAAGTTATAAAAAAATATTTAATTATTTTTTTATTCTAATCTTAAACATATTTCAAACATACGATTACACTATTTTTGATTCTATCATATTTTATCCTATCCTGCGTACTAAACAAACTTTAAATGAGTAGAAAATTTTGGATTTTGTATCCAAGTAAATATGAAAAGAAAAATATTAATTTAACTATAAAAAATATAACTACACATTTATATCTTCATTCGATATGTGTGTTTTATACATCTCAATGTATGTAATTAATTATTTAATAAATATAAATATGTAGTTATACAAGTAGTTACATTTTTTTTTTGTAGTTAAATTACTATTTTTCAAAAAGAAAGTCAAAATGCTAATCTAAGTTCCAACTACCAAAAAAATGTTGTTTCGATTGTTATTTTTTTCCCGCTTTCATCACCATGGAAGGAAAAATCTTGGCCTTCTAAAGATAAATTGGGTCTTTCAGCTACTTCATAAGTTATTCCTATTCTTTCTTTCTGTTTTTGGTTTTTTATGAGGTATTTTCACATCCTTCGGATATGGACTAATCTCTTTGGAGGTAGTAGTAGAATGATGGATCTCTTTTAACCAGTGTGCCTCTAAGAATCAAACCTTGCAACTTTTATATATAAATAATCTTGAGACTCAGCCTGCTTCTACTGAGTTCACCATTCGTTGGTCTTTTATTCCTATTCTTTCACGTCTCTATCTCTTCGACTCTTCTTTTGCCACCTCAATCTTGGTAACTTTCTTTTTCCTCTTCTTATCCAATAGAAACTTCGATCTCTCTTAGCATCTCTCCATCTATGTGATCTCTCTCTGCTTCTATATCTTTTTGAGTTTTCCTTTTTAGAGTTGCACACAGTACAAACCTAAGGATGATAAACCGGAAATAACTCGCACATTAATGTAATTAAAACTTGAACAAGTTCTTTCTTTTTTCTCTGTTTTTGAAAATTGTCATATCTTTTTGCACTTCTTCATAAAGCTTAAAGATTCATTTTTCATAAAGTAAAATGTTACAATATGACAGGACCTTCTCTAATTAAAATTATTTCTTACTCTTTTAAGTATAAATTTTAAATACATACATACATACATATATATATATATATATATATTTAACATGGGTCTTATAAAAAATCAAACTAATAAAAAATTTCTGTCCTTTTTTGAAGAGAATTATGAGTACATGATAGTATTTATTTATTTTAATTGGAAATCTAAATCAAACTAATAAGAGAACTTTTAGTTATTTATTTATTTGATTAGTGTTTTAGTAGAGCTAGTCATTAATAAGTTTGATTTGTTATTATTATTATTAAGATTAGTATTAGTGTTCATGTATGTAGAGAGCTAAAACTAACCCTTACAAGATAAATGATGGTTTATGTTAAAAATAGTTAAGAAATTGAGTTCTCAGAATTAAAATTTATAAGCGTCCACTTCAGGAAAGTTGTCTAATATTCGTACAATATTCGAACACCGAATAGTCATTAAAAGTTTCGGTCAAAGGATGGGGATACTGCGTGAAAAAAACAAAAAGAAAGAAAGCTACGACTAACCAACTCCATCAACTCAAACCAAATTCCAACGTTCCAAACAGTACAAGTAGCTCATCATCTCTGACAAAAAACAATCACAAGAAACATACACAAAACCCTAATAATTAAACCTTTCTTTCTGTTCTTTCACTGCATCTCTCTCCCTCCATTATAATGGCATGAACGTGCTCTTTTTCCATGGCTATGCTCATTTCTACAAAAGGAACTCGCAAATTCAAGACACGAAAACTCTGTTTAATCGCACTTCTCACTTTACTCGCTCTCGTTTTCATAATCCTATTAATTCTAGGGTTCACTGTCTTCAAACCCAAAAACGCTGTTACGATCGTTAATTCCATATCCCTAAAAGGATTCCACGTATCGCTAGATGTTCCAAAAGTTAGGGTTGATCTGAACATCACTCTCTCTATCGATCTCTCCGTGAAGAACCCTAACAGAGTAGGATTCAAGTACAAGAATGCTACAGCTCTGTTGTACTACAAACAGGATGTTATTGTTGGAGAAGCTCCAATTCTTTCAGGTTATATATCTCCTGGAAAGACGATTGGATTGAACTTGACGCTTACGGTGCTGGCTGATCGTTTGCTGTCGGATTCTGAGGTTTATTCGGATGTAATGAATGGTACGTTGCTGCTTAGTAGTTATACTAGGATTTCTGGAACGGTAATTGTTCTGAAAGTGTTTAAGCATCGATTGGTGTCGTATTCGTGGTGCGATCTCATCTTGAATGTTGCGAATCGAACAGTTAGCAATTCGGAGTGTAGATACAAGACGAAATTGTGAATTGTTTTAATTAGGGTTTTCTTTTTTGTATAAATATGGCTTTAATTAACGATCATTACCAGGAATGGGGTATTATTGCATTGTTCGAATTGGTCATTGTGCAGATAGTAATGCAAGATATATATATATATATATATATTGAAATTTTAAAAAAAAATAACAATAAACCTTAGCTCAAAGTAAAATTCCGACCTGCCGGATTCGAACCAGCGACCTAAGGATTTATCTGCTGAGTTGCCGACTACAGTCCTCCGCTCTACCAACTGAGCTAAGGTCGGATGCTGTGGTGATCTGGCAACAAGTAAGATATTTATACAATGTACCAGATCATCTCACTGAAAGCCTTCAGATTTCTTGAACCTAGCACTTGTAATAACTCATTCTATCCATTAGAAAGGTGTGTTATTTTTTAATGACGGAAAGGTTCTTATTATCTCATAAACACTTTTTAATAATTTATAAAACATGTCTTCATAAGCTTCTCCAAAAGGCATATTTTCCTTATCACTTTCACAAAAACTATAAACAACAGTTATGTCAAACATGACCAAGTCTCAAAGGCTGTATTTTTTTTTTCTTTCTAAATTTTGTACTTCAAATGCTTTTTTTTTTCTCAAAAAAAGAAAAATTACTTAATAGTGAAAGTGCACTTGTGCTTAATATTTACTAATAATGTTTAAGTTAAAATTTATTATTATCATTATCATTATCATTTCATTAAAAATTATTATTATGTATAAATTATAATTTTTTTTGAAAGCATATATAAATTATAGTTAAAGACTTTTTTTTTTTCTAAGAATAAGGATAAAAAGAAAGAAAGATTATGCTTGAAGGAAATAAAATTAAGTGCAAATATGGGTATCTTCTCCAAGCCAAAGGCCAACAATTGAAGGAATACTATGGCCTAGACAAAAGGAATGTGAAGGTCGTTCTTCTTGATGATCCACCTTGAAGAGACGAAGATGATAGTTAGGTTAAAGATTTTAAACTATGCGTTTATTGGGAGACAATCCGTTGGTTTTAGGATGCATTTACTTTTGTGTTATTTTGTTTCATTTAGTACGTAGTTGTTTTCCTTGCCATTGATTGATTGATTTCCTTCCTAGGTTCTAAATCAAGTTTGAGGGCCCTCTTTCAAGCTACATGGAGAAGAGGATGGAATGCTTGTATGGAGACTTCAACCCTTAGGGTTAAGGGGGTTTTCGCAACTTTTTCATTTATTTTTCCATCTACTCTTTTATTTCTTTTACAAATTTTAATATGATTCTATCTTTTTATGAATGACTGATGATAAGAAAACATTTATTTGAACCTAACTCTAGAGAATGTAGAGAGAAATTTAAGTTTGTGTGCTTTATTCAACCTTTAGCTTGATTTTGTTTGAAATTCTCTACATGTCTAACATGGTTTTGATTGTGAAATCATGACTTGTTTGGATTAGACTTTTGCAAGTAAGTTATATTTTTAGAATTCTAGAACATATTTGATCACCACTCGAGGCGAAATCCTAGAGAACATGTCATGAAGAAGATGATTTAGGCCATGTTTTGAATAGTTCGAGCCATAAAGCTTACCTCTATTTTATTTATACCATAGTTACCCATTTTGAGCCTTTTAAACTTTTATTTGTTACCAATGAAATGATTCGCTTGAGCCTAAATGTCTAATTTCTTGTTTTTCACCTTGTGCACCTTTACACTTTAATTATGTTGGAGTGTTTATATTTTTTTGAGGGTTAAATGTGGGAATGAAAAGATGAAAAGAACGAAATAAAAAAGGAGTATTATTGGATTTGGAAGTTTGCTTATTTTCTGGTTTATTTAAAAAAAAAGAATAAAAAGAAAGAATGAGAAAGAAAAAAAGAAAGAATGTTATGCCTATGTGTTGAAAAGAAACAAGTTTGGGGGTGTAGGTGTTTTTTCAAAGTATGAATGAAAGCAAACAACAAAAGAATGGGGATTGAGCGAAAGAAGTTGAATATTTAAAGATGGGTATATGCTTTATTTGGGTTTTGTTTGGATATGTAATGTTTTAGATGTTGAAAATGATCAAAGTGTTTAGAGTGTTTTAAACCTAAATTTTCTCATTTTTCCTATCTTTGAAACTTGGCCTAACATTACAACCTATGAAAAACCTATTAATTCCGAATGATATGTGATCTACATTAATGGAGAGGGTGTGAAAGTCTTGCATATCTAAAAATTATATATATACACTTGAGATCACATGTACTTTACATTTGCTTGGACTTGTCTATGAAATTCACGAGTGGTTTTATGAGATTGACTATGTATGTATGTGTTTGAGAATGGAAGATGAGGCTAGGTAAGGGGCTGGATTGAAATTCTAGACATCGCTAACACTCTTGAAATTTTTTGATAAGTTATTATATTTTTAATGTGACCTTAGAGGCCATGATGATGATGACAGTCATATTGTTTTTTTTTTCAAATCAATTTTTAATTTGTTTAAGAATATGATGTTAGAATGTGATGTTGGGGTTGTTAGTTGAGTTTTAGTTTTGTTTTTCTTTTGATCGAGACGATTAAAGTCGTAAGTTTGGGGGTTATTTGATGATGAGTTAGATATTTAAATATGTTTTTTAATAGGTTTTACATGAGTTTTAGGATGATTTATTTATTAGTTTTGTTGGTTTGTCTTAGTTTTGGTTTATTTGTTAGTTTAGTTATATTTTGGTATATGCTGCTCTATTTCAATTTTTACATTTATAAGTTGGTTAACTTGATTAAATAAGTGTGTTACTCATTAGTTTTGTTTTGTTTTGTAGGTGTTTAAATGAGTTGAAAATGGATTTAGATGATGAAAACATGTTACATAAAGATGGAATGAAGATACATGAAGAATGCAAGTCAAAAGAGATGATAAAATGGCTAAGTCCACAAAACAAGACGAAGAAAATTGTGCAAAAACCTGTAACTGGGTGCCGCAGCGTCTAGATTGGGCGTCGCGGAGCCGGGACTTTCTATTTTGCCCGATTTTAGGGTTTTGGCCATAACTTTCTTAATTTAACTCCGAATTGAGTACGGTTTTTTTTTTCTACTTCTTCCTAACTTAAAGTAGAACATTATGAGAGGACTTTGAAAAGAGAAAAAAGTGGAGAACAAGAGGAAAAACGTCTAGGAAGAAAGTGGAGAAGAAGATCATGTTTGGCGAGAAGAAGAGATTCTCCATCTAACACCTCGTCGTTTTAATTAAATACATACGTTGAATTACTCGTATATCGAGATGTATAATGTCACGACCCACTATACGTGACGTCATGATCGGCACGGGAACCTCCGAGTATACCCTTTGTCGGTACACCCGACGTCCCGTCAGCCTAAAATATATATACGAATCCCCAAAAAGAAATAAAAATACATCCTTAACAACCAACTAACATGATCATAATGAAATAAAGTATTACTTCTCCAAATTACCAAATATAAAATTCCAAAGTCTTCAAAATGATACAAAATCCAACACATCCCAACTATGTGTTAAATATACAATTACTAGGTGTTATCATGTACGTAATTATCAAAATACAAAACTAAATGTACAACACCTACATGAAACAAAAACAAGGGACGCTCCGCAGTCAAGCCTTCCCTTTTCCTTTTCTATCAGATCTTGAAAGAAAATGGTAAGGTATGAGCTACAACTAGCTCAGTGAATGTTATTTACAAGTTGCATATACGTGCATTTATAAAACATGGTAAGATCATAAATCATTGAAATATCATGATGACGAAATATATTACATACATGCTAACATAATGCATCAAGTCATACATAAGACGATGCATAACATTTGTAGTCATGCTCATGCAATCTTAACACCTCATGAGTATGGGGTTTCAAGGCCTGGTGCACGACACACAGCGCCCGAACACACACATAATACTCGTATTCTAATAGGGTTTATGGGGTTGTGCAGCACGTAGGATTAGTTTAAACTAACCTACCCATACACAAGGCATAAAACCCTCTGCAGGGTACACAACTGGGATCGCCGCTAGACTTACAAGAATTCCCAAGAAGGGAATTCCAACTAGGAGTCTCAACCCGAATTGTCATCCAAATGAATTATGTTCAAATATATTTCATGGAAAACATTAAAACATGCATACCATAATACATAAGCATTTAAAGCATTTCTATAACCACATATAAATAATCCAAAAGTAAAGGAACACTCACACTTGATTGGCTAAGTCTAGCCAATCCAATCGCCAAAACTCTCCAATTGACTAAACGGGTTCAAGATCAATCACAAGACCTCGAAATAACATGGTTCACACAACTGAAAATCAGTCATAAAGTGTGTGAAAACCCCATGTTCAAACTCAATCTAAAGTCAATTAGATTCTAAATTGATTACCCTCTCGAGTCAATTTTCATATTGCCCAACTTGATCATTTAGACTCAATTAAACTAAGATTGACCTAAATTGAATGTAATAGGGTGATCCCATGATCCAATCACTAATATACATGAAATTCAATTATAATTAGGGTCAATTAGACTATACATCAAGTCAATTTCATCAATTGACTAAGTCTTGGTCAAAATCCCCAATTAGGCCAATATAAAACATAATGTCACGCTTGGGTTGCACACAGTGCCCCCTACCCAGGGTGATGAGTACCCCCACAGGGCATACTCCAGCTATTATATACCACATAATATTGTCACATCCCAGTACACAGCACACCGCAGCGTCTAGTACCCCCGGGATCATTTGTCCACACTATTCACTATTCATGAATAGTGCAGGGCCTACCCCAGATTCGAACTCACAACCTATAGTTTGAATCCGAACTCTGAGTAGCCATTTCGAGATCTAACTGTTTGATCAAAACTGCATAAGAAAATCTGAAAATTCGTGAAATAGTATTTGGAGTCTTATAACTCATAGTAGGTAACTTCGATCAAGATCTTCACCGTCCATAATGAAGATCTATCATATAAGAATGAGCTGAAAAAAATTCAGCTCAATCGGACCACGGATCTAGGAGATCAAACCATTGACGTAATTTGTGACAGAAATCTCTTCCTCCATGGAGAGAGCTCCACTGGATCCAAAACACCGTTCTCGACATGTTTTGACGTCGAACGGGTCTCCGATGGTTCCAAAGCTTCATGCACACTCTTGATGACCTAAAATCATGCAAAGACACTCGAACTTACGTGCTTCGAGCATCAAAATACATATACGGTACTCTGTGGGTACACTATAGGTCAAAATGATGTCACCTAAAGGCACGGGTGCTACATATAATACACGTATTTTATACGTAGGAGCCAAATATACGCGTGTATGATTAGTAAATAAATAAAATTATGAAATGAAGATGATACATATGGGATCATCCAATATGGGTGCTTACAAGTTAAAAAATGGAGTTGAATTAAATTGATTAATTTATGGGGTTGGTTAATCGTTACAATATTGATATTAGAGTCTAGGTTTAAAATCCTTAAAAAGATAAAAGCTTTATGATATTATGATTGTTTGTATGAGTATACATATGGGTAGTACTATTATGTTAAGCCTAATTCAATATGTTATCTTGACTGAGCATCACCTGCGATGATGAATTCTAGATTTGGGTTAGTACCTAACCCAATAATAATGGGAAAAAGGGAAGTGATGTTAAAGAATTATGAAAACCAAAAGTGGTTTCTATTGCCTGAGCAGGAGTCACAGACTAAGTAAATTGTATCTCGACCTATAATTGTCTATTATCAATCTTAAAAAAAAAAGACACGGGGTGTGTTAATCTCCAGTTAGTCGATATGGAATGCCCCAATATGTTTTATCAATGTGACTCTACCAGATTTTAGAGAATAAATTAAAGTAAATACAAGACCAAATCCAAAGATTAGTAAGACATTGATAACATGTATGATCAATGTATATATTTTGATGTATTGTTGGATCTACCTCGTCCTTTATCTCTGGTGATATGGTAGGCAGATCGTATTGTCTTATGTTATAATAGTATATCATTGATTGTGAGTATGCCTACAGGAGAAAGAATCTACCATGATATGTTTAGCAAATAATATGTGGAATAAATATGAGGGTCATCAAGTAATTATGGACTTTAAAATATGAAATTTTGTCTGAATAAGTGAAAAATCCTCATTTTGAATCTCGAGGAATTTATACCCTCAAAATCTTCTATTTAAGATAAGATAGTTATTGACGAGGAAATGGAGCATATGGCTAGTACAAAGCCATTTAGAGTAATGTAATAAGGCATGCAGTTGATTAAAATTTCTGTGGTGAGTTGGTATACTGGAGTATTCTCTGATGAATTATTCAAATTGCCACCTAGACAAGAGATTGATAGCATATAAAACTGATGCCAAGCACCTGAGAAATTGTGAGGATTTAAGGTGTAGGTAAATGTGTTAATGAGCAAAAGATTTATTATCCTTGATGTGCCACCTTGGAGAGCATTTGTGATAAGATGGAAAGAAGATATAGTGAAATATGTTTAAGTATGAATTATTGTTAACTGAGCAGGGTAACAATAAATAATGAATATCCTTTACCATGGATAGATGGTCGAATTAGATTAACTAAATGGAGCCAAATTTTCTTTAAGATCATTTTGAGATCTAGGCACCATCAGTGAAGAATTCAAGAAAAGGATGTAATGCAAACTATTTTAAGACAAGATATAGATATTATGAAATTTTGGTAACCTTGATTAATGTGTCAATCACATTTATAGGATTGATGCAGTGGGTATATGAACCATATCTTGGTCATCATATAGTCTTCGATGATGATATATGCAATTGTCTCAAAAGATTATCTTATAGTCACTGAGAGAGCACCGATTGAGTGTCAAGCTCGGCGAATATGAGTTTTGAATATACTTAAGATGAGACTTTTTGGATCACGTGACTAGTTTAAATAGTATCTTTAAGGATGCTGGGCAGGTCAAAGTGATCATAGTACTGTTAAAATTGATTTTAATGATGGAAATCAGTAGTTTTCTGGTATTAGTTGTATGTTATAGAAAGTGCGTGGAACAGACCCAATCATTGAAGCTATATGTTCCACTCACGAAACTAAACCAGATGAATGCTATATAATGTGTGGACCGTTGTGCATGGGAAAGCTCTCACAGTATTAAATGTTATCACTATTTCCAGAACCTGGAAGTAATTGTGATTGATGAATATCACGTCCAGATCTAGGTTGTGCATTGATACAAAAGGATAGGTTAATTACTTGTGTCTCCAGATATTTGGTAGTGCACGAGAATCACTATCCTGAGAGTGAATAAAAATTAGTTGGTAGTTATTTTGAATTGATGAGAGCATTGCCTCTATAATAAAAAGGTCACGCTATCTTCAGATTTTAAGAGTCTGAAGTAATTATTTGAACGGAAAGAAACTGAATATAAGGTAATAAATGTGGCAAGAATTCCCGAAGGATTTGGTTTTATATCGAATTATTATCCTGGGAAAGGCCAATATGTTGCTGAGACATTGAGTAGGAAACAGGTTGAAACTGGAGTAGTATTTATCAGTTAGCCATAAATGGAGATTGTTGTGAGTGAGAGTTACAGTTATGAGTGTACTCTCTATTACTCCATGTGCTGATATTTGTGCTCGGATGCATGTTCAGCTAATTGATATTCATATTCAGAGAGTAAGATTTATGATGAGACGAGTATGATATCAATATGATAGATTATGGAATTGGTAATATGGATTTTGTTAAATGAAGATGGGATTCAAATGGTATCTTATGGGTTATGTGTCACGCCTGGAATGCACCGCAGCACATTCTACCCAGACGCGGGCGCACTCCCACCGCAGCGGGAGCGAACGCCAGCCATTATGGATCCATAATATTGTCACATCCCAGTACACAGCACACCGCAGCGTCTAGTACCCCCGAGATCATTTGTCCATACTATTCACTCATGAATAGTACAGGGCCTCCCCCAGATTCGAACTCACAACCTCATAAGGTTTGATTTCGCAATCTGAGTAGCCACTGAGCCATACATAAGGCCTTTTTGTCACACCCCAGTACACAGCACACCGCAGTGTCTAGTACCCCCGGGATGTGATGGGTACGCATACCCCAGCCATAGTACCACATAATATTGTCATATCGCCATGTAGCAACCCAACCGCAGCTGGTCTACATCGAAACGATTATTTGTCCCTACTATTCCCTCATGAATAGTAAAGGGCCTCCCCCAAGTTCGAACTCGCAACCTCCCTTAAGGAGTTAGAATTCGCAACTTGAGTAACCACTGAGCCAATGGTTCAGTGGTTACTCAAGTTGCGAATTCTAACTCCTTAAGGGAGGTTGCGAGTTCGAACTTGGGGGAGGCCCTTTACTATTCATGAGGGAATAGTAGGGACAAATAATCGTTTCGATGTAGACCAGCTGCGGTTGGGTTGCTACATGGCGATATGACAATATTATGTGGTACTATGGCTGGGGTATGCGTACCCATCACATCCCGGGGGTACTAGACACTGCGGTGTGCTGTGTACTGGGGTGTGACATTATGGGTAGATATGATACCATATGGATGACCATTGATGGACTGATAAGTCTATGTATTCTTTCAATGAACACCAGAATTCTATTGATAGACTGAGCAGATTGTATATGTGTGAGATAGGGAGATTTTATGGGAGTACTCAGATATTTGTTATGTCTGATTAAGATCCGAAGATTTTGTTGAGATCTGATATATGATGCAGACTCGATTTGGTACTCATCTCTTTCTCAGTGTGATATTTTATTCTCAGACTGGCTGATAGACTGAGAGAGTGACTTTGATGCTTGTGAGTATGCTCGAGTCTGGTATACTTGAATTTTGGTGGAAGTTGGAAGGAATACTTTATTTGTGTAAACTTGTGTGTAAACTAGTTTGTATAAACAACTATAACATAATGATGGCACTCTAAAGGTTTGATAGTAAGCCGTATAGATCTCCAACTTGTTGATTAGAAAGTATGGAGTTATTGTTATTGGTGCCACAAGATATTATTAAATACACAGGGTTGGTATATAGACCTTGAAATGTATTGTGGCTGACTCAGTTTTGCCAAGGGTCTTACCACAGAAAAGCTAAATGAGATTTGGGATAAAAGAAAAGCGTGCACCGCAATCTGTTGGACCATTTGAGATCCTTGATAGGATATGTCCATTGGCTTACCGATTTGCTCTACTGTCACTGTGGCGACCCCGCGCCCCGGACCACCAACCCCGCAGGGAATGGCGTGCGGAATGCTGGGGCGGGACGCCCGGCGTAGGCATCTCCGACCACTCCTCAACTCCCGTGAGGTGGTTGAGACCCTACGAGCCTTATCTCAAACAACGACATAATATCAAAAGGTACTAAACAAAACTACCCACCGTATTAATCATCAAAGACAAGAGATAATCCATAAAAATGAACCATAAATAAAATCATAATCCCTACAGTCCATTAAAATTGACATACACATAAAGTCCAAAATTGTGGGTACAAATAAAAACCGTCATATGCCCACGTGGTCTATCTAACAAGTCCCAACTCACTCATACTACAATGTGGTAAGTGTTATAATTACATAATCCAAAATATAATACTTCATAATTTAAAACATGGTTCAATCAAAATGTCTCTCAACTCACATCGAGGCCTTGGATTCTCTCGCAAGCAAGGCCACCAAGATATAACTACTCATTTGCCCTTATTCGGGACAGAAGGACCTGAAAGAGGAAAATGAGGGTGAGCTAACGGTGCCCAGTGAATAGAATTCAAATATGATATCAATACTCATCAATAAATATCATGTATGCATGTCAATGTGTAGCATATAGATATCAAGCATTTATAATAAGTTCGATGCAAGTAAAAGCTTATCAATTTGGATCCACATTCCACATGCATTGGGTTACTAGTGCACGTCTATTTCACCGTACCGTTGATCCCAATCATGTTTTATTTGGGGTTACTAGTGCACGTCTATTTCACCGTACCGTTGACCCCAATCATTTCCTTTCCTAAAACCCTCATATGACAATGTTAAGTCCCCCTATTAGCCAGATAGATGGGCCCAACCAAAGTCATAAGGTTTTCTCAAATCAATGCATCATTCAAAACATTAGAACACATTCATGCTTTCAACATACAATATATATAAGTGATATGATGACATAAAAGATATAATCATAAATGAAGTCTACTCACAACCAAGCCTCGCGAGAGTATTTAACCACACACGACCACCAAATCGAATCAACCCAATCAAGATCTTGAAACATACATCAATATCCTACAAGCAATTTAGGTCTAATACAAGCAACCCTACCAATTCTTCATTTAATATTCTGTTCAGATGTATCAATCTACCAACAGAAATATGTAATCACAAAGTCAACCGTACAGATTGAAGTATGTGAAGAAACAAACCTTCTGTCCAAATATCAGCCCAATCCAACGGTGGACCGAAAAGATAAGTATATTTGATGAACAAGTCTCTAATTAGACAATTTCTCCTTTCCTGCTGCAAATACTCAAACTCAGATGACTATATCACACAAACTACTAAACGTATAAACATCTCCACCGTTCATAATACAGAAATATCAGTTATAAACTACATTTCCAAATTTGATATCCATCCAACGGTAGAATGAGGAGATCAACAAGTTTGAGCGAAACGGCATGAGACATCTAGACTTTCCGACCAGCTTTGTTTGAGAGGTTAGATCTCTCAGAAGAAATCTCTAATCAGGATCTTCACCGATCAGAATGTAGAAATATCAGTTGTACACTACATACCAAAATATTATATCCATCCAACGGTAGATTAAGGAGATTTAGAAGTTTGACCGAAATGGCGCGAGAAATCTAGACTTTCCGACCAGCTTTGTTTGAGAGGTTAGATATCTTAGAAGAAACCTCTGATCAAGATCTCCACCGACCAGAATGAATAACCATAAGCTACGAACTTGCTGACAAATTTTAGCTCAATCTGACCATATATCCCAAATATTCAGGTCTTTGATGAAAACGTCGCAGAGATCTTCCTCCTGCAACTCCCTCTTTCTTTCTCTTCTTCTTTTCTTTCTCTTCTTTTCTTTTATTTTTTTTCCTTTCTCTCCACTCACCTCTTTCTAGCACTTCCTTGATTCCCTCCTTGATTCTCGCCTAGATTCTCTCCTTGATTCCCTCCACTCATTCTAGCACTTCCTTGAAGAGGAGAAGTGGGCATGGGATACTTGTCCACTTTCATGCACCAACCTTCACATGTGTTGGTCTCATACTACCCATACCAACCACATGTACTTTAACCAATCTCATGCTTCCATGTATTTTAAATGTCCAATCCATTTAATACACCAAATTTTCATTCTCATTTATCCTTTTATTCAATCAATCCAAACTCATATCAATTCATGGTTTAATGGGCCCATGCATAAATAATAACATATGCATTATATTTTAATTTAACATGACTCATATACAATTTATGATACACATATTTATATACATTATCAAGCATCAACTATACAAACATTAAACAACCATCAAACAAACACCAAACATATCAAGGCAACGCATAGAGTTTGGGCAAAATGTAATTGGGTTATGGGCTAGATGAAATAATTTTCGGGGCGTCACAGTCACAGTTGATAGGTGTCCGAAATATTTTCTATATATTGATGTTGAGGAAATATCATTCGGATTATATATATTTTATGGATATAACTCAACTCTAAGTTGGGGAGGATACCACGTATCAAGAAGAGCAAACATGGGAGCGGAAATATAAAATGTGGGAGCAGTTTTCTGGAATTGAGTATCACTTGAGGACTATTCCTTGATTCTAAATTTTGAGGACAAAATTCTTTAAGTTGGGAGATTGTAACACCCCGTAGTTTTAATTAAATACATACATTGAATTATGCGTATATCGAGATATATAATACACGTATTTTATACGTAGGAGCCAAATATACGCGTGTATGATTAGTAAATAAATAAAATTATGAAATGAAGATGATACATATGAGATCATCCAATATGGGTGCTTACAAGTTAAAAAATGGAGTTGAATTAACTTGATTAATTTATGGGGTTGGTTAATTAAATATGTGGATTGAGGTATGATTTAATGACTTAATGAATAGTATGATTTAATGCATGTGTGTATATGAATACATGTGAAATAAGTGAATTGAGTTATAAATTAAATTAAGAAAATGGTGTAGATTGAAATTGAATTATTAAATGAATTATATAAATAAGATGAGTTGAATTCAATGAAATTTGATGGAGGAGTTGGTTATTAAGGGGGGCCTAGGAGCATGGGATCATAGTAAATCTGATTTTGTTTTCTTTTTTTTAAAAAGGAGGAAAGAAGTTGTTGAACGAAAGAAAGGAAGAAAGAAGAACGAAAGAAGAGAGAAATAAAAGAACGAAGGGAGAAACGCGAGATTTGCGTCAAATCAGAACTCGCGGTAAGTAATTTTCACTCTATTTCTTCGTGAAATTAATATCTAAGCTAGATGTAACGATTCTAGCAGAGTAATTTTAGCTATGGAGTTGTTTTACGGCGTTTTCAAAATTGGGGTTTTTATTCAACTTGGATAAAAATTAGTTCGAAAGGTGGAAAAACACTCCCTACACTGTAGGAGCCCCGAATATGTGGTTTGATTTCATTTATGTGTTCATTTGGAAGTTTTATAGTCGTTGGAAGTTTGTGGAAGTTAGAGTTTATATTGAAAGTCTTTCGAATCATTTAAAACCCGATGAAACTCCAGTTGAAGGCTATAGAATGATAGAATGAACTGTTGCGAGTCCATCGATGCAAATTTCATGATTTTTGGAGACCGTTTGACAATTTTAGTAAAAATTTTCAAGTTTCTAATGAACAGTGACATGAATAGTGACGTGAATAGTACTATGATCATATCCAGTGAATTAAAATGGAATTAGAATCCAATGAAACTCCGGTTTGAGATCATAGAATTGTAGAGAACTGAATTCCGAACTTTTTGATACTAAGATTGTAATTTTTGGATATGATTTGATATTTTTAGTAACTAAATATATGATTTTTGTAAGTAAAATTGACTTTGGATCCCTCCGCGAACGTGTAAAACGTTAGTAAAATACCTGTTGAAGGTAGTTGAATGGTAGTATAACGGATTTTACACATGTCGATGTGGACAGAATAATTTTAGGAATGTATTATATTTTTAATAAAATTGATATATGTTCCAGGAGAAAAATAAAACTGAGAACTAGTGAAAATATGAATTGAAAATCTATTTTCACTGTTCTTTCTTGTGAAAATATTTAAATTGACCACAGAAACGAGATAGTAGTTTCTTCAACTTTTTATGAGTCCTAAATTGAGTAGGAATTTAAAGTCACAGAATGTGTATAATATTTTTAAGGTTGATCATTATTATTGGTGATTTGAAATGAGTTGAGAAATTAAATATGTAAATAGATATGAATAAATGAAATTGAATTATGGAGTGGTTGTGACAGGTTGAGTTAGTTGTTTTAAATTGGAGCTGGACTCGAAAGCGACGGTGATTGTAATTAAGTTGAAACGTCTTGTACTGTGAGTATAGTTTTCTTGATTTGGTTCTTGTATGACATTGTATACATATAAAATGTTTAATTTTATGCATGTTATATTTATATGTAATGCATTGAGTTTTATTGATTATGCAAACTGATTTTTAGCATTTGGCGCTTATAATAATGTCATTTCGTTAGGAATTAGACCCGGATGGGGTTTTGCGAAACCTCATTGTCAGTAGGCCTGTCCTAACAATGATTGCGATCCTTGAAATAACTGTGAATTGGGTCATGAGAGGTTGTGGCTACCTTGTAACTGTCATACAAGGGTTAGACCCGCTCTCTTGCCTTGAAGGAGGGAGATGGTAATTTTTTTGTAGACACTATGCATTGATTTGTTGAATGAGCATAAACTATATATTGTGTGCATGTATATTATTTTGATGAATGTTGCATATGTGCTTTTGAAATATTTTAATTAAACGATTTGATGTGTCATGTTTCCCTAAATGCATGCGATGGTCATGTCAAGAGCTATACTCACTGAGCTGTTGTTTGCTCACCCCATTTCCTTCACCATTTCAGGTACCGAGTCGAAGGGAAAAGGAAAAATCCGTGAGTGATAATCACGTGATTGCTCATCTGGTATATGTATGTATGCTTGGAGGAAATGAGTTATATTTTTGTTATTTTGATATGTATAATTATCACATACTATATATATAATATTACCTAGATGGGTTGTGTGGTAATATTATATAATGCTTGTGATGATAGAATGAGATGATCGTACATATCTATCATGTGAGAATTTAATTTGTGGAATGAATGGAATGATTATATATATATATATATATATATATTAGATTTGATTTGTGATATATCAGGAAAAATGTGTGAAATGTCCATTTTATGGGGAGATGCCGTCAAAATTTCTAAAAATTTTGGGAATTATTGTTAATGTCCGTTGAGACAGACAATGTATTGTATACTATATATGAGTATGTACAATGTATAGTACACTGTGCCGGTCATGACGTCAGCCTACGTTAGGGGTGTCGTGACACTCCAACACTTTCTCTATCACTCTAGTTTGATTTTCATTGTTTAAATCCATGTTCATACTACTATATCCACTTCAAACATTCAACTTTTTCACTCAATCTCCATTCTTTTGTTTCCTTTCATTCTTATTTTCAAAGAACAACTACACCCCCAAACTTAATTCTTTTCAACACATAGGCATAACATCCTTTTCTTCTTCTTTTTTATTTTTTTATTTTTTTATTAGCAAACTTTGCAAACTCCCAATATACTCTTCTTCATCACCTTTTTTTCACCTTTTTTCATTTTCCTTTTCTACCTACCAAAAAAGATAATACTCCAACATAATCAAAGTGTATAAGATGCATAGGCTGACAAACAAGGAATTTAAACATATCAGGCTCAAGTGAATTAATGCATAGGTAATAAAGAAAAGATCATAAAGCTCAAAACGGGTGACTAAGGATATAATAAAAAATAAGGTAGGCTATATGGCTCAAACTTATCCAAGCATGACCTAAATCATTTTCATCATGGCATGTTTTCTAGGATTTCTAGAGATCTAATATATATAACTTTACTTGCACAAATTCAATCCAAAAAAAGTCATGATTCCACAAAATCAATCACACTAGACATGTAGAGAATTTCCAACAAAGCTAAGCTAATAGTCGAATCTAGCACACATACTTAAAATATCTCTCTACAATTTCTTAGAGTCATGTTCATATACATGTTCTCCTATCATTGGCCATTTAGAAAAAATAAAAAAAATTAGAATCAAATCGAAATTTGTAAGATCATAGGATATCCTAACCTAAACTACCACATCTTCACCATGACAAGTCAAAAAATCAAAACACTCCCCTCGAACTTAAAACAAGCATTGTCCTCAATGCTTCACAATAAAAACATAATCAGAGAGTGGATGGAAATAAAAGAAAGAGAGGTTGAGAAAACCCCCTTGAATCCAAATGGTTGAAGTCTCTTCATAAGCTCTCCATCTGCTCCATGTAGCTCGCACAAGGACCACAAAACTTAATTTAGAACCTAGGAAAAAGATAGCAAAAGACATGTCATTGGCAAAGGTAGATACTAATCAACTAAACAAACCAAATAAATTAAAAAAACATAAAAGAAAAAGCGCTTAGTTTAAAGTACTTAGCCTAACTACCATATTTATCTTTTCAACTAGGATCCTAAAGGTACACGCTCTCCTCATGCTCGTCCTCTTGCCCATAGTAGTGATTCACCCGATGTTCATTGACTCGAAAAAAATATTTTTCCTTGCTACGTAACTCCAACGCTCCATATGGAAACACCTTCTCAATAGTGAAAGGACCCGACCACCTAGACTTCAATTTACCCGGAAACAATGTCAACCTTGAATTATACAAAAGAATTAGTTGTCTCGCTTTGAACCCCCGCTTCACTATCATCTTGTCATGCTATTGCTTTGTTCTTTCTTTGTAGAGCTTGGCAGTCTCATACGCATCATGACGAAATTCCTCCATCTTATTAAGTTGAAGAAAGCTTTGGTCACCAGATGCCTTCAAATCAAAATTTAGCTTCTTTATTGCCCAAAATGCATGATGATCCAACCAACTGGTAAGTGGCATGCTTTCCCGAACGCCAAACGATACGGAGACATCCCAATGGGAGTCTTAAAAGTTGTTCGGTAAGCCCATAAAACGTTATCAAGCTTCAAAGCCCAATCCTTTTTCTTAGTGTTCATGGTTTTCTCTAGAATTTGCTTCACCTCCCGGTTACTAATCTTGGCTTTTCCATTGCTTTGAGGATGGTAGGCAAGGGAAACTTTATGCTGCACCCCATACTTGACAAGAAGTGCATTGAAGAGCTTATTACAAAAGTGGAATCCTTCATAGGGGTGTCAATGGATTGGTTCAAACCAAGAAATTGAACCGAACCGATGTGTTTGGTTTGATTTTTTAATAAGTTCGGTTTGGTTTAAGTTTGGAAAAAAGTATGAACCAATAGGTTTGGTTCGGATTATGGTTTGAGACTTTGAAAACCGATCTAAATCGAACCGAACCGATTCTAAAATTAAAACTATTAATATTTATTTTTAATATCTATGATTGTTTTATGATATAAACATTCTCATTAAAAAAACTATATAATCATTTTTATATAGTAAAGATAGTTTTCAACTTTTTTAAATATGCATTAAAAAAGTTAAAATTACCTTATATACATACATATATAATTGATTATTTTAATTTATTTAATATATGTACATGTAAAATTTTAAACCGATCAACTCAAACCGAACCAAACCGATTATGTTTGGCTTGGTTTGGTTTGGTAATTCTTAATAAACCAATTAAGCTAAATCGAACTGAAATCGATTATATTTGGTTTGATTTAGGTTTGCGCATTAAATCGAACCATCGACACCCCTAATCCTTCATTACTAATGATTGCCCGAGGAGTGCCAAACGTGTAAAAATGTTCTTTTGAAAGAACTTCAACACTACCCTTGCATTATTTTTAGTTGTGGCAATTGCTTCCGCCCACTTTAAAATGTAATCAACCGCCAAGAGAATGTATATCTTGCCATATGAAGAGGGAAACGGTCCCATGAAGTCTATGCCCCAAAAATCAAATAACTCCACCTCCAAGATATTAGTCAATGGTTGCTCATGTCTCCTCGAAATAGTACCAAGACATTAGCATCGGTCACATGTCTTCACAAAAGCATAACTGTTGGCGCAAAAATTAACCAACACCAAAAATACGATGTAGACGGTGCTTACGGAAGAGCTGAACTTGATCCAAAAGAGTTGATAATGAATTAATCAAACTGAAGATAAATCTCCCAGCTAAGCTGAAAACTTCTGACCTTCCAAGGAAAAGCTAAAAAGGCTATCGTGAGGAACACCGGTGTGGTGCCGGCCAATGACCCTTCGATGCCTAAGTCAAAGCTGAGCTGACTAAAATAGTAAACTGAGGTAGGAAGTTACTATAGCCAATAAATAGTATTTACCTTTTTTGGGTGAAATGTAGGACTACTTATAATGGAGGGTATGGGCCCACCTAGTGGGGCATATGGCACCTTAGTGTTCTTCAAGGAGTGGTCCCCCTTAGGGAATGGTCCTCTCTTATGGAAGTGGTCCCCCCACTTCTTAGTATTATCCTGGGTCAGGTCTTTCCAAGGTCACGTTAGGTCAACACATATGCCAACCTTGTTTCATCTGAGCTCATCTCTCCAGTTGAGGTATTCTTCATCGTTGTTAGCTAAGGTTGGCGCAATGATGATAACTTCACTTAATTTAGGTCGGCATTTTGGATGACCTCATTTCATCCAAGTTTTCCTCTAGACTTGGGATTACCACCATCTGAGGTCATCTGTTTTAGGTCGGCTCACTTCACATGAGGTCGAGTCGTCGCGTTTAGTTCTTCTATTTAAGGTTGGATAATGACAATTTAGCCTGTCATCTCATGTTAGCTCTTCCAATTTGCACATGGGCACCCCATATTTTATTTCTTGTGAATTATTTATAAAAATATGGTCGGACATCTACTCCCCAACTTCTGCGGTGAGATATGCCAAGGAAGTTAAAAGGTTGGAGCTCAATTATTCTAGGTCGGTATTTTAGTAGACCTCAAAAATCTAGTCGAATATGTTGGTGTTGCATACCACTAAGTCAATACTAAGTACCTTTAAGTTGATCCAATTCAAGAGCTTGAAATTTGGTTACTTCGAGATCCACACACCCATATCAAGTAATGAAGCAATGGCTCTAAGTGGTAAGGTGGGTAGTTTCCTTATTTGTGTAAATGTAGGACAACTCGAGATACGCTGGATTTAGATCCAGTGGTCTTGAGCTAGGGGGTCCCATTATAAAAAAGACACTTAGCCATTTACCTAAGTTCATGTTTTCATCTTTCTCTAGTCAGCTTCGCACAAACTCTTCTCCTTCGCTTCAGCTCTTTTAGTTCAGTATCATTATGCTAGGCCGGTGGTGAGGGCCCTAAGCTCGATTTATCTACTAGTGCTCACTTACACTTTATACTTGCTTGCACTTATTTATGAATTTTATGAATGGTTTTATGAGATTGACTATGTGATGGTGTGTTTGAGAATGGAAGATGAGGCTAGGTGAGAGATTGAATTGAAAATCTAGACAAGTCTAACATTCCTAAAATTGTCCAATGAGTTATTATTCTTCAATATGATTGTAAAGGCCATGATGATGATATGAATGTTATATTTCAAATCAAATTTTAATTTGTTTGAGAATAGGATGGTAAATTGATGATAGATTTATTAGTTGAATTTGAGTTTTGTTTTCCCTTTACTCGGGACAATCAAAGTCCTAAGTTCAGGGGTGTTTGATAAGTAGGTATTTAATATATGTTTTAAAACATGTTTTAGGTGAATTTTAGGGTGTTTGGTTCATATATTAGGTTAGTTTATCATAAATTCGGTTATTTAATAGATTAGTCAAGTTTTGGTATATTGGCTTTATTTCAGTTTTGAATTTTATAAGCTGATAGATATGATTATATAAGTGTGTTATTCATTTATTTTGGTTTGTTCGTAGGTGTTTAGATGTGTTGAATATGGATTTGGACGATGAAAACAAGACAAAGGAAGTTAGAGTGAAGATACATCAAGCAAACAAGCCATAAAAAGGGGAAATTGGCTAAGTCCACGAGCAAAAAAGGGTGCTAAAATAGTGAAACCCGTAACTGGGCATCGCGACACCAGGAATGGGCACCACGATGCCCAAATCGTTACATGAAGAAGAAATGGGACAGCAACTGGGATCCATGACGTCCACTGTGAGCGGCTCGCGGCGCCGGGTTTCGACAGTTTTTATAAAGTTGTTATTTTTGGGTTTTTCGATCATAACTTGGTTATTTTAGATCCGAATTGGACGTGATTTATTTCTATGGACTCCTTATTATAAATAGAGCATTATGAAAGGGTTTAAAAGGAGAATAAAGGGAAGAACAAGGTTGACGGTTAGTGAGAAGCAAAGGAGAAAGATCGAAGCGAAGCGAAGCAAAAAAAAGATTCTTCAACATACACTTCCACCAATCTAGTTTGTTTTCATTGTTGAGATTCATGTTCATACCATTATTTGGTGTTTTGATGTTTCTACTTATGAACTAAATCTTCTTTTCTAGAGGGTAGATTGATCCAAACTTGATACTATGTCTTAGTTTTATTGTTTGATTATTGTTAATGATGTTTTCTAGTTTATTTATATTTTATTAGGTGTAATGCTTTTGATTCCTTGATCACGGATTAGATGATCGTAGACTTGAGGTAGATGCTCCAAAAGAGGGTACCTTGGGTTGGAACTTGAAAAATATAACATAGGCTATTGTGAGAGCAAAAGGAGACGAGAACCTTTGAAGTCATTGGAAGAGAATCATAGAACTTAATGAATTATTATCATCTTAGGTTTTCATCGGAAGAGTAAAACCAAAGTGATAATAATATGTTTTAGTTGATGCTCCAAAAGAAAGAATTAGAAACGTTAGGATTTTTGGCTTAAGGTGGCGTTTGGTAACTCTAATTCTAACATTTAATTTCTTCAAACTCTAATTAATATAGAGGTTGAACAAAATTAGAGCGTTTGATAATTATTTGTCAACCTCTAAATAAAATAGAGGTTGACAAATAGTAGAGGTTAAACCTCTAAAATAAAAAGCAAAAAAAGTTTACTTGTTTTAGAGGTTTATCCTCTACTTGTAGTAGAGGATGATCCAACTATATTAAAAATAATTTTCAACATACCTAATTTGCATTAATCATTATATTGAATAATTTGTCACACTTATAGAATAATTTGTCACCACTCAAATTTAGTAAGTGATAATTAATATAGAATTAATTTTTAATTTTACCAAATATACCATATGATTACAAATTTTTATTTTTAATTTTTTAAAATAAGAGGTTAGAATATTTTTATTACCAAATAATATTTTTAAAATAAGTTCTAATAAAAATAAAGTTAATTTTTTTAGAGCTAAAAAAAATAGAATTACTAAACACTATCTAAAAATATATAAAATTGGATTAAAAAGATAAGTACTCAAATAATGGGTAGCGAGCAAAAGATACTGGATAGATTGGATAGTTACGATTAAAAGATATGAAATACGAACAGAAGAACATCATTTTTGGACAATTTTAGGTAAAAAGGCTTTGCCAAAATATATTATAGCATTAGATATCTATGAATTGTATACCTTTAAAAGTTCAAACAAAACATTTTTCTAACTTTATTAATTATGGTGGCGTTTGATAAGTCTAATCTTTACCCTCTAATTTGCTTAAAGTCTTTATCAAATTTATACAAAACATTTTTCTAACTTTATCAAAAATTAGAGGTTAAACCTCTTTGAAAACAAGAAAATATTATACTGACATTTAAAGTATATATTTAAAGTGTACATTGTTATTAAACATTATTGAATTATCTTAAATTATATATTAACACGTGATTCTAATCAATGATGTATGTGAGTGATGTACATTTTAAATGTACATAATAATCTTCTTCTTTTTTTGTTTCCTTTATTTTTGTTCGAATTCCGTGATGGTCGAATTCGAATATGGTGGTATTCAGTCAGTATTATGAAGGATTTCTGGCTTATTATTCGTTTTAGGTTTTATGGTGGTATTATTATTTATTTTGGGTCTCTCCTGCTCTGGAACATGTGGTACCATGTACAACCCAATTCAGTCAGTATATATGCCAGATGTTTTAAGTTCCAATGTGCAGTTTGAATGTTGTGTTATGAGCTTTTAATAAATAAACCTTGAAATTTTTAGTAATAAAATTTATGAATATAATATTTATTATTATATTGTATTCCTTTAAAGTAGATATAATATAATATTACATTTAGAATATAATTTATAATATTGTATTTGTTATTAGTGTTGGTCCACCTCCTCCAGGTGGGGCAACTAGCACCTTTCACGTGGGCAACAAGGTGAGCAGCCAATCTTCTTTGAACAACCAACACCAAATTCACGTGGGGAGGCATGCAAGGCGGCCAGCAAAACATAGTCAAATGAAGGAGCCGATTTGTATGAAAAAGTATAGTTTCTTTTATTACGAAATTGCCCCTATTTGAGCTCTATAAATAGAGCCTTAACTTCAACTTGAAAATTCATTCGATAGATCTGAAAGAGATCTAATTCTAGAGATCTAATAGAAAAGATCCAGAGAGCCTCAAAGAGAGTTTCTTTGAGAAGAAAAAGTGTGAGCCAATTTGTGAAGTGTTATCCACAAATTGAAGATACATAGTTAGTGTATATTTGTGAGAGATCCACCTAAGGGTGAAGTTTGTAATCCCATTATATTATAGTGGAAGTCTTTAAGCGGCCTACGGGTCCCGTGGTTTTTACCTCATCTTTGGAGGGTTTTCCACGCTAAAATCTTTGGTGTTATCTTTGTTGTATTTTTTAGTTTGGGAAATTATCCTGAGATTGTAGAATTTATTTCTTTACAACCATCGATTTTCCCAACAAAGTGGTATCAGAGCTTGGGTCGTTTTCAGCGAAAGTACTGTTTATACATACAATACTATTTACATATACGGTACTATTTTGTCGGCAGATACTATTTAAAATAGTTGTACTATTTATAGAGTACTATTCATGAGTACTATTCACAAGGAGCACTATTTATTAAATACTATTCATAGATACTATTTACTGGGTACTATTTATATGACATTATTCATTTAGTACTATTCACATAGTATTATTCATCGCCGGAAAAGTGTCAAGCTCCGCGAAACCTGTTGATTGACGACTCAAATGGAGGAGAGCACAAGCAAGCAAGAATGGCATGGAAGAAGTAAAAACAGAAATTCTCGTAACCAAAGTCAGCAAAGAGGATGCTCGACGTCCAGATGGAGGCATGACAAGAACTGTCATCACTGCGACAAGCGCGGACACTTCATTCGAGAATGTCGAAAGTTAAAGGCGGAACGAT
This sequence comes from Paratinospora sagittata, assembly GCA_035771175.1. NCBI lineage: Eukaryota > Viridiplantae > Streptophyta > Magnoliopsida > Ranunculales > Menispermaceae > Paratinospora > Paratinospora sagittata. The sequence goes on from CM069598.1 coordinate 17,916,993, forward strand.
CCAGAAATCAAGAAGCAGAAACCCGAACAAAAGACACTGCAACTCTCACTGAAGAAGTTGGTATTGTTCGAGATGCTGATTATGTCAACCTTGCATGTAGAGACTCTACATGGGTAGTTGACTCAGGTGCTTCTTACCATGTCACCTCACGATGAGATTTCTTCTCAGCCTACACTCAAGGTGATTTCGGACGAGTGAGGATGGGAAATGATAATGCATCCAAAATTATCGGCATCGGTAATATTTATTTATAAACTAACCTTGGATGCAGGTTACTCTTGAAAGATGTGAGGCATGTTCGTGATATCCGCCTCAATTTGATCTCCACCGGAATGCTTGATGATGATGGCTACAATAATAACTTTGGTGAAGGAAAATGGAAGCTCACCAAAGGAAACTTGGTAGTAGCTAGAGGCAAGAAAGATACATCACTCTACCACACAGAAGCCAAGCTGTGTAGAGAAGAAGTAAATACCATGAGGAAAGAAGTTCCCACCGAGTTATGGCATAAGCGGCTCGGCCACATGAGTGAAAAGGGTCTCAAAATTCTTTCCAAAAAGGAGCACTTGCCAGGAATGACAGGTACATCTTTACGTACTTGTGTTGATTGTATTACGGGTAAACAACATAGAGTTGCATTTCGTAGTTCCCCACCATCTAGAAAGGCAAATATTCTAGATTTAATACACACAGATGTCTGTACAATGAGTTGTAAGACACTAGGAGGTGCTCATTATTTTGTGACTTTTATTGATGATCACTCTAGAAAAGTGTGGGCCTTTGCTTTGAAAACTAAAGATCAAGTGCAGGAAGTTTTCAAGCAATTTCATGTAAAAGTTGAGAGAGAAACTGGCAGACGTTTGAAGTGTATACGATCAGACAATGGCGGTGAGTATCGCGGATCATTCGAGAAGTACTGCAGAAGTTTCGGCATCAGGCTGGAAAAATCGGTACCAAAGACACCTCAACACAACGGTGTCGCAGAGAGGATGAACAGAACCATTTGTGAAAGAGTCAGATGTATGCTCTGAAATGCAAAACTGCCAAACTCCTATTGGGGGGAGGCAATGAGGACAGCGGTCGATTTAATCAACCTTTCTCCATCAGTTCCACTGAACTACGACGTACCAGAAAAGGCTTGGACGGGGAAAGACGTTTCTTACAAACACTTGAAAGTATTCGGCTGCAGAGCATTTGTTCACATCCCTAGAGACGAGAGGTCCAAGCTGGATGGAAAAGCGAAGCAGTGTATCTTTGTGCGATATTCCCATGAAGAATTTGGCTATAGATTATGGGATCCTGTCAACAAAAAGATTGTCAGAAGCAGAGACGTGGTGTTTCTTGAAGATCAGACGATCGAGGATTTTTAGAAACCTGAGAAGCCACAATCAGAAGAACTTCCAGTTAATCTGGAACCAGTCTCTTCATCAACAAATTCAGATGACAAGGAAGCTGCACCAGATACTGATGATGATGTTCCACCAGCTCACAGTTTAGAACCAGAACAAGTTCCTGAATCTGAACAAGTTCCTGAATCTGAACAAGTTCCTGAACAAGTCCCTGAACAAGTCCCACCAGAAGCACAACTAAGGAGATCCATCAAAGATATCCTCCTAGCGACTATGTGATGCTCACTGACGGGGGAGAACCGGAGAGCTATACCGAAGCTATCACTGACCAGCATAAGACTGAGTGGATGAAAGCCATGCAGGAAGAAATGAAATCTCTGCATGAGAACCACACATTTGACTTGGTGAAATTACCACAGGGAAAGAAAGCCCTCAAGAACAAGTGGGTGTACAGGATCAAAAGCGAAGAAGGTAGCTCGCAACCTCGATACAAAGCAAGATTGGTTGTGAAGGGATTCAGACAGAAGAAAGGCGTTGACTTCGATGAAATCTTCTCACCGGTGGTAAAAATGTCTTCAATCCGAGTTGTTCTTGGCTTGGCAGCGAGTCTTAATCTGGAGGTTGAACAACTTGATGTAAAAACCGCATTCTTACACGGTGATCTTAACGAGAAAATCTATATGGAGCAGCCCGAAGGTTTCCAAGCCAAAAGAAAAGAGAAATTGGTATGCAGGCTAAAGAAAAGTCTGTATGGTTTGAAACAGGCACCGAGGCAGTGGTATAAAAAGTTCGACTCATTCATGGAGGAAAAGGATTACAACCGAACGACAGCTGATCACTGCGTCTTCATCAAGAAATTCTTTGATGGTGATTTTATTATTCTTTTGCTTTATGTTGATGATATGTTAATTGTAGGCCAAGATATTGGCAAGATTAACACGTTAAAGAAAGAGTTGAGCAAGTCTTTTGCCATGAAAGACTTAGGACCCGCAAAGCAAATCCTTGGCATGAAGATTGTCGTGACAGGAAGAACAAGAAACTTTGGCTATCTCAAGAGAAGTATATTGAGAAAGTTTTAGAGCGGTTCAACATGAGCAAAGCTAAACCTGTTAGTTCTCCACTGGCAAGCCACTTCAAGCTTAATACGAGCCAGTGTCCTTCAAGCAAGGAGGAGAAATCAGAGATAAGCAAGGTGCCTTATGCATCGGTAGTTGGCAGTCTAATGTACGCTATGGTATGCACCAGACCAGACATTGCTCATGCTGTTGGTGTTGTGAGCCGATTTCTATCAAATCCTGGAAAGGAACACTGGACATCAGTCAAATGGATACTCAGGTATCTTAGAGGTACTTCCAGTCATTGTTTATGTTTTGGTAATGATAAATCTGTATTAGAAGGATTTACAGATTCAGATATGGCTGGAGACGTGGATACGAGAAAGTCAATATCCGGGTACCTAATAACATTTGCAGGGGGAGCTGTCTCATGGCAATCACGATTACAAAAGTGTATTGCTTTAAGTACCACAGAAGCAGAGTACATTGCAATCACTGAAGGTTGTAAGGAGATCTTGTGGATGAAAAAGTTCTTACAAGAATTGCATCAGAACCAAGAAAATTATGTTCTTTATTGCGACAGTCAGAGCGCAATTCACCTCAGCAAGAACTCAACCTTCCACTCAAGGTCCAAGCACATCGACGTGAGATATCATTGGATTCGTGATGTGCTGGAAAATAAACTGTTGCAAGTTGAGAAAATCCACACTAATGACAACGGAGCAGATATGATGACAAAGTCTCTGACCAGAGAAAAGCTTGCTATCTGTAGAGAAATTGCAGGTGTGGAGGAGTCTTGTTCCACATGAGGTGGAGGGGGAGATTTGTTGGTCCACCTCCTCCACGTGGGGCAACTAGCACCTTTCACGTGGGCAACAAGGTGAGCAGCCAACCTTCTTTGAACGACCAACACCAAATTCACGTGGGGAGGCATGCAAGGCGGCCAGCAAAACATAGTCAAATGAAGGAGCCGATTTGTATGAAAAAGTATAGTTTCTTTTATTACGAAATTGCCCCTATTTGAGCTCTATAAATAGAGCCTTAACTTCAACTTGAAAATTCATTCGATAGATCTGAAAGAGATCTAATTCTAGAGATCTAATAGAAAAGATCCAGAGAGCCTCAAAGAGAGTTTCTTTGAGAAGAAAAAGTGTGAGCCAATTTGTGAAGTGTTATCCACAAATTGAAGATACATAGTTAGTGTATATTTGTGAGAGATCCACCTAAGGGTGAAGTTTGTAATCCCATTATATTATAGTGGAAGTCTTTAAGCGGCCTACGGGTCCCGTGGTTTTTACCTCATCTTTGGAGGGTTTTCCACGCTAAAATCTTTGGTGTTATCTTTGTTGTATTTTTTAGTTTGGGAAATTATCCTGAGATTGTAGAATTTATTTCTTTACAACCATCGATTTTCCCAACAATTAGATAACGGCCATATAGACTTTATTAATGGACTATCTATACCCACTCCACTTACTTTATGTAATTTCTTAAATACCCTCAACTGAAATTGTTAAAATGACTTTTTTTTTTTTCAAAAAATTGTCATGAAGAGGTCGGCCTAACGAGGCCGACTGACCCCCTTTTGTAAGGGTCGGTCATGTCCGGTCGACCTTTTTATTATTTTTTTATTTTCATATATTATATTAAATTAAAATATATTTCATCGCAATTTTATCATGTTTACACTCATACCCCACCCTACACAAGAGTAACGAGTGGGGAACGGTGCCCCTTCACTCAAATTGGCCGGAAATAGGTGGAAACATATTAAAATTGCCACGAAATACATTTCAATATAATATGATATGTGATAATAATTAAAAAAAGGAAAATAAAAGGTCAACCAACCATGGCCGACCCTCCTATACAAGGGGCGGCCCTGCGTGGCCAACCCCAAGAATGAGCTTCGTTCTTGTCTATTTTTCGCCTAAAATACATTGAAAAATACCAATAAATATTTTATTTCATGAATAAAAGTGAATAGAAACAAAAAAATATTAAAACATGCATTTCTTACTGATTTAAAGGATCAAATATTGAAAAATTTTCAAAGATGGCGAGTGTGATTTACTCCAAATAGAGTTCAAACGATGCTTCCTTAGCTCCAATATTCTTTCAACTAAGATACGAAGATGAAAATGGTGAGCTTTAAAATTAGAAGATAGAGTTTTAGAAGAGTTTTGAAGAAGAAGAAATGGAGGAGGAGGAGAAGAAGAAGAAGAAGAAGAAGAACGAAGGGTGGGGTAGATTGGGTGAAGAGTAGTTTAAAATTTTTTTAGTTTTTGGCTGGGATAAAAATAGTGTATATGTGTTAATGTATGGTTGTGTTAGTGATTATGATGTAAATAATTCATTAATGGGGTCTATCTAGATGTTCTCATATTATTATTACAAAATAGAATTTTATTAATTTATTTCTTAATGTAAATTAAATTATTAATCTTATGCATATGCATAAGATTAATAATATATTTTTCATAAAATATATTTTTCATAAAAGTCATGAATTACCTTTTACAAATATATTATCCATAAAAGACATAAATTACCTTGTAAGTTGTAATAAGAGGTTAGAATGTTAGTTATCAAACACTCATTCATTAATGCAAAACTAAAATTAAAGGTTGCAATACTTAAAACTAATTTTTTAAGATGCAGACGAAAAACTTTTTGTCTAAATTTTAAAGGATTTTTAAAAAAAAACAAGGAAAAAGATTATAAAAGCGGAGTGAAATGCAAGTGTTTCCATAGCCATTGGATCATTACGCATCTCTCAGATTGCGGTGCTTTGACGGCTACGGATACACTCACGAACCTATCATGAATCGCTCATATGCTACACCTTCTAGGGTTTTGGGTTTATCGGAGCTGCCTTTGAACAACAGGGTGTTCTCTATTACTCTATTGGTTTGGATTGCAATTGTTGTGTGAATTGGGTTCGTTGGCGACTCTTTATCTATCATTTTGCTTCTCAATTAGGTTTCTGGTCTATTTTTTCGCGAATTACATTATTTTAGAACATTTCTTTCTTTTTTTTTTTTGGTTGATCTTTGATTCAATGTTTGTAGTAGTTTTTGTATAGATTATTGTCTGAAATTTGCGTTCGTTTAAGCTTTGTTTTTAGCGGAATCTTAGTTTATAAGGTGTATTTCTGTTCAGTTTTAAAATCTTTATTTCTGAAATTTTTAGAGGGGATTTGTTATCTCTCTGTAGAATGTAGTTAAATCCATAAGCATCTACATTTTGCTGTTATAAGCCATTGTGCATTGGTAGAAAAAAGAAAGAAAGTAGTCTCCAAAGTCTCAAGTTTGATTTCATGTCTTATTCTTTTGCTTTCTCTCTTATTCTTTGTGGTCTAGGGTTTGCTCTTCTTTTCTGAAACTGTAATTTGTAAGAATTAGCAGCAATGAGGAAACTCAAGTTTCATGAGAAGAAGCTCTTGAAGAAGGTGAATTTTCTCGAATGGAAGAGAGAAGGTGGGCACAGAGAAGCGTTTGTTATGCGTCGTTACCATGTTACTGGTAGAGATGATTACAAAAAGTAAGATCTTTTTTATTGTCACAGATTAGAAGTATTGTTTATCTTGTATTATCATCATTCAGACCATTTATTTTACTCAATTTTTTATAGTAAAACTCAATGATTGCCAGCTTTTCTTCTTTGATTTTAGATATTCAAGCATTTGCCGGATGGTGCAGAAGCTTGTTAACATATTAAAGCAAATGGACCCACAAGACCCCTTTCGTATTGAAATGTCTGATTCGCTCTTAGAAAAGCTGTAAGTTTTTTTCATAGCTTGCACTCTTGTTAAGATTGAAATTTCTAATTTTCCAGCCTTTACTTGGTTTACTTATGAAGGTTAAGTATTTCTATGATGCCAATAATGCATATCTTTGATGCTGAGTCATCAGAAATAAAACTTAATTCATTCGATTACAATAGCCAGAGACTAGGCCAAGAATTACTGTTAATAGACTTTTGATTTGGCATTTGTGGAAACTGTTGAAAAAGGAAACATTGAATTCTTAGTTTAGCATTCAAATAAAAATCAATGCTTAAAGGTGAGAAGCCAACAATTAAAAAAGCACAATAACTCCTCATATTTACTCATTACTTGTGTGATTAATAAGAAGGTTCATCTCCAGAAGGATATGAGAAGGAAGATGAAGATGAAGATGGAAGATGAAAGAAGAGAGGAAGGAGGCTTAAAATAATGGTGAGAAGAGGAGGAAGTGAGATGGGGGGGGGTTGAAAAGTTGAGTTGCAGAGGAGAGATAAAGGAAGAAAAAGTAAAAAACAAACAAAAAAATGCTAAAAATAAAAATCCCCACCTGTGACCCCAATGCTGCGTCTCCCAAGCCTGGGCGCCGCACTGCTCAGGCACGGGTTTTTTAAATTTATTTATGTTTTGTAGTGGTGGCACCCGAGAATGGACGCCACAACTTCGAAGTTGGGTGCGCAACACCCACTCGCTGCCCCTTTTTTTTAACTAATAAAAATCCATACCTACATTACTAACCCAAAAACAAAAACAATTGACAAAAATATACTCTGCAACTCACTATGGACATCGGCATAAGCAATGGGCCTCACACACACCCCCAAACTTGAATACAAACCTGTAAAAAAAAAGAAAAATAACTAAATCAACATCAAAGAAAGCCTAGAAAACAATAAAATTATAGGACAACTAAAAAGAATATAACAGAAAACTAGAAGAATTGGATTGCCACCTAATAAGCGCCTGAGTTATAGTCCGTGACTTGACTCTCACAATATTCATTCTGTGTCGACTTAGGTGATGGAGGACTTTTGATGATCAATCGGTCCTCCCCAATAAAGCTTAAGACATTACCCGTTCACCTTGAATGTTCATTTGGAATTCTCCTCTTCAATCTCTATTGCTCCATATGGTAATACTCTAATGATGTGAAACGGTCTTGACCATCTAGATTTTCCTGCAATCGAGAATTATAAAGTAGTACATATTGACTCCACTCAAACTGACGCTCCATAATCTTCTTGTCATGCCATCGCTTGGTGTTCTCCTTGTACAACTTAGCATTTTCATAGGCTTGAAGGCGAAATTCATCCATGTCATTGAGTTGTAATAAACGCTTCTCACCCGCAGCATGCAAGTCGAAGTTGAGCTTCTTGATGACCCAATAAGCATTATGCTCTAACTCCACTAGAAGATGTCATGCGTTCCTAAAGACTGAACGATATGGAGACATTCCAATTGGGGTCTTGAAAGTCGTTCGATACGCCCATAAAGCGTCATCCAGCTTCTTAGACCAATCCTTCCGGTTGGGATTCACCGTCTTCTCAAGAATTCTTTTGTTCTCCCGGTTAGACATCTCGACTTGTCCACTCGTTTGTGGAATATGTGTTGTAGCCATTTTATGAGTAACTTCATATTTATCAAGAAGAGTTTCACAAGACTTGTTATAGAAATGTGTACCTCTGTCGCTAATTATTGCTATCGGAGTCCCAAAATGGGTGAAGATATTAGTCTTCAAGAATTTCACCACTGCTTTTGAATCATTCGTTGGCAAGACCACCACTTCCTCCCACTTAGAAATATAATCAACCACTACCAAGATATAAAGGTTATTGAAGGAAGGAATGAAAGGCCCCATGAAATCAATGCCCCATACATGGAAAATCTCAACTTCCAAAATATTGTTAAGAGGCATCTCATGACGACGAGATATATTCCCCGTCCTTTGGCACTGATCACACATGAAAGCAAATGAGTAAGCATCCTTAAAGAGAGTTGGCCAATAAATTTCGGATTGAAGAACCTTTGCAGTTGTTCTATCACCCCCAAAATGTCCCCCATAATCTGAAGAGTGGCAATGATGGAGTATATATGCTACCTCTTCCTTAGGCACGCACCTCCTCAAAATCTGATATGCACACTGCTTAAATAAGAAAGGCTCGTCCCAAACATAGAATTGAACATCATATAGAAATTTCTTCCTTTGTTGGTATGTAAGATTCGAGGGAAGTACGCCACTTGCTATGTAATTGACATAATCGGCATACCATGGCACACTATGCAGCTTAAGAGCAAAAAGTTGCTCATTTGGAAATGATTCATAATCAAAGACATCCCTCCATCTTGTTCAACCTGGATAGATGATCTGCAACTTGATTTTTTGTTTCTTTTCTATTTCGAATTTCTAAGTCAAATTCTTGCAACAAGAGCACCCATCTAATCAACCGTGGCTTGGCATCCTTCTTAGCAATTAAGTACTTGATGGCCGAATGGTCTGTGTAGACTATCATTTTGGTGCCAATGAGGTAGGAACGAAACTTATCAAATGCGACCACCACTGCTAAGAGCTCTTTTTTAGTTGTAGTATAATTCAACTGAGCATCATTCAAGGTCTTGCTGGCATAGTAGATGGTGTGAAAAATCTTCTTCTTATGTTGACCCAAGACCGCATCAATCGCAAAATCACTCGTATCACACATGAGAGTTCAAAAGAAAGTTCCCAATTTGGTACCACTATGATTAGTGCTGATATAAGACTAAGTTTTTGCTTCAAAATCTGAAATGCCTCAAGACAAGCGTCATCAAAATCAAACACCACATCTTTCTCTAACAAATTGCAAAGCGGCTTAGAAATCTTGGAGAAGTCCTTAATGAATCTTCTATAAAACCTCGCATGGCCAAGGAAACTTCGAACACCTCTGATGGAAGTTGGAGGGGGTAGTTTTTCAATAGTCTCAATTTTGGCTTTATCAACTTTAATTCCTTTAGCAGAAACTAGGTGACCTAGAACAATACCTTCTTCAACCCTGGAATGACATTTTTCCCGATTCAACACCAAATTTGTTTCTACACATCTTTGAAGCACCCGAACAAGATTATGAAGACAAAGGTCAAAAGAATCATCAAAGAATGAGAAATCATCCATAAATACCTCAATGAATTGTTCCACCATATCTGAAACAATTGCCATCATACATTTCTGAAAAGTAGCTGGAGCATTGCAAAGTCCAAACGACATCCTTTTAAAGGCAAATGTCCCATAAGGGCACGTGAAGATGGTCTTTTCTTGATCTTCAAGAGCAATAGCAATATGGTTATAACCCGAGTACTCATCTAAAAAGCAATAGAATGAATGACCAACCAATTTATCAAGCATCTAATCAATGAATGGAACGGGGAAATGACCCTTTCCAGTAGCCTTGTTAAGCTTCCGATAATCCATACACACTCGCCATCTGGTCACCGTCCTAATAGGAATCGACCCATTATTTTCTTTGGCCACCACTGTCATACCTCCTTTCTTTGGAACACACTAAACTGGACTAACCCATGAGCTATCTGAGATTGGATCGATTGTTCTTGCATCCAACCACTTAATGCTTTCCTTTTTCACCACTTCATAATTGGATTCAGACGGCGTTGATGCCCAATAGTAGGTTTGAAATCATCTTCCAAGAGAATCTTATGCATACAAATAGAAGAAGGACTAATCCCTTTTATGTCAGCTATAGACCACCCCAAGGCTAAATTGTACTCTCTCAACACTTTGAGCAACTTAGCTTCTTGTTCATCATCTAGTGAAGTTGCAATGATTGCAGGAAAGGTAGATGCTTCACCCAAATAAGCATATCTCAAGTGCTTGGGGAGTGTCTTGAGTTCCAATGATGGTGGTTCTTCAATAGATGGCTTTCCCCCAAAATTCATATTTGATGGAAGCTCCAACTATTCAAACTGCAGCTTAGACGTATAAAACCGAGGAGAAGCATCAAGCAATTCCACATATTCCTGAGAGTCAGCTTTCCATAGCCAAGGTGTTGATAAGAGAATCTTCAAGAGGATCTCTAGTAGCATTCTCCAAGAAGGTCCCATTAATATAAGCATCAAGCACATCAACTCTATAAAATTCATCTTATTCCTTAGGGAACTTCATGACCTTGAAAACATTAATTGTTACCTCTTGATCCTGAACTCTCATAGTTAATCTGCCCTTTTGCACATTAATAAGAGTCCTCCTCGTAGTTAAGAATGGCCTACCAAGTATGATTGGAAACTCTCAATCCTCTTCCAGATCAAGAACAATAAAGTCAGTTGGAAAAGTAAATTTATCAACCTTCACCAAAACATCTTCAATCACACCCCTTGGATATGTAAGCGACTTATCTGCAAGTTGCGAAGTGATGGTTGTAGGCTTTGCTTCCCCCAAACCCAACTTTTGATATATAGATAAAGGCATCAAGTTGATGCTAGCTCCCAAATCACATAAAGCTCTCCCGAAGAACTCGTTCCCAATAGTGCATGGAATAGTGAAGCTCCCTGGATCCTTGAGCTTTGGTGGTAGTTTCTTCTGGAGAATAACACTGCACTCCTTTGTCAAAGCAACTGTCTCAAATTCTCCCAACCTTCGCTTTTTGGATATAATCTCCTTCACGAACTTGACATGGCTCGACATCTGCTCCAAAGAATTAACAAAGGGAATATTTATGTGGAGCTTTTTGAATACCCCAAAGAATTTGGAGAACTGCTTGTCCAACTTCTGCTTTTGTAGACTCTAAAGAAAAGGTGGTGATGGCCTGTAAGACATAACACTCTTCTGGATGTCTTGCTGCTTCTCTTCTTGTTCTAGCTTTTCTTCCACTGTCTTCTCTAGAGTAGGCACAATTGAGTCATTAGGCTTTCGGATCGCCTCAGGCAACTCCTTACCGCTCCTCAAAGTAACTGCTTTGCACTGCTCATTATTATTCCTCTTGGGATTGATCTTAGTGTTACTGGGCAAAGTGCCTTGAGGCCGGTTATTGAGATTGTTAGCCAATTGACCAACTTGCATTTCTAGATTTCGAATAGAAGTTGTTTGGCTTTGAAATTGAGTCCTCGTCTCAGTCATGAACTTATTAGTGTTGACGGCTAGTTGTTGCGTCATATCTTCCAATGATGACTTCTTCTCTTGGTTTGAGCCTGCTAAGGTATCCCGGGTGGGAACATAGGCCTCATTGTTGGAGGTTGGCCTTGGTGTTGACCCCATGATAGATTAGGATGATTTCTCCACCTCGAATTCTAATAGCTTTGGTTGTTCTGCTGCCTGTTATAATTGCTCGCAAACTGCACTGACTCAACATTTAGAGTACACTAATCACTAGGATGATTGCTCCCACACAGATCACAAGTCACATGGGGACTTTAGATAGCATGAATACCCAACGTGTCAAACTTCTTAGATAGAGCTGCAACTTGTGCAGATAATGTCGTGAGTGCATCCACTTTATAAACTCTAGTTGTCCTCTTTGGCATTACTCGTTCTGCAGGCCATTCATAGTTGTTTGAAGCCATCTCTTCCAACAAATCGTATGCTTCATCAATAGTCTTTGACATAAGAGCTCCACGCGTTGCCGCATCAATAGTAGTTCTTACAGGTTCCAACAACCCATTATAGAAAGCCTGCACTTGTAGCCATCTTAGTATCCCATGATGAGGGCATTTCCTAAGCAACTCTTTGTACCTTTCCCACGCTTCATAGAGAGATTCTAAGTCATGTTACTTGAACTAGGTGATGTCATTCCGCATCTTTGCAGCCTTAGCCGGTGGGAAGAATTTTGCTAAAAACTTCTGGGCCAAACCTTCCCAAGTAGTGATAGATCCAGCTGGAAGAGAGTTCAACCAACTTTTGGCCCTATCTCAGAGTGAGAATGGAAAAATTTGGAGTCGAATTGCATCAGTAGAGACTCCATTTTGCATGAAAGTGTCACAAATCTCCAAGAAATTTCTGATATGCTCAGCAAGGTTACCAGTGGGTACACCTCCAAGGGTCATTGAAGTTTGGAGCATTTGAATGGTCGTCAACTTGATCTCAAAATTATTGGCTTGAATAGCAGGTCTTAGAATATTAAATGGAATGTCACTGACCGACGAGTTAGCAAAATACCACAAAGATCTAGGTTCCCCTGCTCCCTATGCTGGGATAATCTGGTCTTCCATTGTGTGTTGTTGAGTAGAAGCTTGCCTTTTCTTTTTGCAATTCTCCGTGCAGTCCTTTCATCTCTGGGTCTAAAAGAATTAATTCCAAGCTTCTGGGCATTCGCATACACCAACTTTAAGTACCTGAAAAACAATAAAAATTAAAAGTTTAGATTAAGACTATAATTGATTTTGTATTAATATTAACAAAAGAAATTAGTAAAACAGACCCCTGATAACAAGGCCAAAAACTTGTTGTGAATTTATTGTAAGTGCACAATATGGTAAACAAGTAATATAATGATAAGTAAAGTATCATTTCTATTGAGATTTGTCACTAATTTCTAGTTAATTATTAAAATTATCTCAACTTAATCTCATCTAAACAAAACTATGAAATCAACTATGACTACATTGAAAACTAAAATAATTAAACTAAACAAGTTATAAATCAAATAATCAAATATAAGAAACCTAGTATTACAGTTTTACCTCAACACTTCACTTGGGTCTATTTACTCATTTTTTCGATTAATTAATTAATTTGAATTGTTAACCAAGAGCCCTAAATTATTTACAAGCCTCTTCCGATGGTCAAGCAAAAATATCTCATTTAATTAAATCACTATATTCCTATGAGATTTAAATTAAACAAGATTTATTTGATTCAAGCTCTTAATGTTTACATATGTCATATGAGTATATTCCTTTCTCATATGAACTCATGGCTTCCACACTTTGATCATATGTCACTTTAATTAAGTTTAAACCTAAAATCTCTTTCCCAAGTTCATCTAGATTTCACAAATCAATCTAACGAATGGTCAATTAATTAGAAGCTATAAGAATAAATTAAAGCAAACAACTCAATATTAACTAATAAAAATCTATAATAATCACATAAACTCCAAGTTACATGGGAGTTCCAATTGCAATCCTAGAAACTAATCTAGCCCATAACTAATAATAAAAACTCAAAATCAATAGTATTTGACATTATTGAAAGGAAGAAACTCAAATACAAGAGAAGAAAGAACAAATTAAAGATCTAGCAACAGTTTCACCAAATTCTTCAATCGGCTTCGTCTCGGCTCTTCCACGCGTTTTTCTTCTTCTTTTGCACCCTCTTTACTTATTCTCTCAATGGATCTATCTTTCCTAAGTTTCTATATGTCCTATTTATAAGTATGAAGGAGAAACAAGGAAAATTCGCACAAATCGCATAAGAGTCCTAATAGGACTACAACTTCTGACGCCTAGGCCTCCACATTCTGGATTTCTTCTTGCTTAACTTCATCACCCGGCGCCCCGGCCTCCACTTTCGGTGCCTAGGCCTCCACACGTTGGTTTCCACCACCTTGTTTTTCTTCTTCCCAGAGCCTAGGCTTCCATTCTCTAAGCCTAGGCCTCCACATACTGGTTTTCACCATCACTTTTGAATTTGATTCACTTGTCCTCCTTGCTTCTAACCCTACACACAAATGAGTTGATAAACCATAAAATAGTCCTAATACACACAATTATCGCTAATAACCCTACGAAATAAATTGTTAGAAAACAACTTATTATCCATTCATATGCATTGCAAAAGCAATTTTGCAAGTGACTCTGAGTTATCATTTTACAAACTCTATGGGAGGGGGTGGGATTTGTGGCAAGTTAGTGTTTGTTAGAAAACGGATGGAAATTTGGTAGGATCATCAATTATGTTAAAGCTATTCCATTTCTATTCCCATCTATTGATATAATGTTGTGATTGGAGAAGCATTTTTCTGGTGCAACTCAAACCTTGGTTTTGTTGAGATTTGTTTCCTATACAGATTTGTTTCCTGTACAGATTTATTTCCTTAAGGATTTATTTCCTTTAAGGAGTATAGCAGTTACTAATATTGTAATTATAGCTATAAGTACATAGCCCTATATGTCTATATATATGGAGTCCCTCCATTAAAACATAACACAAGAATAAATATTCTTTCTCTTCTCCTGTCGATGTAGGCCATAAAGCCGAAACACGTTACATCTTGTGTCGTTCTTTATTTTATTTTCTTAACATGGTATCAGAGCCCTAGTTTCTATTACTGGGAAATCTGTTTCGGCCTTTATCGCCGGAATCATCATTGTCGGCCTTCATCGCCGGAATCCTCTTGGGTGGCCTTCATCGCCGTCGCTGCCGGAATCCTCCATCTTCATCACCATTGCAGCCTTCGTCGCTAGCGTGGAAACACCGTGTCGCAGTACCCACCTATACCGTTGCTGCTGCTCGTTGCATCTCCTCTGCCGCCGCCAAAATCTTCGCCGCCGCTGTGTTTCTGCGACGCTGCCTTCATCGTCATCTCCATCTCCCTGGATCATCGTCTCTCTTTGAACACTGCCATCGTCATCACTGTCGTCAGAACCATCAATTGGTTCGTGCGATTGGTACGTGCGACTGGATCGCCTGCAAATCGCGATCCTCATCTTCCATATCCATTTCAATCGCGATCTGGAACTGCTGCTGGATAGCCATTTAAATCGCGATCCTCATCTGGAAATCGCCATTTAAATCGCGATCTGCAACTGTGTTCGTCTGCAACTGCGTTCATCTGCAACTGCTGCTGCTAATCGCATCATCAATCCTCATCGTCAATCCCTGCAACTTGATCTTCATCTTCTTCTTTACATCTTCTTCGTCTTCATCTTCTTCTTTACATCTTCTTTGTCTTCTTCATCTTCTTCCTTATACTTACCTTCTTTGTTTTCTTCTTCACATCTTTGAAGAACGAAAAAAAGAAAGAAAGGAGGAAATGTCGGTTACTTCCGAAACAGTGCGGACAGAAGAAACAGTTGATAAAATAGAGAAAGGCGAACTACCGAACATTCAAGCAGCCTACAGACTTGATGGAAAAAATTATTTGAAGTGGTCTCAGCTGGTACGTACTTTTTTGAAGGGCAAAGGAAAATTAAATCATCTTTTGGGTACTGGACCTACACTTGGAGATCCTAGGTTTATAGCATGGGATAACGAAAATGCTTCTATAATGGCATGGCTATGGAATTCAATGGCGCCAAATATTAGTGATACATTTGGGATGCCGTTCATCAGACGTACTCTAAAGCCCATGATGCAGCCCAAGTGTATGAAATCAAAGTGAAAGTTGGAACAACAAAATAAGGCAACATGACGGTCACTGAATATGCCAATGTCTTGAAAAATCTCTGGCAGGAACTTGACCATTATAGGTGTATTGAGACTAAATGCCCTGCAGATGCTGTAATTTTAAAAAACTATATTGAGAAGGATCGACTCTATGACTTCTTGGCTGGACTCAATGCAGAGTTTGATCAAGTAAGAGTTCAAACTCTCAGCAAAGAGTTACTGAATGAGACTATCTCCGCTATCCGGACTGAAGAAAGCAGAAGAAGTGTTATGCTCACACCTCAGAAGTTGGAAGGCTCAGCTATGATCGCCAATCGGGGAAATGATCAGAGGACACACACTCCGCGCGCTGAATCATCAAAGGTCCCAACTCGAGACAATAGGGACAATCTAAGGTGTACTTATTGTCAGAAGACTAGACATACAAGGGAGAAGTGTTGGAAACTTCATGGCAAGCCTTCAACTTCTAGTAAAGAATGGGGTTACAACGGAGGACAGCAGAAAACTAGTGGCCAAGCACATCTGTCTACTGAACCACCAGTTGCAGCCTCCCCGGTGCCAGACGGATTCAGCCAAGACGATATTGAAAGATTTAAATCTTTGCTTGGCACTCTTGACAAACCCTCAGGTATCTGTTCATTGGCCCATTCAGGTAATTTTCCTATTTCTATTGGATTTAACGTCTCGGATAAATCTTTTGCTAACTCTTGGGTTATAGATTCTGGTGCTACTGATCACATGACCAATTCTCCCAATATATATATTTCATACCTACAACCCATGTCCTAGTAGTCGGAAAATAGCCACAGCTGATGGATCCTTAACCACAGTTGCTGGTATAGGTGATGTTCACATCAGCCCCACCCTTACACTCAGAAATGTTCTTCATGTTCCTAAACTGTCTACCAATCTCATCTCTATTAAAAAATCGACCCATGATCTGAGTTGTAATGTGACCTTCTTCCCTACTTACTGTGCATTTCAGGACCAGGACTTGGGGACGATGATTGGACATGCTAAGGAACAGGACGGGTTGTATTACCTTGAGACACCAGTACATCCTATCAAGAGTACCACTTCATTTCTCTCTGAGCACAAACTTTCCAATAAAGAAAAGTTATGGCTCCATCATCGCCGCCTTGGCCACCCTTCTTTTAGATCTCTTAAAATCATGTTTCCTTTTTTGTTTAAATCTCTGAATGTTGAAGATTTTCATTGTGAAGTGTGTGAACTTGCGAAACACAAGCGTATATCTTTTCCACTTAGCAATGACAGAAGTTCAGATCCTTTTGATCTCATTCATAGTTGTATTTGGGGTCCCTCTCCAATATCTAATGTTTCTAGAGCGCGATGGTTTGTGTCCTTCATTGATGATTGTACTAGAGTCTCGTGGATATTCTTATTAAAACAAAAATCCGTTGTGAGCTTTATTCTCCCTACCTTCCATAACATGATACACACCCAGTTTGGTCCTAAAATCAAGAGATTTCGATCTGACAATGCTAGAGACTATTTTAATCAAACATTGACCAATTACTTCCAAACCGAGGGGATCCTTCATGAATCATCATGTGTTCACACTCCACAACAAAATGGAGTTGCTGAAAGAAAAAACGGTCACCTACTTGATACAACCCGAGCCTTTTTATTTCAGCATAATATGCCTAAGTCCTATTGGGGGGAAACTGTCCTTACTGCAACACATCTTATTAACCGTCTACCATCCCGGACCCTTGATTTCAAAAGTCCTATGGAAAAGCTACATCTATTTTATCCTAAGCTTAAAATCTCCAATAATCTTATACCTAAAATATCTGGGTGTGTTTCATTTGTCCATGTTCACCAACCCAACAGGTGAAAGTTGGACCCTAGAGCTCTTAAGTGTGTTTTTGTCGGATACTCTTCCACTCAAAAGGGATATAAATGCTATCATCCGCCATCAAAGAAATTCTTTGTCTCAGCAGATGTCACTTTCTATCAACCTGAGCCCTATTTTACCGCTCCTCCTCTTCCGGGGGAGAATGTCATCATGGAAGATAAGGATCGGAACTCCCTTGATAACCCTTTTGACCTTTTTGACCCCTTTACCCTCCAACAAACCAAACCTGAATCTCCTACACCCCCTGTACCCAATGACGAACCTAAGGATCGGATGACTGGACAAGTGTACTCAAGGAAGAAAGCCGCAGCTCCTGAACCGATGCAAGCTCAAGAATCTGAACCAATCCCTAAGAATGAGGTAACAAATTCTGAACCCTCCTTACAAATTTCATTAGTTCCTGAAACTAACAATGATCTTTTAGTCTCTGAACCTGACAATGACCTTCCCATTGCCATTAGAAAGGGAACAAGGGAATGCACTAAACATCCTTGTGTCCACTATCTCATGTTGTATCCTCTGAGAAGTTCTCACAAACCCATAAGAGTTTCCTTACCAGCCTGAATAAAATCCAGACTCCTACGTCATTTTCCGAGGCTTTATCTAATATTAATTGGAAACAAGCTATGAATGTGGAAATGGAAGCCCTGGAGAAAAATACAACATGGGAGTTGGTAGACTTGCCTCCAGAAAAGAAACCTGTTGGATGCAAATGGCTTTATACAGTAAAATACAAAACAGATAGGTCCCTAGACCGCTACAAGTCAAGATTGGTAGCCAAAGGATATACTCAGACATATGGTGTGGACTATCAAGAGACATTTGCTCCAGTTGCAAAAATAAATACTGTGAGACTTCTTTTGTCATTGGCAGCTAATTATGACTGGGATATGCAACAATTTGATGTAAAAAACACATTTTTACATGGGGATTTAGAGGAAGAAATCTATATGGAAGTGCCTCCAGGATTTGGCACCACTGATAAAGTGTGCAAATTAAAAAAGGCCCTGTATGGACTTAAACAATCTCCGAGGACATGGTTTGGTCGGTTTGCCAAAAGTAATGACAAGTATGGGATATAAACAAAGCCAAGGAGATCACACTCTGTTTATTAAGCACTCGACTTCAGGGGGAGTTACAGCTCTATTAGTGTATGTTGATGACATCATCATGACAGGAAACAATGAGAACGAGAGACAAAATTTGAAGCGGTGTTTGACCGAGGAATTTGAGATCAAGGAATTAGGGAGATTGAAATACTTCCTAGGGATTGAAGTGACACACTCTAAACAGGGAATCTTTATCTCTCAACAGAAGTACATTACATACCTTCTTAAAGAAATAAGGAAGCTAGGATGCAAACCAATGAATACTCCTATTGATCTTAATCACAAGCTTGGAGAAGCTGAAGAAGCGCTGACTGTTAATAAAGAGATGTATCAAAGACTAGTAGGAAGACTCATCTATCTCTCTCACACAAGACCTGATATTGCATATGCAGTGAGTGTAATAAGTCAATTCATGCACAATCCTAAAGATATTCATTTGCAAGCAGCTAATCGCGTTCTACAGTATCTTAAAGGGACTCCAGGACAGGCATCTTATTTAAACGACACACAGGAATGGTTCTTGAAGTATATACTGATTCAGACTATGCTGGTTCAGTAGTTGACAGAAGATCAACTACTGGATATTGTACGTTTCTTGGTGGGAATTTGGTGACATGGCGAAGTAAAAAACAGAATGTAGTGGCCAGATCTAGTGCTGAAGCAGAATTCCGAGCACAAGGGGTTTGTGAGCTATTATGGTTGCAGATAATTTTGACAGATTTGAAGATACACTGGGATGGCCCTATGAGACTCTATTGTGACAATAAATCTGCAATTAGCATTGCCCATAACCCAGTTCAACATGATCGAACCAAGCATATAGAGATTGATAGACACTTTATTAAAGAGAAGCTTGACAGTGGGTTGATCTGTACTCCATATGTGTCTACCAATAATCAGCTCGCCGATATGCTCACTAAAGGGTTAAATCATACTGCATTTCAAGCAAATGTGTTCAAGCTGGGAATGGTAAACCTTTATTCACCAGCTTGAGGAGGAGTGTTGAGATTTGTTTCCTATACAGATTTATTTCCTGTACAGATTTGTTTCCTGTACAGATTTATTTCCTTAAGGATTTATTTCCTTTAAGGAATATAGCAGTTACTAAAATTGTAATTATAGCTATAAGTACATAGCCCTGTATGTCTATATATATGGAGTCCCTCCATTAAGACATAACACAAGAATAAATATCCTTTCTCTTCTCCCATGGATGTAGGCCATAAAGTCGAACCACGTTACATCTTGTGTCGTTTTTTATTTTATTTTCTTAACAGGTTTCAACAAAGTTATGCTCTTTGTAAACATGTACAATAGAGAGTTTGTAAGTTTCCAGTTCATGGTGTCATTGCCCTCCTGGGCATTCAATTATTAATTATGAGAAGTGGGAATGATGAGAAATCTATTTGTTGGAAAGATTGATGCTTAATCATTGATAGTTCAAGGGGATCTCGTTATCTGTTGCGTATGCGTTGCTCCCGCACCCTTGATTAATGATGTGTTATCTGGAAAAGCTTATTGTTTCATGACTGAGGGTTGTAGTATTGAGAGAAAATATAAGAATAAAATGTTGGTAAGGCTTTTGAAGTATGAAAGGTGTGAGGCATATGCCTTACTCAAAAACTCAGCTGTATCCTATGTCTTAATTGGGCTTTATATTATTTTATGAATAATTAAGGCATTTTATCTTTTGAAAACCTTTATGATGTTTCAATGTCATTTTCAGGTATAACATGGGTGTGATCCCTACCAGAAAGAGCTTGGCTTTGTGTGATCGCTTGTCTGTATCTTCCTTTTGCAGGTACTCTTGGCTATCTCTACCTTATTCCTTACACAAGACGTGCTGCAAGAATTAAAATTAACTTCTCAACTAGATTTTTTTTTTCCCAATATTAGCTTATTTGAAGAATGACATTAGAAGTGAATATCATCTTTTTGTTCTATTTGATCCCTTTTCATATCCTTTTTTTCTGCAGTATAGCATTTGCATACCAGCATTTTAGCTTGTAGGAGGGGAGAATATTGCACCATTTTATCATGTACATTTTTCTCGTGTACCTGCAGGCGTAGACTATCAACTGTGCTTGTAAGGTTGAAGTTTGCAGAGCACTTGAGAGAAGCTGTTACATACATTGAGCAGGGTCACATCCGAGTGGGCCCAGAGACAGTTACAGACCCTGCCTTCCTAGTGACAAGGAACTTGGAAGACTTCATTACATGGGTAGATTCATCCAAGATTAAGAGGAAGGTGCTGGAGTACAATGAGAGATTGGATGATTATGATGCCATGAATTGAGGATGGCTGTGGCATCTCATTTCCTATGGTTTTCCTGATTTGGTAAACGTAATTCCGTACTTATTCAAATCCTATCATTGAAATATTTCTTTTGTAATGACTGCATTGGCATCTGGATCATTCACTCTATGATTGTTGCTCGGCCTGTCACTATTTGGATGTATGTAGCATTGCAAAATCACAACTTTAAATGCGTAGGTAATATATCTTATAGTTCAGAATTTTGTAATTTCAGATGGTTTTCTAGAACTTGGAACTGTAGTCTCCAAAAATGTATGGCTCAGATATGGGGAGTTGTTTCAGCTTAATCATTTCTCTTGCTTCCTTCTAAACCTATAAATTCCTATTTTTTATTCGTAGATAGTCTGTTGCTCTAGTAATTGGATAGTGAACGGGAAAATTGATGATCTGCTGTGGTAATCTATGTGTCATGTTGCTATGTTTTAGCTTAACTTAATTGTTTCTTTATTCTTGGGTTTCAATTTAATTTTTTACCATCACTGTCTTCCAGATCAATATGACCAACTTGGTACGACATCAACGTCATGTACATGCAGGACCGGTCTGGTGTTTGAGGAACGGTGACGGTTGTTAGATCTTCCTTACATCTTGAATTGGCTCGTGCTATTAGAATTTTTCTGGTCCTGTTGTGGAATTGCATTTCCTTTTAATTGTATTTGTATCCATTGCATTTGCATATTTTGGTTACTTAGGACATCTTGTGTAATGGACACCAAATGCTTTATATAGAATACCAAGCAATTGCATTCTGTGCTGCTTATCATTCCTGTGTACTGTATATAATTGATCTATTTGGTCATTGAACACATAAACTGATTTGAGCAATGTGTCATTTCTATGCACTTGATTCAGTACGGTATTTTCTAGATCATATTAGTTTAAATTAGTGCTCATTTGCAGATTTTGTTTCTTGTGCCAAAACAAGATATCCTAGATGATAGACTATCTGTTCTGATTTAAATTGATTCTTGAATAACTGTAATAGACTAATGAGATTTGGTCAGCTAAACTCTTTTGATGCCCTTTGGAGCACCTCCAGTTCTAGTTGAAGTTACATTCTAGATGTTTCTGGTTTTTCTCTAGCTTAATTTTTGACATCCACCTGGTACAGGAGTCTAATTTTTGACTCCTCCAACAGACCTCAAATTCTTTTTCTATTTGGATGGTTGGACCATTGATTTTAACATGTAGATAGGCCATTTTTCTTGCTTCTAGAATGCTAGATGAGGTTTATCAAGGACTTTAAAAGGAAGTCTTCTGTGTCAGATTTGAAAAGTTTTGATTTAGGGTTAAAGTGTCTCAGAAGCCAAGTTTAATATGCTTGAGCCAGATCCCACTTTGTAAAGATTAGAAGATACAGAAAGACTTGTTCTAAATGATTTTTATCTTTTCTTTTTCACTGAAATACAAATGCCCTTTATGCCAGAATGAATAAGAATACATGTGTGTATACGTTCTCTGTTGTCAGGTGTAATTTTTTCCTGCTGAATCCTGATGAGAAAATTGACAAGGAACCAACCATTTGAAAGGGTTGGTAGGTAGGCAGGCTCATTTTCCAGTAAAATCATCTATGGTGGTTGCATTCAAATGTTATTAAGTAGCCTTTACCTTGGGGCCCAAAGACTTGTTTTTAAGTAGTAGTTGTTAGATAACGTGATTAGAAATTGAGTTTTCTATGTATTATTTATATCTGTTGATAGTGATGGAATGATGTTGGATTATGAATCCCATCTGCTTGAGAAACACTTCTCTAACTGAAATTTGAACTTTTAGGCTTTGGTTGGTGCAATTAGTAGTTCTTTAATGGTGCAACTCACAATAGGTTTCTTTTATTCAAAGTAAATATACTATTAAAAAGAAAAGCTACCAAATTCAAGATAGCAACAAATTCTGAAATTCAACCCTAACAGAACACATTTTAATTGCATTACTAATTTATGAAATATTTGAATCATGACTATCTGGTATTTTATGTCATGGGATATGGTCCCCCTAATAATCAAATATGATATATTGCATCTGCATATTAATTATTTTAATTTGAATATTATTAGCTTTTCTTTGACAAAAAAAAAAACTGTGAGCCTAATTGCTACACACGGACTACAAAATGGCCATAAATGAAACACTGGATGCATGAAGCCTTCTCTAATTATTTCAGCTAGAGACGCCAGCGTTTAGTCTGCAATCCAGAAATAAGAATATAATTTAAAAAAAAATTAAAAAATAACTTTTTATTATTTTTAAAAAATAACATGTTTTTTTAACAAAAAAAAGTAAAAAATTATTTTTGAAATTTTTTGAACCTAATAAGTTTTTGGTGATTTTAAATTTTTGAATACAAAAAAATATATTATTGCATCTTTGTTCCTTAATATATATTGAGCCAACTGTTCAATTTTTATTTTATTTTTTCTTCTTCTTCTTAATCAAGGTCAACTTGTGGGCCAATGTCCCTCCAAATGTCAGGTGACAATTCAACCATACCAAGAACCTAAACAGTTTGACAACTCTACGAAAAAGGTTAGGGGCAGCTGATCAAATATAACTTTTATTTGTTTTCCTCTCTTTTGAGTTGCTCATCAACCAAAGTGTCATCAAATATTTTTACAAATAATGTAATATAATCAGAGAAAATTGACACATAATCCATTGTTCCTAAAATTCACAAGTCAATAATTTAAAAAAACAAAAGATGATTTCATAATCTAGAATTACCCATTTGCATTTTTTTTTTCTTAAGAAAGTCATGTGTATGGCATACTTTATATAAACATTAGAGGACCTGGATATATCTAGGCTAGAGATTTCAGAATTTCTGAAATATCCTTATAAGATATTTGAGTTGCAATTAACAATTATTTTTACTGGAATTAAGTTATAAATTCCTGCAATACAAATTCAACAAAACATACCTACTCTACCATCTCTAGAGCTAAGATCAATCTTGAAAGCAACTCTTACTTCTGACTTCTTAAAGTTCCTGCACCTGGGAAACCACCCTGGTCATGCTTATGCTGTTAGCATTTATGTTTTTTTCTATTCTATATTTTATTTGTATGGTTACCCACTCACAAATTTCAAACAAAAATAATAATAAAAATGAAAGGGTCAATGATTTGGTGCAATTCACCTCTCCCACATTCTAATTTGATGTTTTTTCTCATCCATCTGATCTTTTCAAACCAATCCCAAGAAAAGGGTAGGAAGAATTTCATCCATCTGATCTTTTTCAAACCAAAACCAAGAAAAGGGGAAGAACAATTCTCAACCATTTGATGTTCTGAACACATTTTGAATTCCCATTACAGCAAATTCAAGTCATAAGCATCCAATAGAAATCCTTGCCAAAAATCTTTCTAAAGCTTTTGCTCAGCTGTTTTACATGCTATTTTGATGTATTAATTGTTTTCATTATGTAAGTGAAACAGTTTTGACATTAAAAAATTACAAATGTATGAAGCAGTAGCACTTCTCCCCCTACAATAAAATGACAATTTTTTCTAATTACACATCCCAATATACTGAAAAAAAAGGAACATTCTGAATTAATTTTCTTTTGAATCAAATAAACTTATACTCATTACATCAATTTTCTGTCAAGTTTCTTGGAGTTGAAAAAACAAAAAATGAACTTAAGTAAGAGGAGTTGCTCATTTTGCTTGGAGCACCTCTTATCTCTGTTGAAATGTTAGAGATATTTCAATCTTCAGCCATCTTCAGTTTTGTTTTCAACTTGAGATTTCTCTGTTCAGTAACTTGTATCACCCAGTAGACATCATTCCTTGATCCACCATAACATAAACACTAGCCGGCACTGCCACATTCGACTCGATGACCACTCGGTTTTGCGATACATTTCGCAAGGTGTGGTTTGGGAAAGATCCATTGGCTGCGCTTAATGTGTATTGAACATGCTTGATGAGATTAGGAAACAGAAGAACCTTACTAAAATCCACACTCCATGAGCTCCCATTCCCTTCAACCAGCCCTCTTGCCACAGTTGATTTCAATGCCATTCCTTGCACATTATTCCTATCAACAATCACTTGCTCAATTGTTGTGAAAGCTGCTTTAGATTCATCCAACTGAACAATTTCAATTCCCTTCCCATTACCAGAGAACATATTGTCAACAATATTGACACCCTTGATCACACCATTTATAGATTTGAATCGAATGAAGGCGTCACCAAGGAAGAACGAGCTTGAAACATGAAGTTGAACCGGGTCCTCCGCAATGATGCCAGTGTAGTCCAAGTAGCAATTCACAATTCGGGTTTGTGTTAGACCGGGCAACCGGAGATAAATTCCGGTCCCTCCCCATCCGGTTGCCTTGTTATAGCAATGTACTCCGGATAATGTGTTAGCCTGGCCGGCCACCATTACTCCGACTTGACCGGAGAAGATGACTACATCAGTGACAGCATTGTCATTGCCCATTAGGTTGATCGCAGTGCCGGAGAAGTTCTTCTCATTGCGGTCACCTCCGGCAGTGATGTGTTGGCCGAGGAAGGAGTTTCGAATGTAGGTCTCATGGCCGCCTTGGACTAGAATTCCATCAGTTGTGAAATGAGAAATGTAGCAATTATCTATGGCTATTCTAACTGAATTTATAACTGAAATTCCCCCTCCTCTATAGTTTGAATCCAACATGAGGTCTTTGAGAGTGATATCTTCATATGCATAAGGTGATGAACTTGACGCTGGTAGTTCTATCAGATATTGATCGGTTGGAAAATTATCGGATGCCCGGAGAGATCCCCCATGAATCTGCTTCGCAAAAACTAGTACTGAATCAGTAGTTCCATGGAATTAAGTTAGGAAAAAAAAATTGAAGAACTTAGCAAGTCCAGCAATGTCGAGAGCTTACGAGAAGGTTGCCACCGCCGGAGGCGGGAAGTTGCAGGGGCCGACTTATCGTGTAGGATCCTCCTTCAAGGTGAATTTCTGCACCACCAAGATCAAGAATCCCCTGTATCAAAACCCTATTGGTAGGAGCCTGAAATGCATCAGAAATCGCTTTAAGCAGCGCGTCTGTGCTGTCTAATTGCCCACTTGGATCAGCGCCATAGGCTGTAGCCTTAAAAATTCTTGAACTTGACAGCAACTGCAGAGTAATATCACCATGTTAGATAACAAATTGAAATCTAAAACATAAAAGGAAATTATTCACAAACTTGAACCATTTTAGTTTCTTCACCATTAATGATTCCAAGAACAAGAAATGACAAGGACCCAGAAAAGAGATTCAAGAACATGATTACTAGCACTTGACAATGCAACAGAAAACAAGAAGTAATTATCAACACACCACTAGCATTTTTATTTTTATTTTTTTTAATGTTGCAGAAACTATAAACAGAATCATCATTTATGACATTATCAAGACTAAAGATATATACTGAACTAGGATCAAGAAGAAATAGCTAGAAAACATCAAGAAAAACAAGATTATAGCAATCACCGGCTGTTCCTGACTAGGTGCAGGAGAAACTGATGGGCTTGGAGAAATTGAAGCCAAATCCCGACGAAGAATCGAAGTCTTAAGTGTCTTCATTCGATACATTTGATCATAATAACTGTCAGAAAATCTACCCTCCTTAGAATTATCTCCATAAACATGAATCACAATCAAACTAGCCAATCCCATCAGCATGGATAGCACCATTGCCTTCTTTTTTGCCATTGTTACTTTCATTTGCAGTCACAAATATCACTTGGAGTCACACACACACACATATGTATATCTATATATATTTATGTGTCTATATATATATTAGAAAGAAGAAGAAAGTTGGGACATGGAAAGAGAAGGGCAAAGCTGAAAGAATTCCTAAGAAATGGTCAGAGTAGCTTTCATATGGAGATCATACAAAGGACACCACTTTTTCCTATATAGATATTTATAGACTCATATTTCTCTCTTTTCTTATACTAACTCCCATTGGAAAAGTAAGCAATTGGCCCAAATGCCTAACATTTGGAAAAACGACATTCCAAGAAGTTTGACAAAATGTAAAAGGTACTTTGAAAAATCATTTTCATCACTTCATCCTACAAACCCTAATCCATCAAGGAAGTTTGATAAATTGATCAGGACCCTTCTTTGATGGGACCCATTAAATGGATGGTTCTGATGATGGGTGGTATATATATATATATGGGCTGCATTGAGGATGAAGTAGTCTAGTGTATTTTATTATTTCTATATTAAATATTGGTTTTAGTTTGTAGCATGTACACACATAGAGATAACCTGAAGGGCCTGCAAGTATGACCAGGGGTCCCATATTGAACCATATATAAAATCTAAAGAAATTGACATGTTACCAAAGGTTATTGAATTGGACAAAATAGCCCTTATTTAATTTGACACATCTTTTTATGGGAATGCTAGAGATGAGGGTA
This sequence comes from Paratinospora sagittata, assembly GCA_035771175.1. Taxonomy (NCBI): domain Eukaryota; kingdom Viridiplantae; phylum Streptophyta; class Magnoliopsida; order Ranunculales; family Menispermaceae; genus Paratinospora; species Paratinospora sagittata. The sequence continues at coordinate 17,944,203 of CM069598.1, forward strand.
ACTCTGTCCATTGAGGTGATCCTATTAGGTGAAATCAATCATTAAAAAAAAAAAATCAAATTCTGATTTAAAAAAAAAAAAAAAGATTAAATAAATACCCATAGGTTGAATGAAAGTTTCCAAAGTGATTTTTAGAACTGTCGTGTCCTTTTACATTTCTTCTAACCAAAACAAAGAATTTACAAAAAAAAAAAATAGTCTGTGTTTGAAAAATGAGCAAATTGCATACAAATTCATGACCCTCAATTCTCTCTCTCTCTCTATATATATATATATAATATTATAGATTATTTCTCCATTATTTATTAATTTAAATGTTCTCTTATTTTTTATTTATTTTTTATTTTTATTTTTTTTAGAAAGAAACAATATTAATTGTTAGTTGTATAATCAGCGTTATCACCAAATCGTACTTTCGAAAAGGAATCAACAGGTTCTTGATAGGGTGAGATAGTGACAAGAATTGAACCCGAGACCTTTAGATTTTAAAAGTTACCTTTTTACGAACCAGTTGCATTCCCAACTAATTCATTAATTAAGTGGGCATGTTATTATACATCTTTCCCTTAAAAAAGGGAATCAACCCTAACAAATTTTTTGTTGAAATGAGTCCCCACAAACAAGCAAATTTGGGATTAATATGGAACCCTAATTAATGGCACAAACATGAAATACATTAGAAGAGTAGGGGTAGAAATGTGAAATTAGGTGGTTTCTTCATTAGGTATGTATGGTGTGATAATTGAAAAAAGGTGACATATATATAATTAAGAAGAGTACTTCAAGTGGTGGAGTAATGAATTGAAATAGTGCTGAGAAGAGAAAAGAATTTATGCCTTATTTGATGCTTTTTGGTTGCTTCTAAATACCTCCTTTGAGGATGAAGGAAAGAAAACAAAAACACCCTTCTTTGCTTGTAGTTGACATCAACCCCTTCCTTGCTCCCACCATATATATGATACCTTTAATTTTTCTCTCTCTTATGTCTCTTACTTTTTTAATAATTAATGAACATTAATGCTAGCTAAATTGCCATTTATTATTTATTTATTTTTTAAAAGTATATATTATGATGTTGTGTGCTAAGGATGTTCACCTATTGAGTTGGGTCCGGTTAAAGTTAAATACCAACCCAACCCACTAAAATTTTGAATTGATTCGAATTGAATTTATCGGGTTGGTCTACTTTAATATATTAATTCTAAATTTTTATTTTCTAAGCTAATTTTTTAAGTTAAATATGAATAGTCTATAAAAGGGGTTACAGTGCCTCTTAAATCCTAATAGACGAGACTATTATTATTATTTATCATTATATAGTAGGGTATTTGAAATAGATTCAATAAAATTAATTTAGTAGATTGTGTCTCACGCATATACCTTTAATAATTCATAAAAAAAAGGAGCATGTTGATTATATCAAAACTTGTAGACACCAATACTTATAGTTCGTCATGGGTAAGACACTATTGCCGACATAATAACTTCTATACAAAATGCTGACATGAATAAAAAAAGGAACGATTCGAATAGCATTTACTAATATCACTGAAAATATTGTTAAAATACTTATGCAAGAAGGCTTTATAAAAAATGTGAGAAAACATTGAGAAAGCAACAAATATTTCTTGGAGCAATGCATTTGCACGAAATACACATTTAAGTTTGCTGATTTAAGAGATGTGAGTCATGCATTTCTATAGTATATGACTATCATCTTTTAGATCAATATATATAAATTTGCTGATTTTATTCATATATATCTATACGCATAGATATATATGAATAAAATCTACAAATCAATGATCTTTCCAAGGATCCCACAAGATTATAAGAATATTAAATAATGTATACTTGATTCACCTCATCAACAAAACATTTTTTTTTAAGTAACACATGGAGCAAAGACTAAAAAAAAAAAAAGGAATTGAGAGCTTTGTGCATTAATCTCAAAACCAACTCATCAACTAGCTTAAATAAATAGCAATGTCTCTTTCATGTGTTTGACAATATTTTAAATAAATAAGCATTGGAGATGTGTTATATATATATATATAAAATGTTTTGAATATATTGGGTGCCAACCATATTTTTCGACCGGCATCCAGCTCATTTTGATATTTTTTGGGATACATGTGTATTGTGCATATTTTCAAACATATGCGTATCTCAAAAATATTCAAAGAAAGTTAGATGTTAGCGTTAAAAATAATATTGACAGTTAACATATACAAAATATTACTCATATATATATCTGTTTTTGCATTGGACTCTGCGTGTGGCCAACTTGTAAAGGAGGTAGCTATCACGATGAGAACATGAACCCCTCGTTCCAGCTTCTTTCTTTTTAACATATCATTCAGCAAATGAGAGCTATACCCGTGACCTTATTCTATGCATTACGTTTGCCTTGTAAATGACAAAATTAATGTCCTTGTTTTGGCAGGCAAACAAAACCCTAATGTCTCCTTCTAATATAAAGTGCAAGGTTCACATGGAACTCTCTGTATATCACCAGGGCACATCTACAACTAACCACAATGCCCTATCACACAACAACACGTACGTGTTGAAAACAACATTTTAATTTCTTTCCCTATATTTGATAAAGCTTGATATAATATATACATACATATATATAGTTAGAAAATTTATTAAATAAAAAATAAATTTGTAACGGTTAAATTTAATGAAGTTTTAAATTTAAATTAAATTAGAAAAAATCATTATATGTTTCAAATTAAATTAAAGACTATAACTATTAAATAATTTAATTAAATTTTAATTTTGAATTAAATTAAAAAAACTGTTATATGATTTTAATTCAATTTAATTCATAACGTTTAAGGTTATTTAGTGCTCTAGCACCACCTCCTTCTACTAGTATAAAAAGGGGTGCATTCCTTCATTATCAACACACCAATTCTTAGAATTCTCTACTACTTCTACAATTATCTTCTTCCTCTCTAGTTCTTCTTTTTGGTTTTGAGGTGTGTTGGTCAATAGTGATAGTTTTTTACAAAGCTCAGTTCGTCAGAATAGTGACGAGGTGCTAGTCAGTTGCTCATCTATCATTGTATCCTGAAAAACAAACGTCGATCTAACTCTTACACCAACGTGAGAGACGAATTTATTTTAAGGACACTGAATGTTACACAGGCCTCAATTTCATCTTACTTAAATTTTGCTCTGTTCAATTTGATTTATTTATAAACTTATTATGTTATTGGTTATAAGTCTATTGATGTTTGAGTTTTATTGTTTATGTTAATATTATTTTAGTTATTGATTTATTTGTCGTTACATTATTGCTAACATATATATAGAGAGAGAGAATGATATATATATATATATATATTTGTGTGTGTATAGAGAATGATTAATATATAGTGTAAATGCTTTCAACACCCAGTTTTAGCTTTTAGCTCCTAATATAAAGATAAATGTTAAAACGATTTAAAATATACTCACGCTTACGTGACACTGCCCCTGTTTGAAAGAATTTTTCTTTAGTGTTTTTTGAGCAAAAAATATTTTAGCTCTTAATATAAAGATAAATGTTAAAACGATCTAAAATATACTCACACTTACGTGACAATGCCCCTGTTTAAAAGAATTTTTCTTTAGTGTTTTTTGAGCAAAAAATATTTTTAGAGCAATACTTGCTTTGAACAAAATTATGTTGAAAATAAAAAATAATTTTCTACTTTTAGAAGAAGACGAGAAAGACTAGTGTTTTTCCTAAAAGTATTTTTCGAAAAAAAGTAATTTTAAAAAAGCTCTCTCCGAAATGGCTAATATACAATATCACTACTGCGCGAGAGAAAGAAGCTAACAATATAAATTCTTACTTGTTTTTTTTTTCTATTTTTTTCTATTTTACCCAAATCTCTGAATTATCAAGTAACCCCCAATTACAATTTTTTAAATGATTATGCCCTTCAAAATTCAAAGCAATTTATAAATCACATTGTAATTAAAGTAAATTTTGATAGTGAAACCACACTCAAGCATTTTTTTTTTCGGTGTATAATAACAATTTTTGTCTACAAATTTTAAACATTGATAACAGTGATTGTTTACTTATTATTAATAGAATCTTCAAACAACAACTTGGCCTATTATCAGTACATGGATAACTCCGGCATTCATATATTTTTCTATAAAATATTAGTTTATCCACAAACTGTACTTAAGGTTTCCCACAGTTATTTATTATCTTTAATTTGTTATCATAAATTTTAGATCAAAGAATTTAAAATATTTTACAGCAAATTAAATATTTTATGCTTGAATTAATAATCCTCTAAAATTGAGTTTACCAAAAGACATTATGGATTTCAATTATCAAAATAATAAAATCAATTTTAAGTAAAAATAAAAAATATTTTTTACTTGAAATAATAAATATTAAAAATAAAAACAATTTAAAATAAAAAAATTAATTTTTATTAACATAATAAAATTGTTTTTTTTTTTGGTATTGATTTTTCAGCACTTCAAAATCGTGATAAATTTCTCAATCACACCTTTTAGTTCGCTCTCCGAACTAGCGAACCAACCCTTGTTAGTATAAAATTGGTTTTTATCAAATAGATTCTATCCAAGTGACAGAACCACACGTTGGAACCAATGAAACTCTCGCTGGGAAATAGGTCTCTAGTGAGATTTTTTTCACAAAAAAGAAAATGACATAAAATCAGATTTCAACACTTTTTTTGAAGCAAAAGAAATTGATTTGAGGATAAAAGAAGATGACTTTGAAAGATATTTAAGGTTAGATGCTTAAAGATTTTTTTGGATAAAGAAGAAGGGGGTGAAGTTTGGGTGTGGATAAAGTGAAGAGAGTTATTTTGTGATTGTGATTGGGATAAAGAGAGAATTGAAATTAATTTTTAAAATTAGGGAGTAAAGAGTGTTTTTTTGTGAGTACAAACAGAACCCTGTTTTTTAGTGCCTAAAGTATATTACGAGCCTCAGACCGCCTTGGCCACCCTTTAGTCTCGATAGAAGTTGTAGGGTCAGCATATGCCACAGGTGCTCTCATAATTAATCTTGGTTGTACCATTTGTTAGTTATTATTAGTTTAGGCTTCCTAAAATGCTGATCCAGGCATAAGATTATTTCAGCTTGAATTCTGGTGTGACCCTATAAAGACCAGAATCCATGGAGACCCCTGCAAAATCATTATATGATATCCATGAAAATTATAATTCATGACTGCACAATCAAAGATAAATAGTGAAATTTCTCTATCATGCAACAATTATATGATATTATTCAGATTGCATTAATATCAATGTTAAAGCAGTAACGAGAAAGCAATTTAATTGTGCAAACAAGACAAAACACTAATCTAAATCCAAATTGACTATATTCAAACAAACATTCAACTGTCTCAAATAAGTTCTCGGCACAGGTGTGCAAGAGTAAGAATTTCATGAAACTTGCATTTCAATATTTACAAAAAAAAAAAATCACTAATACCCAAATTACAAATGACGACAATGCAACTAACAGCAACAGTTGGGACTAGGGAGAAGTTGCTCATGAACTATTACAACAAAAACAAAGTTGCATGGCATTTCTCAATTGTCACTGAGCAATCGATGCATGGACACACTATACATGGAAGATTGCATACACAAACAGTCTTACAAGATGACAAGTGATTTGTCGAATTTGCTGTTCTTGGTACATTGTTAGATGAGAGATGATTAAAACTGATGATATTTTTGTGGTAAAGAGTAAACCTTACGTAGAGACTATAGAGCAAGATGGGTTAGTGAGGAAGCCTATCCATGGCGTTAATACGAGCAACACAGCTACGGTTGGGATGCATATACTTCTCGTAAGTGACAATTAAAGGCCCTTTACTTGCTACTCTCTGGAATTTCAATATCATATTTGCACAAGCTCTGCAGAGAATTAACAGGATACAATTTATTGTGAATTCTTTAAAACACTAGTAAATTATTGATGGAGATAGATACCTGAGCTGTGGTTCTTCATAGCGTGCATGTTTGCAGAGCAATGGGGTCCATGCTGGTGTCATATGCAAAGTGCATCTAGCAACATATATAGCTGATGCAGATAATAAGGATGCTTTGAAATTTAGAGCCTCGTATTCAACCAAGCATAGCTCAATGAGGTAGAATGATAGGTGTTCAAGCTGGTACCAAAAAAAAATAAAGATAGATTTAATATTTTATTGATTGTGCTGTTTATAATCCTTTCATCTTGAAATAATTACAACAGACCTCTGTATCTGACTGTGCAGCCTTAAGAAACCTTAACATGAAAACATATGGAGTTGGTATATTCAGCCGGAACATCAACTTCTCAAGAATACATTTCTCCTGAAAATACAGGTAAAAGTTCAGCCCATTGCAAAAACAACAAAGCAACCACATGGGATATTCTGAAGATGCAAACCATTGCAAGCATTTGAACACTTGTATATGAGCCAGACGAGAGGATAATTAAATCTCTGACCTGTATTAAATTGCAAGAAAGAAGACACGAATGAGAAAATAAATTTGGCGATGAAATGCATGGAAAGCGTACTTGTTGACAGAAATGTTGGTGTTAGCTTGATATCTACAAGCCTCTACCTGACAGCTATAGATTTTTATTTTTTTTTAAAAGAGACTATAATGTACTATATATATATTGGAGAAAAAGTTGTATGAACTGTACAAAGAGAAAGAAAGTAAAGTGGCTAACACAAAACCCTATGGTGAAACAATGTTTCCCCACCCACTAAGCCAGGCCCCAAGAGAATGACCCAAGGATAATGAACTATTAGCTACCCAGAAAGAAGCTAACATTTGAGACTTTTCCCATACTCTAGATACCGGACAAAACTTGTCATGGAATACACTATTATTCCTCTCTTTCCACAACGACCAAAGAACCGCCAGACAAACCACCCTCCAATGATCCCGCCAAGGATGTCGTGTAGAGTTCATGAATGGGAAAATGTTCCAATCCTCCGGATCAACAATAGCATTGTCCATAACCGGGAAGTGATGACACCATCTACACCATATCTCTCTAGACTCTAGCGACCAGGCAACCCCAACAGATATGCTGCACAAACTCCGAATCTTGGCCACACAAGAAGCACCAGAAAGGACAAAGACATGTGGGAAACGTTTTTGAAGCATGTCTCCCGTGTTCCACTTCCCATGGCTAGCTACCCAACCCAAAAATTTAACTTTAGAGGGAACCTTGGCTTTCCAGATGGAGAGGAAATAAGGGGATGAGAGTGTGGAGAGATCGTTGAGGATGGCGGCGTGAGGATTTGGTGGTGAAAGAGTCAAATGGGTCCTATGGCCAAGACAATCAATCAACAACCCCAAATAAATGACAACATGCTAATATACTGAGTAATGATGCACATCATCCTCATCCCTAGAAGAGTGCCTATCTAGATGAAAATCCCAAGACAATGAAGGATCATCAAGATTTCGAATGAATTCAGACACAGGCCTATTATGCAATTGTGAATGGCGATATAGATTGGGGAACAAAGATTGAAAAGTGTTGTTCCCACACCATAGATCCTCCCAAAAACGAATGAAGTCCCCATTTCCAAGTTTGAGTCTGATGAGAGAGGAAGGAAAAAAAGGATAGATGGATGAAATAAATTTCCATGGGCTCCTAAAGGTAGTTCTAGGAGCTAAACCAGCAATCCAGTGCGTGTCACGAATACCATGCCTCCTACAAATGATCTGCCTCCACAGCTGATCCTTTTCAAATGCAAACCACCAAAGCCATTTTCCCACCAAAGCTTTATTTTTGCTTATAATGTTTCCAATACCTAGGCCCCCCTGATCAACCCGCTTCTGAATTAAACTCCATGACACCAGATGAGAGCCGTGTATCTTCTCATCATTCCCCCAAAGGAAATCTCTCATTAGCTTTTCAATCCTAAATCCCACCTTCACAGGAATTCAAAAACTGACAGATAATAAGTAGGAAGAGCATCCAATACAGATTTAATCAAAGTGAGTCTTTCCCCTTTGGATAGGGAACTTCTCTCCCACCCGTCAAGTCTTCTTGACACCTTAGAAATCACTGGATCCCAAAAATCCATTCTAGAGGGATGGCCGCCCAAAGGCATGCCAAGATATTTCAGGGGCCACGAACAGGAGGAACAACCAACAAGTTGAACCATAGAGTCCAACCAGCCTTGATCAATATTTATACCCGCCAATTGGCACTTATCCATATTGATCACCATGCATGAGAGCCAGCAATACGTCTTTACCACCATAGAGGCATTATCAATACACCTCTCGTTTCTTTCCAGAAAGAAAAGTGTATCGTCAGCAAACTAAAGATGAGTGACCTCTGCATCATCCCGACCCATTCTAAAGCCTGAAATCAGAATTTCCTTTCTAACCCTGTCCATCATCCAACCCAAAACGTTCCCAACCATGGTAAAGAGAAAAGGAGACAGAGGGCATACTTGACAGCTGTAGATTTTGGGTTCAGTGGTTATCTAACATGGGCGTTAGAGCCCTAGTTCATAAGAGATCTTGAATTGAAGTCTCTTTATTAGCATTTGCATATTTGGTATTTGGTATATTTCTAATTTTGTATCTCCCTTCTATCTCTCAACAGGCAAGATATGGCTACACATGAGGGAAAAGATGTAAGTTATAGCTTAATGAATATTGTTATGCCTCGCCTATCAACTATTTCTTTTGGGTCAAGTGGTTATCCAATATATCAAAATGATAGTTTTAAAGAGGTCCTAGGTTCAAGTCTCTTTATTAGCATTTTATATTCCCCAATCAGTATTTTGGCACTTGTATTCTCTCTCTCCATGCTATCTTGGTATGTATTGTTGGGCCTCTACTTCACAAATATACCTTTGGGCTCAGTTGTTATCTAACAAGAAAATTACAGGATTGTAAAGAATACCCTAGGATGCCAGAAGTCCTCATATTTGGAGCCTAACAACAGTGTTGTAAGGCCAACTAGCTGCATTTCTTTTATATCAATCTTGACCTCAGAAAGATATCTGTCAAATAATGCAACCATGAGAAAGACGGTTTCCTGCATCAATTCAAATTTGAGGTGTACCTGTAAACAAAGAAAAGTTCTAAGTATGTGCAACCTGCAAGGAAGAAAAGCATATACAACTGTGCAAAATGTGACACAAAATGTGACACAAATCTGATAAATCACAAGCAGATAAAAGGTAGGCACTATACTTCGATTAACCAGTTGATTAGTACTCCTCGCATTTTAGGAGTTACATCTGTCTGAGTTGCCATGTAGTTTTCCATGGATGGATATTGCGCCTACAATATTAAGAACCATTAATTGAGGCATAAAGGCATTAATACAATTAAACAAAGAGAGAAAATATTTTGGTTGAATACAACATAAGCTAATCATCAGTTATCAAAAAGCAGCACTAGGCCAACAGGAACAGCAAAAATGAAACAAATACATTGTCTTCAGAATTCAAAAGTTGCCAAAGAAACCCACATGTGACCACACACACATCCTTGTGCACAAATATTAAACAAACGTAAGTTGTAACTGTACCATATGTACTACCTTTTGTTGATCAAATTTATACTTGTATCACAAAGCCAAATTTGCTCCCTTACCCATCTATTTATGAGAAACAACTTTTTTTCAAACTGCATGAAGCAATATAGATATGTTGTGGTTGATTTCATGATCGATTGACGACAACTACAATGAGTGTAAGAAATTGTAATCCTTGTGAAAAGTAGGTCTCTTTAATCGCTTTAATTAAATTTTAAAGTAATCGTAGATTATGAATTGAATTTTGATTCCATGTAATTTTGAAGTCCTCAAAAAACTAAAAATCATTGGAGATTGAGAACATGATAGATTGAAAAAAGATTGGCATGATTGGAGTTCTAGATGAGCTGGGACCACAAAGATCCAAAATGCAAATTACGCATGGAATCCCAGTTGAACTGTGAAACTCAATTGACGGGGAATCTTGATAGAGATTGTGTCCTGAAATTAAGTGTTGAACTTCAAGAAAATCAACCCAGCTAGCAATGAGGAATCTTAGGGAGACGGGGTTTGGAAGAATTCTAATTGGAGAGGGGAATTCTTAGCATTTTAATTGTGCCATCAGTTCAACCACAGTATTTTTGCAAGAGTCATAGAGAATGTTAAGGCCCCCTTTGGTAACTCTTATTTTATCTAAATATTTAGCTCTAAATGTAGTATACCTTATTCAAAGCAACCAATATTTTAAGCTTGTATTCCATTAGAAAGTAAGGTTTTTTGGTCAAAAAAAGCATGTAGACTACTTAATAATACATTGAATATGCTCTTAATTTCCACATATCTAAAGGTATTTCACTATTTCACAAAGAAAAAAAAAATTGCAAGCTATTAGGTAGCACTAACAGGTGAGATAACAGGGTGTGTTTAGAAACTTTGCCCTACATGTAGTCATTTGGTTACTATAAATGAGGACAAACTTTTAGCAACAAGCCACTAGTTCCTTTGTTTTCACTATTGACACCCTAAAGGTCATAGGGAGCTAGGACCCTAGTAATCAAGCTCAATAATGGGGGTGTAAGGGACTCGGATAACCCATGGCTATACCACAAGCCATAGAAACTCCCACATTGTAAATGGAGAGACTTGAGCCTCCAACCTCAAGGGAGATGTGGGAGGAGGTGCCTTGACATTTGATCTACAAGTGGTTAGCAATGTCCCATTAGTCCTAAGTCCAATCAAGCTTCATCCAACCTAGACTTATTAATTATTATAGATTGTCTAGGTTATAGCAAAATCACTCGACCTAAAAAGTTATAGCAAATAGGTGGAAGCCCAACAATGCATATCAAGCTATTGTTAACACCCCCTTAACGTGCAGCATGTGGAAAAACAAAAGAGAGGTAAAAGAAGAGACAAATATCAATCATGCAAATGGGGAACATGCAAATGCCAACAATGAGACTAGAACCCAATCGAGATCGATTATAAAACCAATGCTTTGATACCATGTTCGAAACCACTAGACCTAAAAGTTATTGTTGATAAGTGGAGGCCCAACAACGCATATCAAGCTATTCGTAATAGTATAGGCCCAAACCAAGCTGACCAAGCATTGGCCTAAAATGAACCATCAATCCACGGATTGAATTGCCACTCCTATGTGAGAGAAAATGAAACTGAAAGTTTCTTGGTTTTTTTAGAGTTAAGATATATATTTCAGTATTTTGAAAACAAAAGTGAATATTTATTCATTTCAGAGGTTGAAGCCATAGAAATATTAAGGCTAGATATTTATCTTCTAAAAGGTTCTACATGTACTTCCCATTAAAGCACAGTGAGTCAAGTGAAGGAATGATTTGGCACATCTCATTGAAATTGAAAGAAAGATTTACAAGACCACAATTTGGCCAGCCATAATTTTTAGAGCAAAATATTGGGCAGTAAAGAAATAACACAATATCAATCTATGTATTAAAAAAAAAAATTGAATGTAAAGATCAATATGCGATAAGTCATTAAAAGATAAAATTATAAATGAGCGTATTCAAGAAATTCTAAGAGTAGCCCCACTTGGAAATAAGATGAGCGAGAACAGATTAAGATGGTTTGTACACATAAAACAAAGATCATTTTGACAATTTATGGTAATGATAGGGCAAGAGAAGACCTAAAATTGCATGAATAGAGATACTTATGAAAGTTATAACTACTTGCAATATAATTGTTGACTTAGCCTTTGATAGAGTAAAGTGGAGGAAGTGGATTCAAACTGAGACTTAAGATGTTGACAAAAACACATTAGACAGCTTTTTTTTAAGTAAGTTTTGAGTAATTTAACAAGGTAACCTTACACTAATAACTTTTCTCATCGAAAGAGGAGTAAAAACTAAAAAGGTAATAAAGCATCAACCTTAACTCACAACAAGCTACAATGACTACGCCTATTTCTTTGTTGAAAAACACAATTTTAGTGTCAATAGTAACAAGTTGGTTTAGGTTACATAATTAACCTAACCCACTAGAGCCACGCAATGTTAGTCCAGTCTGATTATTAATTCTACTCAAAGGCACCTCTAATCAAGGTATGTGTCTTCACATCTTCTCTTAGTTATGCATGTGTCATATTCAATTCACTTTATGTCTTTTTACTCTTTAGAAGCTGATGAATAAGCGACAAGTTATAACTAATTCACTAAGGTTGGTTGAGGATATGGCCCACCCTAGAGCCAACCCAATGTGATTAAAAAAAAACAATAGTATATGACCAAAATTTGGTCAAATCATATCGTCTTAGTAACCAAGCCTACCTTGAATTGAAACCCACTTAACTGAGTAGCAATCTTGATCAATTTCGCTCACAAGTCACAAGTTAATCAATCAATCCAAGTAACTTGGAATTCCAACTTATTCAATGCATTCAATATTATTTAAATTGGCTCAACGAATTAGACTAATTAAGCTTTAACCACTTTGAGCTCTTACCATTCGACTCAATTAAGTAACTAAAAATATTAAAGAAAAGTTTGGTCAGCCAAGCATTTCTCTTTTAACTAACAGTAAAGGTGATGGAAGCAATGTTGAGTCGTAGATGTTCAAAAAATAGAAGATAGGGTAAGGCCTTACTTTTACTAATCTGGACTAAAGGATCAAAGATCTCCTTGGATCCCACAATGGGTAACACCTTCTTCCCGTCATATACATTGTAAACCCTCCTTCCTGTTTCCTTTGGTAGCAGCTCCATGTTGAGCCTTTGCATATAGGCCTAGACATGGGTTAAGGTGGATAAGTCCCATTCTAATTATTACATGATTGGAGTTTGGGAAAGTAAAGATGGAGGTTAGGTTGATCTGATCAGGTTGTTATCGCACCACACCAAGAAAACAAACAGAATGATGGCTTGGATTTATGGGCTTGGTAATACAAATGGCCTCCAAATGTGAGCTCAAACCGACCAACCTGATTGATTTAAGAGCACGTCAACCAGTTTGTTTGGTCTTCAAGTGTTTTGATCACCCCTAGTTATAAAATATCCAAACATGTCAAAGCATCATAGTATAGCCCCATCAAAATCCATTGGTAGTTATTTGATTTGCATTCATAAGGGAAGAACCCTCATTTTTTGTTTGCCTAGCAAGTCCTCAGCTTCCTATGTATGAGATGCAAATTATTGTCTTAGTTTTATTTTCAAATGCTATTTGGTATTTATCATTCCATTATTTTCATCAAGTCTTGAGTTATTTTAAGTTAGCATCTTCATCAAGCATCCTTGTGTTGGTCATGTATGAAGCCAACGAATTCAGAACCTTGCCAATGTATGAGATCAAAATAGTAGACATTTCTTCTTCAATACCCCATAGAGTTAAACTTTTAAGTGCATAGTTATAATATTGATCACAATTTTCAATATAAAGAAATGTGGAAATATAAATATGCAGAAGGCAATGTGTTCCCAATCAAGCTTGACACAGTTTAACTTATTGGAATGCTGGTGAACCAATTTCTATAAAACAACACGTTTAGTAGTAGTTCTTATAATACAAAAGCTTATGGATGCAGCAAAGGCACATAATCAATTGATTTACAAAAAAATAATGCCAAATTGATACTGAGAAACAATTTTGTACTTCTGTATTATTAGGCATAAACCTTGTAATAATAGAGCAGTTGTATTTAGTAAATATGTCTTACTAGACATGCAAAGCTACACTAATGAATAAAGACTCTGATTGCTTTCTTACTATGGTTAACAGGAGGCAATTATTAAACCATATCATCAGTTTCATTGAGTAGAAGAATAGATTAGGGGGCAAAGATTAGTAGAAATCGTGACATAGATAATAGATATGAAACAAAATAGGTAGGTGAAAGGAAAACTAGAAGAGAGCAACAGCGTGGACTCACCTCCATAACCCAGTAATATTGATAGATGTCATCAATGTATACAGCTACTTCAAGGGGATTAAGATTATCATCAATGCAGGGTAGCTTATCCTGGTTAATTACCTTACCGGACTCCCCCAGCAACTACCATAAACCATACCAATTTCAATAGAAATGCGTAAGAAGAGAAATATTAAAAAAGGGAGAAATTATTTTTTTTTAAAAAAAGTACTTTAAAGCATGTCCTAACCTCTGATCGTGCCATTAGGGAAGATGTAAAAGACCTCCGACGAATACACTTGGTCCTAGAAATGATATCTGCCGTAACAATGCTTGGGTTGCTATTCTCATCTGATGAAGGCTTTTCAAGATTAGACTCATGTGAAACTGTAAAAGCAACGTTCTTGGGAACAACATTTGTTGGTATTTTCCCTTTCTTTTTCAATGTAGTCACAGCAGCAGATGTAGACATCTTTGAAGCTGAATTGCACTTGGATTTTGAAGTCACTTGACCACTAAAGACTGAAAGAGAACTTTTCCCAATTGGCTGAATCATGAATGAAAAACATAAGTTTGAAATTGGTTATTTGGCTGGAATACAAGGGTTAGTCATCTTTTTTCTAATTACCAAAGTGCACACAAAGTTGGTAATAGAAGAGGAAACAATACTAATAATTTAATAGCACTACACAAAAGCAATTAGAATTTGAGAAAGTCCTAAATTTCTAGGTTAATTTCACAGCTTAATCCACCAGAAATTGATGATTCATCAAGGATCATTATTAGTTGACAAAAAATTTCAGTCCAATAAAAAATTATGATTTGGGATGACTATAAGGATGTAATTTACCTAAGAACGACACTCTTGTATATAGGGCTATGCCCATGTCAATACAATGAATGCATGGTAATATGTAATGTGGTGTAACCATATATTTTTATGATGTAAAAGAGCTGATTTTCAAAGAGAATCAGCAACATCCAACTTATGGCCTTACATTAAAAAAAAAATGTACTTTTTTATGTTTATTATGAAGATATTTTCTTTGGCTTTTCCATTTAATAGTACATCATATTAGAATGAAACATGTGTACACAGCCCCATATCAGCTATTGACTATTCGGCACCATGTCCAGCAACTTGCCCCCATACTGTACCTTTTTTTTCAACAATCAAGACTCATGAATCAAAGGAAATTAGACAATAATGGGCAGCCCTGGTAATTAGAGGAGCAAGGCCCAAAGCCACAACAAGCCCAATAAGACTATGACCACTCCCTATCTCTTGGAGGTTAAGGAGATGAAGCCCGACCTCCTAGAGGTATGGAGATGCCATTTACCACTCAAGCGAGTGACTGTTGGTCCCATACTGTACTTTAAAACATATTAATTTGTTTTCACATAAGATGGAGCTAGTTGGGCATTAAAAAAAAAAAACACAAGTCAAAACTTCTCAGCTTCCTCGTGAAGATAAGGATTTAGTGCACTGCAATTCATTGATTTATATTCCTTTTGTATTTTTTTTTCTTGATATTGAGAAAGATCCAACATTTTCTTGCAGAAGCTCAAACTTAGTGATTTTGAGAAATTCTAAACTGGTCCTTATTCTATCCAATAGGAAACTTAGGATTGGCGTAGATAATAAACCTATTAGAAACCAATGAACCCAAAAACTATAGTTGATAGATGAAGACTCAACAATCATTAACACTTCCCTCACATGCAACCCCATCCTAGACATGGAGAGACTAAAGAAAGATAGAAGAAGGGACAAACACCAATCATGGAATGGAAAACATACAAACACCAACAACAAGACTTAAATCCAAAACCTCTTAAAAAACAATGCTCTAATACCATGTTAGAAACCATTGAACCCAAAAGCTATAGTTGATAGGTGGAGGCCCAAGAATGCATATCAAGCTATCATTAACAAAACCTAATACTTCACGTCTTCTATAGTAGTAATTTAGTATGCTAATTCTATTCGTTCTTTTGTATAATTTTTTTTTTGTTTTTGGAAGTTCAAAATTTCTTTTTGTTGCTAGGTGTTATTGGAAGTACTGAACTCTTGAAAAGTGTTGCCCTACTAACCCTAACCACATCAAATTGAAAATTTTGGATAAAAAACTATGTCCATACAATCCTTAACCACATTATTTAATTTGCAAAGGCAAGTAGGGTACTTGAAAAGGAGAGCCTTGGGGAAATAGTAAGAGTTATCGTCATGCGACTAGGTCGTCAAGAGTTCGAGTCATGGAAACAGCCTTCAGTGATGCAAGGTAAGGTTGTGTATAGACTCAAAAAGTGGTCCAATCCTTCCCCGGAATCTAGCACCGAGGACGGAGCTTCATGCAACAAGCCGCCCTTTTTTTAAGTAGGGTACATGAAATCTTTGTGCTCAATCGCGGTTCAAGAATAGAATATCCAATAAGCAAAAAAGACACTCATGCAGCGACAATTAAAATTATACTAACTTAAGGGCATCCCATTTTGTCTGCACTGTGGGGACCACCTCAAGTGGGAGACAAAACGAAAAGTTTGAAGAATGGTTGGTGGCCGCCCTCGCTTGAGGTGGTCCCACAAATCTCCACCTCCACCTCATGTGGAACAGGACTCCTCTATACCTGCAATCTCTCTACAGATAGCAAGCTTCCTTCAAAAAACTGTTGCTGCCTCCATTAGTGCCCTTAGGCACTCCGAACTCGTGAGATGTTGATCAAGTCCAAACAATGTTGGAACTTGATCCCTGTAACCACCTTTGTAAGCATATCTGCGGGGTTATCTGCAGTCTTGATCTTTTGCAAAAGAATACTCCCTTCTTCTACAATTTCTCGAACAAAATGAAAACGAACATCAATATGCTTCGTTCGACTGTGATGAACTTGGTTCTTTGCTAAACAAATGGCATTCTGGCTGTCGCAGAAAACTTCAACATTCTTCTGCACAATTCCCAAGTCTTTAGTCAATCCATGGAGCCAGATTGCTTCCTTGAAAGCTTACGTTACTGCCATGTACTCTGGCTCTGTAGTGGACAAAGCAACTGTTGACTGTAGTGTTGATCTCCAACTCACTGGTCCTCCTGCCATAGTGAAAACATAACCAGTAGTAGATCTGCGCTTGTCAAGATCTCCAGCATAGTCCGAATCCACATATCCGACTAGATGCTTACAACTTTTCTTATCTCTCTCGAACTTTAAACCAATATCCACAGTACCATGAATATACCGTAGAATCCACTTTACTGCTTGTCAGTGGCCTTTACCGGGGTTGTGCATGTAACGACTTACCATACTTACAGCAAGTGAAATGTCAAGTCTGGTACACACCATAGCATACATCAAGGCACCAACTGCATTTGCATATGGAATGTTCTCCATTTGCTTCTTCTGATCTTCGGAATTTGGTGACATTGATGTACTTAGCTTGAAATGTGGTGCCAATGGTGTGCTCACAGGTTTTGTGCCATTGCCAATGCCAAAAATTTGAAGAATTTTCTTCAAATACTGAGTCTGAGTCAAACAGATTGTGCTTTTGGCTCTGTCTCGAGTTATCTCCATCCCGAGAATTTTTCTGGCCTCTCCAAGATCCTTCATTTCAAACTCTAAGCTCAATTGAGCCTTCAACTTGTTGATCTCCACCTTGCTTTTAGATGTGATTAACATATCATCTACATATAAAAGCAAGTAGATAAATGTACCATCTTGAAGTTTGCGATAGTAGACACAATGATCAAACTGACTCCGGGTATATTTTTGCCCTCGGATGAAGCTGTCAAATCGCTTGTACCACTGTCTCGGTGACTGCTTCAGGCCATACAATGACTTGCTCAACTTGCAAGCCCAATTCTCTCTTCCTGGTACTTTGAATCCATCTGGTTGAGACATATATATCTCCTCTTCCAAATTACCATACAGAAAAGCAGTTTTGACATCGAGTTGGGCTAACTCGAGATCAAACTGTGCAACCAAAGCCAATAATATTCGAATTGACGAATGCTTAACAACAGGTGAGAATACCTCATTGTAGTCAATTCCTTCCCTCTGAGCGTAGCCTTTTGCTACCAGTCTGGCTTTGTATCGGATACTATCTGTGCTGGGAGAGCCTTCTTTCTTAGCGAAAACCCATTTGCAGCCAATTGGTTTCTTTCCTTTCGAAAGTGGAACCAACTTCCAAGTCTGATTCTAATGGAGTGATTTCATCTCCTCATTCATTGTCATTTTCCACTTATCACTTTCCATACTCTGGCTAACATCTTTGTAATTGTATGGAATATCATCTCCGGTGACTGGTAATGCATATGCAACCATGTCAGTGTACCGAGCAGGTTTGCGGATTTCTCTTCTTGGTCGACTGGTGGCAATTGATTCTGGTTGTTGACTGATGTCTGGTCCTGGAGCCTCCACCTCAACTGAGATTTCCTCCTCATGTTCTTCAGGATGGTTGGATATCTCTGCTGACTTGCTAGGAGTTACGGGAATATCTAACTCCACATGCTGATGCAAATCTGGATCTCGATTTTCTTTATCAGAAACTGTATGCTTTGACATCACAGATTCGTCAAAAGTTACATCTCGACTTAGTACAATCTTCTTTGATTCAGGGTTCCATAGTCGGAAAGCCTTAACTCCTTCACTAAAGCCCATGAAAATCGCTTTCTTGGACCTAGGATCCAGTTTGGATTCCTTCACATGGAAATATGCAGTGCATCCAAAAATGCGCAGAGAATCATAATCTGAAACGGGTTGTCCAGACCATACCTCCTTGAGTGTTTTGTCATCTAGTGTTGTTGCCGGAAGTCTATTTATGATATAAGAGGCATATGACAGCTTCAGCCCAAAATGCCTTGCTCAGTCCAGAATGAGATAACATGCAGCGAACTTTATCTACCAAAGTACGATTCATGCATTCAGCAACACCATTTTGTTGTGGCGTGCCTGGTACTGTGAAATGTCTGACTATCCCTTCATTCTCACAAATTTTCAGAAATGGGTCTGACTTGTATTCTCCTCCATTATCATATCTGAGTCTCTTAATCTTCCTTCCCGTTTGGGTTTCTACCATTTTCTTCCATCTAAGAAAGATATCTAGCACTTCAACTTTATGCTTCATGGTATAAACTCAAACATAGCGTGAGAAATCATCAATGAGAGTAACAAACCAACGTTTACCGCCCAATGAAGCATTTTGAGAAGGTCCCCAAACGTCGGTATGAACATAATCCAATGTTCCTTTTGTGCGGTGGATTGCAGTTCCAAACTTGACTCTCGTCTGCTTTCCTAAGATACAGTGCTCGCAGAAGTCAAGTTTCCCCGTCTTTGCACCTTTCAGAGAACCTTGTTTTATCAAGGTTTGAAGAGCCTTCTCTCCAACATGTCCGAGCCGCATGTGCCAAAGTCTGGATGTGTCCAAGGAAACATCATTAGAACTGGAGCAAGCTGATACACTTCCGATTACTGTGTGTCCGTCAAGGAAATAGAGATTTCCTTTCTGAGTACCCTTCATGGCCAAGAGTGCTCCACGTACAACCTTCAGAACTCCACCTTCAATGGTTACCTTGTCACCGCTGGAATCAAGGACTCCTAGGGAGATCAGATTTTTCTTCAGATCTGGGACATATCTGACTTTCGGGAGTCGTCTTGTTGTACCGTCATGCATCTTAAGTCGTATAGTTCCAATACCCTTTGTTTGGCAGGTATTGTTGCTGTCCATGAGCACGACTCCTCCATCGAACTCATCCAATTTGGAGAACCAATGTCGATTCGAACACATATGATAGGAACATCCGGAATCTAATATCCATCTATCAGACTAATTGTCTATAGATGAAACTGAGAATGCACTTGTCCTGTACTTGTCCTCCAGTTGCTTCCAGAGACTTGTTGCCATAGTCTCTTTCACGACAAAGTACTTCTGATCTTTTGCCAAACAGAGTCTGATTGTTCCACAAGCTTGACGATTTACGAAATTCCACTCATCATAGGACATATCCTTGGGCTTGGTTTCCAAGGCGATATGTGATCCTTCCCGGAATAATAGATCTTGAACTTCGCATTGCCACATGCCAAAGTTGTTGGTGTCGTTGAATTTCTCCACCTCGAACTTTGCGTTGGACATCGAACTTCTTTGCCAAGGCCTGCTTGTGCTTGGGATTTCCTCCACCATTAAGAACGAAGATATGTATGACGCCGAAAAGTGCTTGAAAAATGATAAACAACTCCAACTAAGCTATATCAATAACTTAGGAGCTGAATCTGGAGAAACTGATTGCAAGGTTGCGTCCGGAACGGTCGAAAATGGTGGAAACGAGTCTGACTTTGCTGAAATCAGACGAAAAATGAGCCGGATATGGTTGGTCAACCGAAAATGGATTCGGTCAACTGTCGGGCCGAAACGGGCTGGGCCGGGATGAATAGTGTCGGACCGAAACGGGCCGGGGTCGGATGAACAGGGTCGGGCCGAAAAGGATCTGGGGGGAGGATAAACAGTGTCAGGCAAAAACGAGCTTGGTCCGGGGGAACAGTGTCGGACTGAAACGGGCTGGGCCGGATGAACAGCGTCGGGCCGAAATAGCAGAGTGCGTGGGCTGGGCCATATGAACACTGCCAGGCCGAACGAGTTGGATCGGGGAGGAACAGCGTCGGGCCGAAGCGGGCTGGGCTGGATGAACAGTGTCGGGCAGAAACGGATCCTTGGGACGGATCCGGGTCAGAACTTGGATCCGGATCGGATGAACAGCGTCGGGATGAACAATGTCGGCAAACGTTGTACAGGAATCAAACTTTGATCGGCTCTTGGTAACTCGTTTGTTGTCCGTTTTTCTCGCCGTTTATTGCGTTGGACTCCTGAAAACAAGAGCTACCTCCACGGGTGATCAGAAAACAGTTCCAATCACTTTTACAGAATCTCGAAAATTTCGACGCAGTCTCAAAAAAATCGATAGAGGGTCCGTTTTTCTTCCAAAGCTTAACCAAGCTCTGATACCAAATTCTTCTGCAAAAGATTAAGACTGCAGATAACCCCACAGATATGCTTACAAAGGTGGTTACAGGGATCAAGTTCCAACATTGTTTGGACTTGATCAACATCTCACGAGTTCGGAGTGCCTAAGGGCACTAATGGAGGCAGCAACAGTTTTTTGAAAGAAGCTTACTATCTATAGAGAGATTGTAGGTATGGAGGAGTCTTGTTCCACATGAGGTGGAGGTGGAGATTTGTGGGGACCACCTCAAGTGGGAGACAAAACGAAAAGTTTGAAGAATGGTTGGTGGCCGCCCACAAGGGTGGCCACCAATTCGGCGCCGCCTAATCATTCGGCACCGAATTGTTCGCCGAAAGTTGACAATAAAAAATATATATATTATTTTATATTTTTTATAATTACAAAAATACCCCTAAATACTCCTATAAATAGAGTCTTACTTCATTCTTAAAAAATATTCCTGAGATCTATTCTGAGAGATCTAATTCAAGAGATCCAATCTGTAAGATCCACCTAAGGGTGAAGTAATACAAGTTTGTTGTCTCCCGTGGACGTAGGCAATTTGCCGAACCACGTTAAATATTGTTATCTTGTTTTTTCTTTCATGCTTTACCACGATTTCGCATAACATGAACAAATTAGAAAATTCTAATTATATAGGTCATGAAACAAAGGTTGAGCAATATAAACCCTCTTGTAACACACTTAAACAACCTAAGTTCATGTTAGCGTAGAGAAAAATTTTCCTACAAAATTTGCAACATCAAAAACAAATGTGAAAAAAAGGCATATATCTATCCATGGAACATTAGAAAATAAAGCACATAATTCGGTTTAAGATACCAGGTTGGCTAAAAATTATGGAAGAAATTATGCACTTGCAAGAGGCAAATCAAAAGCCTGTGCAACAAAGATGTTCTTAAAACAATGATAATATTTCCTCAATTTGTACAAGCAGCACAAATTAGAGCATGAAAAAAATATACATTAGAGTAAACCAACACTTCATCAAAAACAAGATCAGGTACAGTTGCAATGTGGATTCATAAATTCAGCTCCAATAAAAGGTGTTGTCACGTAGAAGGTTCAACATTAGACATAGCTAGACATAGCTATATAAGCCACTCTTCACAATAATTGCATTACTGGAAATTTACAATTGCATGCATGGTTTTTGTTGACGATACCTTGATATGCATTGTGGTGCCTCTATCTATCAGTTATATAGGTTCAATGGTTATCTAATATGGTTTCATAGCTCATGTTTGTGAGAGATTTTTGGTTCAAGTCTCTTCGTTAGCATTTGCATACTCCCCTTACGTTTAGAATTTTTTTATTCAGCTATTTCCCTTGTATTTCTCAGCATATAAGATGAAGCACATGAGGAGAGTTAGTGATAGTTTGATATACATTGTTGAGCCTCTACCTATCCACTTTAGCTTATTCATTCAATGAATATGCACCAGTATCAACTTTCAATGTCGATTATTACACTACCTAGTTTTGATTCAATCATACAACAACATGAGCTTTTACTTTTATTACTTTTTTGTTTCTTATTTTTGACGATCAGTTTCAACCAAAAATGTTAATGAAAATGGTCCTCAATGCTAATATGTGTCGGTTAATTTCACTTGCCAAGGCAACATTGAGAATCATGATTTGTGTATGCTAAGGCAATATGTGTCTGTTTTATGTATGCTACACTGAATTATGTTGGTTTTGTCAAGGTATTTTGATCCTTGTGTTATTTTTTCGAATTTCGAATTTCACATTGTGAAACTTAGGGTCCCCAATATTTCTCTACTGCTTAACTCTTTTATTCTCTCTCTACTCTTCTTATATAGGTCCCGTTTGGTACAACTTTTGCAAAAGTGCTTTTTCGAAGTATTTTGCAAAAGTTGTACCAAACAGGATCATAATCTAATTTGTTAGTTGCTGGAACCAATACATGCACAACATTGTAAAACTTTTCCCATGCCTCGATAAATTTCATAATACTGTCTCTATAACTATGAACAATGTTAATGCAAAGAAAGCATAATAGCATTTGGTTGGAAACAAAGCATGGAGAACATTGAACACCTTGAGAGATCTTCTTGATAATGTATTTACATCCACAGCAGCCTGACCCATTGGAACCCTACGAAACAAGAAATACAAAAGCAATAAAAGTAAACTTACCATAGCGATGATAGAAGTGAAAGACAACAAATATAACAAATCCTAAACCCATGCAGGTATCCTTGTACGCGAATTTTGCATCCCAAGGACACCAACAATTATGTTGAGCAAACAACATATATCTTCATATGTATGTATAATGTTAGTAGGCATTTATATCTAAAAGGAAGAAGTTGTGATGGCACTTAATCTGGATGTTGTAAAAAAGAGATGAGAAGCATGCACATACTCGTTTATCGAGGTACTTCTCTTTGTTTTACCCTTCCTGCATTATGACATGGTATTTATTTTGCTGATGCTTGCCACTTAGAACTTCTAAATAAACGATGGTGCAGAGACAAATACTTGAAACCATCACCAATTCATTTTTCATTATAACTCACAATGAAATAAAGCTGTCACTAGCCCGCATCTTCTGAAGAGAGCCCTTAGCATTGCTCACAACAGGCACTACCTTCCTTCTGATCTTAATTTTAACTAAATTAAAAAAAAAAAAAAAACTATAAATTAGATTCTATATATTTCTTTAAGTAATTCTATACAACTTAATGATAAAATTCTGCAGAATCACAAGCTCACCTGAACTGCCTGAACCGTTTTCTAAGCATTTGATGTAATCCTATAAAGAAAGGAAAAGAAAAGGGGAGAAAATTCCCCAAAGGGAAAAGGGTTGTTATTATTTGATTGTAGGATGCCACTACTTTAACATTCGCTGAACTCAACACACATGATGCAACCAAGTAAAAGGGTCCATTATCTCTTTTATTGTAAAGTGAAATAAAGATCCTTGGTGGTTCTCTTGCATCAATACTCTACTTACCATTAACAGGAGGTCACCTGAATTGACCAGTAGTTGATGAAAATTGAACTTAAGGAAGTCAACGAGTTCTATTGGAAATACTTTCAGAAAATATATTAGTTAGTACAAGTAAATACAACTGTTTTTGGAGTGTGTTTTATTTAGAGTGATGGTGATCTTGAAGAATTTTTTTAACTGAATTATTTTTATCACTAAGTTCAATGACACCAAACAGTTTTTGACATTTGAGTGAAAGAAAAAATGTAATAGAACTGAAAGAAAAGTAACCAACAGGGATTCACTTCACATACCAGGACAGGTTTCCGAGACAAAACATTTGCATTTGTTGTAGTTTGGCCCACTGAAACCCTATAGAGTATAGACGTACATACAAATTGAGTATTGCATAAAAATCGATATCTAATGAACAGAAGAAAGGAAATCTTTACCTTGGCCCGCGTTCATTCTTCCTGTTGTTGCTTGTGCTACAAAAGAATAACAATTATAAATGGATGGATGAGCAAGAAACTATTTTTTTTCAAGAATAACAGATTATAATGATTAATGAATGGATTGTGTCATTAAACACTCAAATTAGTAGCAAACATATGCTTTGCTACCATGCATTCTTATTTAAAAGGTCATCTACTCAACTCAACTCAAGTAAACCTTTTTCCAACTACATGAGTCAAATTCATGAATCTGCTTCCTCCACTTCGCTCTATCTAGGGCTAAATCGAGATTCAAATTACAAATAGTTATATCTTTCCTAATTATTTTCGTCCATGTTATTTTTTTGTTTAATCCAAAACGGTAAAACTTGAGAAATATCAATCCATATGCCCTTGTACCAGACCACCTTTCTCAATCTTATCCTTCTTGTGTAGCAAACAAACATATTACACCTTAGAAGCTAAAGCTACATTCTCCAAAAGAAAATAATGGGAAAGAAAACCCAAAAAACTCTTCAAAATAGTAATGTTTGGTCATAAGCAAGTATGTTACTATAAATTCCCAAAGTTCACATACTTAAACTTCAACATTTATTTTACTAAAGACAATGAGAAACTAGCCTTTTTGTAACAAAAAATGGTTTTAACATTTATTTTAACATCAGACTTCTTTGAAACTTTTCCTCAAACAAATTTAGTATATGCTCAAGTACTGCATGGTTAGTCTATTGGAAGTGGACATAATCAATATCAAAACATCATTCCGGTCCTAAAAGACAAGAATTATGATATAATGACTGTTATCCAATTACAATATATGTGATATATCAGGAAAAGGCACAAAAACCAATATGCACCTTGTGCAATTCTTCATAAAAATGGCTCAATATTCATTAGCACTTACACTGGCTTGGCCCCTTCGCTCACTCTAGTCTTGGGAAGGTAGCTTTTGACATCGCTAACATCAGCCAGTTCCTTTTGTCCAACCTTCACATTAACTAGGGAAAAAAAACAAAGAAAAAAAGAAAAAAAACCGTGAAAAAGTCAAATACAATAACTAACAGTTATTTCATTGCAAAACTACTTTGCATCAACTAGTGCCTTACCAGATCTGACTTGTTTGCTTTTAGATTTCTCTGAATTTTCAATGCATGCCTATAACATAAATAGCAAATATAAAAATCCAACATTAAAGAGTCTAAAAGACTCAAACGATCTATAAAGTCAATCAGAAGTCAGGGTCAATTTTAAATCTACTTTGATATGCCATCCAACCAGAACTAATTTTTGCATGGAACTTGCTTTCTTGCATATCACTAATATTGCAGTGGCACTGGCAGATAAGCTTTCTTTCATAGTTTATGTGTTTAAATATCTTAATCTCATGGTCTTTGCAATTGAGCTAGAACAATACAAAGTTAAGAAGGGAAAAAGACCAGTACTCTAAATTGTGATCATTCAATTAATTGTATGTGAAAATAGTGTCCTTGGAGGATCCTTATCACCAATCCTCTAGCTTACTATTATGTGAAAGTTCAACATTGGTGACCAGCCTAGCAGTTTATAGGAAAAGGAATTTGAGAAAAAAATTTATGATGCACATCATGTAGCTTTTAGTGGATTTATTGTCACCAATCCTCTAGCCTATTATTATGTGAAAGTTCAATGTAGACTACCAATTACTAGAAAAGGATCTCAAGAAATTTTTTTAACAGTACATCATGTCTAGTTTATAGCTTCATGCTTGACTAGTGGAGATAATGATCTTGGAAACACATCATTTTTTTTGTTATAATGTGACATTGGAAATAGACTAACTACAGATGCAACATAAGCTAATCACTTACTGGTTTCCATCAAATAACCTGACCAAATTTACTTTTTATCATAAAAGGTTGATTCTACATTCCACTAGAGGAATTCTAATATTTGAGTGCTAGAATTTAATGGAGCTGTGAAGAAGAGCAAACAAATGATTTTGTTCTAATCAATTTATAATACCTTGGCAGATATTTTAGACAACCCATTTGCATCTGTTGTGGTCTCACCCACTGAAACCCTATAAACATAATACACAAAGTTGATACCGTGAATTAGCTCAACTCAAGTATATAATAAATGACAAAAACAAGGAAACAAACATTAATAAAGAAATCTCATCTTCGCATGTATATGTTCAGAGAGAGAGAGAGACATAAGTATATAAACAAATGAAAATCAATTTGACTGAAAAAAAAAAAAGACTGATCATATTTCACAAAACTAAATCCAAGACTTTCTTTCTTAATTTGCAGCAAATGTATTCTTTGCAATCATGAAGTTGGATTGGAAAGTTTGTGTCTTGAAATTAGCAACGATTGAAATTTTCTAGATACTATTTTGAGAGCCACTAATGTGAAATCAAATTCTAAATCTCATGTACAAATCATCCATTTCATGTTGGCCCAAAAGACTAAAAATAAGGAAGTGTTCTCTCTTGGCGACTTACCCATATAATAGATGAAATCTCTCTACCTTACCCTTCATACGTAGTAACAAATATATTGCTCCTTGTCAAGAGTTAGAAACTCTTCTCTCAAATAATGGGGTTAACCAAAAATTTCTTGAAAACTTTGATTGTATTCAACTCAATAAAGCTTTTTCGAACTGTGGAGTCAACTACATGTATTCGCTTCCTCGACTCTACTCTAATGGTTAAGTTAATGTTTGTATTACAAGTAGTTATGGCTTTCTTAATTTCCTTATCCACGTTATTTTAGGACTCCCTCTGCCTCTACTATTATCATGGATTGCAACAAGTCACTTCTTTCCTACTAGTGCATTTAGTGTTCTTCATTATATATGTCATTATGTCCAAACCATCTTAATCAGTTCTCTCTCATTTTTTCTCCAACTAGGGCTATTCCTACTATTTTCAAATATATTCATTTCTATTTCTTATCTTAGCATAGATTCCTGCTCACAATATAATTTCCCACAATCCAAAATACTTAAAATACAAATATATAGTATAAAGAGATTGGAATTGACAATGGAAATCATTATCCATATGTAGTTTTGATGTACATTTTTCCATTAAAAATAAAAACTTTCAATGCAATTTTTGATACTCATAAATAAAGCTCAGGGGAATACTGTAAATAAGTGCCAATAAAGACTATATAAAAAATATCAAATCACAGATTACAGAAGAACAAGAAAGAACATAGTAAAATGTTGCTATTCCATTATTATGCAGACGATATAAAAAATAAATAATAAAAAGATGCTATGGTCACTGTCAAAACTTAAAACGTCAAGGAAACAACAAATATCATTCTTTGTTGAAATGATAACACTCATTAGTACTTACGCCGGTTTGGATGCACCACTTCCTTGAGCCCTTGACAAGTTATTTCGGACATTGCTGATATCAGCCAATACTTTTCGTTCCTTCATGTTAACTAATAAACACAATTTTTATTTTTTATTTTTTAAAAAAAAGCATGAAAATAACTATTATTCAAATCCCAATAACTTCTATGGAAAGCTGGTATATAGCAGATTGCATCTCACCAGAGCTGACTCGATTGCCTTTGATATTCTCTGAATTTTCAACAGTAGCCTAACCAATATATAAAAATAAATAATTAATTAATTAAATACATAAATTGGAATAGACCAATCCCAATCTTCTAAGAGAAATCAACAATCAAGAAATTTACTCAACCTTTAAATCATTTGAATCCTTTAGATTAATCCCTTTGTTTGTAGAAAATGACCTCCTTCAACCAAAAATTAAAATAAAAAAAGAACAAAATTCAGCAAAAAAAAACAACAACAAATTGTAGATTGAAGAACATTGCATTGAGACCCCTTGTGGATTTTGAAAACTAGAAGTACCTTGCAGCCGCCATTTGTGGTTTTGTTGAAGTTTTACTGAAAATTCAAGAAAGAAAAGGTTCATCAGCACTATAAAGCAACAAAATAAATTAAAAAAAATCCAAACAAAAAGTCAAATTATGCTCACGCGTCCTGTGCAGCAACACGATCAGAGCCGCGAAGTTTAGTTTTCCTAGCGTCTGAATAGATCATAAAATCCCTAACGCCAACTGCTTCAAAGAAAAAAACAAAAAAAAAAAATCCCTTAAAATAAGCCAAGTTTTAATCAAATGTAAATCAATCCAAGAGCTTATTAGAAGTGATTGAAAATTGACCTTTTTTCAGGGTGCCAGGATCATTTGTGACTCTTTGATTAACGACCGATCTGCCCTAGATTTTCAGAAAAAAAAAAAAAAAAAAAAAGAAAGAAAGAAAGAACCTTACACAGCAAGCAAGGAAGATGACAGAAAGAAAGAAATTGAGAGGGAATTAGGGTTTCTGTTCACCTTTGACACCATGTCTGCGATTTGCTTTCTTGTTTCTTGTTCGAATGAGAATAGCGAAAAGAAGTGAAACTTTTAGTGTCCGCTTGTTAACTCGAATGAAAAGACCGCGAGGTTAGTATTTTTGAATTATCGACTTAAATGACAAAAGTGGCCCTGTTTAATTCCGAATTGACAACAACTCATTTTGTTGTCTTGTTAGTAACTTTACTTTTATTGTATGAAGTAAACCACGTCGTTTTGAGGGAGTCACTGTGAGTTCTAATGCCTCTCGATTATTTTTTTGAGAAAAGTGCCTTATTTTTGTAAATTTTTAAATTTAAAAAAATTAGTCTCGCTCTAAAAGAAAGAAGTCGCCTACCAAATGTCAAAAAACTGATACTGAAAATTAAAAAATAAAAGTAAACCACTTGATTTTAAATATTGAGCAACGAAAATATAAGCACAAGAAATTTGATTCAACTTCATCTTGCTCACCGTTGTAAGAATCAAATTTGAATATATTTTAAAAATGTTTGTGGTGAATTATTAAAGGTGCGTTTTATTTAGGATTCAAATATAATTTTTTATATTCAAAAATTTGAAAACATAAAAAAAAATCAGTTTAATTAGAGTAAATTCGAAAACAATTTTTACTTTTAATAAAGAAAAACAGGTTGTTTGTTAAAAAACAATAAAACATCGTTTTCTGAGTTTTGTATTTTTTAATTGAATCTAAGTTTTGAATTACCAACCAAAACATATTCTAAACTATCAAATAATAAATATATGAGACCTTTTTCAAGATTCACAGTTTTTTTTTTTTTTTTTTTTTTTTTTTGAGGAAAAAGATTCCTAGATATGAAGAAGCAAAAATCAAGGTGATACAGATTTTGAATTAAATAATACAAGTTTAGAACCCAGCGCGATGTGTGGGTATGCTTCAAATAATTCAAGAAAATGATAAAATTAATCATTAATTCGTGAAGTTAAATTACTGAAAGATATTTTGAAGTAATAAACAATAGATATGTTTTAAAAAAAGTAATGCATTCTAAGGGTGTTCATTAACCATACATCTAGTTGGTTTGGGTCGAGTTTAAATATTTGTAACCTGATTAATTTGAGTTGGGTCAAGATTTTATAAAAAAATAACCAAATCAACCTGAACTAATTAAAAGTAATAGTTATTATTTCATAGTTATTAATTTTATTATAATCATTTACTATAATAATAAGTGGATAACTAATTCTGTGTCTTTACTTTTATGAAGTTTATATTTTGACATGAAGTGTATACAAAAAAGGCAAATAATAAAAATAAAGTTAAAAAAGGTCAAAAAAAAGCTGAATTTAGCAACCATAAAACATTAAAACCGTAATAGACATTTAGAATACCGATATCATATGCGTCAATACCGATATAAGGGCTAAACGAGACATGAAAATAAAGAGCAGGACCTTACCACTTGACAATTTAGGGTTGTTAATTCTACCGACCAATCCAATTAATCGGACTAATTCAAACCTTAATTATGTGTTAGGTTGGATTGAGTTTTTATAATAAATTAAATTAGGTTGGGTTAGGAATTAATAACTCGATTAAGTTTGAATTGGATCAAAATTTTACAAATTAACCTGATCAACTTGAACTCATAATAAATATTAAGTATTTATTTAATTAACATTTTTATTAGAGTCACCTATTATTATTAGATCACGTAAAATCTCATGAATAAAAATATTATTTAAATTTATATTCATATTTAACTTAAAAAATTTATAAACATATTTATATTTAACTTATAAATTAACGTAGAAAATAAGAATTTAGAATCAAATACATTGAAGTAGACTAATTTAATTAATCCAATTCAAAGTTATTGAGTTAAATTGAATTTGGTTGAGTTCAAGAATTCTATTGAATTAGATTAATTTAAAAAAATTTCAACCTTAGATTAACCCCACCTAACTCTATTTGTGAACACCCTACTTGGCCTTATTCGAATCGTGCAGAAATCAAAAGTCAAATATCTAACTTAACGAGTAGAGCCAAAATATTGGCACGTGTCACTCAAGGAAGTAAAGTGGGGCGTTTTTATTTACACTATATAGATTGGAAACGAAGAATAATGGAAATAAATAAATAAGTAATTATTATTATTTTAAAATATTTTATTTTATTTGGATCTTAGTATTTCATTTTAGAATTTAGTTGCTTGTTTGAGTATAATTCTGGTTATTTTATTTACGTAAGATTTTAGTTTTTAAATTGAGTGGGATAGGGATTAAATATTTTAGATTTTTATAAATAATAATTTTATAATTGGAATTAGATTAATTGAATGAAAAAAAAATATCGAATATTTATTCATCTCTTCTCCTCCTTCATCTTCTTCTTCTTCTTTTTTTTCTCTTCTAATAAAAATACTATCAATATGTTTTTTATATTATAGCGATACATAAATATGTACCTTAATCACTACGAGAACAATCTATCTAGCTAAAGATGTTCCATAGGGGATCAATCAGATTAGCTGGCCATTAAAGCGAAGCACATGTTAGGTCCATACCTAATACCCTATGAGGTTGGTGTTGGTGATCGTCCATTTACACTGTAATTATCTAGACTAGATAACAATAAAAACCAATCTCACGTCCCATAGTTACGACAATAAAAGTGTGTCA
The DNA here is from genome assembly GCA_035771175.1 of Paratinospora sagittata. Classification (NCBI taxonomy): domain Eukaryota; kingdom Viridiplantae; phylum Streptophyta; class Magnoliopsida; order Ranunculales; family Menispermaceae; genus Paratinospora; species Paratinospora sagittata. The sequence continues at coordinate 17,975,544 of CM069598.1, forward strand.
CACCCAAACTTTCCAACCTGGTCACGTGCACTGTTATAAAAAAGCGACTTACTTGAGTAGCCTAATTAATGTGTGAGTATTTATCATACCCTAGTCTTACCTTACCTGCAAACTCAAATTCCTTGAGACTCGACGTCTCGATATTTCTCTTAGTCCATTTATAGACTCATAATAATCATGAGATTAAATCATCCTAGAATACCAAAATGTCATGGTATTCTAAATCCTACAGGCATCACAAGATTATAACCATTTTTAAGAATAATGTAGTGTGTTATATCGAAAATAAATTAAATGGCACTACAATTTCTAATTTATTGGATAAAGATAATAAGTTTACTATTATAATGACTTATTCAAATAACCAATAATCATTATTACCAAATAAATGTTTCACCTCTATAACAACAAATTCAATAGTCAAACATACTACTGAGACATTATTCAAATATATTACATTGTCTAGTTTTATCGCTATCAACTTCTCAGATGGAATCCGACTCATAATGCGTTATTAATTCCTAAAAAATAGAAGGGGTGAGCTAATGCCTAATGAATCACCGTAGACAATTTCCAGTAATTCATATTTATTAATGGCAAAATATATCAAATCATATTAGATAACAATTAAGTGCAAACATTAAGTTACAACATTTAAATTGTTTTAAGAGTCGTCGTTAACCATCCATTCAGGATTGTAGACCACCTAGACGAAATGACCTTTTCCCTCGAAACTCCTATCGATCGGAGTCCGAAAATACCAGCCATTGTGGCATGTAACCTTGACTTTTTGAAAACCCCAGGCTAAGCCAAGACACCTTTCAATGTATTATTATTTTTTTAGTGTGCCCTTAGTATGACAAGTAACAACATGACTTAAACACAAGATCTAGTATAATCGAGAAAGCATGTTACAAAATCTTTAACCATAAAACATGCATTGCATAACATGAACAATTAATTACTACAAGTATACTAGAAGACACATATATCATAATATATAACATGTTAAAAATGACAGATTCATCATAATACATAATATGGATGACCATAATATTTAAAGCATCGAATCACATAATATGCACATCATGTACAAGTTCATATAAAGACAAATATATCATAACGCGACAATTTTTAAGGAGACCAACATCAACATATGTACCTAACATGATACGATATAACATGCCAATAGTAAATATAAACCATATAAAAAGTCAAGGTTCGTCCCCATCTGAATCGCTAAATTTCACGGTGTTCGGATTCCTCGGCACGTGTTCCGAACTTATACAGTTTGTGCCTAAATTAATCATTTTATACTATGTTACACATTATATTAATATAGTATGCATGCACAAATATTGTATGGTGGTGGTTACATTTTACATATAATATAACCCAATATAATTTCATACCATACAATATAATAATTTAGATAGTTAAATCTATAATATGATATAACACAATCTGGTTATATGGTATGTGATATTGTATTCATGATGTATATATAAATATGTTATACTATTATATAACATTATATACATATCTGAGACCCATTCGACGTCGAAACGAGTCAAAAACGGCGAAGGGGAACCGTGGAGCTCCCTCCCTTACCTTAGAAATCAGATGAGAAATCTGGGCAAGGGAGGAGCATGCTCTATTGTGGAAGGGCAATGGAGGAGAGGGGTCCATGCATGAGACCGAGCAAAAATCTGTCTCAGTGCATGGAGGAGAGCGCTCCATGCTCAGGGCTTAGAGAAAAAAAAAAGATCAGGAATCAGAGGAGTGCGTTCCATGAGCGTGGTGCGCACTCCATGCGTGAAAACCTAGTTTTTTTAATAATTTTTGTGTGTGGGCCCAGCTCGTTGTTTGGCATTTATAAAACACTTTGGACGTCTCATTTGCACATTTTAGGCTTTAGAAAGAGGGAAAAGAGGTGGAGAAGAGAAGAGGAGAGGAGAAGGAGCTTAGTGTTTTTGGTGTTCTAGCTCAAAATCTCCTAAGGTATGTGAAACTTACCTTTCTTCTTCCTAAAATCTGCATAAGAGCCTTGTTTTGATCTAAGGAATGGTATGCGCCACGGTTTTGAAAGTGTTACAGACCTAGGGTTGCCTTGCATGTATGTTTTTATAAACCTTAGTGTAGAATGGAAGCCATTGATAGTGTTTTCCCCAATTTCTAGCTTGAAATTGGTAGAGCTACCTACAAATGAACCTACCATTGGTTTATGGGCTTAGACATTTTCAAATAGGTTGCATGTCAATTATGTTAAGTTTGAGGATGGTAAATGTCTATGCATGTGATTTGTTTGAGATTTTCATGGTGAAATCTTAGGGTTTAGTTCAAATGACCCTAACTTGGTTCATAGACCTAGAGTTGAGAATATGCCTTCCATGTCAACTATGTTGACTAAATGGGCATATTTGATGGATCCTTAGTGATAGTTTAGAGATGCTCATGGTAGAACATGAAGACATTGTTCGAAATAGCAATATGGCCTAGTATGGAAATCCCCATATTTTAGGGTTTTTAATGCTCTTGACCTTAAAACATGAAATTAATACACTTTATGTCTAATTGGACATAATTGGAGTTAGTTCATGCTATTAATTAAAAGGTAGTGACCATGTCATGAGTTAGGCCTACATGTTGGTTTAATCTCCCAATTGGACATGGTTATGCTTAGAGACTGGATATTAGTAATTATGATTAAATGGATGAATTGTGAGTGAGAATTAGGCATTGGGGCCTATGACATGAGAATATATGTCACGGTCTACTATACGTGACGTCATGACCGGTACAGAACCCCCGAGTATACCCTCCGGCGATACACCAGGAGTCCCGTCAGCCTAACATAAACACAAATCCCAAATACAATTAATCCTATAACATCATCTAATCATGATCAACAACAATTAAAGATTACATCTCCAAAAATACCAAGTATACAATTTCAAAAATTCAAATAATATAAAACATACACAACCCATCTATGTGTTATTAATACAAATACTTGATGTTATCATGTACATAATATCAAAATACTAAACTGTACAACACTTACATCAACAAAATACTGAAAGGAATGCTCCGCAATCAAGCCTTCCCTTTTCCCTTCCTATCAGAACCTGAAAGGATAAGGATGATGTGTGAGCTACAACAAGCTCAGTGAATGTCTTCTATAAGTGGCAATATACATGCATTTATGTAAAACATGTCAAGATCATTAAAACATTTGAAATAACATGAGATAACATGGAAGTGAAACACAAGATTACATACATGCTAATATAATGCATCGTGTCATAATTAAGACAATGCATACCATTTAAACAACATGTAATGCAATCCTAACACCTCTTAGGTAAGAATCAAATTCGAGAACACGAGTGCGCGAAACTCGTGCCCGAACAACCTCTTACTCGTATTCTAATAGAAATTCCAAGAGCACGTCACCGATTTACAATTCTTCCGAAACCCTATATCAGGCCTAATCAAAAAATGGCCGTGCCTACCCTTGAAACCCTCTGCCAGGTCCACACTGGGGATCTCTCTAGACTTACAAGACTTCCAAAAGAAAATCAAGCTAGGAAACTCTACCCAAATGTAACCCAATAGAATATGCTTAAATTTCATTTCATGAATAAATTAAAACATGCATATGCCATATCCATATATATATATATATATATATATATATATATATATATATATATATATATATATATATATATATCAATTTGAAACAAGTTATATAATACAATGACACGTATATGAAAACCAACAAATAAAAGAACACTCACTTTCGATTGGCTAAGTCTAGCCAATCCAATTTTCAATCCAAAATCAAGTACTAGTACGATCACCAATCACTTCATGTACATAGACTTCCAACTAGCCCACGTGGGTTACTCAAATCAATTAGAATCCCTACAATATATACATGGTTCATACAATATTAAAATCAACCAAAATATGCTAATAACCACGTTAAATCCCATTTTCAAAGTTAACTAATGATTCTTGAATGGTGATCACAACCACTATAACGTAAAACACTCAATCTTATTAAGGGTTAAATTGACTATTTATCAAGTCAATTTCATCAATTGATTATATCTTGGTCAAAATCTCCAATTTGGCAATACATGACATGAGGCCAAATTGAACTAAGACATGCTAAATTATCATAGGTTCAAACATTCTAAACCCATGGTTCTTCTCCATTTTAGGTCCAATTAAACAATCCCCAAGTCAATTTTATCATTTGACTTGATTTGGGGCAAAAGCCCTAATTTGAGCAAAAGTTCTGAAATTGAACCCTAGGCCAATTTTACACTACACCACCATGCTCGGCAACGCCAAACACTGATCTTGCAACATGGTTTCCTCAACAATGGTCCCTAGGTCAACATAGTTGAAGGGCAAGACTAGATTCTAACTCTAAGTCGATGAATCGAGCAAAGATCAAAATCTCTAGATCTACCAATTTCTTGCTAGAAATTGGGGAAAATGATGTCATTGGGTTCCAAATCACTCAAGGAACCCAAATAAGTGGCCTATTAGTCTCCCCTATGAGTTTCACATTAAACCCTAACTCCAAACCCCTTCAAAAACGAGTTGGAATTGTTGGAAAATTCTTCTCAAGGGTATATCTAAGTCTTAGAGGGTTGATTTCACCAAGAACAAGCTAAAATAGATGAAAATCAGTCCATTCTAGGCTAGGGTCACTCCAAATCCAGGTTTCATACCCTTTCCTAGTTCAAAACCAAGCTTGTTTATACATTCACAAAGAGATTCAAGGAAGAAAAATGAGAAATTTCATTACCTTAGGTGAGATTTAAGTAGAAATCACCAAGAACACCAAGAACCTTAGGTTTTTCTCCACTTATAGAAATATTTTGGGCCCACAACTTAAAAAATATACTTAATAAATAGAAGGAACAATTTCCTGCTGCAATTACTTTCACTTAGATAATTAATTTCTTGCAAAAGACTCTCCAATTCAACATTTTAACCGTTCAAAAGTTTTATGAATCAGTTAACAACATTCGGGTAACATTTCAGCTCAATCCAACGGTGGGATTGCGAGATCCAACCATTTGCGCAAAACTATGCAAAAAAATCCTAAAATTCAAAAAATAGTGTTTGGAGCTTTATAACTCACAGTAGACAACTCCGATCAAGATCTTCACCGTTCATAATTAAGACCTATCAGAGAAGAATAATTTGACAGAATTTTAGCTCAATCGGACCACGGATATAGGAGATCATGCAATGGATGTAATCGGTAACAAAAATTTCTTCCTCCATAGAGCGAGCTCCACTGATCCAAAACACTATTTTCGACACGTTTTGTCATCCTAAGGTACGGGTGTTACAATATAGATGTATGTTATAATTAGATGAAGTATTGACCTATTGTCTATATGTGGAGAATGAATATGTATGGTGTGTAATGTCTATGTTGTTGAGCATTATAATTGATGCATGTATGGGAATTGATGAATTTTCAGGATCTTAATTGGTTGATTCGATTTTGGGTTGTCGTGTGTGTGGATAGATACTCTCGCGGAGCTTGGTTGTGAGTAAATTTCATTTATGTTTAAATCTTTTATGTCATCATATCAATTATATGTTGTATGTTTGAAGGCATGAAATGAGTTCTAATTGTTTGAATAATGCATAATGTGAAAAAACCTTATGACCTTGGTTTACCTTACCTATCTAGCTAACAGGGAGACTTGACATTGTCATAGGAGGGTTTTGAATGAATGTATTGGGGAAAGAATGGCACAGCAAAATATATGTGGATTATGAGCCCCAATTAACATGATTGGGGAAAGAACGACACGATAATATATGCGTGGATTATTTGCTCCAATGAATATGGAATGTGGATTCCAAAATGACAAACTTTTACTTGTATTGAACTTTAAATTACGAATGCTTGATATTTATGAGTTATAAGCTTTATTCATTTATTGACATTGACATGCACACACGGTATTTTATTGATGAGTATTGAAGGCATATCTAAATTCTATTCACTGGGCACTGTTGGCTCACTCTACTTCTTCCCTTTTCAGGTCCTTCAGTTCAGGACAAGGGCAAAGGAGTGGTTCTCTCTTGAGGACCTTGCCGGCGCTAGAGTTTAGGCCTTAACGTGAGTTAGGTGGCACCTTTGTTTGAAACTTTGCTATAAATTTATGATGTACCCTTATTTTGAACTATGTAAATATAACACTTACCACATTTTGTAGTATGGTGAGTTGGGACTATGGTAGTTAGACCATGTGGACATGTGACGATTTTTGTACTCATGGTTTTGGAGACTTTACATGTGTATTTTGGTTTAGATGGACTGAACGGTTTATGGATTATTATTGTGGGTTTGTCCATTGTCTTGATCATAATTATGGATAGTAGAATTGCACAAGTACCTCACAGGTTATGATGCAGGTTAGGATAAGGCTTGTAGGGTCTCAACCACCTCAAGTTAGTTAAAGGGTGGTTGAAGATGCCTACGTTGGGCGTCCCGCCCTTGCATTCAAGGGATAGTGGTCCGGGGTGTGGGGTCACCACACCTTCGATCCCAATCTCCAATGTACCACAAATAATGAACATGCCAGTCAAAACCCCTACGACATTTCAAGTTCATCTTGTGAAGTGCCACTTCAAGATTATATGTTGTAGTTTTAGAGAATAAAAATGGCTTAATTCATTAATCAGCAGAAAGGCTTTTAAATAGAGTTACAAAAGCTATCTGAACAGATAGATACAAAGGCTAGAAAATAGGATCTAACTAGAAAATAGGATCTAAAATAACAACCTATCTAACTTGTGTTCCTAAGTATAAGGTAACAACCTAACAGCCTATGACTAAGTACATGACTTTAATCTACACTCCCCCTCAAGTTGGTGCATAGATATCATACATGCCCAACTTGTTTACAAGAAAATCAAATGTCGGTTTGAATAAACCCTTCGTTAAGATGTCTGCAGTCTGATCTTCGGACTTCAAGAAAGGAATACAGATGACTCCTGCTTCCAAATTCTCCTTTATGAAGTGTCGATCAACCTCTATATGCTTGGTCTTGTCGTGTTGTACGGGGTTGTGTGCAATGCTTATTGCAGCCTTGTTGTCACAAAATAGCTTAATAGGTAGATTGGCTTCCAGTTTCAGCTCCTTGAGAACTCGTTTTATCCATAGAATCTCGCAGACTCCACTAGCCATCGCCCTGTACTCGGCTTTTGCGCTACTCCGAGCAACCACACTCTGTTTTTTACTCCTCCAGGTTATCAAGTTTCCCCATACGTAGGTGCAATATCATGAAGTTGAGTTTATGTCCGTGATGGAACCAGCCCAATCTGCGTCCGTGAAGGCTTCGATGCTCCTATTATCTCTTTTTTTGAAAAGAAGACCTTTATCAGGACTGCTCTTCAAATACCTCAGAATCCGATAGGCAGCCTCAAGGTGTTTTTCATAAGGGCGATGCATGAACTGACTCACCATGCTCACAGCGAATGCAATATCAGGCCATGTGTGGGAGAGGTAAATGAGTCTCCCAAAAAGCCGCTGGTATTGCTGAATATCCACCGGGTTTCCTTGGTTGACATTACCAAGCTTTTTGTTTGGATCAATAGGAGTATCTATAGGACGACAACCACTCATTCCCGAGTCCTTCAAGAGATCCATAATGTACTTCCGTTGAGAAACAATAATTCCCTGTTTAGACCGTGCAACCTCCATAGCCAAAAAATACTTCATCTCTCCTAGATCTTTGATCTCAAACTCTTTGGAGAGTTTGTTCTTCATTGCTTCCAATTCTTCTTGGTCATTTCCGGTGAGAAGTATATCATCGACGTAGACGATCAGGACTGCAATCTTTCCACCGCTGGAGTAGCGAGTGAACAAAGTATGGTATGATTGTGCTTGAGAATAACCCTGTTTCTTCACCACTTGTGTGAACCTTTCAAACCACGCGCGCGGTGACTGTTTGAGTCCGTACAACGCCTTCTCCAATCTGCACACTTTGGCTCCGAACTTGTGTTCAAAACCTGGCGGTGGAAGCATGTAGACTTCTTCCTCTAATCTGCCGTTCAAAAATGCGTTTTTCACGTCGAACTGTCTTAAAGGCCAGTCTAAATTCGCTGCAATAGACAACAAAATTCGAACGGTGTTAAGTTTGGCTACCGGAGCAAAAGTCTCGGTGTAGTCAATGCCATAGGTTTGTGTAAACCCCTTGGCAACCAGTCGAGCTTTGTGTCTCTCAAGTGTTCCGCCGACGTTGAACTTTGGTGTGAAAACCCATTTGCAGCCAACTGTGGGAGTGTCCTTTGGAAGCTCTTCAAGTTTCCATGTCTGATTTCTCTCAAGAGCACTCATCTCCTCAAGAACGACCTTTCTCCACTCCGGAACATTTAGAGCCTCCTGTATGTATTTGGAATCTGAACATTCGAGACATTTGTTGTAAAAGTAGTAAACGAAGATGAGAGTTTTGAGTTAGATACAAACTGAGACATAGGATATTTGACACACAACCTTTTTTCTTTTCTAAGGGCTATTGGCAGATCAAACTCAGGATTAGAAGGGTCAGAAGACTTACCAATTTCATTTTCCAGCCTTGGTTCAGATTCTTGACGAGGCAAGGGTGCAGTGGCTTCAATTCGTCGATGAGTGAACTTCTTTTCATATAGTTGCCCAAATCGTTTTCTATTCTGATCGTTGCATTCTTTTTCCAGTGGCCGTTGAGATTCAATATGTTCATGTGGAGTTTTTTCAAGGTCAGGAATATCCAAATTTCCTAGACTTAAAGAAGTGTCACTTTCGTTAACTAACTCTAGATTTTCTCTCACATTTATCTCTTCAACTTGCCTTATCTTTTCGTTTCCTCTATTATAATCAGATCCTAGAAAATCTAAATTTAGATCTAATAAGAGATCACAGTTTTTGTTATTCGCAATGTTCCTGAGATTGTGATGAGGATTAAACCTATTATTTGATATTCCTAGATTTGCCAAATTCGAATCTTTAACCGAGTTCTCCCCCTGAAGATGAGGATTAAAAAAAGGAATATTTTCAAAGAATTTAACATCCATTGTGACAAACATTTTTTTAAAAACCGGGTCAAAACACTTATACCCTTTTTGATTAGGAGCAATCCCAACAAACACACATTTTCGGTCTTTGGGGTCAAGTTTACTAGCATTCCTAATAGGATTCCTAATAAATACAGTGCATCCGAATATTTTTCAAGGACATAGTATTAAACAACCGAGATTGTGGAAATAGATTTTGAAGACAAGTGATTGGTGTTTGAAACTTTAAGATTTTAGATGGCAATCTATTCATCAGATAAGTGGCATGCAAAATAGCCTCTCCCCACAGATATTTAGGAACCTTATTAGAGAAAAGTAAAACACGACTTATCTCAAGAAGGTGTTTGTTCTTCCTCTTGGCAATGTCGTTTCTGTTGAGGAGTGTCGTTATAAGAACTCTGTTGAACAATTCCTTTTTCATCAAAAAATCTTCCTAAGACTTGAGAAAAGTATTCACGACCATTATCACTTTTTAGAATCTGTATACTCGTGTGAAATTGATTTTGAACCATATGATAAATTTTTTTGAAAATAGTTTCCACTTCAGACTTTTCGTTGAGTAAATAAACCCAACTAACTCTAGTGTGATCATCGATTAGAGTAATAAACCAACGTTTTCCATGACAAGTAGACACTCTTGAAGGACCCCAAATGTCACTATGTACTAGTGCAAAAGGTTTTGAATGTGTATAAACACGTGGAGGATATGTACTGCAATGATGTTTGGATAACACACAGATTTCACACTGAAAAGAAGATGGATTTTTATTGCGAAATAAAACAGGAAACAATTGTTTTAAATAATGAAAATTTGCATGACCTAGTCTAAAATGCCATAAATAAATCTCATCGTTATTGAAATCAGAAGCAATTTTCAGGCAAGTATTCCGTCGAACCTCTTTATTCAAGTACATTCCCTTATCTAGAAAGTAAAGGCCATCACACTCCCTAGCACTGCCAATCATCGTCCCCGAGGCCAGATCCTGAAATTCACTGTAGGAGGAGAGAAAAGTGGCCGAACAATTAAGAGTTGATGTTAGTTTACTGATAGAGATAAGATTACAAGATAATTTAGGCACATGTAGGACATTAGACAAGGTCAGCACATCAGAAAGTTTTATATCGCCTATACCAGCAATAGCAGAAAAAGAACCATCTGCTATTCTAACTTTGCGATTTCTTGCACAAGGTTTATATGAGAAGAAAAAACTGGAACAACTAGTCATGTGGTCGGAGGCCCCTGAATCAATAATCCAGGTGGTCTTAGGTTGGGAACAAACAAAGGATGACACGGACTTAGGATTACCATTTTGGACAAAGGAACAAGAAGGTTTATCCTGAGACGGCTGTAATAGATTCAACAATTGCTCTATTTGTTCCTTCGTGAATGGAGACTGCCCAGAGTTGATGTGATGCTCTTGAGGAAGTTCAACCACAGTTTGAAGAGCTCGCTCAGGACGAGGCGGCTTCCCGCCAGGTGGTTTCCCATGTATTTTCTAGCAAGTCTCATGAGTATGCCAAAATTTTTTACAGAAGTCACACCAAGGCTTCTTTTTCTTGTCACCACCGGACTCAGCCCCTTTGACAAACAATGCAGACGTATCAGAGCTGGAATCTATTGTAGAAGGGTCATTGTTGTACATAATCTTCCTGCGACTCTCCTCCAAACGAATCTCAGAAAACACCTCTTGAATGGAAGGAAGAGGACGGTGGCCGAGAATTCTTCCCTTGACATCATCCAGGTTGCGCTGAATCTCGGCAAGCAGCATGAAGACGCGATCGTTCTCTTCAGGCTTGGCTCTCCCACACATCATCATGACGTTGATCCAGTTCTTGGCACCACGCCACCATCTCATTATAGTAGCTTGTGACATCACGATTCCCTTGCTTGGATTGCCACAGTCGAGTCTTCAACTCGAAGATCTGTGAAGAATTCTCCAAGTCAGAGTAAGTTTCACGAACAGAGTCCCATACCTCCTTAGCATACTTCATAAATAGATGAGGCTTTGCAATTGAGGCATCCATGGAATTGAGCAGCCATGCCGTAACTAGGGAGTTCTCTGAACGCCATAATCTGTAGCTAGAATCTGCTGCCTCCGACTCCTTGGTTTCTCCTGTTAAACAGCCCAATTTTCCCCTACCATCAATGGCAAGCTTCACGGACTGGGACCATTCAAGGTAATTCTGACCATTCAATCTATGCACAGTGACTTGCATAGACGAATGAACAGACTCACTGGTAGGTGCAGGAGTGGAGCGAAGGGTAGAGATGGCTCCAAAGTTTGACTCGTTAGCCATAGGAAAAAAACTAGGGTTTCTAAGAGAATTTAGCTCTGATACCATGTAGTTTTAGAGAATAAAAATGGCTTAATTCATTAATCAGCAGAAAGGCTTTTAAATAGAGTTACAAAAGCTATCTGAACAGATAGATACAAAGGCTAGAAAATAGGATCTAAAATAACAACCTATCTAACATGTGTTCCTAAGTATAAGGTAACAACCTAACAGCCTATGACTAAGTACATGACTTTAATCTACATATGCTTTTAGTATTGTTTGTTGCATGCCAAACTGTTGCAATACTCGATTAGGATGGTGTCATTCTATTATATGAAAATATATCAATGGTGCAATTATTCGCCATATAGCTTGACCACTTAAACAATACAGAGACAATAATGATATGATTTCTTGAGTATATGGTTGCCAATTAACCTATAATTATAAATTAGACGAGTTAGTCGTTTGAAAAATGCCACGCATTTTTTAGAAAGTTGTTCAATGAGATATTACTTGGTCCCGTCTTTGTATGTCGAAAGCCTCACGATACTGTAACAAAATATGAGTAGATACTTGGCTAGTACAAAATGCATCTCTCCATCTACACATCAAGTCACGCAATATAAGATTAGTGTACGCAATTAACATAATATGATAATTATAGAAAATAATGTATCTCACCATTTACACATTAAATCCCATTTTTGCTTGTACATACCGGATTGCAATAGGGAGTAATGGAGCTCCATATCTGTAGCACCCGTACCTTTGAATGACGTTATTTTGACCCGTAAAGTACCTGTATACGTATGCATATGCGTATTTGATGCTCGACGAGCATAGGTTCGAGTGGAGTGCGCGTGAAGTTTCAGAATGATCGGAGACCCGTTCGACGTCGAAACATGTCGGGAACAATGTTTTGGATCAATGGAGCTCGCTCCATGGAGAACAAAATTTTTGTCACCGATTACATCTATGGATTGATCTCCTAGATCCGTGGTCCGATTGAGCTGAAATTTTGTCAGCTTATTCTCCTTTGATAGATCTTCATTATGAACAGTGAAGATCTTGATCGGGTTTGTCGACTGTGAGATATAAGACTCCAAATACTATTTCTTGGATTTGCAGATTTTCTTGCGCAGTTTTGATCAAACAGTTGGATCTCGCAATCCCACCGTGGATTGAGCTGAAATTTTACCAGAATGTTGGTAACTAACTCAAAAAAATTTTAACGGTTAAGATGTTAAGCTGGTTAGTATTTTGCAAGAAATGGATTATCTAAGTGCAAGTAATTATAGCAGAAAAATTTATTTTTTGGCAGTTTTTTAAGTGGGCCTAAATTTTTTTTATAAAAGCAATCACACTCTAATTTTCGGCACACTTGCTCATTTTCCACTTTGAAGAGAGGGAAAGGAGCTTGGAGAAGAGGAAAAAAAGGGGAGAGGAGAAAGGAGAGAGAAAGGCTAAGGTTTGGTGCATTTTTGCCCAAAATCCTTCCAAGGTATATCATTCTCTCTCATTTTCTTCATTCTATCTCTTTCATGTGTGTTTGCAAGTTTTATTTTGACCTAGGGTTTGTATGAATCTAGGATTTGGTGGGTTCTTGACCTAGGGTTTACATGTGTTTAGCTATTTTATGCTTGTTTATGGTGTAAATGGCCATCCCTAACCTATATCAACACTTAATGGGTGTTTTCCACCCATTAATCCCGGAATTTAATGGAGTGGTGAAAAACCAATGTTGGCCTTAGGTCTTGAATTTGAGATATGTTAATCTAGAGGATGTTGGGAGTCCATAAATGGTGAAACCCCCAATTTCTAACAATTGGAAGGGTTATATGGATTTGACCGAAACTCGGATTTTGGACTTAGGGTTTCCTATTCAATTTGCATGTGATGTATGATGAATAGATGGGTAAATGTGGATGTGTAGTGGTACAATTTACTAATTTTAATGGCTGAAAACCCTAGGTATAGTGCAATTTTGGCCTAGACCATGTGAGTTGAGAAATTGCAATAGATTTAGGGATTTGCCCAAATTTGAGGATTTTGACCTAATTGATGTCAATTGACTTGCAATTAGTCTAATTAACCCTATTTATGATTGAATGTCATGCATTATAGTGGTTGGATCAACCTATTACATTCAATTTGGGTTAAATGTAGGTTAATGTAGTATTAAACAGTTAAATTGAGCAACATGAAATTGACTCATGTGTTAGTCTATTTTAGAATCTTAACTTTTGATTTGGGTTTATACATGGTTGTGTAACATACTTTAAGGTTGATTTTCAGTATTAAATGAAACATGTTGTTTCAGGATTTTGTGGTTGATCTATATAACCCAAATAGTCAATTAGAGGTTGTGGTGCTTGGGGTGATTGTGACATCCAAGTACTTCTTGTGGAATTGGAATTTGGATTGGCTAAGTTTAGCCAATCAAGTTGTGAGTGTCTCTCCACATTTGGACTTTTATATGTGGCATTGTATTACATAAATTGATTTGAATTGATATCTATAAGTGTTATGCATGTTTTAATATTTCATGAAATGAATTTGAGCATAGTCTATAGCGTTAGCAATTTGGTTGGGTCTCCTAGTTGAGATTTTCCTTGAGAAGTCTCGTAAGTCTACTGGTGATCCCCAATTATGGACCTAACAGAGAGTTTTATGGCTTGTGTATAAGTAGGATAACTTAGGCTGGTCCTATGTGCTGCACGACCCTATAAATCCTATTAGAATACGAGTACTGTTTGGTCGGATCAGGCGCTGCGTGTCGCGCACCAGGCCATTAATCATCCTTGCTCAAGAGGTGATAGGATTGCATTGGCACGTTTAAAAATGATATGCATTATCTTTGTTATGACACGTTGCATTATATTGACATGTATGTAACCTTTTTTTAACACCATGATACTTCAAATGCTTTTTATGATCTTGCCATGTTTTTATAAATACATGTATATTGCCACTTGTAAATGACATTCACCGAGCTTGTTGTAGCTCACACCTCACCCTTGTCTTTTAGGTTCGAATAGGAAAGGAAAAGGGAAGGCTTAACTGCGGAGCACTCCTTTGGTTTTTATTGATGTAGGTGTTGTACATTTTTGTATTTTGATATTATGTACATAATAACACCTAGTATATGTATAATTAATATATAGATGGGATGTGTTGGGTTTTGTATATTTTGTGGACTTATGAAATTTTATATTTGGTAACTTTGGAGATGTAATATATATTTTTACTTTATTGTTGTTGGTTTTGTTTAGATAGATACTATATTAGGATTGTGTTTTATTTTGGATTTCGTGTATATTAGGCTGACGGAACGCCGGGTGTTCCGATGGAGGATATACCCAGGGGTTCCATGATGGTCATGACGTCACGTATAGTGGGTTGTGACAATATCCCCAATGAGATTGAGCTCCACTTTTCAACCTCGGCACTGTGCAATGAATGAGAAGTGATCCCAAGCCCATAACTAAAACAATAATAGTAACTTAGATATCTCACGAGCATCTTAATGAGACGCATTGCATAACTCTCTATATAGCCACGTCAAACAAGCAGTAACCCAACTATATTGACCAACAACATTAGCGTTTTCCAAAAATGGCAAAAACATCAAATTCACTTCACTATTTGACTTACCTGATAATAAAGATCCCCCCATCAATTGTAATATGTAAGCACGTGCATACCGCTCTACATCAAACATCATTAGCATCCTTATCCAACCTTTTAAACTGGGCTGCAAGAGCCTTAAGCCGTAAACAACACCCTTTCAAATAGCTTCGCTTCAGCATAAAACTCAATAAATGTTCATAATACATCTTTCCATCGAAAATCTGTAGCTCTTGTGACAAGTTTGCCTTCCACTAGCAATCTTAGTTATAATACTACATCATCCAAAGTGATTGCACACTCTCCCACTTGCATACGAAAGGCGTGAGTCTCAGGTAGGTTGCCATCTTTCATCCAAGGCAAATATCCCAAAAAAATCCCTTCTTTCTCAATTGGAATGAAAATCTTTTCAGATTTTGGATTAAAAAACGTGGCAAAATTAGAAAGTTGGCACTATTTAACACTATCGAACCCCTGGAGCACACGATGACTCACTCCAGTCAAGTGGACAGGTGAGGAGGTGAGGGGGCTTGTGGCTGGCAAATTTAGTCACGGCAAAAGAAAGCATTATTATTACTATGATGGTGCATGACTAGGATACGCACGTATCCTACCAAAGCCCAGGAAGATTCCTTGGCCCACCACAACATTCACTACAATCACCCTCCTCTGTCACCCTCACTGCGCCTGCACCAATTCACTCCCTATCCAAACAGCTCCCACGTCATCCACAAAGTACCCCAAAAAATAAAACTCAGCACCACGACGACGCGTGTCGGGCCCACATCAACACAGTTTTGCATTAGGGAGCACGTGAACAAAGCAAAGCAGCCCACCTACGTGCTTATTTGGACGCTTGGACGCTCGTTAAGCCACTGCGATATCGTCTCGGTTCGCGAGCACTGCGCGTGTGGCTGCTACTGCTGCTCTTCTTCGTCTTCTTCTTCTTCTGCTTCTTCTTCTTGCCGGTAATAACAGCAGCAGCAGCAGCAGCAGCCATGGCATCTTGTTCGTGTTCTCTGTTTAGAGTTCGCATTGACGGTTCTGTGGAAAAGAACGCGAAAGCGGTTATGTGTTGTAGAGCTTCTTCGGTTCTCTGCTTCTTTATCTTGTTCTTGTTTCAGGCAAAGGTTTCGGCGATCGCTGGTGAAGCTTACTCGTTTGCAGGTGAAAAACTCGAGTGAATTTGATTTGTTAGAAATCATTTTTGATTCACGGAATTTGAATGCTCATCAGATGTGATATTTTGATCTTTGCTTTGGTTTCTTTTTATTTGTTTGTTTTCTTCCTGTTGCGAGTTTCTACGATTTTTTTCTGTTGTTTTTGTTGTTGTGGTTGTTTTGAATCCCTTATATGCGATTTTGTTAGTGAGTTTATGTTTTTTGTTTTTCGTTTTTAGTGTTTCCGTGTGTGATCTTATTGCGGATGCTCTTTTGTTATTTTGATGGATCTTGTCGGTAGATGGAGTTGCCTGAACTTGAGGCTTGGATCGCTTGGCATCTAAGGTGGCTATGTACTTGAACTGTGAACATGCTATCGTTTCCACGATTGAGCTTGAGTGTCGCGTGAATATGTGGTTTGATATGCAATCTGTGGACACCTTTAATTTGGAGGATTGAGGATTTTTTCTTTTATTATTTTGATTACAATTAGCAAATGATTTTTAGACTATGCGATGTGACTGCATATGCCTTTTTGAGTTTAATTAATAGAAGGATGTTCAAGAGCAAGTCCTTGCTTTCAATTTGATTAGTTATGGTTGACATTCAGTGTAAGCAATATCAAATCACAACTGTAAATATTGAAATAGGAAATCCTTTTGTCCTGCTTGAACATCCTTCTATTGTTTAAGGATGTAGAAAGGGCGATGAAAAGGTCAAAATTAACTTGTTTAATGCAATACTCTCTTTCTTGTATGAAAAATTCTTAATAGTTTGGATACTGCTTTAAGTTGTTGTATTGGTAGGTGACGTAGAGAAATAGAACATGAGGGAACATCTTGAGATATGGTCAATGCTGGAGAAAAAATTACAAAGAAAATAAACACTATGCTTGATCCACTGACTTCAAACAGAGAACTTATTGAGGTGGGCAGTGATATTCATGAGATCTATTTGATGGATAAGCATGCACCCGAAGTTAGAAGCTATAGGCATGATTTTACCCAATCTTTCCTGATTTGGTACAAAAAACTGGCTTTTTAGATTTAACAGAGGCCCGCATCTGTATCAGTAGTTGAGCTTCCTTCCTATCTGTGTGCCAAAGGAGTATTTTGTGAAATTTAAATCCTGGTTAGAGGAAAAGGTGCTGATATTGGTTGATATCTATTGTATGTTAGCTCAGCGGCCACATGTAGAAAACATGACTCCTGTGAATGTTTGCTTCTACCTGCAGGTTAATCCTTTACGATTTCATCTTTTATTATAATAATCATTGTAACTATTCTTATTGACCTATGGTGGTGTTGACAAATTATTATCTATACAATTAGATGAATAAATGTAGCTACAATTTAGTTGGATAATCTGTTTTTAATTCCTTCAAAATACTATTGAGAACTCTATACAATATTTATTTTAATTTTCCCCATTTCGCTCTTTACTCTTAGTAGGCAAGGAGATAGGAGATACAGAAGGCAAGAAAAATGACTTGTTCCCAGATATTCTAAGGGAAGAGGCAGTTGCTAGGCTTGAGGAGTTGGGGAAGGTAATCAACAAATATTTGCCTCATATGACTTATTCCTTTGTTCAAGTGTGGTGTCATTGACCATGGCGAGCTATTTGTGCCAGTGTTGTCAAGACATCAAGGCAATGTCTAGGCAATAGATCCCATCTAGGTGAGCTGGCATGGCCTAGGCATTGCAAATAATATTTATTTGTAGCTCACTAAGTAAATAATTAATTAATTTTTCACATACAATCCGTGTGTCTACTTATCTATCTGTCTATCTATCTATCTATCTATCTATCTCTCTCTCTCTCTCTCTCTCGCTCTCTCTCTCTCTCTCTATATATATATATATATATATATATAGTGTAGAAGTATCTTGCGTAAAAAAGATATAACTATATCTTACACTCTTCAATCTCGTGTCCACAAATTAAAATAAAAAAATAAGCCAAGTTGGCAAATGAATGTATAACAATTTAAATAGTCATATTTGATGTAATACTTATGATAAAAAAGAAAAATATTTGCAGCAATGTAACAAGAATAAAATAAAAAATTATAATTATAAATTTAGAAAAAATAAAAAGATAAAATTTGCATATTGAAAATGAATAAAATAATAAATTAGAATTAGAAATATTAGAAAAATAGAAAAAAAAAGATATAATTTGTGTATTGAAAATATAAGTATAATACTAGAATTGAAGGTTATGCCAGTGTTGAGGCTATATAATTGCATAAGTAACAATATGAAGGAAAAGAATCTTATGCTATAAAGATTTATATTGACCTCCGTAAACTTCTAAATTTTTTTGAAGAGCCCCACTACTTGCCTTAAGCATGACCTAGGCGACGGCCTAGTCGTGGCCTTGACACACTGATTTGTGAAGTGATTATTTTGTGTTGGTCATCATAATTCTCATATACGTTGGATCAGTGTATAAAACAAATCTTGAAATATGTCCACGGGAAATTTTGAGAATGCAAGAAAGTGGAGACCTTTCATTTTGGCAAGCCTTACATATATCTTTTGACATTGAAATCAACCTTTTTCATGTTTCCATCTACAATGTGTATTCTCATGCCTGATTACATTGTAATGCCTTCTCCTTAAGTTGGAAAAGATTAGAACAACTCATCAAAACTGCTTGTTCTTACCTGTCTGGTCCTTGATAGAGAGGAACATGAATTGACATGATCCACTGACACCTCCAGTACCAAACTACCAGTTGCCTAGGAAATGGAAAATAGGGTGGAAAAGGCTTTCTAACGATCCAATATTCATTATGCTTACTATGAGAGGCTGAAATCCTTGAAATACTCACTTCCTAAAGGACCTAAACTCATCCTGCTTAAAAGTTAGAACATCCAACTAATTTGAAGAGCATTAAAGTTGACAGTAGGTCATCTCGTTGAACCTCTTCAATTTTGAAGGTATCTGGATGACTAATAATTTCTCAAGACTCAAAGGAAGCTCTAAAGCCCAATTCTTCATATGGTTTTCCTTTGATACGACACCACCCTCCAAGTTTGTGAGGAATTTGTTATCAGAATCCCTTTTATATTGATCTTAGAGTTAGTGAAATTTGTTATCAGAATCTCATGCTACTTATTTGAACTTGAAATGCAAAACTATTAGTGGTTCATGTTCCTAGCATGAATGAAAGCCACTTGAAAAAGGAGGGTCATCTTTCGTATCATCATAGTCATAAAGTCATAATCCATGAATAATTCAATTATATTAATATTTGGAAAAATTGGCAAAGTTGGGAAAAAATTGGAATAGATTTTGTGTTTGTGATTCAATCTGCCTAGAAAATTTTAGTAAAATTGGCAAAGTTGAAAATAAACATAAATAATTAATAAATTTAAAGTAATAAGGATAATTTTCAATGTCTTATATAGTCATTAAGTTATGCATGCTGAATAAGACTTCATATGAATAATAGGGAAGCACCAGTGAAAAGATGTACAATAGAACTTTACTATTGGGCATTGTGGGAAGGATGAACTCTATAAAGTCCAACCTACAGTGAAATAGATAAATCTGTCTAGGCATTATTTGAGTACATTTTGCGCTGGATTTAGGGCTTCTATCAATCTTATTACAGCTCAGGATATTTTTGCTTCAAGTTATATTTTATTTAATACTACCAATCCAAAACCTAAAGATTTATCAATTATCACCATGTTCTACAAATTTCCAAAGAATTCAGGTTACAATTCATCAAACTTTTATTAGTTCTTGACTTATATTAGTCATGGCATTATTTCAAATTTTGTTTACTCATTGGAAGTGATATTTGACCTTTAAATTTTTCTAGAAGTCTCAGTTTTTTTGCTCAGCAAGAGTTAGGACCTTGGAGACGATGATCTCAAGGTTAAAACATCAAAGGTCCTTGGAGGTTGCTCTTTATCCTCTGTGATTTCTGAATTTACTGTAGCAAATTTTTTTGGCATATATGAAGAGCTTGAACGTGCGGTGAACTGAGAGTGTTGGAATGCTGTGCATGTGCAGTATGAACTAATAACAGCTGTGTGCAGGGTTTTGGATGTGAACTTATTTAATTAGGGAAGGCTTGTAAACATAGCTTCAGAAAATTGAAAAAATGAATCTGGGAACATGATTTGTTCAGCTTGTTCCAGATAATTTTGGAAAAAATTGTATTTACATTGATGAAATTATTCTGATGTAGTTCTTCTACTACCTTCCTAATCTTACCTGTGATATAATAACTGATCTTTCTTGTTAGTTGTTTGCTGTACAAGGAGATCGACTGCAGTCATCATTAAATTTTAATGCTCTTTTACTTTTTTTAAAGGTCACTGATGCTGATAGTTATCTAGAGCGGACATTCTTGAGCCCAGCTGCTAAAAGAGCTCGTGATCTTCTTTGTAGCTGGATGAAAGACGCTGGTTTGAGAATGTTAGCCTCTTATATCTCTTATTTTTGAATTTATGCTGCTTAATTTTTTACACAATGTTTAATAAATCTATCTGATACTGATGTTGATTTCAGGTGGGTGGATCAGATGGGTAATGTACATGGACGGGCTGAGGGGATGAATTCAAGTGCTGAAGCTCTTTTAATTGGTTCTCATATGGTGATATGCTGGACCTTTATAATTCTTGAGAGAACATTTATAGGGTGCCTCTAGATCGTTGTAGTTGATAATGCCTTTGTGTTTCAAACAGGACACCGTTGTTGATGCTGGAATATATGACGGGTCATTAGGCATAGTTTGTGCAATTTCAGCCTTGAAGGCTCTTAAGATCAGTGGCAAGTTAACAATTCTGGAGAGACCAGTAGAGGTTTGTGATGTTTTTAGCATTTCCATGTCACTAGTAACTGGGAATTTATTGAATTAGTGCATAATGTCCATACTTGTCTTGCTCACCTTATGCTGTTGTTACTTTTTTTTTTTAATGCTATGGGAGGGATGCTTATCTTTTCTTTTCTTAAATGATTTGGTACTTTCATGGATTTTTGTATTGCGACAATCAATATATACATATACATATATATATATATATACATATATATATATACATATATATATATATGTATATATATATATATATATATATATATATATATATGTATAATTTCTGCCTGCTAAGTGATTACACATCTTCAAAGGGCAGAGCTAGGATCTACACTGGGCACGGTGGGACTCCAACAGTAGATTTGTTCTCCTATAAATGTGCAAGCTGAATTAATGAGAAAGACATGGCCCTAATGTAATGAAAAAAATGGCCCTGGATACAATGAAAATGAGATTGTGTACCAGCTCTAGAGTGAAACCTTCTTGTTAATTTTTTAGGACTATGTAGCAGATAAAGTAGGTATCCAGATTGTCACTGTTTTATGACTCAAATATGACTTCTTGATGATCAACATGAAAGTTATAAACTTTTTACCTATGAATTATTTGAAAAAAAATGCAAGACAAAAAGTTCAAAAGTTCTTCATACAAAATATTTGAGAGTGTTGTGTTGTATTAAATGTCTTCAACGTCAGTATTCACCATTATCAACATAAGCCATATTCCAAGTTCACAAATACTTGGATTCATATAATATCGTTTGACTAAACTTAGAATTTGGCACTGGTAAGGGTATAGGAGTACTTGGGACTTGGGAAGTGTGTTGGTGGTCACAAATGGCAAAGCTTCTGAGATTGGAGGCCATGCTGGAAGAATAATATGGAGAAGGATCAGTGGAAACCCCCAAAAGCCCGGTGGTTGATTATTGTTGAGAAGTTAAAGGGCAATTAGGTTATGGGCTGTTTTCCCAACACTACACAACATCCCTCATGGAGGTGACCCCTCAGCAGTTTGCTTCTATCATTGCGTGAAGATTTTAGAGGTGAAGTTCCAGTATAAGTTATAGCTTGTTTACCCCATCCATAAAAGATAGACCTTAACTCATGCAATAATCTACTGATGTTTGGTGATGAAAATCAGTAGCCAAAATGTCATTTTTGTGTGTTTGTGATGGTAGCAATGGAAATGTCTATCAGTTGATGGGCTGGAATAAGTGAAGATGGGCTGGAAGGCCTCTCTGGTCACATGACTTTGGGCGACCAGCAATAATTGTTAACGAAGCAGATTGCATAAGGTGGTCAGGGAACTGATGAATGACACCTTTTTGAGAAGTCAAGTGATCGGGCAGCACACAAATTGTAAGTGTCCTATAGTTAGTTTAGTTTTAGTGCCTTTGGAACATAGGTATGCCTTTTAGTTCTAGGGTTGACCCTACTCCTTGCAGCTCAAGATTACACTCATCCATTAGGTTCAAAACAAACCGGGGGCCTTTCACATCTTTTTGTAGTTGTTGGATTTTGGTGAAAATGAATGATATTTTTGTGTGTCATTGTCCCTAAGAATCTTTGATGTAGGGGTGGTGAAAACTTGGATTTATAACACGCCTTAAAATGATGAGCATGTGTCATATCCATGTACAACCCCGATTTAGATGAAGACATGGAACATCTACGTGTACCTGTTCATTTATAACCAAACCACCCAAATTTTTCCAGAAATGAATTTAAGATGACATGCTTAAAAAAATAATGTACATCATTAGAATTCATTTCATAAACTATTGTGGGGTCCACCCCATTAATGAAACATCAAAAGAGAAGGGTTGGTGGCCACCCACGAGGGCGGCCACCAACCCACCAACTCCACCTACCTTATTTTTGGTCACGCCGAAAATATTGAATTAGTTTGATAAATATATTATTATATATATTTATTAATTACACAAATACCCCTATATACTCCTATAAATAGGGCCTTACTTCATTCTTAAATTCATGTTCAGTGAGATCTATTCTGAGAGATCTATTCAAGATATTCTATCTGTATGATCTAAATAAGGGTGAAATAATACAAGAGTGTGCCTCCCGTGGACGTAGGCAATTTGTCGAACCACGTTAAATTTGTTGTCTTGTTTTTTCTTTCATGCTTTACTCCGATTCCGCATAACAAATTGGTATCAGAGACAAGGTTAGGTTTTGGAAGAAAAACAGACCCTTTGTCGAATTTTTTCGAGACTGCGTCGAAATTTCGAGATTTTGTAACAGTGATCGAAACTGTTTTCTGATCACCCGTGGAGGTAGCTCTTGTTTCCAGGAGTCCAACGCAACAAACGGCGAGAAAAACGGACAAGAAACGAGTTCGCAGGAGCCGATCAAAGTTTGATCTCTGTATTTTGCAATTTTCTGACCGACACTGTTCATCCCCGGCGCTGTTCATCCGCAACACTATTCATCCAATCCGAACCCGACCCAGATTTGAAACTGTTCATCTGCGGTCCAGCCCACACAGACCTCACTGTTCATCCGCGGTCCAGCCCAAACAGCCGCACTGTTCATCCTCGGTCCAGCCCACATAATCTACCCTGTTCATCTGTGGCCCAGCCCACACAGTTGCACTGTTCATCCGGCCCAAGCCACTCGGTCCATCACTGTTCATACCGGTCCAGCCCACACGGTATGCTACTGTTCACCACCTGTCCAGCCCAC
Source organism: Paratinospora sagittata (assembly GCA_035771175.1). Taxonomy (NCBI): domain Eukaryota; kingdom Viridiplantae; phylum Streptophyta; class Magnoliopsida; order Ranunculales; family Menispermaceae; genus Paratinospora; species Paratinospora sagittata. The sequence goes on from CM069598.1 coordinate 17,999,254, forward strand.
ACAGTCCGCACTGTTTATCCGCAGTCCAGCCCGCACTGTTCGTCTGATTTCAGCAAAGTCAGACTCGTTTCCATCATTTTCGACCGTTCCGGACGCAACCGTGCAATCAGTTTCTACAGATTCAGCTCCTAAGTTTTTGATATAGTTTCGTTGGAGTTGTTTATTATTTTTCAAGCACTTTTCGACGTCATACATATCTTCGGTCTTAATGGCGGAGGAAATCCCAAGCACAAGTAGACCTTGGCAAAGACCTTCATCACGTCAACGTCTTGCAAAGAATGAAGTAAGGCCCTATTTATAGGAGTATATAGAGGTATTTGTGTAATTAATAAATATATATAATAATATATTTATCAAACTAATTCAATATTTTCGGCGTGACCAAAAATAAGGTAGGTGGAGTTGGTGGGTTGGTGGCCGCCCTCGTGGGCGGCCACCAACCCTTCTCTTTTGATGTTTCATTAATGGGGTGGACCCCACAAATCTCCACCTCCACCTCATGTGAAACAAGACTCCTTCACACCTGCAATATCTCTACAGATAGCAAGTTTTCTTCAAAAAAACTGTTGCTACCTCCATTAGTGCCCTTAGGCACTCCGAGCTCGTGAGATGTTGATCAAGTCCAAACAATGTTGGAACTTGATTCCTGTAACCACCTTTGTAAGCATATCTGCGGGGTTATCTGTAGTCTTGATCTTTTGCAGAAGAATACTCCCTTCTTCTACTATTTCTCGAACAAAATGAAAACGAACATCAATATGCTTCGTTCGACTGTGATGAACTTGGTTCTTTGCCAAACAAATGGCACTCTGGCTGTCGCAGAAAACTTCAACATTCTTCTGCACAATTCCCAAGTCTTTAGTCAATCCATGAAACCAGATTGCTTCCTTGAAAGCTTCCGTTATTGCCATGTACTCTGCCTCTGTAGTAGACAAAGCAACTGTTGACTGTAGTGTTGATCTCCAACTCACTGGTCCTCCTGCCATAGCGAAAACATAACCAGTAGTAGATCTGCGCTTGTCAAGATCTCCAGCATAGTCCGAATCCACATATCCGACTAGATGCTTACAACTTTTCGTATCTCTCTTGAACTTTAAACCAATATCTACAGTACCATGAATATACCGTAGAATCCACTTCACTGCTTGCCAGTGGCCTTTACCGGGGTTGTGCATGTAACGACTTACCATACTTACAGCATGTGAAATGTCAGGTCTGGTACACACCATAACATACATCAAGGCACCAACTGCATTTGCATATGGAATATTCTCCATTTGCTTTTTCTGATCCTCGGAATTTGGTGACATTGATGAACTTAGCTTGAAATGTGGTGCCAATGGTGTGCTCACAGGTTTTGTGTCATTGCCAATGCCAAAAGTTTGAAGAACTTTCTTCAAATACTGAGTCTGAGTCAAACAGATTGTGCTTTTGGCCCTGTCTCGAGTTATCTCCATCCCGAGAATTTTTCTGGCTTCTCCAAGATCCTTCATTTCAAACTCTGAGCTCAATTGAGCCTTTAGTTTGTTGATCTTCACCGTACTTTTAGATGCGATTAACATATCATCTACATATAAAAGCAAATAGATAAATGTACCATCTTGAAGTTTGCGATAGTAGACACAATGATCAAACTGACTCCGAGTATATCTTTGCCCTTGGATGAAGCTGTCAAATCGCTTGTACCACTGTTTCGGTGACTGCTTCAGGCCATATAGTGACTTGCTCAATTCTCTTTTTCTGGTACTTTGAATCCAGCTGGTTGAGACATATATATCTCTTCGTCCAAATTACCATGCAGAAAAGCAGTTTTGACATCGAGTTGGGCTAACTCGAGATCAAGTTGTGCAACCAAAGCCAATAATATTCGAATTGACGAATGCTTAACAACAGGTGAGAATACCTCATTGTAGTCAATTCCTTCCCTCTGAGCGTAGCCTTTTGCTACCAGTCTGTCTTTGTACCGGATATCGTCTGTGCTGGGAGAGCCTTCCTTCTTTGCGAAAACCCATTTGCAGCCAATTGGTTTCTTTCCTTTCGGAAGTGGAACCAACTTCCAAGTCTGATTCTGATGGAGCGATTTCATCTCCTCATGCATTGCCATTTTTCACTTATCACTTTCCATACTCTGAATAGCATCTTTGTAATTGTATGGAATATCATCTCCGGTGACTGGTAATGCATATGCAACCATGTCAGTGTACCGAGCAGGTTTGCGGATTTCTCTTCTTGGTCGACTGGTGGCAATTGATTCTGGTTGTTGACTGATGTCTGGTCCTGGAGCCTCCACCTCAACTGAGATTTCCTCCTCGTCTTCTTCAGGATGGTTGGATATCTCTACTAACTTGCTAGGAGTTACTGGAATATCTAATTCCACCTGCTGATGCAAATCTGGATCTCGATTTTCTTTATCAGAAACTGTATGCTTTAACATCACAGATTCATCAAAAGTTATATCTCGACTTTTGACAATCTTCTTTGACTCAGGGTTCCATAGTCGGAAAGCCTTAACTCCTTCACTAAAGCCCATGAAAATCGCTTTCTTGGACCTAGGATCCAGTTTGGATTTCTTCACATGGAAATATGCAGTGCATCCAAAAATGCGCAAAGAATCATAATCTGAAACGGGGTGTCCAGACCATACCTCCTTGGGAGTTTTGCCATCTAGTGCTGTTGCAGGAAGTCGATTGATGATATGAGAGGCATATGACAAAGCTTCAGCCCAAAATGCCTTGCTCAGTCCAGAATGAGATAACATGCAGCGAACTTTATCTACCAAAGTACGATTCATGCGTTTAGCAACACCGTTTTGTTGTGGCGTGCCTGGAACTGTGAAATGTCTGACAATCCCTTCATTCTCACAAATTTTCTGAAATGGGTCTGACTTGTATTCTCCTCCATTATCAGATCTGAGCCTCTTAATCTTCCTTCCCGTTTGGGTTTCTACCATTTTCTTCCATATAAGAAAGATATCTAGCACTTCATCTTTATGCTTCATGGTATAAACCCAAACATAGCGTGAGAAATCATCAATGAAAGTAACAAACCAACGTTTACCTCCCAATGAAGCATTTTGAGAGGGTCCCCAAACGTCGGTATGAACATAATCCAATGTTCCTTTGGTGCGGTGGATTGCAGTGCCAAACTTGACTCTCGTCTGCTTGCCTAAGATACAGTGCTCGCAGAAGTCAAGTTTCCCGGTGTTTGCACCTTTCAGAGAACCTTGCTTTATCAAGGTTTGAAGAGCTTTCTCTCCAACATGTCCGAGCCGCATGTGCCAAAGTCTGGAAGTGTCCGATGAAACATCATTAGAACTGGTGCAAGCTGATACACTTCCGGTTACTGTGTGTCCGTTAAGGAAATAGAGATTTCCTTTCTGAGTACCCTTCATGGCCAAGAGTGCTCCACGTACAACCTTCAGAACTCCACCTTCAATGGTTACCTTGTAACCGCTGGAATCAAGGACTCCTAGGGAGATCAGATTTTTCTTCATATCTGGGACATATCGGACTTCCGTGAGTCATCTGGTTGTACCGTCATGCATTTTTAGGCGTATAGTTCCAATACCCTTTGTTTGACAGGTATTGTTGTTGCCCATGAGCACGACTCCTCCATCGAACTCATCCAATTTGGAGAACCAATGTCGATGCGGACACATATGATAGGAACAGCCGGAATCTAATATCCATCTATCAGACTGATTGTCTATATATGAAACTGAGAATACATAATTTTCTGCAGCCTTCTGTGCCACATTTGCATCTGTCTTGCCCTTATTTGGACAATCTTTCTTCCAGTGCCATTTTTGGTGACAGGGCCAAAAGCACAATCTGTTTGACTCAGACTCAGTATTTGAAGAAAGTTCTTCAAACTCTTGGCATTGGCAATGACACAAAACCTGTGAGCACACCATTGACACCACATTTCAAGCTAAGTTCATCAATGTCACCAAATTCCGAGGATCAGAAAAAGCAAATGGAGAATATTCCATATGCAAATGCAGTTGGTGCCTTGATGTATGCTATGGTGTGTACCAGACCTGACATTTCACATGCTGTAAGTATGGTAAGTCGTTACATGCACAACCCAGGTAAAGGCTACTGGCAAGCAGTGAAGTGGATTCTACGGTATATTCATGGTACTGTAGATATTGGTTTAAAGTTCAAGAGAGATACGAAAAGTTGTAAGCATCTAGTCGGATATGTGGATTCGGACTATGCTGGAGATCTTGACAAGCGCAGATCTACTACTGGTTATGTTTTCGCTATAGCAGGAGGACCAGTGAGTTGGAGATCAACACTACAGTCAACAGTTGCTTTGTCTACTACAGAGGCAGAGTACATGGCAATAACGGAAGCTTTCAAGGAAGTAATCTGGTTTCATGGATTGACTAAAGACTTGGGAATTGTGCAGAAGAATGTTGAAGTTTTCTGCGACAGCCAGAGTGCCATTTGTTTGGCAAAGAACCAAGTTCATCACAGTCGAACGAAGCATATTGATGTTCGTTTTTATTTTGTTCGAGAAATAGTAGAAGAAGGGAGTATTCTTCTGCAAAAGATCAAGACTACAGATAACCCCGCAGATATGCTTACAAAGGTGGTTACAGGAATCAAGTTCCAACATTGTTTGGACTTGATCAACATCTCACGAGCTCGGAGTGCCTAAGGGCACTAATGGAGGTAGCAACAGTTTTTTTGAAGAAAACTTGCTATCTGTAGAGATATTGCAGGTGTGAAGGAGTCTTGTTTCACATGAGGTGGAGGTGGAGATTTGTGGGGTCCACCCCATTAATGAAACATCAAAAGAGAAGGGTTGGTGGCCGCCCACGAGGGCGGCCACCAACCCACCAACTCCACCTACCTTATTTTTGGTCACGCCGAAAATATTGAATTAGTTTGATAAATATATTATTATATATATTTATTAATTACACAAATACCTCTATATACTCCTATAAATAGGGCCTTACTTCATTCTTAAATTCATGTTCAGTGAGATCTATTCTGAGAGATCTATTCAAGAGATCCTATCTGTATGATCCAAATAAGGGTGAAGTAATACAAGAGTGCTGCCTCCCGTGGACTTAGGCAATTTGCCGAACCACGTTAAATTTGTTGTCTTATTTTTTCTTTCATGCTTTACTCCGATTCCGCATAACAACTATATCTTTAATTTTGTAAAATTCATGAACTCAAGAAATCTAACGTCTAGGAAATGATTTAACACCACGAATGCAACAAACAACTATATTTTTTTTTTAAAAGAACAACAAAACTTTATTAAACTAAGGAGGTCTGGCCTCAAACTGTACAACATCCAAAATAATTGGAGGAACATCCTCTAACCAAACAATATAATCTTGAATACAAAAAGAAAATTGCCCCAGCCTATGGGAACCATCATTACATTCTCTAAATACAACCCTGATCTTTATGTTGGGAAAATGGCTTAGGAGATGTTTGCAGTCATCCAAAATCAAATTGAGTTCATCGTACCCCTTATTCTCTAAAGTCAGAGAATTCATAACTTCCGATGAGTCTCCTTCTAGAATATCTGTTGGGATCCCCAAATCCAATGCAAACGTCAAGCCTTCCCGAACAACAAGTGCTTTAGCTACTGCTATGGAAAAGGAGCCTGGAATCTTTTTGTCCATTGTTGTGATTACAAGACCATAACTGTCTCTTATGATTATGCCGATGCCTATACTCTCGCTTTCCTGCATTGATGTTCATTTTAAAAGCTACCCCTTCTAGAGGCTCCCACTTTGCATTTCTTCTTGGGGGCCTGTTCTGTTTCCTTGTATTGAACTTGATTAATGAACTGAAGAGCACTATCTACAGAAGTATAGCCTGTCTATTTGGCTCCTGAGCATACCAATTTATTTCTTGATTGCCAGGTGCTCCAACAGACTGTAATTATTTCCTCAATCTTGCTGCTCTCTGAGGATTTCAATAAAGAACTGAAAGCTCCAAAAATGATAAGTTCAAGTAGTTAACCTCATTCAAAGCAAGACTCAATAGCTTTCCACCTTTCCTTTGCATGGATACAATCTCCTAGTGCATAACCAGTGGTCTTGGGGCCCTTTTTTGTTTTAAAGACACTAAAAGGTAGTATATATATATAAATAAGAGAATCATAAAATCATTGTATACATATCAATCCGCACATCTCTTTATATGGATACAAAATTACCCCACCCTCTAAGCCAATCTCCTAGAGTGTAACCCATAGACAAAGCGCTATTAGCAATCCAAAAAGATGCGAACATTTGAGAATTCTCCCACACTCTAGCTGTCGAACAAAATTCGTTGTGGAAAACTCGTTTGTTCCTCTCCTTCCATAAGGACCATAATACCGCTAGACACACCACCTTCCAATGATCTCTCTATGTAGACTGGACGGTGTTTATAAAGGGGAAAATATCTATGAGCTCCACCTCAACGAAAGCACCACTCATGACCGAGAAGTGATGACACCATCTATCCCACACCTCTCTAGCGACTAGGCATCGCCAACATATATGTCACACAGACTCCACATCCTGGCCACACAGATAGCACCAATACGGGGATAAACACATAGATGAGAATCTTTTCTGCAACATGTCCCCTGTATTCATCTTCCCATGAGAGGTTACCTACCCCAAGAACTTAACCTCTGATGGAACCTGGGCTTTCCAAATAGAGGTATGAAAAGGGAGAGGAGGAATGTTGGGGTCGTTGAGAATGGAGGAATGGAAGGATTTTGTAGTGAATGTTCCAGAAGAGTCCCATGGCCAAGACACCCTGTCATCTTCCCCTGATAGGTGACATCCCTCAAGCAAGCTCACTAAAGATAGCATATCACCATCCCCCCTAGAAAGGAAGGCCCTACGTAGATGAAAATCCCAAGTCAAGGTAGATTCTCCCAGGTTTCTTACAAAGTCAATGACTGGTCTGTTATGGAGGCGGGAGCGGTGAAACAGGTTGGGGAAAAGTGTTTGGAGGGTATTGTTCCCGCACCACATATCCTCCCAGAAGCAAATGGAATCACCCTTACCAAGTTTCAATCTAGTAAAGGGCAAGAAAATGAGATAAACTGAAGATATGAACTTCCATGGACTTTTGAGTGTGGGTCTAGGGGGCTATCCCAACATCCCTAAGGGTGTCTCGGAGACCATGCTTACTACTAATGACCTTTCTCCACAGTTGATCCTTCTCATGAGAAAATCTCCATAGCCATTTTCCAACCAAAGCTTTGTTTCTGGCAGAGATGTTTCCAATACCCAATCCACCTTGATCCACCCTCCTCTGAACAATACTCCATGCCAGTGGTCTTGGGGCCCATGCCACACATGAAGCAGAAAGGAGAATTCAGGTTGCGTTTTCTGAACAGATTTACATTTGTTGGGAGGTTATCATGAAGCACTCTCCAGTAAAAGATCTTCACCTTTGGCAGCAAACAAAAACTCCATAAAGCCTTTAGCTTATGTCAGGGCCATTTGAAGATTGGGGCTGATCCTTTTAATTGATCTTTGCAGCCAATAACTACACTTGACTGAGTATTTACCATTGTTTAAATAATCCCATATGAGCTTGTCATCAACTTCCCACCTGCTTAGAGTAATCTGCAAAATAGTCCAAGTATTCACTCCAGACAGCTTCCTTTAATCTGTCAACATTCCAACATGTTTCATCAGTAATAAACTGAGCCACAAGGCAGTCATTGGAATTGGAGCTAGGAGTGATGACTTTAAAAGTAGTAGGTCTTGGAATCCAAGGGTCTTTTCTCACTCTCCACCTTAGTCCTTTGCATAGGAGATCCTTGGCCCAAACAATTCTTTTCCATGCCTGCGATGCCCCTTTACAAGCTTTTTGCCTCTAGAAAATATAAATTGTGAAATTACCTGGCTCTTAAGTGTCTTTGCTAGCATAGAATCTGGGCATTGGAGAATTCGCCATCCTTGTTTAGGGAGGAGGGCCTTGTTAAAATCTTAAAGAGATCTAAAGCCCATACCTTCCATTTAATCCCTGTATTTGAAAGGAAAAACCTAATTGAAGGCGTTAAAATTGCTAGAAATAGTTTCTTATCTCTCACCTTTTATTTGCTGATGACAGTCTCATATTTTGTAGGGCCTCTAGCCAATATGGACAAGCTATATTTAAAATCCTTAATCTCTATGAAAAAGGCATTCGGACAACTCATCAACCTTGACAAGTCAGCAGTTTTATTCAGCCCAAACACCAGTGCTGACTAGAAAAATGACTTCTTGAAGATTTTGCAGATAAGGAGATGCAAAGGGCATTCAAAATATTTGACTCTTCCTACAATGGGGTGGAGGAAAAAATTCCAACTTTTCAAATTCTCTAAGTCTAGGATGTGGAAAAACCTACAAAGATGGAAGGAAAGGTTATTCCTCCACCCCATTGTAGGAAGATAAGGACAGAAAGGGTCTCCCTGTCTAAGTCCTCTCTAAGGAGAGAAATCACCATTAATCGTAATAGAATATTTAACTAATGATACACAATTCATAATTAAAGGAACCCATCGCTCTGCAAACCCCAAACTTTTCATAACTGCTGAAAGGAAGCTCCACTCCACTTTGTTGTATGCCTTGCTCATATCTAATTTTAGAGCTGCAATACCCTTTCCCTCCCTTCCTTTTATTCTTCATATGTTGGAGCAACTCATGGGCTATCAGAATATTGTTTGTAATTGATCTTTTGCTCACGAAAACACTTTTATTAGCAGAGATAATGTGAGGGAGACAAGCCTCCATTTTATGCACCAAAACTTTAGCTAAGGTCTTGTAGCACATTAAACAGGCTTATTGGCCTGTAATCAGAAACTCTCTTTGCATTATTAGATTTTGGAATTAAGACCCCATTAGTTCTATTTAAATCACCAAGCTGTTCATTTGAATTAAGATAATGAACGCAAGTTTTGCAAACAACAGTTACCATCTCCCAATATTTCTAATAAAAGAGAGTTGTGATTCCATCAGGGCCTGGACACTTTAAGGGGGCCATTTGAAAACGGGCAGTTCTAACATCAGAATTGGAGAATGGCTCAAGGAGATTAGAATTCATAACATCAGAAACTTTGCAAGGCATACCTTGGAGAACCTGTTCAATTGCTTGAGACCTTGGATTAGTGGATGGAATATTTCTCTGTAAAAGGATTCAATTTAAGCACTAATATCGCAAGGATCCTCCAGCCATCTTCCTTGGGCATTGAGCAGGCCCACGATTTGATTTCTCCTCCTCCTTTTGCCAGCCTTGCAAACATCCTCATTTTTAAATTGCCGCTAAAGAGGAATGATTTGAATTAAAAATAATCTTTATTATTTAGATGCTTCTTTGGTGCTATGTGCTTCTTCTGCCCAAGAACGCATGACCTATTCGTTAGAAGAAAAATGATACATTAGAAGAAAAATGATATATATAATCTACACCACTAGGGGTAGCAAAAAGTGTAACTTGTTTGTTCGCTTATGTTTGATCCAACTTAAAAAGGGTCTATTACAACTTTTAGAAAATGGGGATGTGCCTGGACAATTGGTTTGTGTATGTTTTCAAAACCGGGCAAGTTTGGACATTAAACAAACAAATAGATGTTTTATACCTAGCTACATGAAAGGAAAATTAATTTTCATTCCAATATACTCTCAAAATTGGACCCTAACGTCCCAATGGACCACTGAGTTGTGCCTTACCTTATACATTTGCTGTTGCGGTTTCCTCATTTTTTCTTCAACTATCAATCTTTTTCATCACCACTCGATCTCAATTCTTAAGCCTGGGAGCTATATGCATATTAGTGTAGTTACTGTAGTATTTAGCCATTTTCTCGGCAACTGGTTATGCATGCCTTGAATTCCTGGAGCCATGACTCAGAAGGCTTAATTTTGTACTGTCAGTATGTCATGAAGATTTAATTTTTCGGCTGAGCCTTGCCTCTGTGGTTTGTAGGTTATTGCATTTAGTGATGAGGAGGGTGTTAGGTTTCAGTCAACTTTTTTGGGAAGTGCTGCTATTGCTGGAGTTCTACCAGTCTCAGCCTTGCAGATATCTGATAGAAGGTTTCTGACATAAACCCACATCTAACTTGTGTTGCTATTGTTTATTGTCGCTGGAAGTTTGATGCATAAAACCTTATTCAGTGGTATGACATTACAAGATGTTCTCAAGGAAAACTCATTTGAGGGCACTGAGGAAAGTATTCTTCAGCTCAAGTATGATCCACAATCTGTCTGGGGTTATATTGAGGTACTTTGACCTTACGCTGGTATCTTGTTCAATTTTGGCCTTGAAATATATTATCCTAGACTGTTTATCTTAAGTCCTTATGATTCTCTCTTTCCATCCTTTGCATGCTAAAGCTTCACATTGAGCAAGGTCCTGTACTAGAATCACTTGGTCTTCCTTTGGGAGTGGTGAAAGGCATTGCTGGGCAAACAAGGTTAAAGGTATATGAAAAATTACTTAGATCAGTATCATTTTTTTTTTTTTTTTTTTTTTTTGTGTTTCTCTTGTCCAAAGAAGGCGGTGTAAGGTGTTAAAGATAGTGCACCCAAACAAGTTAAGTGACTAGAATTCCAAAGATGCTACAACCAACCTTATCCTGAATAGTTAGGATATCCGACAAGCTTTCATCCTTGTCCATCCTTTCATTTCTACAGTCAAGTGTTTCAAAATCTTCTCATTCTGAGAAAAATACATTGTTTGAATACTAATATAATAAATACATCTATACATTTATCATAATGTGATGTTTTTTATTTTATGATATGTATGCTGTTTTGGTTCATGCAATTGGGATACAAGGAAAAATTTTGAGAGAAGGAAAGTAATATCGAAATTCAGAATTTATTCAGTTCATTCAATTGTGTTCGAGAAAGCTAATTACATGCTTATTTATAAGCTCTCTAAATAAAGGAATAGACTTCAACCTCAACTAGGAGACTGAAGCATATCCAGATGATCACCTCAACTCAATTAATCATCTAAACTCCTAAAGTAATTAAAACACTAAACAAATAAATAAAATTAAGTAGACAAATCCTAATTAATCTGAAAATTTCAAACGTGGATTCTGATAAAATTCGGGCATCATGTATCATTATGTTAACCATGTTAACAGGGAATGGAAATACATGTTGGAATCTTGCCTTGGTAAGGGTTATGAAAATGATTCCCTGGTAAAACAGCCACTATAACCTGTTTTCTCACACATCTACATTATTATATTACATCTCTTAACCTTAAGATTAAATGTTTTCTTCTCTGCTCTACGCTTCTTTGTTCCCTATTTTATCCACAATGCCTCTCATTATTGGCAGAAGCGTATTTATGCATATTTATTATGATTGGATATGCTATTATCATTTTGTCTTGTTACTTGTTTTCAACTTCTCCTATTGTCCATGCAAAGTCATTTTTTAATTGGTGGGTGCAAATATCCGCTTAGCTCTTGCGTCTTGTACTATTTATGCAGATAGAGTTGTTGGAGACTTGGAGCACTACTTCGTCTTCAACAGCTTTTATTAATTTACAGATTTCATTTATTATTCCAGTATTCCTTTCCTTTTCCTTTCCCTTTTCAATCAAAACCAATTATTATATTTTGCTATATTTGAAAATGATCAAATACCATTAACTGGATTTGTTGTTAATGGTTTGGACTAATTGATGGCGTACAATAGACCCTAATGTTGTCCAACCCTTTCCTGGGACCCTGCATAGGTGGGAGCGCACCAGACTGCCCTTTTTTAATGTCATGTGCACATCTGGTCAAATTGTGTAGAATATGAGACCTAGAAAATGATGGTTCCTACTGAAGGAATATGGAGCACCCCTACATTTGTCTCGTACAGACGTTGTAGTAAAGAAAGGTACATGCATCCAGTAAAACAGAATATTTTTAGAAAGAGAATTTTTTAGGTTCAATCTGAGATAATGGTTGACAACTTAATAAATTAAATTGATGATGTTGTTAGATGACTAATTACCTTAACTTGTTGGCTGAATCCCTCTCCATCTGAAAAAAAGATAAGAGAATGTAATGCTATTCAATTTTGGTGCTCATACTGTTGCTCTCATTAATCATTTAAATTCTAAGAAGTGTTTATTAGCTTTTTCAGATGTTCTACATCAATTGGCTCCATGAAATTCATGTTTGTTTCAGTAGGTCATTGTTGTAACTGTTTTAAGCATCACTTCCAATGTGAAGGTTGGCACAATGAACCTACTGAAATATCTTCTTGGCCCGAGGCCCATAGTTAAATCAAAACTAAATCCCTTTAGAATCCAGATAGAAAGGTTAAAGATAAGAATCCAACAGACTTTATGCTAAAATAGGCTTCTCATGGAATCTGGTCCTGAAGTCACATGTCTTTGGATGGTGAATGTAGTTATCCTTCAATTAATTATTCTACAGGTGACAGTGAGAGGTTCACAAGGGCATGCTGGAACAGTACCAATGTCAATGCGGCAGGACCCTATGACAGCTGCTGCTGAACTGATTCTATTGCTGGAAAGTCTTTGCAGAAGTCCTGAGAATTTCATATCTTATGATGGCAGCTGCCATGGTTTTAATAAGGATTCTCTTGCTGGTTCACTTGTCTGTACAGTTGGAGAGATGTCCATCTGGCCAGGTGCAAGCAATGTTATACCAGGCGAGGCAATGACCTGATCTCTTCCTTTTATCGTCACTCATTGTGAGAGTTGAATTCTTTACTGCTTCCATAAAAGTGGATGCTTTAAGTTATTTTCGTATTTTTTATATTTTGGTTATGAAGCTCTTCTTTGTTTCTTTGTTTTCCTGAAGCTTAGTAGCGTGTAAAAAAGCATGTAGATTTTTGGATTGCAGGTAACATTCACAGTGGATTTGCGTACCATGGATAACACAGCTCGTGAGGCTATTATTTTTGAATTATCTAAACAGATGTATCGTTCATGCGAGCAACGCTCTGTTTCTTGCAATATTGAACGTAAGGTGTGAGAGTTCCATCACTTTTTGCGTTATAGATGTTGCTTGCAGTTGTGTTAACTTTAGTTAGTTTTGTCTACTTCAGCATGATGCTGGAGCAGTAATATGTGATTCTGAACTAGGTTCACAGTTAAGGGCTGCCTCTTACTCTGCATTTAAACGGGTGGTGGGTGAGATTCAAGATGAAGTGCCTGTACTGATGAGTGGAGCCGGTCATGATGCAATGGCAATGTCTCATTTGTGTAAGGTTGGTACCATGGCCTAAATATTGCTGACAAAGTGCTTTTTTGTGTTGATGATGTGGGTGCTACTTCTGGAGCAGGTTGGAATGCTGTTTGTTCGCTGTCGCGGAGGCATTAGTCATTCTCCCCTGGAACATGTTTTGGAAGATGATGTCTGGTTTGGAGGTTTGGCACTCTTAGCATTCCTTGAAACCATGTAAGTTTCAGACTTGCTTTAAATTGCCAAATTGGCTGCATTAGAATAGATTAGTCCATTTCTCGTAAATTGATTTTTTATTTTATTTTATTTTATAAATCTTCCCGAGTGAAACTGATCTAATGCTTAATATTGTTTCATTCATGTCTTGTACCTGACATAGGGTTAAGTTGTAAGTAGCACAAGCTGCACAACCATCTTTTCACCAAGATAATAACTGGTGAGTTATCTGTGCACATTTTTTTCTTCTTTTATTTTTCCTCCTAAAGTTGATGTTTTCTTTTTGCCGCAAGTCTAGTGTCTGCCACATTGACTATTCAGTTCGTGCATGTTCAATTTTATAACATGAAACCATTTATTCTGAAAAGAATTCATTATCATTGTGTAGCTTCGGGCTTTTGACAGCAGTCCCGACCCATGTATGTAAAAATCTTCATTTGAATTACTTCATAAGCTTGCCAATGGCTGGTTGAAATGATATCTTCCGATGCTGATGCTTCTGATGAAAGTAGTTACAATGCACAACATGTATCCGTCTATAAGCAACTTTTTGTAAATTGTAATATATTTCATTTATTGAAGTTATTAATAAATGCTCTCTCTTCAACTGCTATCTTACCATATCTCATTCTTTTATTATTATTATTATTATTATTATTATTTTTTATACTACCTCCTGTGTTTTTTCTGATTTTATCTGAAATTCGTCTCAATGTTCCGTAGCTTCTCAGTGAAGGGTGACATGACTTTCTTTGCAGATCTTAACTTCACCGTATTTATGCATCTCACTAAACACCTTTTGCTGTGTTTCTCTGTTATCAGTAAGGCAGCAGTACATGATTGTGCCTTCTAGTTCTCTGTTATCGCTATAGTTTAATGAATTGCCCCACTTTGATCTCTACACAAATCTTTTTTATACCCATTTCTCCCTTGGCAGGAGTAAAATGTAATTGGCAAATTTACGGTGTTGTAATAAGAAGAAAATACAGTCCAGCTTATGCATGAGAATGAGTTATGAAGTAGGTTTTTGCAATTTTTGTTAGATGTCTACTCTATGTGGTGTCTTAAGGTGCAACGCTGTACTAGTTATGTTGGATAAGCATGAATTGAGGAAAAAAGCTATATGACGCTATATGGGTGCATTGCTACTATTTAAGAAACCCAATTGTTATATTGTAAAAATCTGTGTTCAGTTCATGCTTAGATCTTGATAGCCTTCTCTAGTCCTGGTAAATGGAAGAATTTTCTTGATGCGGAATTGACCACTAGTAAAGGGTTTGCCTATGTTTCTGGGTCTTGATATTATTACCAATTGTCTATCTATATTGCGTAAAGCATTAATCATTTGTCCATTTGTGATAAAATTGCAATCAATTAAGACCCATCTGTGAAAGATTACCCCTTCTCTTCAAATATTGGAGATGGTTTGGGAAATGAAGAAATGATAGACAGTTACTAGGTCATGAAATAGGTTCATAATTTGTTAATTTCAGAATGATTCTATCTTTGCATACAATGATCTCTGAACAAGTAGCTTATTTTCATAAAAATCTAGTGTTCTTTCTTTCTTTAGAGGAAGTGTGATGGACCATTCTGAATTATTTTTATTTATAGGCATGGTTCTTTTTTATTTTTACAAAAAGACATCAAAAAATAGGCAGTAGCAACGTTTATTTTTTTATTTTTTAAATCTCAAGCCCATGCTGCCCATTGAATGGGTGGCATGGGTTAAAAAATTAAAAAACCCATGCCGCAAATTGGTTCTTTAAAAAAAAAAAGGTCTAAAATTAAATTAAAAAAAAGAATTTCGCACATGCCGGTGGCCACCACGGGCTATTCAGTGGGTTTTTTTTTATTTAACCACTCCCGACGCGTCTCAATAAGTGCCCTCCAACTATCGAAGGTGCACGTACCGCACACCGAACTCTCAGTGAACTTTTGACCCCCTTATCATATTTTAACAGTATCTGAAGCTTTTATATAATACTTGAGTTGTTTAAAGCTACTACAGGCTATCCATCGGGCTTTTTTTACCAACCACTCCTCACACGTTTCAATAAGTGCCCCCCAACTGTCCTAGGCGTTCGTACCTCGCCCAAGACTCCCAGTGAATTTTTGATCCCTCCACCAGATTTTAACATTATATGAAGTTTTTATATAGAACTTGAGCTGTTTTAGGCCATTATAGGCCACTTTGAGCGAGTCCCAATAACCTCCCACGAACCCCTGGAAGCGACGAACCCCGTTCTAATGCCCGGTTGAATTTTTGACCCCCATCAGGAATTCAAGTTTTTAAGAAAAACAGAAGATTAAAGTAAATTGTTCGGCTTCATCGATGCCAAACAACGGGGTATTTTTTTACCGGATCACTTTGAGCGAGTCCCAATACCCTCCCACGAACTCCCGGAGGAGACGAAACCTCGTTCCCATGTCCGGTTGAATTTTTGATCCCCCATTCGGAATTCAAGTTTTCAAGAAAAATTGAAGATTAAAGTAAACTGTTCACCTTCACCGAGGCCAAACCACAAAGCTTTTTTTATAGGACCACTTTGAGAGAGTCCCAATACCCTTCCCCAGGAGGCGACGGAGCCACGTTCCCATGCTCGGTTAAATTTTTGACCCCTCATCCGGAATTCAAGTTTTCAAGAAAAATCGAATATTAAAGTAAATTGTTCGGCTTCACCGAGGTCAAACCACGAGTTTTTATTTACCAGACCACTTTGAACAAGTCCCAATACCCTCCCATGAACCCCTGGAGGTAACGGAATCCCGTTCCCATGCTCGGTTAATTTTTTTACCCCTCAACCGAAATTCAAGTTTTTAAGAAAAATCGAAGATTAAAGAAAACTCTTCGGCTTCATTGAGGCCAAACCACGCGTTATTTTTTACCGAACCACTTTGAGTGAGTCCCAATACCCTCCCATGAACCCCTGGATGAGACAGAACCCCTTTCCCATGCTCGGTTGAATTTTTGGCCTCTCATCCGGAATTCAAGTTTTTAAGATAAACGTAAGATTAAAGTAAACTCTTCGGCTTCACCGAGGCCAAACCACGAGGTTTTTTCTTTACTGGACCACTTTGAGCGAGTCCCAATACCTTCCCACGAACCCCCGGAGGCGGAACCCCCGTTCCCATGCCCCGTTGAATTTTTAACCCCCCTTCCGGAATTCAAGTTTTTAAGAAAAATCGAAGATTAAAGTATATTGTTCGGTTTCACTAAGGCCAAACCACAGAGTTTTTTTTTACCGAACCACTTTGAGCAAGTCCCAATACCTTCCCACTAACCCCGGAGGCGACGGAACCCTGTTCCCATGCCCGATTGAATTTTTGATCCCCATTCTGAAATTCAAGTTTTTAAGAAAAATCGAATATTAGAGTAAATTCTTCAACTTCACCGAGGCCAAACCACGGGGTTCTTTTTTACCGAACCAAAATGAGTGAGTCCCAATACCCTAGCTGTTCTAGGCGTCTGTACCCTGCCTAGAACTTTCAGTGAATTTTTGATCCCTTACTAGATTTTAAGAGAATATGAAGCTTTTATATAGAACTTGAGCTTATTTAGGCCACCACCGGCTATCCGGCGAAATTTTTTTTCCAACAATTCCAGACATGTCCCAATAAGTGCCCCCCAACTGGCCTAGGCGCTTGTACCTTGTATTTAGTATAAATAACTTTAAGGATTATATTCTTGAATCAATTAAAGTCGAATCATTCAAGGAACTAAATGTCCAAAATATAGCTCATCCATTTCTATCTGTTCGAATAAATAGTAAGCACAATAATGTTTGTAACATAACAAAAAACATTTGTACATAAGCTCATATTCTATGATCGACACCAAGTACAGACTCTTCTTCGACGAGGTTGGTGCCGGAATACTTGATCTTGAATTGGTTGGGAAGGACCTTCGTGAATAAGCTGTGAAGGATCTTCGAACATCTATGGCTCATGACAGTGACTATCATGTAAATGTGAGGAAGGTAATGACTCCTTAGCCTGTCGCACATGACTCTCATGTAAAGGGGAGGAATGCAATGACTCATCGGCCTGGACATCAATCTCATGTCGTGCACGCCCTTGTCCCCGTCCCCTTTATCGTCCCCGTCTTCGTCCTCGTCGCGGACGGGCACGTCCTCAACCACAACCTTGATCATCAATAGGTGAGACGACTATATCATCGAAATTGATGCCTGTGACTGCTGGAGTAGAAGGTTTTGGATCCGTATGATGTACCACTCCGTGGAATCGATGATCTAGATGCATAGCCTCCATGAAGGACGAGCACATGGATCGAACAAATGGGTCCTCGGTAGAACCCACATGGTGGTAAACTTGCTCCATTCTAGTTTCCTAAAAGCATAATTTCACCATAATCAATCATTAAGCACATTTAAAAATAAAATTGAAGTACAAGCAATGATTGACTAACTTACAAGATAATTAAAAAGTGCACCCGGCCTACTAATAGATCGTCGAGTAATAGAGCAATACCACTACATATACTCTATATCATAGTAATTAGTAGCCCTTTCGATCCTAGGACCAGCAACAAGAAGCTCATGTCGACGACCCCAAACCTTTGGGTACCTCCGATGATATGTAACCCAATTCCTTGATGAATTGTTTCGCAAAGTAGTCTCATGAAGGGAGCTCTCAGTGTCACAATCGCTCAGGATTGACTGTGTCATACCGAATTGTGGAAGGACTCTATCGAGAAAGTACCATTCTACAATGTGAAAGCAGATGAGTGGCACCTTACTCTGCCAAACATGGTGATCTCACCAATAATACAATGACATATGGTCCAGTTCACCATCAACCTCGTATGGTTCCCAAATTACCTGACATAGAGAATAAAAAAATTATTTAGAAGAGGTGCAAGATTTTACTTGTGTAAATTATATTACATTTACTACTTGCTCTGCAAGCTGAATGTCAAGAGTCTTATGATAATGAAGAAGCACATGGTTGAAACTTCCGTTACTGCGAACGTATCTCTCCACCAAAACACACATCAATTGATAAGTATTTGTGTGACGCCCTGAAAATTATTTCATCTAGCCCATAACCCAATTGCATTTTGCCCAAACTCTATGTGTTGCCTTGATATGTTTGGTGTTTGTTTGATGGTTGTTTAATGTTTGTATATTTGATGCTTGATAATATATATAAATATGTGCATTATAAATTGTATATGGGTCATGTTAAATTAAAGTATAATGCATATGTTATTATTTATGCATGAGCCCATTAAACCATGAATTGATATGGGTTGGGATTGATTGAATAAAAGGATAAATTGCATGAGTTTTCAATAACATAATGCACAATCTCCCTCCTCCGCAAGGCAAGAGAGCGGTCTAACCCTTGTATGGACGTTACAAGGTAGCCTCAGCCTCTCATTACCCAATTCACAGTCATTTCAAGGATCGCAACCCTTGTTAGGACAGACTTACTGACAATGAGGACTCGCAAAACCTCATCCGGGTCTAATTCCTAACGAAATGACATCATTACAAACTCCAAGTGCTAAAATCAGTTTGCATGATCCATAAAACTCAATGCATTATATATACATATCACATGCATACAATCAAACATTTTATATGCGTACAATGCCATACAAGAACCAAATCAAGAAAACTATACTCACAGTGGTTACACGGGGTTTCTAAGCCAACCTCTAAAATCGAGCAACAATATTGCTTCCTCAAGAGCGTTTATCTATGCCCTTAAGCTCTCAATTTAAACACTGAAATTACCATAGATTATCATGAGAATCATCATTTACCATATCGGTAGCTACTAAAATATCAAATCACTGTTCACAGTACTATTCACTACTCACTTTTTACTATTCACTATTTACTTTTTACTATTTACTTTTTACTATTCACTATTTACTATTTATTCTTTACTATTCATCTGAAAGATGTAAATTGTATTAAAATTGTCAAATGGTCTTCAAAAATCATGAAATTGAATCTAACCACATATTCGGGGTCCCGACAGTCCAGGGAACGTTTTTCTACCTTTTTAACAGATTTTCATTCACGTTGGGTCAAAATCTCAATTTTTAAAAACGCCGTAAAACGGCTCCTATAGCCAAATTAGTCCGCTAAAATCGTTACATCTAGCTTAGATAGTAATTTTACGAAGAAAGAGAGTGAAAATCACTTACCACAGGTTCAAATTTCGCGTTCTCCCTCCGTTTCCCTTTCTTTCTTCCTTCTGTCCTTTCCTTTCTCTCGTTCTGCAATTCTTCTTCTCCTTCTCTTTCTTTTGCAACTTCTTTTTATTTATTTATTTTATTTATTCTTTTTTTTGTCTCTTGTTGTCAAACGTTGGAGATAAGAGCATTTTTTATTATTTTTATTATTTTATTTTTATCCCATGCTCCTCATGCAATTTAACAATCCAACTTTCTCATATTTAACTCATTAAATCATACTCCAATCCACATATTTACTAATTTTATTTATTTACTAATACTCCATAAATCCTGTCTGTATTTTCATACACAAGTATATTTAGTTCATACATATCAAATACGTATATTATCACACGTATATTTAGCTCATACATATAAAATACGTGTATTATACATCTCGATATACGCGTACTTCAACGTATGTATTTCATTAAAATTACGGGGTGTTACTGTGGCGACCCCGCACCCCGGACCACCAACCCCTCAGGGAATGGCGTGCGGAATGCCGGGACGGGACGCCCGGCGTAGGCATCTCCGACCACTCCTCAATTCCCGTGAGGTGGTTGAGACCCTACGAGCCTTATCTCAAACAACGACATAATATCAAAATGTACTAAACAAAATTACCCACCGTATCAATCATCCAAGACAAGAGATAGTCCATAAAAATGATCCATAAATAAAATCATAATCCCTACAGTCCATTAAAATTGACATACACATAAAGTCCAAAATTGTGGGTATAAATAAAAACCGTCATATGCCCACATGGTCTATCCAACAAGTCCCAACTCACCCATACTACAATATGGAAAATATTATAATTACATAATCCAAAATATAATACTTCATAATTTAAAACACAATTCAATCAAAATGCCTCTCAACTCACATTGAGGCTTTGAATTCTCTCGCAGGCAAGGCCCTTAAGATATAACTACTTCTTTGCCCTTATTCGGGACAGAAGGACCTGAAAGAGGAAAATGAGGGTGAGCCAACGGTGGCCAGTGAATAGAATTCAAATATGCTATCAATATTCATCAATAAATATCATGTATGCATGTCAATGTGTGGCATGATTAAAAGCTCATAACATATAGATATCAAGCATTTATAATAAGTTCGATGCAAGTAAAAACTTATCAATTTGGATCCACATTCCACATGCATTGGGTTACTAGTGCACGTCTATTTCACCGTACCGTTGATCCCAATCATGTTTATTTTGGGTTACTAGTGCACGTCTATTTCACCGTACCGTTGACCCCAATCTCTTCCTTTCCTAAAACCCTCCTATGACAAGGTTAAGTCCCCCTATTAGCCAGATAGATGGGCCCAACCAAAGTCATAAGGTTTTCTCAAATCAATGCATCATTCAAAACATTAGAACACATTCATGCTTTCAACATACAATATATAAGTGATATGATGACATAAAAGATATAATCATAAATGAAGTCTACTCACAACCAAGCCTCGCGAGAGTATTTAACCACACACGACCACCAAACCGAATTAACCCAATCAAGATCCTGAAACATACATCAATATCCTACCATACATCAATTTCTATGTTCAATCACATAGACATTACACATCAACCCTAAATCAGCCCACATATAAACAATAGGCCTAAATCCCATCTAATCCCATCATTCAACTCAAATCACATGACTTAGGCTTCTAATGCATAGTTCTCATACATAAACCATTCTATTAATCAAAAATACTGATTTTCAATTCCTTAGGCATAAACATGCCCAAATTGGGTCACTTGATCACAAGTAGGCCTAACCCATGATATGGTCACAACCACCAAATCAGTAGCATAATCAACTCTAATCATGCTTAATTAAACATAAGTTGCATCAATTCAATGATTTTAGGCCAAAAGCATCAAAATCCCTAAAATATGAAATTTTCCATACTTAGGCCATATTGCCGATTTACATTAGGTTACCATGTTCAGCCATGTATATCACTTATTTTGCATCATGGTTTCATCAATAATGACAACTAGGTCAACATAGTTGATATGCAAGCTATTTGGAAAGGTCTAAGTTCATATTCTCAATTTAAGTCTAATACAAGCAACCCTACCAATTCTTCATTTAGTATTCTGTTCAGATGTATCAATCTACCAATAGAAATATGTAATCACAAAATCAACCGTACAGATTGAAGTATGTGAAGAAACAAACCTTCTGTCCAAATATCAGCCCAATCCAACGGTGGACCAAAAAGATAAGTATCTTTGATGAACAAGTCTCTAATCAGACAATTTCTCCTTTCCTGCTGCAAATACTCAAACTCAGATGACTATATCACACAAAATACTAAACGAATAAAAATCTCCACCGTTCAGAATACATAAGTATCAGTTATAAACACATACCCAAATTTGATATCCATCCAACGGTAGATTGAGGAGATCTATAAGTTTGAGCGAAACGGCACGAGAAATCTAGACTTTCCAACCAGATTTGTTTCAGAGGTTAGATCTCTCAGACAAAACGTCTAATCAATATCTCCTCCGTCCGAATACAGAAATATCAGTTGTACACTACGTACCCGAATTTTATATCCATCCAACGGTAGATTAAAGAGATCTAGAAGTTTAAGCAAAACGACGCGAGAAATCCAGACTTTCCGACCAACTTTGTTTGAGAGGTTAGATCTCTTAGACGAAACCTCTGATCAAGATCTCCACCGACCAGAATGAATAACCATAAGCTACGAACTTGCTGACAAATTTTGAGCTCAATCTGACCATTTATCCCAAAGATCCAGCTCTTTGATAAAAATGTCGCAGAGATCTTCCTCCTGCAACTCCCTCCTTCTTTCTCTTCTTCTTTCCTTTCTCTTCTTTTCTTTCTCTTCTTTTTTTCCTTTCTCTCCACTCACCCCTTTCTAGCACTTCCTTGATTCCCTCCTCCACGCACCTCACTTTCTAGCACATTCTTGGATTCTCTCCTCCACTCACCTCATTTTCTAGCACATTCTTGGATTCTCTCCTCCACTCACCTCACTTTCTAGCACATTCTTGGATTAGAAAAGTGGGCATGGGACACTTGTCCACTTTCATGCACCAACCTTCACATGTGTTGGTCTCATACTACCCATACCAACCACATGTACTTAACCAATCTCATGCTTCCATGTATTTTAAATGTTCAATCCATTTAATACACCAAATTTTCATTCTCATTTATCCTTTTATTCAATCAATCCTAACCCATATCAATTCATAGTTTAATGGGCCCATGCATAAATAATAACATATGCATTATACTTTAATTTAACATGACCCATATACAATTTATGATACACATATTTATATACATTATCAAGCATCAACTATACAAACATTAAACAATCATCAAACAAACACCAAACATATCAAGGCAACACATAGAGTTTGGGCAAAATGCAATTGGGTTATGGGCTAGACGAAATAATTTTGGGGGCGTCACAATTACAATCTCCCCAACTTAAAGAATTTCGTCCTCGAAATTTAACAGGTAAGGAAAAATGTACCTCAAGTGGTAAAGAGATCAGGAAATGTCTCCTCATCCAGTCCTCGCGTTCCCAAGTCTTTTCCTCATTATCATGAAACTGCCATTTGACTCTGACCAAAGGAATTGCTTTATTTCGCAATTGTTGAACCTTCCTATCAAGAATCTGAATGAGCTTCTCTTCATATGTAGTATCCTCCCCAACTTGTAACTGTGTTACATCTAAAAGATGTGTCGAGGGTGGATACTTCGTCGGGTCTGTATGATATTTTCTCAACATAGAAATATGAAACACATCATGAACACCGACTGACTGAGGAGGCAAAGCAATCCGGTATGCTAATGAACCAATCCTCTCTGTGATTTTAAACGGTCCAATAAAGCGATGAGATAATTTTCCTTTCACCCCAAACCTCATCTGACCTTTCCGTGGGGAGACTTTAAGCAACACGAGGTCATTTACTGCAAACTCTAAAGGTCTGTGGCGGTTATCAAAATAACTCTTCTGTCGGTCTTGGGCAGCTTTCAGTCTCTGTCTGATCTGTTTAACCTGCTCAGTGTGATCAATAACAACTTTCGGTCCCAACAACTGTGATTCTCTAACCTCATACCAACAAGTCGGAGATTTGCACGGCCTACCATACAAAGCTTCATAAGGTGCCATGCCAATACTGGCCTGATAGCTGTTATTATAAGCAAACTCACACAATGGTAAACTTTCACTCCAAGTCCCACCAAACTCTAAAATACACGATCTGAGCATGTCTTCCAGCATCTGAATCACCCTCTCAGTCTGGCCATCAGTCTGAGGATGAAATGCTGTACTAAAGCGGAGATGAGTACCGAATCGGGCCTGCATGGCCTGCCAAAAGCTCGATGTGAACCGCAGATCTCTATCCGACACAATAGAAACAGGTATACCATGCAACCTGACAATCTTCCGCACATACAATCTGCTCAGTCTATCAATCGAGTCTTTAGTGGTCATTGGAAGAAAGTGTACAGATTTAGTCAATCTGTCAACTATTACCCAGATGATGTCAAATCTACCCTGGGATCTGGGCAGTCCTGTGATAAAGTCCATCGTGATATGCTCCCATTTCTATTCTGGAATAGATAATGGTTGCATCTGGCCTCCTGGTCTCTGATGTTCAGCTTTCACTTGCTGACACACCTCACAATTTCGCACATACTCAGCTATATCTTTCTTCATCCCATGCCACCATACTGTTCTCTTCATATCATGATAGATTTTTGTAGATCCTGGGTGAATGGTATACTGAGATCTGTGTGCTTTCTGTAATATCTCAGCCCTCAATGCCCTATCTACAGGTACCCATAATCTCCCCTGATAACGCAGGACACCATCTAGACCTATCTGCCAATAATGCCCTATCTGCACTATCTGCCCAAGATTCATACATACCAAGATCAGGATCATGCTGCTGCATATCCTTAATATGTCACCTGTATATGCATCTGAGCACAAATGTCAACGTGTGGAGCCATGGAGAGAACACTCATCATAGTCGCTCTCTCTAAAAGTCGCCACTCCTGGGCCATCTGACAAGCTACCACCTGGGTCTCAACCCGTTTTCGGCTCAATGCATCAGCTACGACGTTGGCCTTTCAAGGATGATATTCTAACGTGAAATCATAATCTTTTAGGAATTCCAACCATCTACGCTGTCTCATATTCAACTCTTTCTGGTCAAACAAATATTTCAGACTTTTATGGTCGGAGTACAGTGTGAACTTTTCCCCATAGAGGTAATGTCTCCACAATTTCAATGCAAATACAACAACTGCTAGTTCTAAATCATGCACAGGGTAGTTCTTCTCATGTATCTCCAGCTGTCTGGATGCATAAGCAATCACTCTACCCTCTTGCATCAATACACATCCTAAACCTACATGTGATGCATCTGTGTAAATCACCAACTCCTTTCCAGGTTCTGGGAGTACTAAAACTGGAGTAGTAGTTAGTTTCTTCTTCAACTAAGTGAAAACATCCTCACATGCAGAAGTCCACACAAATGACACATTTTTCTAAGTCAGCCTTGTGAGTGGGGAAGCCAATAGGGAAAAGCCTTCCACAAATCTTCGGTTATAACCAACGAGACCCAGAAAACTACGGATTTCAGTAACTGTGGTTGGTCTTGACCAATTTATGATTGCCTCGACCTTAGCAGAATCAACAGAAATACCTTATGCACTAACCACATTACCTAGAAATCTCACCTCATGTATCCAAAACTCGCATTTACTGAATTTAGCATACAACCGATGCTCTCTCAGTGTTTGCAAAGTGATGCGGAGGTGCTGCTCATGATCCTCCTGAGTTTTGGACTAAATGAGTATATCATCAATAAACATAATAATGAACTGATCCAGATATGGTCTGAATACCCTTTGCATCAAATCCATAAACATGGCTGGGGCATTGGTCAGTGCAAAGGGCATAACAAGAAACTCATAGTGACCATACTGTGTTCTAAACGCAGTCTTTGGTACATCTTCTTCCCGTATTCTTAGCTGATGGTATCCAGATCTTAAATCAATTTTAGAGAAAAATTTAGCACCATTCAACTGATCGAATAAATCATCAATACGGGGTAAAGGATACTTATTTTTCACTGTCGCCCTGTTTAGCTGTCTATAATCAATGCATAACCTCAAGCTGCCATCCTTCTTCTTCACAAACAGGACAGGCGCACCCCATGGTGACATACTCGGGGTAATAAACCCTTTTGCCATCAACTCCTCTAATTGCACCTTGAGTTCCTGTAACTCCTTTGGCACCATTCGATAGGGTGGAATTGAAATAGGCTTTGTAGCAGGTATCAGTTCAATAATAAAATCAATTCTCCGTACTGGTGGTAATCCTGGTAAATCCTCTGGAAAAACATCTGGGGTACTCACATACTATAGGAATATCTGCTATCTGAACGCCTAAGTCCTTTTTATTTACTGGCTTTATACTAGCCAACACCCCTATCTCTGCATTAGTGGCCATCCTGCCTCGAGTGGGAGGGTTTAAAGACGTCTTGCCACTATAAATAAATGCGGGTTGTCCTGGTATTTGAAAGACTACTTTCTTCTCAAAGCAGTCCACATGGGCATGATAGGCAGCCAACCAATCCATACCCAGTATAGCATTGAAATTCTAGGAATTCTAAAACCCTAAGATTCACAATCATTTCGTGATCCGCATATTTGACCACACACTTTTCACACAACATGTTTGGGTAGATTCGGTCTCCTGCTGCAGTACACAGAACCAACGGTGTACTAATCCTAACAGGAGTTAAATGCAACCTATCTACCATGTGGCCAGCAATAAATGACAAGGTGGATCCAGCATCAATTAACACATACATCATAGTGTCGCAAATAGAAAGCATACCTTCCACCAAGTTCTTGTTCGCCTCTGGATCTGGCTCTGTAACAACCCTGGCTTGTTCTCTGACAGGCGTGGGAATAGTAACTGTAGCAGATGGATTTGTTGGAGTCTGCGGGGCTGACTGAAAAGGACACTGGTATGCTTTATGTCCCTTGTTCCCACATCGACAACATGTGAAAAGAGGGCGATATGCAGATGAAGCTGTCTGCGACGCAGTGCCTGGCATGGAACGCCAACCACTATGACTGCCTGGTCCCTTATGCGGCCACTGTGCCCGAATCGACGATCCCTGTGTCGGTGGCCTCGTAACAGATGGTGATATTCTGCCTGGTGGTGGTGGTAGCGTTGCTGCTGGAGGAGTAACTGGAATCTCCATAGCAGTAGGCCTCTCACCTATCTTTGCCTTTTTCTGTTCACCCCACCATTTTCTGTCCCATCTCTGCTTTCTCGGACCCTGATAGGGTACCTGCTATTCTATACCTGCCTGTGATGTGAGCGTTGCCCGTGCTGGCCTATCTGTCATCTCCACTGTCTCATAATCTAGTGCCTGTCGCACTGCCTGATCATATGTCTGAACACCAGCAAGAGCTAAACCTTTATTGATTGGGTCATTAAATCCTTCCCTGAGCCTCTTCATTCGCATCAGATCTATTTGAACCATCTCAGGGGCAAACAAGGCTAGCCTATTGAACTCATATTCATATTCTCTCACAGACATGTTCCCTTGCTTCAATTCTATAAATTGCTTATGCCTTTTATCAACCTCAGACGGGGGATAGTAAGTCTTGTAGAATACTTCTTTAAA
Source organism: Paratinospora sagittata (assembly GCA_035771175.1). Classification (NCBI taxonomy): domain Eukaryota; kingdom Viridiplantae; phylum Streptophyta; class Magnoliopsida; order Ranunculales; family Menispermaceae; genus Paratinospora; species Paratinospora sagittata. The sequence goes on from CM069598.1 coordinate 18,026,595, forward strand.
CTTATCCCAAGTATCTATGGGTCCTTGAGCTCGGCCTATTGTCTTCCACCATCTCTCAACCTTACTCAAAAATTTAAATCGAGCAAGTCTAATCTTGTCCTTATCCAGTGCATGCATGTCCTCAAATATAGCTTCTATCCGCAGAAGCCAATCCTTAACAACCTCTAACTCTAGACTGCCATCAAATATAGGCGGTTCACGTCTCTTAAATGCTTTCATCACATCTTCGTATCTGCGAGTTTCATCTATATCACCATGCATTTCTACTGTCTCCTGCACTGGCACAGGTCGCTCTGCAGACGCACTACTGGCGCCAACCTCGGGTACTACAGGTGCTGGAGGCCCCTGTAAATTATCCTGAAGACGTGTCATCATACGCATCATCTCAGCATTTTGTCTTTGCTGAGCTATAATCATTTCTTCCAGTTTCGTTAACCTTTCTTATTGTGGATCCATGATTGCCTGATACTTCCCTTTCAATCTGCCATTCACAGAGATAAAAGAGCATATAAGTTAGACAATCCGATTACTATCTTTATAGATACGTAATTTACCCGTACATAAACCCATAAAACAAACATAAGATACTAAAGCTTTTAATTTTTTAGGCTTTTAATCCTAAACGTGGCTCTGATACCAATATTGTCACGACGCCCCTGACGTAAGCTGACGTCATGACCGGCACAGTGTACTATACACTGTACATACTCATATACAGTATACAATACACTGTCAGCCTTCACGTAGTCTCATAATAATTTCCAAGTATTTCAGTAATTTTTTTTTTATAGACCACAAATCAAAACCAATATAGATCTCTATAAGCATTCCATTTATTATCTCATTTCATCAGATAATATTACCACACAACCCATCTAGGTGATATTACATATATATAGTGTGTGATAATTATACATATCAAAATAACAAAAATATGATCTATTTCCTCCAAGCATACATACACGTACCAGACGAAGATTTACGTGATTATCACTCACGGATTTTTCCTTTTCCCTTCGACTCAATACCTGAAATATTGGAGGAAATGGGGTGAGCAAACAACAGCTCAGTGAATATAGTTCTTGATATGACAATTATATACATTTAGAGAAATATGACATTTAAAATCGTTTCAAACACTTATTCAACACATGCATCATTCAACGAATATATTGTACATGTCAACATCATAAATTGCATGAGTTTTCAATAACATAATGCACAATCTCCCTCCTCCGCAAGGCAAGAGAGCGGTCTAACCCTTGTATGGACGTTACAAGGTAGCCTCAGCCTCTCATTACCCAATTCACAGTCATTTCAAGGATCGCAACCCTTGTTAGGACAGACTTACTGACAATGAGGACTCGCAAAACCTCATCCGGGTCTAATTCCTAACGAAATGACATCATTACAAACTCCAAGTGCTAAAATCAGTTTGCATGATCCATAAAACTCAATGCATTATATATACATATCACATGCATACAATCAAACATTTTATATGCGTACAATGCCATACAAGAACCAAATCAAGAAAACTATACTCACAGTGGTTACACGGGGTTTCTAAGCCAACCTCTAAAATCGAGCAACAATATTGCTTCCTCAAGAGCGTTTATCTATGCCCTTAAGCTCTCAATTTAAACACTGAAATTACCATAGATTATCATGAGAATCATCATTTACCATATCGGTAGCTACTAAAATATCAAATCACTGTTCACAGTACTATTCACTACTCACTTTTTACTATTCACTATTTACTTTTTACTATTTACTTTTTACTATTCACTATTTACTATTTATTCTTTACTATTCATCTGAAAGATGTAAATTGTATTAAAATTGTCAAATGGTCTCCAAAAATCATGAAATTGAATCTAACCACATATTCGGGGTCCCGACAGTCCAGGGAACGTTTTTCTACCTTTTTAACAGATTTTCATTCACGTTGGGTTAAAATCTCAATTTTTAAAAACGCCGTAAAACGGCTCCTATAGCCAAATTAGTCCGCTAAAATCGTTACATCTAGCTTAGATAATAATTTTACGAAGAAAGAGAGTGAAAATCATTTACCACAGGTTCAGATTTCGCGTTCTCCCTCCGTTTCCCTTTCTTTCTTCCTTCTGTCCTTTCCTTTCTCTCGTTCTGCAATTCTTCTTCTCCTTCTCTTTCTTTTGCAACTTCTTTTTATTTATTTATTTTATTTATTCTTTTTTTTGTCTCTTGTTGTCAAACGTTGGAGATAAGAGAATTTTTTTTTATCCCATGTTCCTCATGCAATTTAACAAACCAACTTTCTCATATTTAACTCATTAAATCATACTCCAATCCACATATTTACTAATTTTATTTATTTACTAATACTCCATAAATCCTGTCTGTATTTTCATACACGGGTATATTTAGTTCATACATATCAAATACGTGTATTATCACGCGTATATTTAGCTCATACATATAAAATACGTGTATTATACATCTCGATATACGCGTACTTCAACATATGTATTTCATTAAAATTACAGGGTGTTACAGTCTATATGTGGGCTGATTTAGGGTTGATGTGTAATGTCTATGTGATTGAGCATAAAAATTGATGTATGATAGGATATTGATGAATGTTTCAGGATCTTGATTGGGTTGATTCGATTTGGTGGTTGTGTGTGGTTAGATACTCTCGCGAGGCTTGGTTGTGAGTAGACTTCATTTATGATTATATCTTTTATTTCATCATATCACTTATATATATTGTATGTTGAAAGCATGAATGTGTCCTAATATTTTTAATGATGCATTGATTTGAGAAAACCTTATGACTTTGGTTGGGCCCATCTATCTGGCTAATATGGGGACTTAACCTTGTCATAGGAGGGTTTTAAAAAGGAAATATTTGGGGATGAGACCGGTACGGTGAAATAGACGTGCACTAGTATCCCCAAATCAACATGATTGGGGATGAGAACGGTACGGTGAAATAGACAATGCATGTGGAATGTGGATCCAAATTGATAAGCTTTTACTTGCATCGAACTTATTATAAATGCTTGATATCTATATGTTATGAGCTTTTAATCATGCTACACATTGACATGCATACATGATATTTATTGATGAGTATTGATAGCATATTTGAATTCTATTCACTGGGCACCGTTGGCTCACCCTCATTTTCCTCTTTCAAGTCATTCTGTCCTGAATAAGGGCAAAAGAGTAGTCATATCTTGAGGGCCTTGCCGGCGAGAGAATCCAAGGCCTCGATGTGAGTTGAGAGGCATTTTGATCGAACTGTGTTTTAAATTATGATGTATTATATTTTGGACTATGTAATTCTAACATTTACCACATTGTAGTATGGGTGAGTTGGGACTAGTTAGATAGACCATGTGGGCATATGAGGGTTTTTTGTACCCATAGCTTTTGACTTTATGTGTATGTCAATCTTGATGGACTGTAAGGATTATGACGGTTTTATTTATGGTTCATTTTTATGGAGTATATCTTGTCTTGGATGATTAATACGGTTGATAGTTTTGTTTAGTACCTTTTTATATTATGTCGTTGTTTGGGATAAGGCTAGTAGGGTCTCAACCACCTCACGGGGGTTGAGAAGTGGTTGGAGATGCCTACGCCGAGCGTCCCGCCCCGGCATTCCGCACGCCATTCCCTGCGGGGTTGGTGGTCCGGGGTGCGGGGTCACCACAATTTGTAAAACATAAATATTTATTAAAAAACATAACACTTCAAAGTATATATTCAAATAAAAGTAGATATTACTTTGTCCTAAAAGGTCCTTCTAGTAGTATTACTTGGTCAAGGGATACAATATCATCAAAATTAAGTGAAGAAGCCGAAGTGGTGCAATATGTGGAAATCTATCCCATGCCCACAACTGCAACAATATCAATGGTCTTGAAATCTGGTGTGGATCACCATGCACTGTGTAACCCAACTCTCGATATAACCAGGCCAAACAAACACTACCCCAACTATACTTTCCAGTTGCCCTAAAGTTCGCTAACAGTGGTAGGAACGTCAAATGGACCAAATTATTTGATTTATCTGAAAATAGACATCCTCCTATCAACTGCAGAATATAGGACCGAACATATCGTTAGACCGCAGCCTCGTCAAAGTTTGGAAGTGGATACAAATCATCGTCGGGGTCATCTGGATCATGTTAAACCAACTCATTATCAATGGGACCTGGTCGAGGAACCATCTGTGCCAACGCACATATTTTCAACTTCACACCTTTCATATGTCGTCGGGTGGGTCTGAAGCCCAACAACTCTTCACACAAATCATACCAATTATGTTGAGTAGACCTTGTCACTGGTAGACCATCAACTGGAAGCCCTAATTGGATCTCTACATTTTGAAGTGTAATAGTGTACTCCCCATGCGACAAGTGGAAAGTATGAGTCTTTGGCCTCCACATCTCAACTAAGGCAGTAATCAGCTGTCAGTCAAGGGTAATAAACCCCACTCGGGTGACCCCATAAAAACCTGTTTCTTGTAAAGGTTGAATGAGCATGCTATGGATGGGCATTTGGTGATGTAAAGATGCATCGCGACGCCTAACACACATATGATGCCCATGCTGTTCAATATCCCAATGGGCATGCAATCGAGGTTAACGCAAAAACTAACATAACATTTATTAAACATATAAACCAAAATACATTGTAAGTATAGACATACCGGCTCATTCCAAACAATGGATGATCTATGTCTGTCTTGCATATATAGGACTGAAGGATTAGAAGGACCTGGATCCATACTAGCTGCAATGACATAATAATCATAGTATTAGTAAAGTATTGAATACGCATATGCAACTATTGGATCTGAATATTCAAGAGGACAATGGTGTAATTCCTTCAAACTTAAATGTTACAAGTGAAAATCTATAGTACATACTCATAGATGGGACAAAAGGATTGGAATGACGAAAACTAGATGGAGAAGGGTTGGATGGACCGGGATCCACACCACCTACAATAAGAAAAACCAATATTGTAAGTCTATGGAGTAGCATATCTACTTTACAATCTTGTTGATATTCAATATTAATAATCAAAAATTCACATTGCATACTCATATCTAGATATGAAGGATAAAACTCCAATGATTAAAGCGATGAAAATTAGACGGACCAGGATCTATATCTGTTGTAATCAACAAACAAATGAATACACCTGAGAGTTATTCAACATGAAGCTTTTTTTATACATAACAACTAGTACTCATTCTCTTCATAATAAATGTTATAGTTACAAGAATGGCCATAAAGAATGCAAACTACATTATAACATATATTCAAGCCAAATAAGCCATTAAAAATCCATAATATAATACATAAGAACTAGTACTCATTCTCTTCGTAATAAATGTTACAGTTACAAGAATGACAATGCATACCCAAAAAAGAGAATGTTTGTTACATTACATTGCATACCCAGATATAGTCATATGTTGACAATACTATAATACATGCACACAAGGAAAAACAAAAAAAATAAAAATAAAATAATAGATTGGCTTGTCAACAATCATCACATGCTATGGGTTCGAGGAAGACTGTCCTCCTCGCAAGGTTGAACATTTTCTCCTATTGTGTCCACGTTGATGACAATGTCCTCAATAAAGCTTCTCGGATGGTTCTCAGCAATCCATCTCATTTCTAATACGCTTCAAAACTGGTCGTCCTTTCTTACGTTTCATGAGACCAGGTGGTTGTAGTTGAAAAAGATATCCTACTGATGGCTAATAATCTTTGTGTGGGATGACTTTAAAGGGTGTGGAGTATCATAATATAAAAGAATCCCAATGATAGTACTCCTTCACAAAGCTCCAGTGATTAATTCTGGCAAAGGCACACACAACAATGACATGTGAGCAGGGAATGTCAAAGCTTTGCCATTTCTAACAACTGCAAGTCCTATAAGATAGGTTCACAACTTGCTTATGGTTGCCCCTATCCATATAAAACCCACTACGACCAGTCATCACATCAAACTCTCCTCACACCCTGTCAATAAGTGTTATTTGACGAGCCTTTGACTTTTGTTGCCATCGTTGAAGCAATTTCATTGCATAGGGAGTATACTCTTCACCATTCTTCACAGCTTCCTCATACTTTTTTTGCCTTGTTTTAAAATACTTAATACATCGATAGAAAGTAATTTGAACCAAAACATATATTGGCAACATCCTAGCACCTTTGAGTACACCATTGAAACACTTTGCAATTGAAGTAAACAATTTTTATTTTTATTTTTTATATCTAAGCAAGTAATACATAGATGTCAAAATAACATATAAATTCCATACCTATGAGGTTTGTAATCATCCAATCATATCGCTAGCCCTCATCATATGGCTGCATCCATTTCTTCTTATCAATCTTAGAAAGCCATCTATGAGCTTCAAAATTCAACATTTTAATATGATCTAGATATGCGACCAACTTGCTTGGTTGGTGTTGTTCGCCTGCTAGTTTTGCTAAGTCTTTTAAGTCATTGTTCTTGAACTTTTCATTCAAATTGCTACCCACATGACGTATACAAAATGTATGGTGCCCAAGACGCTCGCACCAACCGTTGGAAGGCTCATCCATTGCACTGGTTATTCCCTTGTGTCGACATGATATCACACAAATGCCTCTTCTATCAGTTACACGGCTTCGCAAATTTTTCATAAACCAACCCCATGAATTTGTTGATTCATTTGCAACAACAACAAATGCAAGTGGGTAAACATGCTTGTTACTATCAACTGATATTGCGATCATGAGTTTAGCCTGATACTTTCCATACAAATGGGTGCCATCAATTTGAATGATCAGTCTACAATATTTGAAACCTTCAATGCAAGTTCCAAATGCCCAAAAAAACCGCTTGAATTTGATTAATCCTAGTCCTAGTGAACTCTCCTCCAATTCTACTTGTGTACTCGAATTTGTTTCTAAAAGCACATATTTCCACTTGCGAAACATCTGATATGATGTTTCCCAATCAACAAAAATCTTCATGAAAGCTTTTCTCTTAGCTTGCCATACCCTTTTGTAGTGAACCTCATGGCCAAACTTATCCCTCACCGTCTGGTGCAAAATAGCTACATAAATGGTTGGCTCCTGATGAACCAGATTGAAGACCTCTGCACATATCAAGTTAGAATCGAGTTGGGAATGATCTTGTGATAACCCTTCATAAACACATGTGTGAGTTGCATGGTACTTAGTAACCTCAAAAAGACCATGCGACTTGCGTTTGCATGCACGCAACATCCATTTGCAACCATCGCTAGCTTGCTTGCAACGCAAAGCCCAAAATTTCTTATCAGAGTCAATAACTATACAATATTATTTCACTGTGTTTTGTAAGTCAACTTTACTATTAAACCTCAGTCTTTTATACAACTTACCAGTGTATCTTTGACAAGCACCCACTTTGCAACAAATACTCATCGGCCGTTACGTTAATTGCATCAAAATCTATATCGTAGTACATTGAAGTTGGCATTTCATACTCTGACATGGTTTCTGCCCCTCATCCTTGTTCTGTAAAAGGTGCATCTTCATCAATTATTTCATTAAATGAACCAGGTGAATCATATGAAAGATAGTGTGCATCCAGCGCTATATCACCTCCAAGGACATCATCCACTTCGTTCTCATCTTCGTTACTAGGTTCATCGGTATCATTGTCATTTGCATGATGAAATGGTTGAGATTGTGTGACCACTTTGAGCAATGTGTGACGAACCAATTCATCCCCTACATTACCATCTCTTAGTTTATCATCCATCGACTCATCTTCATTGTGACATGATGATTCAATGCGACCAGTCTATAAGTTTAGATGTGCACTAGGATCTTGATCCGCAATAATATGCTCAACAACCAAGTAGATCTTTATGGTATTTGGAGATGAAAATTGAGACAGAACTTGCCACATGAATTGTATACTCCGATCATCTAAAATGGGTAAGGGCTTAAAGAAACATGTTCCACTTCCTAAGAAAATTGGATAGCGGTACGGTAATACCCCGTGCTTTTATTCAATATATTTGGTTGACTTATACGTACACTGAAGAGTATAATACACCTATAAGTACCTTTAAAGTTATGTGTACATGTGACAAATGAACTTGAAAATGTCAAAAGTGAGTCCGGAATGTGATTTTAAATAGAAATTGATTAATAACACGAGTATTCCTCATGTGGATTGAGTGTATAGAAGAAGAAGAAGAATGAATAAAAGAAAATTATTAAATTACTGTTCATTTGTGGGTACTGTTCATAGAACAATACTCATATGAAAAAAAAAATTAAAAGAAGGAAAGAAGTTGCAGGAGAACGAAAGAAAGAAAGAAAAAAGAGAAAGAGAAAGAGAAAGAGAAAGAGAAAGGAAAAAACGAAAGGGAAACGACGGATTCGCGACCAAATTTGACGTGCCAGTAAGCTATTTTTGTTATTTTTCATCGTAAAATTGATCTTTAACTAGTGTATGATAATTCTAGCGGAATAATTTTAGCTATGGGAGCCGTTTTACAGTATTTTCGAAATCGGGGTTTTTATTCAACTTGAATGAAAATTTGTTCGAAAGGTGGAAAAACACTCCCTAGACTATAGAATCCCCGAATATGTGGTTAGATTTCATTTATTTGTTCATTTGGAATTTTTATGGATGTTGGAAGTTTGTTAGAAGTTAGAGTTTATATTGGAAACCTTTCGAATCATATTAAAACCTGATAAAACTCCAGTTTAAGGCTATGAAATGGTAGAATGAACTGTTGTGAGTCCATCGATGCTAATTTCATGATTTTTGGAGATCGTTTGACAATTTTAGTAAAAATTGTCCATGTTTCCAATGAACAATGACGTGAACAGTATTATAATTATTTTCAGTGAATAAAATAGAATTGAAATCCAGTGAAACTCCGGTTTGAGATCATAGAATCGTAGAGAACTGAATTCCGTACGTTTTGATGCTAAGATTGTGATTTTTGGATATAATTTGATATTTTTAGTAACTAAATATATGGTTTTGGTGAGTAAAATTTACTTTCGTGACCTTCGCGAACACGTAAAACCTTAGTAAAATACCCGTTGAAGGTAGTAGAATGGTAGTATGACTGATTTTACACGTGTCGATGTGGACAAAATAATTTTAAGAATGTACTATATTTTTAATAAAATTGATATATGTTCGAGTAGAAAAATAAAACTAAGAATTAGTGAAAATATGAATTGGAAATCTATTTTCAGTGTTCTTTCTTGTAGAAATATGTAGATTGACCACAAAAACGAGATAGTTGTTTCTTCAACTGCTTATGAGTCCTAAATTCAGTTGGAATCTAAATTCAATATGTATAAGATCTTTCAGGTTGATCTTTATTATTAGTGATTTGAAGTGAGTAGAGAAATTAAATATGACTTGAATTTTATATGTGCAGTGTTTGAAATTGAGAGTCTGATGTATTGGTGACTTATCTTGAGAGACCATTGGTGCTGAAAATTTGATGATGCATTTGTAATTGGTGATGATCGTTTTTGTTGGACATTAGTGGCACATTGACTTAAACCGGCTGTTTAACCACTGTGAGCATTTTTTTTTGATTTGGTTCTTGTATGACATTATATCTATATATGAAATGTTTGAATATAAATATGCTATGCATATATTGTTGCATTGTGTTTTAATTTGCATTCATAAATGATTTTTTTTAGCATTGGAGCATGTGAGACTTGCAAAGGCAAGTTAGTGTCATTTCGTTAGGAATTAGACCCGGATGAGTATTATGCGTAACCTCATTGTCAGTAGGCCTGTCCTAACAAGGATTGAAGATCCTTGAAATGACTGTGAATTGAGTAATGTGAGGTTCGAGCTCAGGCTCCTTATCGGTGCATAATAAGGAGTTCGTACTCGCTCCATTACGAGAAGGAGGGAGATTGTGGTTTTAGTTGAAAAAGATGCATTATTTTCTTGAAAAATCATGAAATCTATGTTGTTGATATGTATGGTAAATTCGTTGAATGATGCATGTCTTTAATAATTGTTTTAAATGATTTTAAATGTCATGTTTCCCTAAATGTATATGATTGTCATATTAAGAGATATATTCACTGAGCTTGTTGATTGTTCATTTCATTCCTTCAATATTTCAGGTACAGAGTTAAAAGGAAAAAAGGAAAGTTAGAGAGTGATTGACTCGTGACTCGGATCTTTACTTTGTTGATGTATGTATGCATTGGAGTAATGGATTATATTTGTGTTAGTTTGATATATATATATATCACACATTATATATATGTATTATCATCTAGATGGGATGTGTGACATATACAAGATAACTGAATATATTGGATTATGAAATGCTAATGATGTTGTATATGATTACATAATTACATGGTGGAAAGAAGAGATAAAATGATTTGATAAATGAATGAAATGAGAATGGCTAGATGTGTGGATGAATTAACTATATATATATATATATGATTTGATTTGTGGTATATCAGGAAAAAAATGTGAATTGTCCATTTTATGGGGAGACGCAGTCAAAATTTCTAAAAATCTTGGAAATTATTGTGAATGTCCGTTGAGGCTAACAGCGTATTGTATAATATATATGAATATGTACAGTGTATAGTATACTGTGCCGGTCATGACGTCAGCCTACGTCAGGGGCGTCGTGACAGGTACATCATACTTAACCGCATCGATCGATGACCTATTGACAACGTCTCTCGTATGACATCTTCCAATTCGTTAAGATTTATGCCCATTTTCACTATAATACCAGTCAAAGGGCCACAACTATAATCAACACCGTTAGGTCCATATGTCATTTTTCCAATCATGTAACATATAACGAAAATGATTTTGTTATCCATAATATGCCCTAAACAACCATAAAATATGCAGTTTGGCAATAACAACAATTACAAAATTATTCACACACATAATCCAAAGACATGGAAAGAATTAGCAATTAGTTGTAAGAAAAAGCAAAAGAAAGTATAAATAAAGATCACATAGAAATTAACTTCAAATGTAAGAAGATCACCTAGAAATTAACTTCAAATCTTAAAACCTAAAATGTCATCTTGTTAATGAGTAGTTTATTGGATGTGCGTGGTTTGTTCAAGAGAAAGCATTGAAATTACAAATAGAAACAAAGAAGAAGAGAAAAAAAAAGGTAAAAAATTGAAGCGCTTATGAATTGGGATGATAAATGTAAATCTAATAACCCAACCATATGATGTGATCGATCCGATCCTCTCCAAACTTAGAAATAAATGAAAAACAACAACTAACATCACTGAATAAACATAATTCAATAAGTTAATGATCACTAAAACTATTATCAGAACATTTCAAACAATATTTAATAAATCAACCTCCCACCCCCCTCTAAAAAAAACTATTATTATCGACAATTTTTTTTTTTTAAATATCCATCTGTACAATTTCTTCTTGAGAATAAAGCAAAAGCCCACATAAAAATTTTAACATCACTGAATAAACATAATTCAATAAGTTAATGATCACTAAAACTATTATCAGAACATTTCAAACAATATTTAATCAAATCAACCACCCGCCCCCCTCTAAAAACAAACTATTATTACAGACAATTTTTTTTTAAAATATTTATCAGATGTGTATAATTTGTTCTTGAGAATAAATAAAAAGCCCACATAAAAATTTAAACATCACTAAATAAATATAATTCAATAAGTTAATGATCACTAAAACTATTATCAGAATATTTCAAATAATATTTAATCAAATCAACCACCCACTCCCTTCTAAAAAAACTATTATCTGCGACATTTTGTTTTAAATATCCATAAGATGTGTATAATTTGTTCTTGAGAATAAAAGAAAAGCCTACATAAAAATTTAATAAATATGTTTCCTAACATGTAGCTCAACTACCACTACCAAATACAACAACAACAAAGATTATATAAAGAGATATTTAAAATTAACAAAAATCTAAAAAAAAAAACAGTTACTAAAATGTTTATTTTTACTTGCAATACTCTAATAATATTCTACTTTCAAGGAAAAATATATAGCTTCCTTACCAAAGCAAACACAACAACAACAAAGATTAAATCAACATATTTAGAATCAATAAAAAAAACTTAAGAAATCAGTAAAAAACAACAACAACAACAACAACAATTACTAAATAAGCATCTCCAAAATCAATAAAACCCTAGAAAACTTAATTTTCAACTATAAAAAGTTAGAATAGAATCAAACCAAAGCTGTTGAATGCCAGAGAGAGAGAAAGGAAGATGTTGGAGAGAGAAGATTATGGAGAAAGCCGCCGCTGCCGGTCACCGGAGAGTTCAGGCACATGAGGCTTTTGTCGGTTGAAGGGTTTTTTTTTTTTTACTGTGAGAGTTTCACTCTCTTCTCTTCGGGTTTTTACCTTTGCCGCAAATTGCACAAGGGTTTTGGTTTTTACCCTTGTGCAATTTGGTTTTTACTTTTTTTTCATTTTTTTTCAAGGTGAAGAGGCGACACCTTCCGCTTTCTAGGTGCAATTTGTTGTTTTTTAGCATGCCGCCCATTAAATGGGTGGCATGCTTAAAAACAATTTTTGTTTTACATTTTGAGCATGTCGCCCATTGAAGGGGCGACATGAACTCAAAAAATATTTTTGAGCATGCCGCTCATTCAAGGGGCGGCATTCACTTAATTTTTTTTTTCGTGCATGCCGCCCCTTCAATGGGCGACACTTCTTTACCAAAAAAAAATAAAAATAGGCTAGGCAATTTTTGGACAGCTTGACGCTAAGTCCAAAAGTAGCCTAAAAGTGGATATACTATTTTTAGATGTTTTTTTGTGGATATAAAAAAATCATCATGCCTATAAATGGGAAAAATCCGACCATTCTTACAAAATATTTTTTCATAGAAGCTTCTGTACATTTGGCTTCAGGTTCATGGATCATGAGTCAATTAATCCTTAAATGAACACATTTTAGTCTGCAAACTTATGCTGAACAGGTGTCATTCATCATAATTATCATCCATGACTATCAAATTTCCTGTTGTAGTTGGTGGGCCTTCTCTTCTACTTAGTTGCAGATGACTTGCATTGAGAGCCACCCTTCTTGTACCGAGCTAGCAGCATTGTAACATGTAAGTGTTTTCTCCTATTCCACCCCACTTAGAGAGCATATAGTCTGAAAATAAGAAAAAGTAGCCAATGCAGGTGTTTCATTGTGCTATTCTATTGCCATGTATCGTACATGTGATCTACCAATCTGATGATGCTGTGAAAATTAGTATTCCTTGTCTTGTTATTTTCATAACACGGAGCAACAGCTATTTGATTAAGATCACTTTTTGGGAGGTTTTCTCAATAGAATTTCTTTGATGATTTGAAGCAATTTGGTTGTTTTAATAAAATCTCAAGTGGTGCACCTAGCACTCCAGTTCACTGGGCTTCTAGGAGGAACCAATGGACCATTCACATGCCTTTTTTCTTTTCTTGTTTATGGAGTCTTATGAACTCTTAACCAGTGAAATTGTGCAGCTTCAGTTACATATCTTTCAGTGCTTTCAAGGAACAGGAATCAGATTCCAAGTTCTATCAGAATGGTCTCAGCTTCTACTTACAACACCATGATACCAAGGTAAGATCTCTCTTTTTAAAAAAAAAAAAAAACTAGAAACAACGTGCTTTTAAGCCTCGTATTCCCACCCGTGAGGTGTCAAGCCCCTTAGGAACCCACTAATTTACATACCAACGGGTTCACAAGAATGGTCCCATACCAAGGCCTATGGTCAGCTGAGTTTGTAAATCTATCTTATGGGTTCGAGTACGATACTTCCTCCCCTAAGGGACAGACGTCATGAAAACCTTTAGCTCGGTAAAGTGTCCCACGAACGTATTTATTAATTTCTCTGCCTTGCCGTGACTCAAACCATCGACCTCGTGAAATAAACCTCAAGACTTGACCACCGTGCCAACGCACCGTTGACAGGTAAGTTCTCTTTCAGTTGATTGTTGTTTAGATTTTGATTCTAACTGTTGGGCTCACCCTTGATTTCTGTTTGATCTTAATCATAAAATGTTGATTTGGGTAGGAGAGCTGTTTTTAGGATCAATGTTAAGCTTTCCATAGGATTGGTGAACATATGGAATATATTTGTTTTACACTAGAGTAATTCTGATTGTTCTGCCGCCTACTTGTCTGCCCTACGTATTATACAATCTTTAGTATCATTGAGAACGAGTGGAGCACGCGAAGGTCTCCAAGTCAACAAGAGATAGCAACCATCAATATAATAAAATGTTTTTAGGAAGAATCTTCACATTGGTAAGCACTAGGTAGTGTTTAGTGTTAAAAGTTGAAGTCAACCATCTTGAAAAGCTTTCAAAGATCACTACTACTTAAAAAAGAGTTAAAAAAATCATTTGCTTGCTGTTAACTTTCCATGCCTACCCGTACAAGTTACAACCATAAAAGAACCCTTAAAGCAACAAAAAACTTTAGACCTGAAGTTTCACTTCATTAGGGTGTTCTTTTCTTTGAGATCATTCATTCATTCTTATAGTAACTTCATTAGCTATCCTTTAGAGTCTTGGCCACATGCTTGGCTTCTAAAGGGTAGCAGCTTTGATCATTGTGTTGGTTCTTGGGAACCTATGCTATGCTTCACAAAGTTTAGAAAAATTTCTGTACGAAAGAACTATATATTCTATATTCCTAATATACATATATATATAAAGTATCTTCTTTTGGCATTCTATGCACTTATACCCACTATCAAAGATGGCAAAATTTCACTTCTGAAAAATCACATAATCAAATCAAACATGTCACTTGCACTTCAATACTGATATATATTGTAGTGGGCATGTACATGAGTTGAATGTATAAAGTTTAATATTTTAGTAACTGAATGTGGAAGTTTGTATTTTTTTTTTATATTAAAAACTGAAAAACTGCTTATATATATTCCTTTGGAAAAATACTTTCCAAACATACATTATTGACATTGTCCTTAAAAATTATTGGATGATCTCAAATTATGTATTAACATGTGATTCGAGACAATCTAACAACTCTCAAGAATTATATTTAAAAAATATATTAGTCAAATATTATTCTATTTCTTTAATGTGTACAACACATAAAATCAATTCATTGCAGAATTTTATCATGTTGATGACCATGAAATGAAAGATAACAAACATGTGCTTGTTGATTCATCTCTTCCCCAATTTCCTGATATTGGGTTGGAGAGGAAGGACAAAAGGAGAAGACCTCTAGAAAGTCTATGTATGAGAAATTTCATGTGTACCATACCAATAATTATAGCTCCTTTTTCCTCTGAATAGATAACTCCTAAGGCATTAAATGGGAACATAAAGATATCTTTTTAGGCAGTCAACTCTCCAATCAAAGTCACATGGGCATGGTTTCATACATTCAGTATCTTCTTTCTCACTCTTGAAAAACCTTAATTAGAATCTTTCCTTTAGATAGCAACCCAAGATTTGTGCTCTCTAATTATGATTTGGCAGTCATTACTTACCTTGTATTAGCTATTCTTGTTCTAGCATCTATTCACAAATTATTTGGTGGCTTTTATTCTAATCTCTAACTTTTGCTTATATATAGAGCTTTAACTGTCATACTGCATTTTTAAAGAGGTATCAGGTTTATTCTTAACTCATTAATTTTTTTTCACCGTCTAAAATAAGAAAGTAACAAGAATTAAATCTAAAATTTTTTAAATTCTAAACCACTTTTTTTATCAATTGTATTAACTCTATATTAACCCAAATAAGAGAGTTTTCAATTCATTTGGACTTGAAAGAGTGATAGTTTAAATTATCCAGACATGATTTACAGATCAGTTCTATCAAGTTTATCAAGTAATTCAGCTATAAATAGTTGACTTGAAATAAAGAGAGGGGTCTAATGGAAGAAAGCGTGTGGCTTGTTCAACTTGGAATTTTGGACTTTTTGAATTCAATGAAAGTTGTGAAGCAATCAAGAAAAGCTGCATAAGACACGTAGCCATAAACAAACAAAGGAGGAAGCATTGCGGCTGCCTGCTAATTTAAAACTGAAGTTTGCAGTTCCTGACTTGAAAAATACAAAAAGAAAAGAAAGATGCACGATTAGAGCACCTTACTTACAAGCCATTCGTTTGAATAAAATAGAAATAGTTGAAAAACTAGTTAAAAAGCTGGCCTCTTAATTAAAAAAAGAAAAAGAAAAAAAAATGCTGGTTTTTTTTTTAATTATCAGAATTTTGATATTTAATGGTATTCTTTTCTTTTTTAAGAGTTTATTAAATTTAAAATATGACAGAGGTAATGACGTATTTTCCATCCACAATTTTGTTAAAGAGGACTCGAACTCAGAACTAAGTCCCTTAACCTCCTTTGAGTTCAGGTCCTCGGACCATTAAACCAACAAATAATTGGTTTAATGCTGATCTTCTCTTTTATGCTCTTATCATATGAACTCAAATGATTTCTGTCTCATTTTTGTAAAACATTACGTATAAAAAGTAAAAATTTATAAAATAATATCTTTTTGTTTTTTAAAAATAATTTATTTATTTTTATAAATTTTAAGAAATTATTTTTTAATTTTAACATATTTTTTTATATTTTTAAAATTTTAAATACATAAACTTTATTCAAATTCTCGGCCTTAACTTTTGTATCAATATTTTATTTTAGAATATATATTTTTCTCAAGACTATCAATTTGATGGGTATCAACTACAATTCTAATATCTTTGACGAAAAAAAAAACTACAATTATATATAAATACTTATAAGTATATTGGAAATTATCAAATATATAAATATATTTGATAATTATTAACAAAGTTAAATTATTTTGAAGCTAAATTTATTTAATCATCAAAGACGTACTCAACTTAGAATTATTTTCGACGTTTTGCCCAAAATCCCAATTGTCATCTAACTAAATAACGCCGTTTATATATAATCTTAATCTTAATCGTTGGTCAAGTTGTATTATTATTATATATATAATTCATTAACAAATATTCTTTCAGTTAACAAACGTAAGAATAAATTAACAAAATAAAAATATTAAGTTAAAATGTGGTCACAAAGTAAGCAAGTGACGTGACAGACTTCCTTAACATCTTCAGAATTCTTATTACGTGGGCCCTCTCTTTAAATACTCCGTATACGTTCTTTCCATTAATTCCATTTCCAGAAAGCCCTTTCAGATCGAAGCTACTGTTCCTGTGCTCCTAAGCTCCGTTTTCAAACCCGGCTGCTCACCCATCTAATATCAAGCCTCGTGAACCACATCTATGATCTATATCTCTTTTGCTTTTTGTCTTTTCTAGGAAGGTGGTGGTATACTGTTCCCACAAGATTGACACGTGGACCAGTTACGACCTAAAGGTTATTTCTAAGATCCTGCGCCCTATTCACACCGTAAACCTGTCTCTTTCTATTTTATTGTTTGACTGATATCATTTTAAAATGACGACATTATGTCAACACTCTCTTCACAGTCTATTGACATTATTTACTTTTACGGATTACTCCTTAATTAACACAATTCCTAATATGTCCGACATGTCCTCATAATAATTGCTCATCTAATATGTCATTTTTCTCCCCCCCCCCCTCGTTCTTCTTACTCATTTCCATACTGGCAATTGAGTCAACTCGGTGTATTCTCTCTTACTCAATACCACAAAACGAAAAATTAGACTTTGAATACTTATATTTAACACTAAAAAAATATATTTATATCATAAATAACTCTATTTCTTCCTCACCTTAACTGAGTCAACTCAGTTCAGTCTCTCAACCGTTATTAACCCTGTTTCAAGAAAAAATTAAGGAAAAAAAAAAAACCTATAAATTTTAGCCACGCCGACTTCTCCATATAAATATCGCAAGACTTGTTCTTCTCTCTATCTACAACTCCTCTTCTTCTTCTTCTTCTTCATATTCTCTCTTGTTAACGCTCTGTTCTTGCCGCAAGAACGCCATGAACAAGCTCAATCTCTTCACATCTCTTTCTCTTCTACTTCTTCTTCTCATTTCTCTCATCTCCCCCGTTTCAGTCTCTGCAGAATGCACCTGTGACTTAGAAGACAGCACAGAAAGAGACAGAGGCACAGCTCTGAGACTGAAAATCGGAGCTCTTGTTTCCATCTTAGTTTTCAGCGCAATCGGCGTGTGTCTTCCAGTTTTTGCCAAGGTGATTCCTGCGTTTAGACCCGAGAACGATTTCTTCTACATAATAAAGTCGTTCGCTGCAGGAGTGATTCTAGCAACTGGGTTCATTCACGTGTTGCCAGATGCTTTTGAGAACCTGACTTCGCCTTGCTTGAAGGATCATCCGTGGGCGGATTTTCCGTTTACTGGGTTTGTTGCGATGATGACGGCAATTGGGACGTTGATGGTGGACAGTTTTGCTACTGGGTATTATAGGAGATTGCATTTTAATAAGGCTCAGCCTGTCAATGGTGATGAAGAACAGAGAGGAGAGCATTCTGGGCATGTTCATGTTCATACCCATGCTACTCATGGCCATGCCCATGGGTCTTCTTTGGTGTCCGATGATGTGGGATCCACTGATCTAATAAGGCACCGTGTGATATCGCAAGTGAGTGAAATAAAATCTGATTCAATCAATATATATATATATATATATATTGAAGTTTATTTAGCATTAACCTTTGTTCTAATCTCTCTGTTTTGTTCTATTTCATTTTTTTTTAATGAGTTTTCAGTGATTATGACTGAAATTGTTAATGGGTTTCTTGTTTTGAATGAATGGGTATCTTGATTTGAATGATGGGTTGATTCAAATCTGGGTTTTGTATGTGTTCTGCTTGGAATTATTTTTTGACATCAAATTACATGTTTCTGTTGATGTTTGTGTAGGTTTTGGAGTTGGGAATTATTGTTCATTCAGTGATTATTGGGGTTGCCTTGGGAGCCTCTTCAGATCCTTCTGAAGTGAAGACTCTGCTTGTGGCTTTGAGTTTCCATCAGCTTTTTGAAGGAATGGGACTGGGTGGATGCATTTCTCAGGTATAATTTAGTTTATATTACATGTTTGCCTCTCTTAATATACTTTTCTAGTCTTTTTTTATTGTTTAATAGCATGATTCTCAATAAATGACGCATGATTTTTATCTACTCTTGTCTTATTTGTATTTTTTCTTGTTATCATCTTAGTTAGTCCATTTGACTGAACTATAAGTTCCAGCTGAGATGGGCTTTATTTCAAAGTGTTTTACGTGTACATCTGCAAGTCAAAAGAACATTTATGGAGAACAGTCCTCTGTCTTATGTTGGTAGCTATTATTGTTCATGAACTTGAATTTTCAAATGCCAGTTCATAGAGGCAGGGTGTGGACTCTGAAAGATTGGTTTTCTTGATGTGTGTGTGAAACTTCTAAGCATTCCATTTTCAAAGACCCATTTAAAATTTTGGTATCATTATTCATCAAGTGATAATTCATTGCTAAAGTCAACTTTTTTTTTTCCTCCTAATTAATTAGCATATTCATGGTTTGTTGTGAGCTTTTATTTATTTTTTTTTTTTTTAAGAAGGAACAATGTTAGTAATTAGTAGTTAATTGTATTATTAGCTTTATCATCATACCACACTCTCGGAAAGGTATCATGCATGTTTCTTACCCATTAATTTTCCTTGTCCTTTAAGGGTTAGACAATAGTAAGAGTTGAATCTGAAACTTTTAGATTCCAAAATTATCGTCTTACCAATTGTACCAACTCTATATTGGCTGTTGTGAGCTTTTATAGCTTTATATTGACCCATGTTCCCTTTATTGGATCCTCGTTCACACTTTGTCTATGCCTTCAAATTTTTACAAACTTATAATTGTCAAAAGGAATTGGGTTTGGGATCTTGGTTAAACACTTTGTTTATTTACATGCAAATTTATCTTCTATTTATTTATTTATTTATTTTCTGCATTTTGTAGGCGAAATTCAAGAGCAGGGCTGTGATTATTATGGCACTCTTCTTTGCACTTACCACCCCAGTTGGTATTGCAATTGGAATAGGGATAACAACTGTTTATGATGAGAATAGCCCAACTGCTCTCATTGTAGAAGGGGTTTTCAATGCAGCTTCAGCTGGAATCTTGATTTACATGGCTTTGGTTGATTTGCTCGCAGCAGATTTCATGAGCCCGAGGATCCAAAACAGTGGAAAGCTTCAGTTAGGAGCTTATCTCTCACTTCTTGTGGGTGCAGGCTGTATGTCTCTTTTAGCCAAATGGGCTTAAAAAATATTAAAGGTCAAAAAGAGTAGGAATAAAATTTTGGCTGTAAATCTCTCTCTTATTGGGCAAAGTAATGTCGTAAAAATCATCAGATGTGAGAATAGGAAATCTGTAGATGGCTTACTTCAATACATTAGTTGCCTTCATTCTTGTGTAGAAAGTTTTACATTTTATGGAGATTGTTTTCTTGATCTTATTATTAAGTGTAAAGCCTCTGTTTTTGTTTTATTGGAATGTCACAGGGAATGCTTTGTCTTTAACTCACAAGAAACATCTATCAAAAGAGCTATATATAACCAAGCACAGTTTTCTTTTTCAGTCTTGCCATTTCTCTTTTTTCTTTTTATTTATTTATTATTTATTTATTTATTTATTTTTATATAAGAAGAAACAAATATAACTCGATATTCACCCCACCTGTAAAAAATTTAAGTTACGTAAGACTAATATCCATTCTAACAAGACTTATTGATTTATGACTTTTTAAAGTTAGCTTTTATGCAATTATTTTACACCAATAAAAGAATTTTGCTTGTACCATATTGAACCAATGCTTTAGTGGCTCAGTCTTGCCATTTCATATTAAGCATGTGGGAAATGATGACGTGTGATATGGGTCTTGTGCACTAAGAATTAAAATAACACTCTTCAGAAAATCAAACATCAAATATATTCATTATAATGATTCAAATATTTTAGAATGGGCTCTGATTTGTCTTGATTTTATAAGAGTGAATTATAGCCTCTTTCGACAAGGACAAAATTGACAAAAATAAAATAAAAAAATAAATAAAGAATTTGATAATTTACTGCATCTTAGTCTATTTTTGTGGGCAGTTCACTTCCAACAAGTGCCCTTGGTTTTCTTGACAAATTTGTTTAAAATCATTGAAGCATTTGCAAAACTATATATATATTATAAGAGTGAATTATAGCCTCTTTCGACAAGGACAAAATTGACAAAAATAAAATAAAATAATAAATAAATAATTTGATAATTTACTGCATCTTAGTCTATTTTTGTGGGCAGTTTACTTCCAACAAGTGCCCTTGGTTTTCTTGACAAATTTGTTTAAAATCATTGAAGCATTTGCAAAACTATATATATATATATATGGTTAATTTTGTTTGGACATGGTTACTAGGTTTCTCACCAGTACTGTTTGAGTTGATATGGGAATTGAAAATTGACTATGGATAAGTTTTCATGTAGTATTTAATTCCAACAAAAACAAAAACATACTGTAGAAGCATAGTAATTAAGCATACTCTTCATCCAAAGTCATCTTCTTTCGTGTCTTCTCCAATCTTTTGTTTCTATTATTTTTATATTGTATTTTCAAATATTCTCTTAGAACTCTTGCTTGCACACTGTAAGATGAGTGCTAAAACGATCTAAGGTATATACCTAAACTGATATAATGTTAAGTTTGTTTTGGTTTTTTGTGCCTATAAATCCTTTTGGTTTTATCGTTATCATCCTATTGGGTGTTCTTATGTGTGTCAGTTTACATGCTGTTATCCTCATCTTAGAACATATCCTTCGTATTTAATCATGTCTCTTTTGAGTCATCTTCCTTTGTGGTTGATTATAATTTTAGTTATTCTTGCTATCCTATGTTGTGGTTTACTTCGCTTATGTTTTGCCTGTTATATATGTGATGCAGTCGAAGTTGATGATTGAACGAGTTCTTAGATTTTGAAAAATTGGTTTTGGTCTTTAATAGAAGCAGAGGACTCTATTTTTCACCTGTTTTCTCCGTGGGATACTAAAGACAGGGTCTTGACGGGCCAAGAGAGAGTGCCGACGTAAGACAAAGAGGTCTGCAAGTATCCATGGAACCCTTTGGTGATAGTCCCCCTTCATCTTCTACGTCCGACCCTAGTCCGATTTTAAAATCTTCCTCTTTTAATTTTTCTAGTCTTCCTGATTCATGTATTAAACAAGCTTCGAAAATCGATGATTTAGTCGAAGTAACTCATATACCTGCAGATAGTAAAGTTTCTGAAACTATTCCTCCTTTGTTGAATCCCTACTGGTTGTTTACAAAAAAGTCCCAGTCTTTCACTACGTCTGTTAAAAAGCTTATTAGTCGTAAGAGTCCTCCTATTAAGGAATATATACAGAGCACTGCACTTACTCATTGTACACTTGAGTCTACCCTACAAGAACAATATGTTACCCTTGAGTTTGAACCTTCGTTCATCCGTCACTGGTTAGCTCATGGATATACACATATCCATATGGGAGCTATTCGTTTAGTCCTCTCTTATCATGGTCGAGGAGACCTACCTATGTCTGCTCGTATCGCCCTGCTTGATACAAATCTCCTCTCTTATGAACATGCTTGCATCGGCACAGTCATCACTACTCTCAGTCATGGATCTATGATCTTTACAATCACTCCAGACTTCAACGTCTGTTTATCCGATCCTACCTTACCTACTCGGTTTAAGGTTCAGATCCAGTTTTCTGGTGTCCAACATCGACAGGATAGTATTATGGCTACTCTCCATCATCAGATGGCTTTTCGCCTCCAAGACCATGCTATCCACCTCCGTACACAGAAACCTACTGGTACTATCATGGCCTTTGTTCATGATAATGATGTTCCTACAATTGTGCAGATTCCCAAGCAGATCCCTCACAAAGAGCTCCGTGAGATGTTACCTTTAACTTGGTTCACTAATTATGAGCATTTTCTCAAACGCTCTGAACCTGTTACAAGTACTCTCTGCCCTCTTATGAAGCAACAAGCTGATGGTGCTGTCAAAATTACATTCGGTTCTCTCCAACAATCCACTGAAAGTACCTGTTCATCACTCTATGATGATTCAGCCGGTTATATTTGGATCTCCTCAACAGGTCTCAGATAGTTCACCTGTCTGTTATTCTCTGAAGATTCAACCTATAGCTACTCATGAACCAGCTGAAGATCCTCCACTTCATTCTTTCCAACCTGATGGATCAATTATGTATCATTCTCATGTCGATGGACACTTTATATGGGATTGTAATCCTGATATGTGTGAACCTGGTTGCACATGTCAAGATGAATATGATGATGATACTTGGATGGATAAGTATGATCCTTCATATGATGCCATGGACGCTTATGATGGTTATAACACTGACGATGCCATGGAATTCTACCAATATGAAGAAGCTTATCAACAATCACGGAAGAGGAATAAGCATAAAATTCCTAAGTCTTCTTGCCGTCCTTCTCTTCGGTATCATCAAGAACCTCCTGCTCCACCTGCAGCTCCTCTGGTTTATCCTTGTTATCCTATTGGATCGTATGATCAGGATTTCCCTCCTCTTATCAGAGTGACAGATCCTACACATCAGACTACGGCTAAACCTTTTGTACCTCTCAACGAGATTCGCTCTGATGGTACTCCAAAGCCGTTAACATCTGCTGAAGAAGTATTAAATTGGCAAACCAAAAATGCTATTGTCCAGAATGGTTATCTTCAACAGATAGATCAGCATCTTACTAATCTTACTACGACAACGGCCAGTCTTGTTCAAAATACAGATATCCAAGCTGCTATCAGTCAAAAATATTATACTGAACTACAAACAAAGATTCAGGAATTGGATACTCTTCTCCGATATTATATCCAGCATAATATCACTGGTCCTAGTTTTGATGCTGCTGAACATGAGATCAGACAACTCAAAGAACAGTTGTCATATGTAATGAATGATCTCCAAAAGTTTCAACCGCCAACACCTCCTGTGTTTCCTGAAGCTTATCCCATGTCTCTTGTTAGATCATCATTCCCCTCTGAACCTTCTCGATCGTCCTACTCATTCTTACCATCTCCAGCACCAAAGAATGATCGTCAATCAGTATTACTCAATACTCTTATCTTAGCCAGCAAATCACCTGCTCCCAAACCGCCAGTAATCCCTTTCTCAACTCCACCCGTTGTTACCTTACCACAACCTGTTCAACCTCCAATAGGTACACCTCTTCGTCCTAAAGGTCCTAGACCAGTTTTTGGTGATAAAGGCAAGGCACCCATCTCCTCCTCACCATTTGTGCCTT
The DNA here is from genome assembly GCA_035771175.1 of Paratinospora sagittata. Taxonomy (NCBI): domain Eukaryota; kingdom Viridiplantae; phylum Streptophyta; class Magnoliopsida; order Ranunculales; family Menispermaceae; genus Paratinospora; species Paratinospora sagittata. Next base: position 18,050,970 of record CM069598.1, read on the forward strand.
ACACTCCTTCTTATACCTCAGTAGTCCAAACTACACCACTAGCTGTTCCTACAACTATATTACCTCAGCCTCCACAGCCTCAACCTCCACCTAGTCACCCTATAATTCCCTATGATGATCTCACCTATGTTTCTCCTATAGATGATCTTGATCAACTTGAATCCCTCTCTTTGGGATCTTCTAATACCGAATCTGATGGTCATACAGAAGTATCTTCCGACCCAGTTATATCCGACGTATCTGATACTGACTCTTATCTGATGGATATCTCTGCTCTTAATCAGATTCATATGGCTGATGATCCTTCTTCCTCACAGACTCAACCTCAGACATTTGATGAAGAAGTAGATATGCGTGATCCTGCTAATCAGCCTCCCGACTCCCCTCCTCAGCAATTTTTCAATCGTCCTGGAAATGGCCCTTGGTTTTCTCTTGATGACGTCCCTTATGAACAATGGCGCTCCAAGCTTATCTCTTGGGCAGCATGGATGTCAAACCAAATTATTGCTGATCGTACATCTAATGCAGTCATCTCTGACTTTATATCTCGATGTACTGGATTTGTTCGTGATTGGTTCTCCTGCCTTGGCGAATACCGAAGTATAATTTTTAGGTCGTAAAAATATTTTTCCATTATAAATATATTAATTATAAAGATGAGTGCTACATCAACCTAAAGTACATACCCAAACTGATATAATAATAAACCACATCACGAGAAAAATAAAAATAAAAAGAAAGCACTACTCTCACGTAGAGGAGGAGAGTGCTAACTATTTAAATTATAAATTTGGCCTTACAATTAATTTGAAAAATAAAAAAATAAGTATAAATTCAAAGGAATAGTTTTTGAAGTTTGACAAAAAAAAGGCCACACAATGAACATTTTCAAATATTTATATTATGTATTGTATCAATTTATCTGATTGATGTCAATTACTAAAATATGTAATATCTGAACTACACAAATTTTTCTTCCCCACTTCTAAACGGCCCACTTGATTAATTATTCTAATAATTCAACCCCTACCCTTAATCTTTAGCCAGAGCTTTTTAACTCTAAAAAAGAATCCAAGACATGTCGACATGATGCAACAAATTAAAACCAAGATAAGTCAGTAGTTCCCTTCAATAAGGCTAACTTTGACTTGGCTGTACTGATTTGTATGACCTCCAACCAAGGTGGGAACACTTTGATTTTGAATAACTAGCAATATATCAATCTCTAATTTAAAGGCGTGTAATTAAAGAAAACAAAACACATGCATCTCATTCAGTAACAAAGGTGACTAGCTCCAATGCTAGGCTTTGTGCCTATAAGGAATAAGGAGGAACGGCAAAGGAAGGTTCAATGCTTGTCTTCTTCTATAAAGAGATGTAATGGAATTATATAGTGGTAGAAGAAAGCTATGCTCTGATTGTGATTTATTCTCTCCCTTCTCTTCCTTTTATTTTTTTATATTTTATTTTCCAAGGCAAGTGTATGGAAATTAACTAGTCATTAATTAGAGTAGGCCCATTGATATTCAAAGCATTTGATTGTGATTTCACAGCCTCTTGTGTCCAAATCCAGTGTTATTCTTAGTCTTTGTTGAAAACATCACATGAGTTGTGCCTAATCATAGTTCTAATCGCTGTTGTATAGCTACCTAGCTACCCAATTTATAAATTAATTAGGTGTAATTTTTGTAAGTTTCATCAATTATAGTTAAAATGAAAACAAAGGGTGGTTTTTTGCTCACCGGCCCATTTCAGGTTGTCTCTCTGATTAGTTCTTGTAGTTGGCAAGGGGCAAAATATGCCCGGATGGAAATCATGCTAATCAATTATTATGGTCTCGTTCTCATTTTTATTAGGAGAGAGAAAACTCTCACTTATTCAAAAGGGGATAGAATCGAACTCCCAACTTTGAGTGAAAGAGTCCGGATACACACCGTTAGAATTAGTCAACGTTTACGTTTATTAATTTTGTTAAACCAAGCTTTTTCCTGTCATAAAATAAAATTACAATAGTACAAAAACACTGCTTGAATTAGCTAATTTCGTTGTCCCAGCAGGTTTTGCTTGCTTTAGCAAAAAACCTCAATATGCAAGTGCGCGGGATTGAAGCTTAACATTTAGCTCAGAATCTCTCTAAGGACGTGATTAGAAACAACGCGCCTTTAAGCCCTGTCTCTACCACCCAATCACTCTCTCAAGACCTCAAGACGTGACTGATGTGGGACTAATACTTGCATGTCTTCTTCCATTATTTTCTCTTTAATTAATCCATTTTTCTAGTCCTTCGAATAATTTTCATCAGAGCATCTAGTAAGTGTCAAAACTGAAAATGATGGATGAAATGGGCAAGATAATGCAGGTAGTTTTCCAGCTGAGACTTCCCCACACTTAATTCTCTGAATATGAATGGCTTTATTTGATAGGTAATATTTGGGTGCAGTTCATTTTGAATTACTAGAAATTCATAATAAATACGGTGAAGAAAACCATTTTATTTTACTAGAAATTTAAACAAGTTACAATCTTATTTATATTATTTATAAAGTCAAAACTCTTTAATTACTTATTATTTTTTAATAAAAAACTGTCAAATAAATTTATACAAAAAATTATATATATTTATGGGTAATTTGGTACGAGCGAAAAAATTTCTTTGCAATGTTAGTAAATTCTAATAATTATTCTTTATTATCATTTTCAGCACTCTTTTATTTATTTTGTTTTTGATAACTTCGAACCTCTTTTTTTTTTTTTTTTTTTGTACCTTTTAACCTTTATTATTTTTTTACTAACTTTTAGCCCCTTTTATTTATGTGGGAACTAATTTTTATATAAAGTAGGTTATAAAGAGTCAAAAACTTTTAAATTATAGTACTTTTCCCTCTCTCACTCTCTATATCTAATGAATAACAATATTAACCCTTCCATAGAATTTTGTTTTCCATTGAAGGCTTCAAAAAGAGGGGTCGGAAGACTAGCTTTCCCTCTTAACTAAGAAACTGGTAAAGATAATAAATTGCTGGTGTAGACCGGCCAGTTTTCTTTAGTTAGGTTATTAAGTGATTCATTAACTCAAATATTCCTTGGCACTTTGATTAAACCAATTAAAAAGGTGTTGGAAAGAAAAACGAAAAATCTACAAAACTCAACACCTACAATCATGATTGTCAAATAATAAATAAATGTAAATGATAATTTTTTATTAAATAAGTAATAGTTCAATTGGTTGAAAAACTGAGTATAAGTGAGATTAAGGTATAGGTCTCGAGTTCAAGCTTGAATGTGCCATATTTAGCCCGAATCCAAAATGATAAAAAAAAAAGATAATTTATTTTTCATACGAGATAAGATGAAAAAGCATATATCAAGATGAAAAATATAATTTAGGGACCATTCTCTAATTTATAAAAGCAGAAGACCTTTGCCCTCAATTTACAAAATTATAGGACTATATATATCTCCAAGAAGTCCATAATAAATTTATACTATTATAATGAGAATAATGGAACAGATCATGATAAAACCTTTTTGCTAACTAAAATACCCTGGAAACGTTTATTTTTAATTTTTATTATCAATAAGGGTACAATAGTAATCTTTAATTAACTCCTTTTTTCTTTTGCAGATTTGTCCTCCGCATCTTAAGTTTTCTTAATTAATTCTGACTTTTTTTATTCCAGCCTTTTATTACTTTTATCCATCTTCATCCTATTTTTAAAGAATTTTACTCATTTAAATTATATCAGAATATCTCTTTAAAAAAATAATAAGGAAAATGAAATTAATTTTCAAACACAACATAAGTAAGTAATTAAACTCAAGAATTCCATTATATTTCTCAAATGATAAAAGTACTTTATTTTTTTCTTTTTGGTATTTATTTTCCGATACTCGGTAGGTGTCTTTTCTTTTTTAGGGTAAGAGTAATCTTTTTAGATTCAAAAATATATAAGGGCAATGACACCTTTTCCAATAGGAATGGACGAAGGCGGACTCGAACTCATGATGAATATCTTAATCGCACCTCGTAGTTTACTTCTCAAACGAACCAACTAACTTTTTATTGGTAAAAGTATTTTATCTTTAGCTACTCTCTTATAATAATTAATGGAGAGATCACTGTCTTTTCTAATAATTCTAGCTTAGCTCCATGCAAGGAGTGGTCGAGTGGTCGAGGGTCCATGGAGTAATTTAATTACTCAAGTCAGCAGTGGGGATGATGTTAATCCCACATGTTTTTAGTGAAAATGTGCCTTTCAAACTACCCACAAAAGTAGTATTTTACTATTACTCAAACTAGTAATGCTATCTTGCCTACATTAATAGATTATCACTTATCACATTTTATTAAGGGAAAAGAGTGTAGGTGCAATAAAAACACTGCTACACGTTTGTTGGATCAGGAAAATCTATAGAAGTTTATTTTTTATTTTTTTATAGAGATATATTCTAAAACTATAGTTGGGTCATCTTTTCTATTATTTGGTTTAAACAGGATAAGATTTGGTGCTAATTATATTATTTTTGCTTTTAAAATTTTTTCATGCTCCACTTCTATCAGCACTTCATTTGTAATAAACTTCAAATTGTATATTGAGATATGTTTATGCTGAAAAATCAAACAATTACCCAATATGGGGCTCGAATGTCGACCAAGGAAATTGGGTTTTTAAATTCAAATCCCACCTCAAGCAGGCTATCCTATAACGTTAATAATTATTTTTTGAGGAGATTCGTATACACCGCAAGATACTAATTAAATGCATAAAGAGGTTTATCTAGCCTTGAATACAAGAGGTTTATATAGCCTTGAATACAATAACTTATCGTATCAAGTGGACATCATCACTATTTTCTTGGAGTGAAGTCAATTATCATAAAGTCATGACCAACCAACTGAAAGAGATGATGCAGCTTCTTCTCATGAAGTTCAAACATCAAACTTAGGGTGGCAATTGGTGTCCAGATCTGTTTGTTCGGTATCATCCGATCCGGTTATAAGCGGGTATAAAAATTAGGTTGCGTTTGATTCGTAATTCGAAAATTTGAATACAGCTCAAAAAATAAAAATTTAAAAAATAATATTTTATTATTTTTTAAAAATAACTTTTTTTCTTTGTAAATTCAAATAAACTGCTTTTAAATTTTAACTTACCAAACACATTTTTTGTGTTTTTAAATTTTTTAAATACAAAAAACTGTATCTGAACCATAAACCAAACGCATCCTTGTTTACTTGAAACCAGGCCAGGTATAATGTTTTTTTTTGTGTCCGTTTCTAAAAAGGGGTTGAGTCAGTGAGTGAAGGAAAAAAAAGCATAACCAATTATTAGGGGTAAAAATGTAATTTCTTTAGAATATATATATATATATAACCCAACAATATATAACTCTTTGGTTATATATATATATTATATTGTACGGTTTTCAAAAAATATATATATCTTATAGTACATAAATTTATAGTAATATTATATATTATATATTATAATGTACATAAATTTAAATGATTATATATAGACTCCTCGGTTTATATATATATATATATATTTAAAAGGTGCAAGAGAACATAAATAGCTTGGATAATTAATTATATAATGTATAATTGTATCTTATATTTAAAATTGATATGAAAATACAAATATAATATAGAAAAAAATGGACAAAAGTGGACAACCCATTTTTTTTTACCCATGCGGGTATAGACAAACAACTTAATGTTTGTTTTAAAAGTGGGTCGGTACAGACACACTATGTATTTTTAAGTATAAAGGGTTGTCCGTACTCGTTTTTGCCTATACTTGCATTTTTGCAGCCCCTTATCAAATTTACAGTGCTCAAGTTCAATGTCAGGGCTCAACAACAATGACGATGTTAATGATAAACAAAGGATGTGACTACTGTAGAAGAAGTCTAGAAAGTTTATTGTCTGTTTCATTTAGTTATATAGTTAGGCATTCAGTCAGGATGCAATGGCTGAGATGTGAATAGTTACAAGTGGATGGTTGAGATTAATCTTGTAAAGTGTATATAAGGGACAATCAACTAATGAAAATCACGTTTGAGGTTTTTCTCAAACAAGTCTTTTTTCTTCTTTATAGAGAGGCATAACAAACCTTCTCTGATCTTTTTTCTTCTTCCTTCTTTTCTTGATCTTTCTTGCTATGTATTAGATCGTCTTTGATCTTGAGAATTCTGCACTCTTTGTAATATGTTTATATGATATCCGAGCTAGAGTGGAAGAGATAGCTTCAAGTTCTTCTAATAATTGTGATTCACTTACACCTGAATCTGATTCAAGTTCCTACTCTCAAATGAAAAATTCAGATTTACAGTCATTGTCTAGAGCCTTAAATCTTAATCTTCCAATCAAGATAGACAAATCGAATTACGTGAATTGGAAAGCACAGGTGATTGTTGCAATAAGAGCCTTGGAGCTCGAGACTTTCATTTTTGGTCCTACTCCTCCATCAAAGCTGATAGAGAAGCTGGATAATGATGGCACAGCCATAGAGATAGGTTAATCCTACATACAAGGCATGGAAAATTGCATATCAATTGCTCCTATGCTGGTTGTTTTCTACCATTGGAGATTCGATCATTGGACAAGTAAATCATTCACAATCCACTTATGAAGCTTGGGATATTCTAGAGAAACTTTAGGCACAAACCTCTTCAGTCAGAATCATGCAATTAAAACATCAGTTACAGAGTGCTAAGAAAGAAAATCTATCCATTATTGAGTATGTGTTTAAGATCAAAAACATAGATGATGAAATGAAGTTAGTTGGCCAAATTATCACTGAATATGAGTTGATCTTGAGTGCATTAAATGGATTAGGCCATGAATATCATCCTATAGTTGTTTTGATTTCACATTATGCAAAGACAATGGCATTCCATGATGCACAACATTCGTTCATTTGCACGAGTGGTGGACTACTTGACTAAATTTTGTTTCTCAAGTTCAACTCAATGGTGCTTCCTTTGCCAATCTTATATCTCATTATGATGGTAATTCTAATTCAAGAAATGGTTCTATTAACTGTGGTCGAGAACGGGGCAGAGGTCGTAACAACAACAGATGGAACAGAAACCAAGAGATTTGCTGCCAACTATGTCAAAAGTCTGGTCGTGGAACACTACAGTGCTATAAGAGATTTGATCCTAATTGGCATGGCAATCAACAAGCAAAGTCTTCTGCTAATCTAACTGGTTATGTTCAAAATCAAGTTGTTGCTATTCTTGGACACCCTCAGTTTTCACTCCAGGTTCTCAAGCAAATCTTGTTCACAATGATGCATTCTTCGCCACACTAGAAGTTGTTAATGATCCATCTTGGTACAATGATAGTGAAGCTACAAATCACGTTACAACTAACCTCAATAATCTGGCAATTAGTAATGAATATAAAGGTAAAGATAAACTTGCAGTTAGAAATGGTAATCTTATCTCATTTCTCACATCGGCAGCTCTTTAATTCATACAAATTCAGATCCTGCTCAGACGTTATGGTTGAACCAAATCCTTCATGTTCCTCATATCACTAAGAACTTGCTTAGTATTTCCAAGTTAACTCAAGTTAACAATCTCATTGTTGAATTTTCTGATGATCATTGTGTCTTTAAGGACAAGAGTACGAGGATGGTGTTATTGCAAGGGGCTTTTAAGGATGGCCTTTACACCCTCAAGCTTCCAAATACATATGTTGCAAGGTGTTTCCTTATAATTCTACTTTTTCTGTCAATAATGCATCATGTCATAGATATGATTTGAATTATGATAATGTTGTTGTTTCTGGTAACAATTTTGATGTTCATCTTGCAACCAAGATTGACTCAAATCTTTGTTATGCCAAGCTTGAACATCCATCTTCGTCCATTTTGAAAATTGTGCTTAATAAGATTATAACACCCCGTATGTACAAGTCAAACTTATAAGTTGACTTATATGTATTGTCAGCCGTATTTATATGCATATATGTATGTACATGACCTTAGAATGATGAAAATACAAGTATGGTAGGGTTATTGATACACTAGGGTGATAGTTGTGTCATAAAATGTCTCATACTTAGTAAAAATCTCAACTAGATTTCAAGGAACACGCTCTTTGGGGAGGAACACGCTCTTGTGCTAAATTCTCGAAAGCTCTGTTTTTCATACTTTCTCAAGGAATGCGCTCATTTTCGAAAAAACACGCTCCTTAGAGAGGAACGACCTCTTCTTAGAAAAACATAGAAAAAAATAAAATAAAATAATTTTTGGGTAGGGAAAGAATCCGCTCCTTAAAGAAGGAACACGCTCCTTTGTGTCGTTGACAATTTTTTTAATAGGTCGGTGTGGCGGTTTACAGGTGTCAAAATGCCAAAATTCGAGTTTTATGGCTCATTTGCACCAGAAAAAGCTGGGAGAAAACTGAGAAAAGAGAGAGGAAGAAGGAAAACTTAATCCAAGGTAAGAATCCATGATTTTTTATTCAAAATTTTAGATTCTTGTTCCTCTTTCCAAGTTGTGCAACATATATGAAATTGGTGTGATCTCAATGGATAGATTGAGAGCTTGGGAAAGAGGGTTTGAGCTGAAAATTTGTTGAATTTCAAGGGAAATCATAGGTAAGTAATTTCTTGTTGCTTAGTGATTAGTGATGGTTTAACTGTTAAATTTCCATGGTCGGAAATAAATTTCCAGACCTTGTTGGGTAAGGGTTTTAGGAATCCATTCGAGTGTTGAAATGAGGTGTTTTATGATTGGATAATGATAATAGATGTTTGGTAATGTGGTAATTGCAGAGATTGGAGGAAAGAATTGGGTGAATGGATGATTGGTGATGCACACAAGTGAGGCGTTTGCGCTGTAGCAATCAAGAATTGGAAAATTGGCTAAGTGTTTTGAGTGTGAAATTGGACAATTTGGGCTAGTGTGGACTTAGCCATAGTTGTTGTGCATTGTGTACAATTGAGCAAGTGTATCGTTAAAGTGTAGAGAAAAGTTTGTTGGTGTAAGGTCTTACACCAATACATTGTGAGTATTTCTATTTTGGTTTTATATATTGCATTGTATTAAATAAACCTTGTTTTTGTGAAATGTTAGCATATATGATTGCTATGTTTTACATTATTCCTTGAATGCATGAAATCTTTGATTTGAATATTGAACATACTTAGACTTACCTGATGTAAGGAAAGTATGTGATCAATTTCATTGAGAAAAAGTTTGTAGACTAGACCTCGGAATGATCGAGATGATGGTTTAATAAGTCAAATTATCCTTATAAATGCGTAATGGGGATACAGATTCACTTACAGAACTGAGGGTGAGGATTTGTTGTTTATGCATTGTATGATATGTATAGAGTGGCGCAAAAATGTATTTGAATCATGTATTGATATTTACATGTGAATTGCATATTGGGTTTATGATATTGATTGAATGCCATGTTTTCTTATTGATGCATATATAATGTCATTACTGGATTACTCACTGAGCTTGTTGTAGCTCACCCCACTTCCTTTTTATTACAAGTCTCGATTACAAAGGCAAGGGCAAGGCTCTAGAGATGTGATCTGAGCCTGTTTTTTGCTGATGTAAGTATGTGTACAAGGAGTTAGTTTTGTGTCTTTTTATTTTGGTTATGTATATGTATAACACTACTTATGGTATGTATAAAATGGTAGTGAGTTGTACATAAATGAAAAAGATTAAGTGAATGGTATTAAAAGATATATGGGAGATTATTATTTTGATACCATGTATATATATAGGTATGGTTTTGAGATAAGTTTATGGATGTGAAATAGGCATGATATGATATGGGATGGAATATTTGAGTATATGTAGATGTGAATGGTTTTCATGTATGTAATGAGATCTATATCTTGAATTCTGTGTTTGGATGTGATGATGTGGACTATCAGGTGTATGTGGAAGCTAGTATTTATGGGGAGGTTCTGTCGAAATTTTTAATAAATTTTACGTGTATTTCTTTCAAAAAAAGGCTGACAGTAGTATATATGTCTAGGTATGCCGTATATGGTATTCTGTGCCGGTCATAACGTCACCCTACTGAGGGGGTCGTGACAAAGATGCAGTCGACTAGTTTAGTGTCTGATATTGATTTATGTGACTCATGCAAGTTGGGCAAATTACATTAACTTCCTTTCTCGAAGCATGACATAACTGCCACTTTCCTTTTAGAGGTCATTCATTCAAACAATTGGGGACCTTCACCCATTCTCTCTAATTATGGCAGTAGATATTATATTATTTTTGTTGATGAGTTTACTAGATATTCTTAGATATTTCCGTTTAAGTTGGAGCCTGAAGCTTTACAAGTTTTTATCAATTTGAAGCAAGCAATTGAACTTGAGTTTCATAGCAAAATAAAGGCTTTATAAACTAATATGGGAGGAGAATATAAAGCTTTCATTCCTTACATGTCTGCTAATGACATACACATGAGGTATTCCTGCCCTTACACTCATCAACAAAATGATATCTCTGAAAGAAAACACAAACATGTTGAAACGGGGTTTACTTTACTTGCCCATGCTAAGATTCCACTAAAGTTTTGGGAAGAGGCCTTTAATACTGTAGTATTCCTCATCAACCAACTTACATCTCCCTGTTTTTAATATGAAATTTCCATTAAAGAAGCTTTACAACAAAACACCTGATTATAGTTTTCTTAAACCATTTGGATATAGTTGTTTTCCCTATCTTTGAAATTATTCATCTCACAAGTTTGATTTTCATACCACTAAATGTGTATTTGTTGGTTATTGTCACACCCTAGGTTGCACAGCGTGCCCCCTACCCAGGTGTGGGCGCACCCCCTCGGGGCGAACGCCTAGCCATTATGGATCCATAATATTGTCCTATCGCCATGTAGCAACCCAACCGCAGCTGGTCTACATCGAAACGATTATTTATCCCTACTATTCACTCATGAATAGTAAAGGGCCTCCCCCATAATCGAACTCGAGACCTCCCTTAAGGAGTCCCGAAAATTATTTCATCTAGCCCATAACCCAATTGCATTTTTGCCCAAACTCTATGTGTTGTCTTGATATGTTTGGTGTTTGTTTGATGATTGTTTAATGTTTGTATAGTTGATGCTTGATAATGTATATAAATATGTGTATCATAAATTGTATATGGGTCATGTTAAATTAAATTATAATGCATATGTTATTATTTATGCATGGGCTCATTAAACCATGAATTGATATGGGTTAGGATTGATTGAATAAAAGGATAAATGAGAATGAAAATTTGGTGTATTAAATGGATTGAACATTTAAAATACATGGAAGCATGAAATTGGTTAAAATACATGTGGTTGGTATGGGTAGTATGAGACCAACACATGTGAAGGTTGGTGCATGAAAGTGGACAAGTGTCCCATGCCCACTTCTAGAATCCAAGAATGTGCTAGAAAGTGAGGTGAGTGGAGGAGGGAATCAAGGAAGTGCTAGAAAGAGGTGAGTGGAGAGAAAGGAAAGAAGAAGAGAAAGAAAAGAAGAGAAAGGAAAGAAGAAGAGAAAGAAGGAGAGAGTTGCAGGAGGAAGATCCCTGCGACATTTTCATCAAAGAAGTGGATCTGTCGAATCTACGGTCAGATTGAGTTCAAATTTTGTCAGCACGTTCGTAGCTTATGGTTCTTCATTCTGGTCGGTGGAGATCTTGATCAGAGGTTTCGTCTGAGAGATCTAACCTATCAAACAAAGCTGGTCGGAAAGTCTAGATTTCTTGCACCGTTTCGCTCAAACTTATAGATCTCCTAAATCGACTGATATTTCTACATTCTGAACGGTGGAGATCTTAATTAGAGGCTTTTTCTAAGAGATATAACCTCTCAAACAAAACTGGTCGAAATTTCTGGGTTTCTCATGCCGTTTCGGTCAAACTTGTAGATCTCCGCAATCTACCGTTGGATGGATATCAAATTTGGGTATGTAGTGTATAACAGATATTTCTGTAGTCTGAAAGGTGGAGATGTTTATACGTTTAGTATTTTGTGTGATATAGCCATCTGAGTTTGGGTATTTGCAGCAGGAAAGGAGAAACTGTCTGATTAGATACTTGTTCATCAAAGATACATATTTTTTCGGTCCACCGTTGGATTGGGCTGATATTTGGACAGAAGGTTTGATTCTTCACATACTTCAATCTGTGCGGTTGATTTTGTGATTACGTATTTATGTTGGTAGATTGATACATCTGAACAGAATAATACATGTGAAAAATTGGTAGGGTTGCTTGTATTAGATCTAAATTTAGAATATGAACTTAGACCTTTCCAAATAGCTTGCATGTCAACTATGTTGACCTAGTTTCCATTGTTGATGAACCCATGATGCAAAATCAGTGATATACATGGCTGAACATGGTGACCTAGTGTAAATCGACAATATGGCCTAAGTATGGAAAATTTCATATTTTAGGGCTTTTGATGCTTTTGGCCTAGAATCATTGAATTGATGCAACTTATGTTTAATTAAGCATGATTAGGGTTGATTATGCTACTGATTTGGTGGTTGTGACCATACCATGGGTTAGGCCTACTTGTGATCAAGTGACCCAATTTGGGCATATTTATGCCTAAAGGAATTGAAAATCAGTATTTTTTATTCATAGAATGGTTTATGAATGAGAACTATGCATTAGAGGCCTAAGTCATGTGATTTGAGTTGAATGATGGGATTAGATGGGATTTAGGCCTATTGTTTATATGTGGGTTGATTTAGGGTTGATGTGTAATGTCTACGTGATTGAGCATAGAAATTGATGTATGGTAGGATATTGATGAATGTTTCAGGATCTTGATTGGGTTGATTCGGTTTGGTGATCGTGTGTGGTTAAGTACACTCGCGAGGCTTGGTTGTGAGTAGACTTCATTTATGATTATATCTTTTATGTCATCATATCACTTATATATATTGTATCTTGAAAGCATGAATGTGTTCTAATGTTTTGAATGATGCATTGATTCGAGAAAACCTTATGACTTTGGTTGGACCCATCTATCTTGCTAATAGGGGGACTTAACCTTGTCATAAGAGGGTTTTAGGAAAGGAAATGATTGGGATCAACGGCACGGTGAAATAGACGTGTACTAGTAACCCAAATAAAAATGATTGGGATCAACGGCACGGTGAAATAGACGTGTACTAGTAACCCAAGGCATGTGGAATGTGGATCCAAATTGATAAACTTTTACTTGCATCGAACTTATTATAAATGCTTGATATCTATATGTTATGAGCTTTTAATCATGCTACACATTGACATGCATACATGGTTTTTATTGATGAGTATTGATAGCATATTTGAATTCTATTCACTGGGCATCGTTGGCTCACCCTCATTTTCCTCTTTCAGGTCCTTCTGTCCCGAATAAGGGCAAAGGAGTAGTCATATCTTGAGGGCCTTGCCTGCGTGAGAATCCAAGGCCTCGATGTGAGTTGAGAGGCATTTTGATTGAATTGTGTTTAAATTATGAAGTACTATATTTGGATTATGTAATTATAACACTTACCACATTGTAGTATGGGTGAGTTGGGATTTGTTAGATAGACCATGTGGGCATATGACGGTTTTTATTTGTACCCACAATTTTGGACTTTATGTGTATGTCAGTTTTAATGGACTGTAAGGATTATGATTTTATTTATGGTTCATTTTTATGGATTATCTCTTGTCTTTGATGATTAATACGGCGGGTAGTTTTGTTTAGTACCTTTTGATATTATGTCGTTGTTTGAGATAAGGCTCGTAGGGTCTCAACCACCTCACGGGAGTTGAGGAGTGGTCGGAGATGCCTACGCCGGGCGTCCCGCCCCGGCATTCCGCACGCCATTCCCTGCGGGGTTGGTGGTACGGGGCGCGGGGTCGTCACAGTTATAGTCATAATCGTAGAGGTTATTTTTGTCTTTATCCATCTGGAAAAGTGTATGTGTCTAAGCATGTGGTATTCAATGAACATGAATATCCCTATGTCCAGCTCTTCTCCATTTCCCGTCCTTCCCATCCCCATACTTCTATTCATAATTTGTCAGGACTCTTTGAAGTAAGTTCCTTAGGTTGGACGAGGCATTTAGTTTATGTCGTTGTTCCCGCATTTAGGGTGGAGTACATTCGATGGAATAATATCTTAGATGTATTACCACATCCCCAAGGGTTTGGCACACTTTTTACAGGTCAGTGGAATCTTTATGCTCAGAACCCTGATTCCAGTAGTCATTTATTTGGTACCTCCCAAGGAGCAGGAACTGCCATTCTAACCCTTCTCGGGGGTTTTCATCCACAAACATATTGTTAATAAACCATTGCATTCGTCGACTCTATCCGATCAGATCTTTATTAAACATGAGTTGTAAAACAAGTTATGGATAATGATACATAAATGGAAGAAAAATAAAAATCAATCCCCTTCAGCTGATTTACTTCTGCAAAAAGGGGACAAAATTCTCTGAACCTTTGTTATTTTAGTTCGGTTCAAGTTTGACGGGAATAATATTCTATGACTAGCAACTCGTTTATTTTCAAACCAACCCACTTACTATCTATTGTTTGATTGACTACTCCTTTATACTGGGATGCATGAAGAGTTAAATGTTTTTGTTCTTATTTTAAGGTTATAAGGTTAAGATCGTGATTGGATCCGCATATGTTTGGTTAAAAGAAGAATCTCCTCTTTTTTTGATTTTGAGAATAATAGAAAATTGAAAGTGTTACCCCTCTCTGCCTTACACCTTATCTCTCTTATTTTCTAATCCTCAAATTCTCATCCGTTGAATCCTAATGAATCTCTCTCTACTTCAAGTCCTTCTTTATCCAATGTTGCCCCTCAATCTAGTTTACCTCAATCACCTATTCAATAGCAACCCATTATTTCAGCTGTTGCCCCCATTTCTAGTATCTTAGCATCAAATTTTGTCCATTCCCTTTCCAAAAGTAAAGTATTTAAACCCAAAGCCTATACTTCTTCTCATCCTGCACTTGTTTTTCTTGAACCTACATTAGTTAGAAAGGCTCTCTCGAATCTCAAGTGGGCAAATGCTATGTTAGAAGAGTATCATGTGTTGATGAAGAACAAGACATGGACTTTAGTTCCTCATAAACCTGATATGAACATATTGGGCTGCAAATGAGTATCTCGTACCAAGTTCAACTATGATGGTTCTATTTTCAAATACATAGCTCGATTGGTGGCCAAGGGATTTTATCAAACTCTAAGCCTGGATTTCTTTGACACTTACGATCCTGTCATCAAGGCATCAACAATTTGAGTGATTTTTTCTATTGTTGTATCTCAATGCTGGGATATTCAACAAGTTGATATTAATAATGCCTTTCTAAATGGTGAATTGGAGGAAGTGGTTTATACGCATTAGCCCGATGGTTTTATTGATCCTAAACATTCCAATATGGTCTACCATCTCAATAAAGCGATTTATGGTTTGAAACAAGCACCTCGTGCTGGGTTTCATAAGTTGCAGACAACTTTTAATTAGTTGGGGATTTATTAATTCTCAGTCAATATTTCTTTGTTTATTAAAAAGACTTCATCTTCCTACATTTTATTATTGGTTTATGTTGATTATGTACTCATTACTGGGAACAATTCAGGTGATATTCAGCTGGTTATTAGTCAACTCAATAGTACATTTGGTTTAAAGACGCTTGTGTGAATTATTTTCTAGGTTTTGAAGCTACTAAGAATTCTCATGGTTTTCATCTTAACCAAGCCAAATATATTCATGATTTGTTAGCTCGCACGAGTATGCTTGATTGTAAACTTGTAGCTACTCCAACTTGTGTTGGTACCAAGCT
This sequence comes from Paratinospora sagittata, assembly GCA_035771175.1. Classification (NCBI taxonomy): domain Eukaryota; kingdom Viridiplantae; phylum Streptophyta; class Magnoliopsida; order Ranunculales; family Menispermaceae; genus Paratinospora; species Paratinospora sagittata. Next base: position 18,066,806 of record CM069598.1, read on the forward strand.
CTTGTCAAGAGAAGGTACTCTTTCCTTGATTCTACAATATATAGACGTGTCATCGGTGCACTTCAATACTTGACGAATACTAGGCCTGATATTAGCTTCATTGCGAATAAACTTAACCAATTTGTTTCATCTCCTACAAATATTCACTAGAGGGCATGTAAAAGAGTGCTATGGTATCTCAAATGCGCCCTCATCATGGTCTTTTCTTTCAACCTCTGTCCCCTATATTTTTTTACAGGATTTTTGTGATGTAGATTGAGCTAGCTTAGTAGATGATCTCAAGTCTACTAGTGGCTTTTGTGTATTTTTGGGAAACAATCTTATTACATGGAGTTCAAAGAAACAAACGTTTGTTGATAAGAATGGTGCTGAAGTTGAATATAAGTCTCTTGCTCAAACAACAACTACAGTTATTTAGTTGCAATCTTTACTGTCTAAACTGAGCAATTGTCTGTCTCATCATCCCATATTGTGGTGTGATAACACTAGTGCTCAAGCATTAGCTCAGAATCCTATTTTTCACTCTTGTACTAAGCATATTGAGGTGGATGTTCACTTTGTTAAAGACAAAGTTGTTGTTGGTTTGCTTGAAGTCAGACACATTTCTACTAATGATTAGATAGTTGATGTATTTACCAAGTTTGTTGCTCATGATTGTTTTCATAATTTAATATGCAATCTGCACATTGTTCCCTCTTCAATGTCCAGTTTAAGGGGGGGATGTAAGAGATAATGCAACTACTTCTTATGAAGTTTAAGCATCAAGTTTACAATGCTCAAGTTCACTGTCAGGGTTCAACAACAATGACGATGTTAATGATAAACAGAGGATGTGGCCACTGTAGCTATTGCCACAACCTCCTCAAGTTCTCGACAACCTCAACCATGTTCTTTTACTTGTCATCCCATTGTTTCCCAAGTTCAGCTTGTTACACCAGTTAATAATACACGTGCAGCCTCATCTTCACATCCTGTTACAAACAATCATTTAATGCAAACCAAGGCAAAATTTAGAATTTTTAAGCCTAAGGTTTGCATGACTGTTAGAGAACTAGATAATGTAGCTAAAGCACTACAACATGAGCAATGGAAAACTGCTATGACAGATGAACTATTGGCTCTTTAAAGGAATTAGACGTGGAGTTTAGTTGAGCTTCCTTCTAAAATATCTACTATTGGTTGCAAATGGGTCTTTAAAGTCAAGGAAAATGTTGATGGTACTATTAATAGGTACAAAGCTAGACTTGCTGCAAAGGGATTTCATTAACAAGAGGGTTTTAATTATACAAAAACCTTTTCTCCTACTGTTAAACCTGTTACAATCAGAATTGTGCTTACTTTAGCTCTCACACATGGCTGAATATTCAACAATTAGATGTAGATAATGCTTTCCTTAATAATGTCTAACAAGAGGAGGTTTACATGCAACAACCACCTAGGTTTGTTTCTCTATCATCCAAACATCTTGTGTGCAAGCTCTATAAAACCTTGTATGGCTTAAAACAAGCACCTCGTGCTTGGTTTGACAGGTTGCATCATGCTTTGGTTAGTTTTGGTTTCTCTTCTTCTAAGTCAGACCAATCTCTGTTTCTAAGAATCACTCCTCAATGTACTACTCTTCTGCTAATATATGTAGATGATATATTGGTCACAGGTGGTGACAGTGTAATGATTGAAGATCTCATCCATTTCCTTAAGGGTACTTTTGCTCTCAAAGATCTTGGTGAGATCAACTATTTTTTATGAGTTTAGGTTTCACATAATGTTGATGGATTGCAATTATTTCAGACTAAGTTCATTAAAGACTTGCTTTGCAAAACAAGATACAATTTGCTAAGCCAAATTCAACTCCTATGACAAGTGGCCTTCGATTGTCTAAGTTTTGAAGTGATCCAATTTTTTATGTGGAGTTGTATCGTTCCACAGTTGGGGCTTTACAATATGTCACTATAACACGTCCTGAGATTGCTTTCTTTGTTAATAAGGTTTGCCAATTTATGCAAAAACCTTTACAAGTTCACTGGAATGCTGTGAAACGCATTCTTCGTTACTTAAATGGCACTCTAGAGCATGGTTTACAGCTTAAAAAGGCAGCTAATTTCACCTTACAACATACTATGATGCAGACTGGGGTTCAGACCTTGATGATTAACGATCAACCTCCGGAAGTTGTGTTTTTTTTGGCTCCAATCATGTTACTTGGCAGTCCAAGAAACAATCTACCATTTCAATGTCGTCAACAAAGGCTGAGTATAGGAGCTTGGCGAGTGTAACAACTGAGTTAACTTGGCTAAGATCTCTCCTGGTCGAATTGCAGGTTCCTTTGGCTTAGCCACCTGTGGTGTGGTGTGATAATTTAAGTGTTGTTTTGCTTGTTGCCAATCCACTTCAACATGTCAAGAAGAAACATATTGAGTTGGATCTGTATTTTGTTAGGGAGAAGGTTATGCAAAAGCAGATAATTCTTCAACATCTACCATCTGGAATGCAAGTGGCTTCTGGCTTAACGAAAGCCATTTCTAGCTCTTGATTTTCAGAATTTTGCTCCGAACTCAGTGTTCAACCACTTCTCACACTGAGTTTGAGGGCGGCTAAAAGGAAACGAATACAATAGCTAGTTAGTTAGTAGTGTAGTTAGGTAGTTAGTACCGTGGTTAGCTTGTTGTAACTGTAGTTAAGTTTGTTAGTTAGTTAGACTGTTTAGTATACATAGTCAGTTCGATCTGTATCTTGTCATTCATTTAATTATGATAGAAGTTTCTTCTTTCTCTGCATTTTCTTTTGTTATCTTTCTTATTAGACAGCAATGGGGATTAATTGCATGTCTTGAGCACCAAAGATTAATTATTAATATATTAGGAAGGAGATTTAGGATGTGTTTGTTAGCTGAGAAAATAGGAATTTTTTTGAAAAAATTCTATCTTCTAGTGTTTGGTTAGCAAAAGAGGTGAGAAAAAAATTTAAATTTTTTTTCTCGGGCCCACAATTTTCTCGCCTAAGGGGGTGAGAAAATAAAATTTTTTCATAAGAAAATTTTATACATTAATTTGAAGAAGTTATAATCATATAACTGAATAACTAATTAATAACCAATTATGATAAAATTTTTTATGTCCACTCAAACAATCATGAGAAAATTTTCTCAAGTACATTTTTTTAGCTATCAAACACACCCTTAAGGTTTTCTTCTTTTGAATTTAGGACATTTAAAGTTTTAGATATACCTAGAAAAAAAAAATCTCTTCTTTCATTTTTTGCTCTGACACGCCATATGCATTAATATAGAAAAAAAAAAAGTTTCACTATATATAATAAGTATGCTTGAAAGTGCCCAACGCAATGGCCATTTTTGCTAAATTTTTAAAATTAGCCTTTTGGATTTGTACTCCACATTTTTAGCCACTTTAAATTCAGTTTATTTTTTCAATCTTTTTTCATTCTAATATTTTTCTATTTTTATTCTCTTTCTATTTATAAAAGATATTTTTATTAATTTAATATAAACTATATTAATGCATATATTAACAAATAATAATAATAATAATAATAATAATAATAATAATAATCATACATTTCATTTAAAATTGAATTATTCAAAAATTGAAACTAGTGCAATATATGTGCACACAAATTAGCATATGCATATGATAACAAGAGTTAGCTAAGCTAACCATTGTAATTACTAGAGTTAAGCTTAGGTGGTTAAGTGTCTAACCTAGATCTGGATCTACCTATTAGAGTTGTCCATGTGAATTATTCAGTTATAAGCTACAACTATATAACAGAGTGTACACCCTATTGATGTATTGAGATTTTGGGATTCTAACTACATAGAACACACTATTCACTTTCGTCTTCTTCCTTTTCTATCTGTCTCTGCTTTTCTTTGTTCTTTTGTATCTCGTTCATGGTATCAGAGCCTCTTCTGTGCTAGAACTCTCTTCAATCCAAGGTAGTCTTCTGTGCTAGAACTCTCTTCAATCCAAGGTAATGGAAGGACAAAATCAGTCACCACTCTTTGCCCCTGCTACATCTTCTGGAACTATAAATCAAACCATGGCAACTCCTATAAGTATGAAACTCCCAAATCTCAGTCAGCCATTTACTATAAAGCTAGATCGGAACAATTACCTACTGTGGAAAAATTAGCAATTGAATGTTATTATTGCCAATGGTTTAGAAGATTACATTGATCAGATGAAGGAATGCCCACCGAAATTTCTTGATTCGTTGCTTCTTGAACTCAATCCTCAATATACTTCTTGGCATCACTATAACAGATTAGTGATGAGTTGGTTCTATGCATCTCTGTCGGAGTGGATGATTAGCCAGATTGTTGGATATTCCATTGCTTCAGAAATTTGAAAAACATTTGAGAGGTCGTATGCTGTAGTTTCCAATTCTCGCCTCCTGGAGCTCAGATCTGAAATTCAATCTATTAAGAGAGGAGCCTTATCTGCAGATGAGTATGTCTTTAAGTTGAAATCCGTTGTTGATCAACTCATTTCTATTGGGGAACCAACTTCGAACAGAGATCAAATCATTTATCTGTTTCAAGGCCTTGGTTCTAAATATAATGCTATGGTTACATCAATCAACTCCCAACCTGTTTTACCAATCCTTGAAGAGGTTCACAACCTCCTTCTCAGTTTTGATCTGCGGCTGAAACGCCAGCACACAATGGATAATCTTGCCATTCCTCAAGCTAATCTGGCTGCCAACAATGGTTTTAAGCCTCATATGCAGCACCGTCCTCCTGGTAATCAACAACGTCCGCCTTCGTTCTTTTCTTCGCAGCAGAAATCTCAGCTGAAGCCTCCATTTCATACACCTCCTGGTGGTGTTATTGGCAAGTTTCCTGATCAATGGCGACCACGAGGCGATTTTCCACAATCTGGTAACAAGCCTCAATGCCAGATCTGTGGCAAATTTAGGCATACAACATTTCATTGCTATCATCGGACCAATCTCGCATATCAGCCGCGATCACCAACATCTGGACCAGTTCAACATCCTTAAAGCAATACTACTCAGTCCCCTGTGATTGCCTTTCTAAGCTCCTCTAAGCATGCTACTCCTGAAATCTCTCAAGATGGATCTTGGTACATGGACTCCGGAGCCACTCACCATCTTACGTCGGATTTTAATTGCCTTCACAATGCATCGGCATATCAAGGTTCGGAGCAGGTTATGGTTGGCAATGGTAAGCTTATACCAATACTACACACTGGTGATGTTCCTATTCCCTCTGCTCCTAAACCTCTTTCCCTTTCCAATGTTTTACATGCTCCTAAAATCTCTAAGCAGCTTGTTAGTGTCTAACAATTTTGTTCCGATAATGATGTTCTTATTGAGTTTCATTCCTCTTTCTTCTTGATCAAGGATCGTCTAACGCACCAAGTTCTTCTTCGGCGACACACTGAGAATGGGTTGTACAAATTGCCGCTTCTTTCCAATGGTCTCCCATCCACTACATCAGTTTGTTTCTCACCTAAATCTTTTTCTGCAACAATCTCTGACGTGTTTAGTTCCAATAAAGCTGGGTTGTGGCATGGTTGTTTAGGTCATCCAGCAGTTGATATTCTCTCTACTATTGCGCCGTCAGTATAACTTGGGTATTAGTCGGAAGTCCCTTACTCATTTGTGTCCTTCATGTCAACTAGGTAAAGGTCATCGGTTACCTTTTTCTTTGAGTAATTTTAGAGCTGTAATGCCATTTGATCTAATACATATGGATTTTTGGAGTCCTGCCCCCGTTAAATCTATTACTGGTGCACGTTACTTTCTTTTTTTTATTGATGATTATTCTAGGTTCACATGGATGTATCTCTTGCATACTAAAGATGAATCTTTAAAGTTCATTCTCTTGTTCAAAGCCATGGTTGAAACTCAGTTCCAGACTAAAATCAAAGCAGTCCAAAGTGATTGGGGGAGCGAATTCTGACCCTTCACTCCACACCTTACCTTTAGTGGTATAATTCATAGGGTGTCATGTTCATACAGCCCTGAACAAAATGGGTGCATGGAGCGCAAGAATCGTCATGTGGTAGAAACGAGACTCACCTTACTTGCTCATTGTCATGCTCCTTTGGTTTTTTGGCCCTATGCATTTCTTACAAGCGTGTATTTGATTAACCGTCTCCCTTCATCAGTTACAGTTGTTGTATCACCATTTGAGTTACCATATAATCAGCCACCATCTTATTCTCACCTTCGCACCTTTGGCTCTGCTTACTACCCATTTCTTCGCCCCTATAATGCTCACAAGTTGGAGTTTCGTTCATCTAAGTGTGTGTTCTTGGGGTATAGCTCTTCCCATAAAGGTTACTTGTGTTTTCACATTCCTTCGGGCCGGGTTTTTGTTTCACGACATGTTGTTTTCAATGAGAGTGAGTTCCCTTTTGCCTCTTATGTCTCCCCATCTATCGACAAGCCTAGTGGTTCTATCCCTATTTTTCCACCTGCTGTAACTCAAGTTTCCCCTATAACTTTTCCAACCGTAGCAACTACGTCTCCTGTTGATTATGATCACACGGCTGCCCCCACTGCTGATTTATCTCTTGCTAGAGACAGTATTAATGAAAATCTAATGGCTCTCCATGATACAGTCACTGTTGTTGCCACTTTACCTGTTGTTGCCTCTTATACTACTGCTCAAACACCAACTCTGCCTATGCTGCATCGTGCTCCTGATTCATTAAATGTTCACTCGATGACTACTCGTTCCAAGGCAGGGGTTTTTGTGCCTAAAGCTTTGGTTGCTGCATCTATTCTCTCTGAGGCTTCTATGGTTGAACCATCCACTGTTAAACAAGCTCTATCTTGCCCGAAATGGAAGACAGCTATGCAATCTGAATTGGAGGCCTTGCACCGGAATTCTACATGGTCTTTGGTCTCTTTACCTCCCAACCAACCTTTTGTAGGTTGTAAGTGGGTATTTAAGCTCAAACTCAATTCTACATGGTCGATTTCATGACATAGAGCATGCCTTGTGGCAAAAGGTTTTCATCAAATATATGGGTTGGATTATTTCGAAACATTAAGTCCTGTTGTGAAGCCTCCAACCATCCACATTGTTCTTTCTCTTGCACTTACTTGGGGCTAGCAAGTTCAGCAATTGGATGTACATAATGCTTTTTTCAATGATGATCTCAATGAGGTTGCCTACATGGACCAACCTCCAGGTTTTATCACACCTTCCTCTACGAATGTTCCTATGGTTTGTCGCTTACACAAGGCACTTTACGGGTTGAAACAGTCCCCAAGAGCTTGGTACACAAAATTAAGCAGTCGACTTCTCCATTGGGGCTTTACAGCATCTAAGGCTAATGCCTCTCTCTTCATTTATCATTCTCCTTCAATTATACTTGTTGTTTTGGTGTATGTGGATGGCACACTTGTAACCGGCAGTGCTGCTACTGCTATTGAGAAGCTCATTTCTGATTTGCATATCTCATTTGCCTTGAAAGACCTGGGAATAATTCACTGCTTCTTGGGTGCACATGTGATGTGCTCCAACGTGCTGATATGCTTGAATGTAAGTTGTATGCCACTCCTATGGCGGCTGGCCCAACTCTCTCTTTGTATAATGGTCTTCCTCTTGATGATGCTAGTTCCTATCGTCGCATTGTGGGTGCTCTACAGTATTGTACTTTGACTCGCCCGGTCATTAGCTTCGCCATGAACAAAGTGTGTCAGTTCCTCCATGCTCCGACCACAGCCCATTGGCAAGCTGTTGAAAGGATTCTTCGTTATCTTCGTGCTACAATCAACTATAGTTTGGTCTTGATTGCTTCATCTGATCTTTCACTCTTATGTTATAAGGATGCGGATTGGGCAAGTTGTCCTGATGACAGGCGTAGTACCAGTGGATATTGTACATTCCTAGGCTCAAACCTTGTGTATTGGTCATCTTCGAAGCAACATGTGGTATCCCGCTCGAGTGCAAAATCTAAGTATCGGAGCCTCGCAAATGGTGCAGCTGAAATCTCATGGATAGAATCTGTTCTTAGTGAATTTCGAGTTCCATTACCATCTCCACCACTTCTTCTTTGTGACAACGTTAGTGCCACTTGTCTTGCTGCAAATCTAGTGTTGCATGCTTACACTAAGCATGTTGAGATCGACTATCATTTTGTGCGTAAACGTGTCTTTCGAAATTCCTTGCTGGTTCGTTACACCCCATCCGAGGAGCAGCTGGTTGATGCACTCACGAAAGCACTTTCGACTCGGCGTTATCTTATGTTGAGACCCAAGCTTACTGTCGTTCCCACACCAGTGAGCTTGCGGGGGGATGATAACAAGAGTTAAGTAAGCTAACCATTGTAATTACTAGAGTTAAGCTTAGGTGGTTAAGTGTCCATGTGTATTATTCAGTTATAAGTTGCAGCTATATAACAGAGTGTAAACCCAATTGATGAATGGAGATTTTGGGATTCTAACAACAGAGAACATACTATTCACTTTTGTTTTCTTCCTTTTTCTGTCTATGCTTTTCTTTATTCTTTTGTATCTCGTCCAGTATATATATGTATAAGAAGAGAACACGTCATAATGATCAATTGCGTGAGTTTATCCATTATACTAGTCGTATGTTTGGTGCGTTTACAATCATCATATAAGAAAATTATATATATATTTATGTTTAATGACGGACTTGCTGCTCTCCAAATTTTGTGGTTGGGGACCAGATTTCAATAGAAAGCTCCGAGAAGAGGACCAAGAATCTAACCAAACAAAAAATAAAATAAAAAAGAGGACCGGGAAGACTGACTTTCCTTTTCAGATAATTGGTATAGATAATAAATGCATAAAGGAGATACTCTTACGAATCTACGATGCTACACAATGCTTGATGATATATATATATATATGGGAGGAGTGGTTGAGGTGAGGGTCAATGAAATAAGAAAAGAATGTGACAAGTTGCTTTGGTTCGAAACAAGTCAAGTTGATTGTGGCTAGCTAATATTAATACCATATGTTTGAGTAGTGTTACATTTATATCCAAATTTTACTTTTGAAGTGTACATCACCTTCCTTCGTATACCATTTAATTGTCCTCGTTTACAAGAATAAGGGTGGCCATGGTAGATATTATATCATGGTCATTCGGATTACTCCCACAGCCGTCCCATTGTTAAACATACACTTACTGGGATCCTACCACCGTCCGACCACTTGTTCGGTACGCAAAACAAAAAAAATAGCTATCTCTTGCCTAATAGATTGAGAAGTATTATTTGCACACAATTTTTAGAAGTATTATTTGCAGTCTTTAGATACATCACTAGAATCTGTCAAATTCCAACGACGATTCCATCCATCCTTAAGAGCTTTTCTAGCAAGAGCATGAGCTAAAACATTTTCCCCTCGGGGAATTTGCGAATACCAGAAAGGATAGGCTCTATATGAGCAAGAAAAGTTTCTGCCTTTGAAAGAGCTTCAACGACTATCCAAGAATTTGACAAAATGTGTCTAATGTTCCTGCACACCTGAGGAACATTCCCCGCTTCCAGTAATCCTTTAAGAATAGCTCGAGCTTCAGCATCTTCGACTGATGAAGTTAGACCCACTGCATAGCTGCCAGCTAAACGAATATGCTTCTTATCAGCCAAAATGACCAAACCCACCCCCGTATGGAAGGAGTTTGGATCCCTGGCTGCATTTGTTACAAGGCTCCCCCCACTAACCTGAGGATCTGAACCCTTATTGGATTCAACAATCATCTTTTTCTTTGAAAACTTATAATCTTCCTCCTGACTCAAGAGCTATACTCAGTAAAATGCTTACTAGCCCTGAGAATAATGTCAGTTGGGTTTTAATTTCCATTTTGGAAGAGAATTATATTTCTTGCTTTCCAGAGGTGCCACATTCCAAATGCAAACCAAGCTTGGCTATCAAAGCCTGTATCAACACTTAACAACATATTCTGAATAAAGTCCCAAACTTCCAAAAAGGAAGAATCTGGGAATTCCATAACATTTAGACTCAAACGAGAACCAAACCAAAAGTTTCTTGCAAAGTCTCATTTAAAGAATAGATGGAGAGTATCTTCATGGTGGCTCGAGCAGAGGGGGCATAGTTTATCAACTGACATACCTCTTCTGAAAAGAGATTGTTTGGTTGGGAGGTATTCATTCAAGCACTTCCACAAGAACACCTTGATCTTATTGGGAATTTGGGTCTGCCAGATGCGACCCCAAACATGCTTATCATGATCCCGACTACTAGAGGAACCTGAATAACCTGCATAATTACCAAGACCATAGCCACTTTGACGCAAGAATTTTGCTAGATGGTAACCAGATTTTACCGTATAGCAACCTGAAGCTGTGTAATGCCACACCAACCTATCCTCCACAATACTTGGATTGATAGGGATAACTGTTATTATCTCTACCTCCTCTTTTGAAAAGATTTGGTGAAGCAGGTCCAAATTCCAACTCATTCTATCCTGAGCAATAAGATTAGAGACTTTTTGCACCTGATGAGATATGGGGGAAATAGGTTTGAAGGTGATGGGTCTCGGAACCCACTGGTCGACCCAAACATTAACTGAATAGCCACTTCCTTTTCTCCACCTGATTCCAAGCACCAATAGATCCTTCCCTGCTAATAATATTCGCCAACCCCAAGATGAGCATCTCTTCAGTTTTGATTTTAAAAAATCTGAGTTTTTAAAATATTTTTCCTTAAGACATTGGTGGACAAGAGAGTTCGGATTCCCCATAATTCTCCAACATTGTTTAGTTAACAGAGCCAAATTAAAACATTCCAAATCCCTGAAACCAAGCCCACCTTTTGCTTTCTCAGGAACTAGCTTCTTCCATTTGCACCAATGTATACCATGTCTGCTTCTATGAGAGCCCCACCGGTAACTTGTTAATTTGGCTGTAATTTTCTTAAGCACAACTTGTGGGAATTTGAAACATGACATCAAGTATGTTGGGATAGCAAGACCACTTGCTTTAATCAGAATCTCTCTACCTGCTGGAGAGAGTAGATGTTCCTCCCACCCAAGAATTCTTAAGTTAATTTTGTTGTTGATCTCATTGAAAACTTCAGCTTTCCTCCTGCCAAAATCCACAGTTGCTCCCAAGTATTTACCCAAAGCTGACGTTGATGAAATGTTAAGAACAACAGCTAGTTGGATCTTCAAATCTTCCTTGACATTTCTGCTGAACACAATATTACACTTCTGGAGATTCATCTGCTGACCAGAAGCCTTATTATAATGATGGAGAACTCTCGCTAATTCCTAAAAATTTCTCTGATTTTCTTCGCAAAAAATGACAGCATCATCTGAGAATAAAAGATGGGAAATTACAGGCCCATTAACAGAAAATTTGTAACCACTCAGGCTGCAATTTTCTATTGATTTTTTTAGTAAAAAAGACAAGGCTTCAGTGCAAATTATAAAAAGAAAAGGGGAAAGAGGTCACCCTGTCTAAGGCCCCGCGATGGATAGATGGTTCTTGAGAGATCTCCATTCATTTTAGCTTGGTATGTCACTGATGAGATATATAGTTGTGTGCATCTCCTCCAAGTCTCTGATAAGCCCAATTTTAGAAGCATGAAATCCACAAAGGCCCACTCTACTCGATCATAGGCTTTTGACATATCGAGCATAATTGCTCCAGCATTAGATTTTCCTCTTTTTTGCTTCATAGAGTGAAGGATTTCACGAGCAATTAGAATATTATCTGAGATATTCCTATTCTTGAGGAAGGCACATTGATTGTGTTGGTTTTGTCCACCTCAATGAAGAGCCGCCATGAATAGTTGCATGAATAGTCAACAAAATCAAGCCGCATGGGATGCATGGGCTGGCTGCATGGATCACGTGGGCGAAATATGCTCTATAAATATGCTATGTTTCTTCTTGTAAAAATCATTCCTGTGAATACAATTGTTGCCTTCCGTGGACGTAGGTATTTTTGTCGAACCACGTTAAACTTTGGTTGTCTTGTTTTTCTTTCATGCTTTCGCATAACAAATTGGTATCAGAGATTAGGTGGAAATTTGGAAGAAAACGGACACTCGGTCGAATTTTTTCGAGATTTCATTGAAAAATTTGAGATTCTGTAACAGTGATCGGAATTGTTTTCTGATCATCCGTGGAGGTAGCTCTCGTTTCCAGGAATCCAACGCAATAAACGGCGAGAAAAACGGACAAGAAACGAGTCCCCGGGAGCCATTCGAAGTCTAAGAAAAATCTCTGTAAATTTTTTCTTTTCAGTGGGCAGGGAAGAAGAAGCTGGATGAAGAAGACGGATCAGACCCTGATCCGACCCGACCCGCCTGTTCTACGGGCCTTACTATTCAATCCGGCCCACTGTTCATCGGCCCAATCAGCCCAGATCCAACTCGGCCCAGTCATTCAGCCCGCTACTGTTCATCAGTCTGCCACTATTCATTCCAGCCCGCACTGTTCGGCCCACTATTCATTCCAGCCCGCACTGTTCGGACCGCACTGTTCATCCAGCCCAACTGTTCATCCGATACACTATTCATCCGACACTGTTCATCAGCCCAGTTTTTTCGGCCCGTCACTGTTCATACAGCCCGATACTATTCATTCGGCTAATTTTTTCAGACTCGTTTCCACCATTTTCGACCGTTCCGGACGCAGCCGTGCAATCTGTTTTTGCAGATTCAGCTCCTAAGTTATTGATATAGCTTATTTGGAGTTGTTTATCATTTTTTGAGCACTTTTCGGCGTCATACATATTTTCGGTCTTAATGGCGGAGGAACTCCCAACCACAAGCAGGCCTTGGAAAAGAAGTTCGATGACCAACGCAAAGTTCGAGGTGGAGAAATTCAACGGCACCAACAACTTTGGCATGTGGCAATGCGAAGTTCAAGATCTACTATTCAGGGAAGGATCACATATTGCCTTGGAAGCCAAGCCCAAGGATATGTCCGATGATGATTGGAATTTTGTGAATCGTCAAGCTTGTGGCACAATCCGACTCTGTTTGGCGAAGGATCAGAAGTACTTTGTCATGAAAGAGACTATGGCAATAAGTCTCTGGAAGAAACTGGAGGACAAATACATGACGAAAAGCGTAGAGAATCGCCTCTACCTGAAGAAGAAGCTCTATCGTTTTCAGTACAAGGAAGGTACTCCCATGAGTGAGCATCTTGATAAATTCAACAAGATTCTTGCTGATCTACTAAATCTTGATGTTGACCCTCTTGATGAGGATAAAGCCCTATTGTTGTTAAACTCTTTGCCTGAAAGTTATGAACATTTAACAACAACTTTGCTATATGGTAAAAATGAGGTTAAATTCAGTGATGTTTCAAATGCTTTGGTGAACAACGAGTATCGAAGGAAGGACCAACGCGATCACAAGGAAGCATCACCAGCAGCCTTGACGGTATCCAGAGGCAGGGCTAACAACAGATCTGATAGATCCAGTGGGCGAGGCCAATCTCGCTCAAAGTCACAAGGACCTTCATCACGTCAACGTCTTGCAAAGGATGAATGTGCCTATTGTCACCAAAAGGGGCACTGGAAGAAAGATTGTCCAAATAAGGACAAGACAACTGCAAATGTGGCACAAAAGGCTGAAGAAGATTCTGCCTTCTCCGTTTCATCTATAGACAATCAGTCTGATAGATGGATATTAGATTCCGGCTGTTCCTATCATATGTGTCCGAATCGACATTGGTTCTCCAAACTAGATGAGTTCGATGGAGGAGTCGTGCTAATGGGCAACAACAATACCTGTCAAACAAAGGGTATTGGAACTATACCCCTAAAGATGCATGACGGTACAACAAGACGGCTCACGGACGTCAGATATGTCCCAGATCTAAAGAAAAATCTGATCTCCCTAGGAGTCCTTGATTCCAGCGGTTACAAGGTAACCATTGAAGGTGGAGTTCTGAAGGTTGTACGTGGAGCATTCTTGGCCATGAAGGGTACTCAGAAAGGAAATCTTTATTTCCTTGACGGACACACAAAAATCGGAAGTGTCTCAGCTTGCACCAGTTCTAGTGATGTTTCATCAGACACTTCCCGACTTTGGCACATGCGGCTCGGACATGTTGGAGAGAAGTCTCTTCAAACCTTGATAAAGCAAGGCTCTCTAAAAGGTGCAATGACCGGGAAACTTGACTTCTGTGAGCAGTGTATCTTAGGCAAGCAGACGAGAGTTAAGTTTGGAACTGTCATCCACCGCACAAAAGGAACATTGGATTATGTTCATACCGACGTTTGGGGACCCTCTCAAAATGCTTCATTGGGAGGTAAACGTTGGTTTGTTACTTTCATTAATGATTTCTCACGCTATGTATGGGTTTATACCATGAAGCATAAAGATGAAGTGCTAGATATCTTTCTTATATGGAAGAAAATAGTAGAAACCCAAACGGGAAGGAAGATTAAGAGGCTCAGATCTGATAATGGAGGAGAATACAAGTCAGACCCATTTCAGAAATTTTGTGAGAATGAAGGGATTGTCAGACATTTCACAGTCCCAGGCACGCCACAACAAAACGGTGTTGCTGAACGCATGAATCGTACTTTGGTAGATAAAGTTCGCTACATGTTATCTCATTCTGGACTGAGCAAGGCATTTTGGGCTGAAGCTTTGTCATATGCCTCTCATATCATCAATCGACTTCCTGCAACAGCACTAGATGGCAAAACTCCCAAGGAGGTATGGTCTGGACACCCCGTTTCAGATTATGATTCTCTGCGCATTTTTGGATGCACTGCATATTTCCATGTGAAGGAATCCAAACTGGATCCTAGGTCCAAGAAAGCGATTTTCATGGGCTTTAGTGAAGGAGTTAAGGCTTTCCGACTATGGAACCCTGAGACAAAAACGATTGTAAAAAGTCGAGATGTAACTTTTGACGAATCTGTAATGTTAAAGCATACAGTTTCTGATAAAGAAAATCGAGATCCAGATTTGCCTCAGCAGGTAGAGTTAGATATTCCAGTAACTCCTAGCAAGTCAGCAGAGATATCCAACCATCCTGAAGAAGACGAGGAGGAAATCTCAGTTGAGGTGGAGGCTCCAGGACCAGACATCAGTCAAGAACCAGAATCAATTGCCACCAGTCGACCATGAAGAGAAATCCGCAAACCTGCTCGGTACACTGACATGGTTGCATATGCATTACCAGTCACCGGAGATGATATTCCATACAATTACAAAGATGCTATTCAGAGTATGGAAAGTGATAAGTGGAAAATGGCAATGCATGAGGAGATGAAATCGCTCCATCAGAATCAGACTTGGAAGTTGGTTCCACTTCCGAAAGGAAAGAAACCAATTGGCTGCAAATGGGTTTTCGCATAGAAGGAAGGCTCTCCCAGCACAGACGATATCCGGTACAAAGCCAGACTGGTAGCAAAAGGCTACGCTCAGAGGGAAGGAATTGACTACAATGAGGTATTCTCACCTGTTGTTAAGCATTCGTCAATTCGAATATTATTGGCTTTGGTTGCACAATTTGATCTCGAGTTAGCCCAACTCGATGTCAAAACTGCTTTTCTGCATGGTAATTTGGAAGAAGAGATCTATATGTCTCAACCAGAAGGATTCAAAGTACCAGGAAGAGAGAATTGGGCTTGCAAGCTGAGCAAGTCATTGTATGGCCTGAAGCAGTCACCGAGACAGTGGTACAAGAGATTTGACAGCTTCATCCAAGGGCAGAAATATACCCGAAGTCACTTTGATCATTGTGTTTACTATCGCAAACTTCAAGACGATACATTTATCTATTTGCTTTTATATGTAGATGATATGTTAATCGCATCTAAAAGCAAGGTGGAGATCAACAAGCTGAAGGCTCAATTGAGCTCAGAGTTTGAAATAAAAGATCTTGGAGAGGCAAGAAAAATTCTCGGGATGGAGATAACTCGAGACAGGGCCAAAAGCACAATCTGTTTGACTCAGACTCAGTACTTGAAGAAAGTTCTTCAAACTTTTGGCATTGGCAATGACACAAAACCTGTGAGCACACCATTGGCACCACATTTCAAGCTAAGTTCATCAATGTCACCAAATTCCGAAGATCAGAAGAAGCAAATGGAGAACATTCCATATGCAAATGCAGTTGGTGCCTTGATGTATGCTATGGTGTGTACCAGACCCGACATTTCACATGCTGTAAGTATGGTAAGTCGTTACATGCACAACCCCGGTAAAGGCCACTGGCAAGCAGTGAAGTGGATTCTACGGTATATTCATGGTACTATAGATATTGGTTTAAAGTTCGAGAGAGATACGAAAAGTTGTAAGCATCTAGTCGGATATGTGGATTCGGACTATGCTGGAGATCTTGACAAGCGCATATCTACTACTGGTTATGTTTTCACTATGGCAGGAGGACCAGTAAGTTGGAGATCAACACTACAGTCAACAGTTGCTTTGTCTACTACAGAGGCAGAGTACATGGCAGTAACGGAAGCTTTCAAGGAAGCAATCTGGTTTCATGGATTGACTAAAGACTTGGGAATTGTGCAGAAGAATGTTGAAGTTTTCTGCGACAGCCAGAGTGCCATTTGTTTGGCAAAGAACCAAGTTCATCACAGTCGAACGAAGCATATTGATGTTCGTTTTCATTTTATTCGAGAAATAGTAGAAGAAGGGAATATTCTTCTACAAAAGATCAAGACTGCAGATAACCCTGCAGATATGCTTACAAAGGTAGTTACAGGAATCAAGTTCCAACATTGTTTGGACTTGATCAGCATCTCACGAGCTCGGAGTGCCTAAGGGCACTAATGGAGGCAACAATATTTTTTTTGGAAGTTCGCCAAGGTGGAGATTGTTGCTCTGCAGCTTTAATTAACAAATTACTGTCGGTGTAGAGGAGCCATGCTCCATATGAGGTGGAGGTGGAGATTTGTTGGTTTTGTCCACCTCAATGAAGAGCCGCCATGAATAGTTGCATGAATAGTCAACAAAATCAAGCCGCATGGGATGCATGGGCTGGCTGCATGGATCACGTGGGCGAAATATGCTCTATAAATATGTTCTGTTTCTTCTTGTAAAAATCATTCCTGTGAATACAATTGTTGCCTTCCGTGGACGTAGGTATTTTTGCCGAACCACGTTAAACTTTGGTTGTCTTGTTTTTCTTTCATGCTTTCGCATAACAGATTGTAGCTGATTACTTTCTCCAAAATTGGACTGATCCTATGAACCAAAATCTTGGAAAAAAATTTATAAGCAGTGTTGCATAAACCGATAGGCCTCAAGTCTGACATGGAAGAAGGGCATTTGGTTTTGGGAACCAGGGAGATATAAGTATGGCTTAGATTGGGATCTAACTGGAATTGCTTAAAGAAAGCGTGAGTTGCCCTGAACAAAGAAGATGAGACTGTCTCCCAATAAGTTTGATAGAAAGAGGCTGTGAACCCATCTGGTTCTGGAGCCTTATGAGGATTCAAATAAAAAATAGCAGCATTCAGCTCCTCCAAAGTAACAGCTTTGTCCAACCACCTTCTATCCTCCTCAGTAAGCTTAGAGGGGAGATCATCTAAAGAGGCCAATGCATCTTTATCCATATGGCATGAAAAAATATCATTAAAATAATTGAAGGGAATCTCCCTTAACTGCTCAGGGTTCGTAACCCAAGTTCCTTCTTCGGTCTGCAGAGCATTAATCTTATTTGCCCTTCTTCTAGCAACTACCTTTGCATGGAAAAATTTAGAATTATGATCCCCATGCCGAAGCCAGTCAATCCTTGCCTTTGTCCTCCAATACTCCTGAATATGGGCTTTTTGAAGTTCACCTTCTAATTGTATGATCTTATCTATATCTGGCTGATTTTGGGAATATAAGCTCCTCCTGGCACAATAGAATGATTTTATAGGAATTGGCTTGAGGACACCTCTTTCTCCAATTTAGAATTCTACGTTTGGTCACAAAAATTTTCTTTGAGAGATCCCCTCTATTAGGAACATTACAAAGTGAAACATATCTTTAGTTTATAGGTAAATAGAAGTAACAGGTATAGAGATATAACTCAATTCAACTCAACTAAGTGATCTGTTCCGAATTACATGGGTCAGCTATATGAATTCGCTTCCTTTACTACGCTTTATTGAGGGTTAAGTTGACATTTAAATTAAAAAAGAGTTAGATCTTTCTTAATTCTCTTTTTCTATGTTATTTTAGGTCTACATCTTCTTTTGTTGTTACCATCTAACGTTAATAGGCCACTCTTCCTAACTAGTATTGCATCTAAATGCCTACATTGCATGTGTTCAAGCCACCTTAGTCGATCCATTCTCATTTTATCTCTAATTGGTGTTATTTCAATATATCGATATATATTCTAAATCAAATTAAGCCAAAGCTAGGATTGTGACTTGATAATTTCGATTATCTAACTTAAGGGTGAAAAATGAATAAAAGATTTGAATTCTAAATTTAAGATGTACATTATAAATTAAACAAATAAACTATACAATGTATACATAAAAAAAACATTTTATCTTACTTACTATGAAGTTTTATATATATCATATCATGAGGAATGGAAAGAATTCAAAAAAATTGGGTATTGGTTATATATACATGTAAAACACACTAGCTTTATCCTTATTTGGAATTGAGTTCCTAGTTTTTCAACTCTTTATCCCAACCAGGCCTAGTTTTGAAAATGGACATAAATTCTGTAATACCCCAGGTTTGCACGATTTTTCTCAATGACCTTCTTGGTCTACCTCTAGTTCGAAAATTCAATTTTGAAATCAAACTCATACCAGGGACGGGACCCATCTCAATTCCACCATGCAGAATGGCCAATGTCGAGCTTGTCAAGTTGGACAAACAACTGAAAGAATTGGAGAGTAATGACTTCATCAGAAAAGTTCATCACCCTAGGGTGCTCCAGTTCTGTTTGTTCGCAAAAAAAATAGTTTGTTACGACTTTGCATCGACTTTCGCAAGTTGAATAATGCCACCATCAAGAACAGATACCCATTACCCAGGATCGATGACTTGCTTAGAGATGCCAAATATTTCTCTAAGATTGATTTACGATCCGGTTATCATCAACTCTGGATCAGAGAGTCGGACATTAATAAAACGGCTTTCAGAACTCAGTACGGTCATTACAAGTTCTTGGTTATGCTGTTCGGTTTAACAAATGCACCTGCAGCGTTCATGGATTTGATGAACAACATCTTCAGGTTGTACTTAGACCGATTCGTGGTGGTCTTTGTGGATGATATTTTGATATATTACTTAACCGAGGAAGACCATAAGATACATCTGAAGATTATCCTCCAAACCTTGAAAAACCACTAATTGTATGCAAAGTTGAGTAATGGGCGAAGAGAGTTCAATTCCTAGGCCATGTGGTTTCAGGCAATGACATTGAGGTGGATCCTTCAAAGGTTGAAGCGATTTTAAATTGGAAGCAACCTACCACAGTTACTCAAATCCGAAGTTTTCTTGGTTTGGTTGGCTACTACATACACTCCATCAAGGACTTCTCAAAGATTGTTGAACCTATGACCAAGCTCACTCTGAAATATGTGCGATTCATCTAGAATCCCGCCTGTGAATCGGCATTTCAGGAATTGAAGAAATGTCTCACGACAGCACTAATACTAATCATTCCAAGAAATGGAGTTGGGTTTTCACTATACACCGATGCCTCTCTCCAAGGCTTAGGTGCAGTACTAATGCAAGAAGGCCAGGTTGTTGCATATGCTTCTAGGCAACTAAAAATTCATTAGGGTAATTACCCAACGCATGACCTGGAACTTGCAGCTGTCATATTCGCACTGAAGTTATGGCGTCACTACTTATACGGTGAACGGTTTGAGGTCTTTTCGGATCACAAGAGTCTCAAGTACATCTACACTTAGAGAGACCTAAACCTCAGCCAAAGACGATGGTTGATGCCCTGAGTAGAAAATCTTATGTTGTTGTTTGCACTCTTAACTTCGAGATGGGGAAGTTGGCTACAGAGATGGAGAATTTTAACCTACAGCTCATCGAGGAGGGAGAAGGATCACGACTCACTCAATTATCAGCCAACTTTGAGCTTATTTGAAAGATTTCAGCAGCTCAAGCCAAAGACCCTATGATAATGGAGAAACGAGAACTTCTACTCAGAGGACAAGACTTTCCTTATTGGTCGGTCGCCAATGACGGGGCTGTTTTTTACAAAAAATGTCTCTGTCGACCGAACAATCCTCAAGTTCGGAAGGAAATGCTCACTGAAATGCATTGATCAAGGTTCGCTATGCATCTTGGGGGAGACAAGATGTACAGGGATGTCAAGCAACAATTCTAGTTTTCTGGAATAAAGAAGGCTATTGCAGACTTCGTTGCTCGGTGTCTTATGTGCCAACAAGTAAAGGCAGAACGCAGACTTTCTTCTGGACTTCTCCAGCCTTTACCTATTAGAGTATGGAAGTGAGAAAACAACTCAATAGATTTTGTTACGGCCTTGCCTCGAAATAATAAAGGGTAAGATGTAATTTGGGTTATCATTAACAGACTTACAAAGTCTGCACTCTTTTTACCAATAAATTTCACGGACCATCCTGCCAAGTTTGTTGAATTGTATGAAAGAAAGATCGTACGCCTCTATGGCATACCACTCACGATCGTCTCTGATCAAGACCCTCGATTCACATCAAAATTTTGGCAGAGCTTCTACAGTAAAATGGGCTCCAGGATCACCATGAGCACAACTTTTCAACCTTAGACTGACGGGCAGTCAGAACGGTTGATCCAGATATTAGAGGATATGTTACGATGCTGCATTTTGGACTTTCATGAAGGATGGGCGAAACACTTACATTTGGCTGAGTTTGCGTACAACAACAGCTACCAAACCAATATCGGCATGTCACCATATGAGGTTCTCTATGGTGGCCCTTGCAGATCTTTGGCATGCTTGTTAGATATGGCAGATCGATTGCAGTTGGGGCCTGAACTAGTTTAAGAGACTTCTGAGAAGATCACACTAGTAAAATTGCGACTTCGTGTAGCACAAAGTCGCCAGAAAAGCTATGCCGACAAGCGAAAACAACATCTAGAATTTGACAAGGGAGACTTGGTTTTTCTAAAAGTTCAGCCTACAAGAGGTGTCAAATGCTTTGGCATCAAGGGAAAGCTCTCCTCACGGTATATTGGTCCATTTCAGATCGTTGAACGTCTTGGCAAACTCGCCTATCGATTATCTCTTCCGTCATTCATGTCTAAAGTTCATGATATTTTTCATATATCCATGTTTCGAAAGTATCGTCCTGATCTTTTGTATATCATCCCTCTGGTCGAGGTTCGAGTTGAAGAAGGAAATAAGTATCAGGAGAGAGCGATACAGATTCTAGATAGAAAAACTCAAGAACGAAGGCAACATAACATACCGCTTGTGAAGGTGCTCTGGGATCACACGAAGCAGATGAAACAACTTGGGAATTAGAAGGAACAATTAAACTGAAATTCCCTGAATTGTTTTCTAGTAATAGTTGATGATGTGATGCATTTTACTTTTTGATTAATCAATGAAATTGTGGAACTTTGTTTACAGTATCATAATAAATTGTTTCATTTAATTAACCATGCAGATGTCCAAAAACAACTCAGGCAGGAGTAATGAGTCATATACTTCATGGCCTGCTTGGCAACTAGTGGAGATTCCTTCAGACTCTGATGCAAACCACAAATTTTTTGCATCACCAAATCCCTCGCCTCAGCGGCAACGGTCCTTATCGCCAGAGCGCATATGGCTTTATCGTAACAATATTGCCTGAAACAATCAATTACCCTCATCCTGGCAAGACCTCCTACCAAAAAAATTGTCAGGCGAACGAACTCGGGCAACTGCACAAAAAATCATTCCGCCGCTCAACTTACCTTCCTTGAAACGCTGCAACTTGCAGAGCCATACACCACCATCTGCTAGGCAAATGACGGAACCTTCTGAGGACGAATCCGACTCCATTTGCTCTCCATTGTTTGATGATATTGAGGATTCCACTAGCCACAGTGCTATTCAGGGGCCTTACAGGCACTACCCTAATCTTGTCAATGATGACGACGACGACGGTGAATCCCACGCAGATAGCAATCATTACTACATGGACTGAATTTCGAGGGTGAAATTCTTTTAAGGGGGGTAGAGTGTAATACTCCAGGTTTGCACAAAAAAAAATGAACTTCGGGCATTCCTTTTCCTATATGAGGAACCCTTCCCCCTGAATTCATTTTTCACACCAATTTTTTTTTCTCTCTCTCTCTCTTTTGCTCTCTTGCTCTCTTTGTGATTTCTTTCTTCTCTTTTTGAGACTCTCTTCATGGTGCAACGCGGTTCTGCTAGGGAGAAAATGCCAGTTCGAGAAGGAGATTCTATCTGAAGGTGGAGAACGAAACATAGGTTTGCGTGTTCATACCTATCATACTTATGCCTGTATATTTGGAGTTCATGTATTACACAGTTACTATACCGGATTAGTGGTCAATTTGACTCAACCAGACTTAGTCTTGTCCTCACTAACTTTAAATAGTGAACGGGAGGCAACGTGCTGCTTTAGACGATTGGTATTTAAGTGGACCTTGTGTCCCACCTCTCAACTGGAGATTGATTTGGTTGGTCTTATTTGAAAGCTATCAGCTTGTACAAGTGATACTAAACATCCTAACCTTGCACATGGTGATACTCACCTGATAAGAATTACCAAACGTTGTCAAATCCTATCTCATGTTAGTAAAGACCGGACTTGCTCATGCATTAGCATCATACATAAGCACCATGTAACACCCCGCAATTTTAATTAAATATATACGTTGAAGTACGCGTATATCGAGATGTATAATACACGTATTTTATACGTATGAGCTAAATATACGCGTGTATAAAATACATGCTATAATTACGGAATGTGAGCAAATAAATAAAATTATTAAATAAAGAATATAAGTTGTATTAGTTGAATGGGATGATTAATTAGATATGTAAATTGAGTTGAATTAAATTGATTAATTTATGGGGTTGGTTAATTAAAAATGTGGATTGGAGTATGATTTAATGAATTAATGAATAGTATGATTGAAGGAATGAAAATGAAATATTAAGATGGGGAGTTGGTTAACTATTGAGGATGAGGTGCATTGGATCATTTAAATATCAACTTTTATTTTTAGATTTCAACCTCTCACTCTCCAACATGTAAATATCCAACGTGTAAAGAAAATAGAAAAGAAAAGAAGAAGAGAAAGGAGTTGCTGAATGAAAGAGAAAAGACGGACGGACGGAAGGAGAGAAACAGAGAGAAGAAGGAGAAGAAGGAAAAGGAGAAACGCGAGATTCGCGACAAATTCGGCCTCGCGGTAAGTGATTTTTACTCTTTTTCTTCGTGAAATTACTATCTAAGCTAGATAGAACGATTTTAGCGGACCAATTTTAGCTATGGGAGCCGTTTTGCGGCGTTTCGACAAAATTGGGGTTTTGACCCAAGGTGAATGAAAATCCGCTAGAAAGGTAGAAAAATACTCCCTGGACTGTCGGGACCCCGAATATGTGGTTAGATTTCATTTCATGATTTTTGGAGACCGTTTGACAAGTTTAATACAATTACATCTTTCGGATGAATAGTGAATAGTAATAGTAAATAGTGAATAGTGAATAAAATAGTGAAGTGAATAGTGAATAGTGACAGTGAACAGTGAACAGTGAGTTGAAATCATAGATTCATAGAGAACGAAATTTCGGACGTGTCGATACTAAAATCGTGATTTTTGGCTATGATTTGATATTTTTAGTAGCTACCGATATGATAAATGATGATTCTCATGATAATCTATGGTTAATTTCAGTGTTTAAATTGAGAGCTTAAGGGCATGGATAAACGCTCTTGAGGAAGCAATATTGTTGCTCGATTTTATAGGTTGGCTTAGAAACCCCGTGTAACCACTGTGAGTATAGTTTTCTTGCTTTGGTTCTTGTATGACATTGTACGCATATAAAATGTTTGATTGTATGCATGTTATATTTATATATAATGCATTGAGTTTTATGGATCATGCAAATGGATTTTAGCAATTGGAGTTTGTAATGATTAGGTTTTGCGAGTCCTCATTGTCATTTCGTTTGGCATTAGACCCGGATGAGGTTTTGCGAGTCCTTATTGTCAGTAGGTCTGTCCTAACAAGGGTTGGGATCCTTGAAATGACTGTGAATTGGGTAATGAGAGGTTGTGGCTACCTTGTAATGGCCATACAAGGGTTAGACCCGCTCTCTTGCCTTGCGGAGGAGGGAGATTGTGCATTGTGTTATTGAAAATCATGCAATTTATGTTGTTGACATGTACAATATATTCGTTGAATGATGCATGTATTGAATAAGTGTTTGAAATGATTTTAAATGTCATATTTCTCTAAATGTATATAATTGTCATCTCAAGAACTATATTCACTGAGCTGTTGTTTGCTCACCCCATTTCCTCCAATATTTCAGGTATTGAGTCGAAGGGAAAAGAAAAATCCGTGAGTGATAATCACGTGAGCCTTTGTCTGGTATGTGTATGTATGCTTGGAGGAAATAGCTTATATTTTTGTTATTTTACTTATCACATATTATATATATATATATATATATATATATATATATATATATATGTATTATCATCTAGATGGGATGTGTGGGCATATATAGATATAGCTTAATATATTGGATGATGAAATAAAAATTTGATGTGTGAAGGAAGGGAATGATTATAGAGATCTATATTGGATGTGATTTGTGGTATAGAAAAAAAAAGTATGTACATTTTGAGAAGATTTGTGAGAGTACGTGAAGGCTGACAGTGTATTATATACTGTATATGGGTATGTACAGTGTATAGTATGTTGTGGCGGTCACGACGTTAACCTACGTCAGGGGCGTCGTGACAATATTGGTATCAGAGCCTAAGTTTAAAATTCGTAAAAAGATTAAAAGCTTTATGATATTATGATTGTTTGTATGGGTATACATATGGGTAGTACTATTATGTTGAGCCTAAGCCAATATGTTATCTTGACTGAGAATCACCTGTGTCGGTGAATTTCAGATTTAGAAACGAATAGTCATGATTAACAATGGAAATTGCTGATCACGAAAGGATCAGAAGGCTGAAAGAAAAAGAACTGGATGGAATCCAGTGATAATAAATTTTATAGCTTATCTATGGCTAGTAACTACCCAACAACAACGAGATGCACAACTTATGAGCTTGTGGCAAAGTTATAATGTGAGAAAGACAGAGGCTTGAACCATTGATAGCTCCCAATTTGGGTGCCAAAGGTGTGGGTACTTCTATAAAAACATATATAGTTGAGACTGAAGTAAAAATAAAATAAATAGAAGGTCTCAATGATAAGCCAGATGAAATGAAAAGATATGTGAAAGTTATGGAAAACTTTCAGGAGAAGAGACTCTCCTATCTTAACTGGCAGTCTGATAGTAGACATAGTAACGAAGTTGCGACTCTGAGTAGAGACCATCTTCGAGAATGATTAAGTCTCTGAAAATGAAAAAAAAAAAAAACAAGTTAGCTAAGTTTAAGCTAACTGATGATAAGAGATGATGGAAAATTGGGTTAAGAACTCTGAGCTGATTTAGGCATGAGATTAATTAAAGAAGCTATTGTATAAGGGCTTCTATCATCATGCTGACCTTGATCTAAGGCATGAAAAAGTTTATCTTGTTAAAATGTAGTGATATGCCTAACCATAAAGACAAACATGAATTAAATAGACTGGTATAGTTTATTTTTGGAATGATCACGATGGATACTCTGAGAATGATAAGTATCTAGAATGAATTTTAGGATCCTATATGGCAGGTTTGAAAATTGTTGGGCTATAAATATATGCGTAGGTTATGAGGCAACCTCTAAATGTTGGGTTAGCCAAAGTTGTGGTGAAATTGTTAACCCAAGCAATATTAGTGATATAGCTTGTACCGCTGTTAGAAGCCGAGTCATCAACACCAGTGTTAGGTAAAAAGAGAAATAAGTAATGTAAAGAAATGTTGGGGCAAGAATATGAAATTCAAGATAAGCGAAACATTGAGTAAGGTTGAGATATTGGCAGTATTAGGGACTCTAATTTTGTTAGTACCTGACCCAATAAAAACGGAAAAAAGAAAAGTGATGTTAACGAATTATGAAAACCAGAATTGGTTTCCATTGCCTGAGCAGGAGTCACAAACTGCGTACATTGTATCTCGACCTATAATTGTCGATTATCAATCTGAAAAAAAAAAAAAAAAAAAAAGACACGAGATGTGCTAATCTCCAGTTAGTTGATATGGAATGCTCCAGTAAATTTTATCAATGTGACTCCACCAGATTTTAGAGAATAAATTAAAGTAAATACAAGACCAAATCCAAAGATGAGTAAGACGTTGATAACAAGTATGATCAATATTTGGTTATGGTGTATATTCTGATGTGTTGTTGGATCTACCTGGTCCTTTATCTCTGGTGATATGGTAGACATATTGTATTATCTTCTGTTAAAAGAATGCATCATTGATTGTGGGTATGCCTACAGGAGAAAGAATCTATCATGATCTGGTTAGCAAAGATTATGTGTAATAACTATGAGAGTCATGAAGTAATTATGGACTTTCGAATATGAAAATTTTTGGAATTGTATGCTTTGTGGGTATGATTGGCTGGTCACCTGTCATGCCAGGTGGACCGTCTCTCCGAAAAGAAGTAATAGTCTGAATAAGTAGAAAATTCTCATTTTGAATCTCGAGAAATTTATACCCTCAATATCTTATATCTAAGAGAAGATAGTTATTGACGATGACATGGAGAATATGACTAGTACAAAGTCATTTAAAGTAATGTCATAAGGCATGCAGTTGATTAAAAACTCCTGTGGTGAGCTGGTATATTGGAGTATTCTCTGATGAATTATTAAAACTACTACCTGGACAGGAGATTGATAGCATATAAAACTGATGCCAGTATAATATGTATCTCCATTCCTTCATATAAAGAGTACCTGAGAAATTGTGAGGATTTAAGGTGTAGGTAAATATGTTAATGAGCAAAAAAAATAAAAAATAAAATAAAAATAAAGTATTAGCCTTGATATGTCACCTTGGAGAGCATTTGTGAGAAGATGGAAAGAAGGTATAGTGAACTATGTTTAAGTATGAATTACTGTTAACTGAGCAGGGTCACAATAAATAATGAATATCCTTTACCATGGATAGATGGTCGAATTCGATTAACTAAATGGAGCTAAATTTTCGTTAAGATCATTTTGAGATCTAGGCACCATCAATTAAGAATTCGAGAAAATGATGTAATGCAGACTGTTGTAAGACAAGATATGGATAGTATGAAATGTTGGTAACCTTAATTAATGTGTCAATCACGTTATAGGATTGATGCAGTGGGTATATGAACCATATCTTGAATACATAGTCTTCGATGATGATATATGAAATTGTCCTAAGAAAAATGAGAGGAGCATGAATAGCACCTCGAAATTATCTTGTAGTCACTGAGAGAGCACCGATTGAGTGCCAAACTTGGTGAATATGAGTTTTGAATATAATTAAAATGAGAATTTTTGGATCACATGACCAATTTAAATCATATCTTTAAGGATGCTGGGAAGGTCAAAGTGATCATAGTACTGTTAAAACTGATTTTAATGATGGAAATCAGAAGTTTCTGGTATTAGTTGTAGATTAGAAAGTGCGTGGAAAGATCCTTGAAGCTATCTATTCCACTCACGAAACTAAACCAGATGAATGTTATATAACGTGGACCGTTGTGCATGGGAAAACTCTCACAGTATTAAATGTTATTACTATTTCCAGAACCTGGAAGTAATTGTGATTGATGAATATCACGTCCAGATCTGGGTTATGCATAGGATAGGTTAAATACTTGTGTCCCTAGATATTTGGTAGTGCACAAGAATAACTATCGTGAGAGTGAATAGAAATTTGTTGGTAGTGACATAATGAGAGCATTGTCTCTATATAATAAAAATGTCACATTCTCTTCAGATTTTAAGAGTCTGAAGTAATTTTGAATGGACAGAAACTGAATATGAGGTAATAAATGTGGCAAGAATTCCCGAAGGATTTGATTCTATATCCTGGGAAAGGCCAATATGTTGCTGAGGCATTGAGCAGGAAACAGGTTAAAACTGGAAGAGTAACTATCAGTTAGCCATAAATGAAGATTGTTTGTGAGTGAGAGGTACAGTTATGAGTGTACGCTGTATTACTCCATGTGTTGATATTTGTGCTCAGATGCATGTTCAACTGATTGAGACTCATATTCAGAGAGTAAGATTTTATGATGAGACGAGTATGATCTCAGTATGCAAGATTATGGAATTGGTAATATGGATTGTATTAATTAAAGATGGGATTCAAATGGTATCTTATGGGTTATGGGTAGATATG
Organism: Paratinospora sagittata; assembly: GCA_035771175.1. Taxonomy (NCBI): domain Eukaryota; kingdom Viridiplantae; phylum Streptophyta; class Magnoliopsida; order Ranunculales; family Menispermaceae; genus Paratinospora; species Paratinospora sagittata. Next base: position 18,095,229 of record CM069598.1, read on the forward strand.
ATACCATCTGGATGGCCATTGATGGACTGATAAGTCTATGTATTCTTCCAATGAACACCAGAATTCTTTTGATAGCCTGAGCAGATTGTATATGTGTGAGATAGGGAGATTTGATGGGAGTACTCAGATATTTGTCATGTCGGATTAAGATCCGAAGATTGTGTCGAGATCTGATCTATGATGCAGACTCGATTTGGTACTCATCTCCTTTTCCGTGTGATATTTTCTTCTCAGACTGGCTGACAGACTGAGAGAGTGACTTTGATGCTTGCGAGCATGCTCGGGTCTGATATACTTGAATTTTGGTGGAAGTTGGAAGGAATATTTTATGTCTGTAAACGTATGTGTATAACTAGCTATTATAAGAACATAATGATGGCACTCTAAAGGTTTGATAAGAAGCCTTATAGATCTCCAATTAAAGTATGGAGTTATTGTTATTGGTGCCACAGGATATTATTCAATACACAAGGTTGGTATATACGCCTTGAAATTTATTGTGGTTGACTCAGTTTGTTAAGGGTCTTACCACAGAAAGGTCAAATGAGATTTGGAATAAAAGGAAAGCTCGCACCGCGATTTGTTGGACAAGTAAAGATCCTTGATCGGATGGTCCATTGGCTTACCGATATTAATGTTGAGGAAATGTCATTCGGAATTCCATATATGTTATGGATATAACTCAACTCTAAGTTGGGGAGGATATCACGTATCAAGAAGAGCAAACATGGGAGCTGAAATATAAAATGCGGGAGCAGTTTTCTAGGATTGAGTATCACTTGAGGAATATTCCTTAATTCTAAATTTCGAGGACGAAATTCCTTAAGTTGGGGAGATTGTAACACCCCGCAATTTTAATTAAATATATACGTTGAAGTACGCGTATATCGAGATGTATAATATACGTATTTTATACGTATGAGCTAAATATATGCGTGATAATATACGTATTTGATACGTATGAGCTAAATATATGCGTGTATGAAATACATGCTATAATTACGGAATCTGAGCAAATAAATAAAATTATTAAATAAAGAATATAAGTTTTATTAGTTGAATGGGTTGATTAATTAGATATGTAAATTGAGTTGAATTAAATTGATTAATTTATGGGGTTGGTTAATTAAAAATGTGGATTGGAGTATGATTTAATGAATTAATGAATAGTATGATTGAAGGAATGAAAATGAAATATTAAGATGGGGAGTTGGTTAACTATTGAGGATGAGGTGCATTGGATCATTTAAATATCAACTTTTATTTTTAAATTTCAACCTCTCACTCTCCAACATGTAAATATCCAACGTGTAAAGAAAATAGAAAAGAAAAGAAGAATAGAAAGGAGTTGCTGAATGAAAGAGGAAAGACGGACGGACGGAAGGAGAGAAACAGAGAGAAGAAGGAGAAGAAGGAAAAGGAGAAACGCGAGATTCACGACAAATTCGGCCTCGCGGTAAGTGATTTTTACTCTTTTTCTTTGTGAAATTACTATCTAAGCTAGATGGAACGATTTTAGCGGACCAATTTTAGCTATGGGAGCCGTTTTGCGGCGTTTTGACAAAATTGGGGTTTTGACCCAAGGTGAATGAAAATCCGCTAGAAAGGTAGAAAAACGCTCCCTGGACTGTCGGGACCCCGAATATGTGTTAAGATTTCATTTCATGATTTTTGGAGACCGTTTGACAAGTTTAATACAATTTACATTTTTCGGATGAATAGTGAATAGTAATAGTGAATAGTGAATAGTGAATAAAATAGTGAAGTGAATAGTGAATAGTGACAGTGAACAGTGAACAGTGAGTTGAAATCATAGATTCGTAGAGAACGAAATTCCGGACGTGTCGATACTAAGATCGTGATTTTTGGCTATGATTTGATATTTTTAATAGCTACCGATATGATAAATGATGATTCTCATGATAATCTATGGTTAATTTCAGTGTTTAAATTGAGAGCTTAAGGGCATGGATAAACGCTCTTGAGGAAGCAATATTGTTGCTCGATTTTATAGGTTGGCTTAGAAACCCCGTGTAACCACTGTGAGTATAGTTTTCTTGATTTGGTTCTTGTATGACATCGTACGCATATAAAATGTTTGATTGTATGCATGTTATATTTATATATAATGCATTGAGTTTTATGGATCATGCAAATGGATTTTAGCAATTGGAGTTTGTAATGATGAGGTTTTGCGAGTCCTCATTGTCATTTCGTTTGGCATTAGACCCGGATGAGGTTTTGCGAGTCCTTATTGTCAGTAGGTCTGTCCTAACAAGGGTTGGGATCCTTGGAATGACTGTGAATTGGGTAATGAGAGGTTGTGGCTACCTTGTAACGGCCATACAAGGGTTAGACCCGCTCTCTTGCCTTGCGGAGGAGGGAGATTGTGCATTGTGTTATTGAAAATCATGCAATTTATGTTGTTGACATGTACAATATATTCGTTGAATGATGCATGTATTGAATAAGTGTTTGAAATGATTTTAAATGTCATATTTCTCTAAATGTATATAATTGTCATCTCAAGAACTATATTCACTGAGCTGTTGTTTGCTCACCCCATTTCCTCCAATATTTCAGGTATTGAGTCGAAGGGAAAAGAAAAATCCGTGAGTGATAATCACGTGAGCCTTTGTCTGGTATGTGTATGTATGCTTGGAGGAAATAGCTTATATTTTTGTTATTTTACTTATCACATATTATATATATATATATATATGTGTGTGTATTATCATCTAGATGGGATGTGTGGGCATATATAGATATAGCTTAATATATTGGATGATGAAATGAAAATGTGATGTGTGAAGGAAGAGAATGATTATAGAGATCTATATTGGATGTGATTTGTGGTATAGAAAAAAAAAATTATGTACATTTTGGGAAGATTTGTGAGAGTACGTGAAGGCTGATAGTGTATTATATACTGTATATGGGTATGTACAGTGTATAGTACGTTGTGTCGGTCACGACGTTAGCCTACGTCAGGGGCGTCGTGACACACCACCTAGGGACGTAAGTGGTTCATGATCCACAAAATAGTTAGAAGCAATGCTCACTATTCTTGATATTTCCTTAGAGAGAGACGTACAATAAGAACCTGAGATTTCCTAGGGATGGTCATCTGTACGTGAACTCAAGGCGTCATATAATCATGAAATCATTACGAGACGGTGTCATGCATACATACATGTTGTACTGATTATGATGTTACGTTGTGTATATTGATATTTGATTATGAAGTTTCCTTGTCATATTCATGAACTATTCTCACCCCGTTGTTATCCAATTTTTCTTAGGAGTTTAGGGTGGACTGGGTGGAAGTTTTTAGGCTCACATTTTATAATCCCTGTTAATTATAAGGAGATTTTGGGAGGATGTTCCCTCAATCATATTTTGTACAAAAATACATTCTGAAATTAATGAAATCAAATTTGTATTCAATTGTGTACCTACGTACTCGATTATTGTTGTAATCCATTCGTGCCCCGCCGGTGAGTACTTCACCGATTTAGGCACGTACGGGCGATGTGTGACAAATTCTTAGTTCATACCTAGCCTAGATTTGAAATTTTTTTGTCTGAACCTGTTTAAAGTGTGTTGGACAAAACTAAGCAATTAGGTTCGGATAAATTTTGCCACCTCTATTCTTCGATATATATATGCGGGCTTCAAAATGCACTTGTTAATGTTCAATTGCTTTTAATAAGTAGATAGGATGCTTCTAAATTAACCCACCATTTCCTCTCTTTCAACCTACACAAATTTAAAATTGAAAAGACAAAACTAACCTTGTGTAATTTTACCAAAAAGGGCAAGATAAAAAAACAACTCTAAACCCTTTAACCTTTCAACTCTTGCTGCCTTAAATCTTGTAATTTGTTTGTTCGTTTTTTGTTTTTTATTTTTGAAATCAAATCTTCTTTTTCTATCATTTTCTTGTTTTGAAAGCATTTCAAGTGCTAAAAGCGTCGTTTGACAATTTTTTTCACAATAGAAGTTTGTTTTTAAAGAAATTATGTTTGAAGTCAATTCAACCCTGATCAGTCAAACAAAATGTTACTATTTGGCCACACAGGGTCGGACAAATGCTTTTGTTTGGCTCTAAGTAACCAAACAAAATCATTTTGTTTGGCCAGTGGTGGCCAAACAATACCATTTTGTTTGGCCATCGGTAGCCAAACAAGATGTTCATGTTTTTTTTTCTGTTTTTTATGAGTTAAGAATTGTATATACATTTATTACTAATTTTGACTTGTAATTTGTCAAGAAGAGGAAAAATCCACCGAGATCTTGTGGTAGAATTGGATTATGAGTTAAGAATTGTATATACATTTATTACTAATTTTGACTTGTAATTTATCAAGAAGAGGAAAAATCCATCGAAATCTTGTGGTAAAATTGGATGATTAAGGCATTTGAAAGCGCTTTACTCAAATCAGTGTTAGAGAAAGCTTGTTGCATTTTGGATCTTGAATCGGTAAATAAAACAAAGCTTTTACGTGTTAAATGTTGATTATTCATTTAAAAATAGCATTGTAGTAATTTTTTTGCAAGAAAAAAGGGTCGAAAATAAGGTGTTGAAACCTTATTTTTGACCCCCAACACAAACCTGTTTGGTGGACTAAACCAAACAAAATGGTTATGTTCAATCGATTTTGTTCGGTCCTGGATAGTTGAACATGTCGATAAATAGGGTTTTGACACCTCATTTTTTTCTTGCAAAAAAAATGGCTACAATGCTATTTTTAAATGAATAATCAACATTTAGAATTTAAAAATTTTGTTTTACTTACCGATTTAAGATTCAAAATACCAAAATCTCTCTCCACCACCGATTTGAGTAGAACATCTTCAAATGCCCTAATCACCCAATTCTACCACAAGATCTCGGTAGTTTGAAGCTAACAAACCTTTCAAATGTTGTTCTCTATTGTTGAATAGTTGAAAGAATTAGAAAAATAAGGAATCAAACGGTAAAGATAGGGGAGGAAAGGAGAAGAAATGGAGGGGTTTGTTTTGAGAGGGGTAAAATGGGGTATATGGGTGGTTATAGTGGTGTTCATTAACCCGACCAACCTGATTAACCCGACTGAATCGAACGGTTGGTTTTGGTTGGATTTAGATATTTGTAACTCGATTGGTTTGGATTGGGTCAAAGTTTTATAAACAATAACCGAGCCAACTCGAATTAACCCGAACTAATTAGAAGTGATAGTTATTATTTTATATTTATCAATTTTACTATAGTCATTTACTAAGTATTATAAGTATTATATTTATTATTACAAAAAAAATTATATTTTATGAAAAAAGTCACCTTAATAAGTATTATAATAATTTCATTTGACTTAAAAATTGTTTTGTAAATGAAATTTAGAATTCAAAAATGGAGTAGATCATGCAATTCTATAATTTATATATTGAGTAGACTAAACCGATCAACTCGAAGTTAGTGGGTTGGGTTTAGGAGGTCTATTTGGTTGAGTTGATTGAGATTTTCAACCCGACTCAATTGGGTTGAGTTGCTATTTTGTCATAACTCGAACCAACCCAACTCGTGAACACTCCTTAAGTGGATAGGTTGAGAGGTTTTAAATTTTATGGTGGATGAAGTGAGTTGGTGAGTTGAGATAGAGGAACTAATGGTTGGCTCAGTAGAAGCAGGTTGAGTCCCAAGGTATATATTGAAGATCAAGGGTTCATTTCTTAGAGACACCATCGTTGGGAGAGGTCTACTATTCCACTCCCGCATCGACCGGGGACTAGCCCTATACCCAAAAGGTATGAGGATACCTCGTGGTAAAAAAAAAAAAAAAAAAAAGTTGAGAGAGAGGAAATGGTGGGTTAATTTAGAAGCACCCAACTGACATCTATATTGGTAGGTTCTTGGTTTTTATACTCTTTTTGTGCAAAAACTACAATAAAGTAGCAACTACAAATCCAAATAACTTAATTACGTTTAACTGAAAGTAAAATATTGGCATTCGTGACACTAAGATACTTAGTATATAACTAAGAAATGTCAAAATGAAGTTAAGACCATTTATTTATTTTAACTAAAAAAATCAATTTACTATTTAATTCAAGAAACATATTACGAATTATGTATTTTTCGTTTTCTTAAGAATCTTATCAATTATAAATAATAGAGTAATTCTAAAAGTACTCATCAAAAACACTCTCTATATTTACTTGTTATATATCATTGTTGAAAATTTATAAAGCAAGTAGGTACGTAGAGAGTGAGCGTTTTTTGTGGGTATATTTAAAATGACCCTAAATCATATTTTTAATTTTAATGAATAAGAATTGATCATCATAGTATTATATATTTTGTTTAATTATTTTTCTCATACTATCAGTATTTGTTTTATTTTTTTGGTTCATCATATTATCATATTTTGTTTTTTTATTTTTTTATTTTTTTAAGTTGGTAGTGATCTTTTTTTTTTTTTTTAAGGAAGAAACAACTCAAGGCCCTCCCTAACCCATTGAGGACCTGACCCACCATAACCAGTAGGGTGTCCAGATACATGATGAATATGTTGACGGCTAACTTGCTCTCTTACCATGATCCGACTAGTCTCCACACCAACCCGGCGCCACCAAAGAATTTACTAAGGTTGATAAAGTTAAAAATTACCGACTGAACCAATATGACTTAAGAATTGAATTAACGACTTTTAAGTCCTAAAGGGTAAAGCGCCCGAGCCTCGAACTATCGAACCAATGCCGTGTTGATGTTGCTAGTGATCTTAGTTCTAGAGCTTACAAGTCTTCTTATTTTCTTCCTTATTTTAATGTGTTTTGCTAATTAATTAATTTCGATGATGACATGTGCAGTTTTTCTTGATCAGGGTTTTTTTTCATCATTTGAGATGCACTACTTCCTCAATTTGTAGAGGAAAGAATATGGAATCTTTTCTATTCGAATTTTAATTACTTGATGGAATAGTATAAGTGGTTGTTTTCAAAGCAGTAAAAAAGTTTGTGTTTAGTACGTATAAGGGAACGAATCTTGAGAAATACAATAAATAAAAACCCAAGACCTTTCATGTCTACATGGCATCTGAAAGGACCATACTATGGTAATTTCAACATGTATACAACCAAATAAATAAATAAATAAAATTAATAATAAAAAAAAAAACCTCCATGTGAAAAGGACCTCACACCTATATGTGTAGTAGCAAAATTTATGTGAGCCACACACACATATGTAAAGCATGATCTATTCCATTCCTTGTATGAAAAAGGCACACCTTTAATTTTGAGGGCAACTTTCAAAGATTAATAGTCATACATATTTATCTATATATCTATAGTATTATTATAATATAAATTATAACAATTAATAAACTTATGTTGAAACATTTTTACAAACTCTCAAATTATTATTATTTAATTATTTACCTTATTAATTAATCATTAAGTTTTACTAATAGGTAGCTGATTACATGATTCTTTTAAGTTAATGAAAAACATAATTAAGTAGCATTAGGATATTTTAAATGTTAGCTAAACAAAAGCACAATATTTATTAATTAAAGATTTTAAATTTATAAATAGAAATATTACACAAAATTTTGTGCATGTGCATTGTTAGAGAAACCTCAATCTAGGTTGTCATGACATATTGTTTAAAACAAAATACTTTAACAAAAACACTTCTTTAGAATATATATATATATTAATAATTAAGGTGGTGTTTGGTAACTCTATTTGCAACTTCTAAAAAAAGTAGAGGGTTATAAAAAAAATTATTTTTTAAGTTAATTTTTTTAATTTTTTCAACCTTCAATTGAAGTAGAGGTATAACCTCTATAAAAATAAGCCAAAAAAACTTTATTTATTTTAGTAGAGTTTAAACATCTATGACAATTAAAGGTTGATTTTGAAGTAGAAGTAGAGGTTAAGTAGAGTTACTAAACGCTACCTAAGTTAACGGTCAATCTTTAGAATTATTTTTCAAGAAAGATAAGGGCATTTTAATTAATTTAATCAATTAAAACACATTTGAATTAGTCAGAGCTACATTTAAATTTAACAAAACTAAACAACATAAATGATGGTGCCCCATGATCAAAAATGATCCTCATTACAGTACTAAATTGAGTAATTAACTAGAAGAACTTGTTTCTTCTTCCTTATGGTGTTTTATTTATTAAGGATAGTGATTACTTCAAGATAATTATAAGAATACAAATCCAAGATAGAAAAAAAATTGGCATTTTCCCCTTGAGTCAATAATAATGAGAAACTATATGTTACTTCCCTGTAAATCAAATATAATTAGTCATTATCAACCTATGTTGCAATAAAAAATGAAAGAAAATTTTGATAATTATATATATATATATATATATATATATAGATATGATTTAATTTGCCAAAAATGATGTGTATTTGTCTTTCATTGTTGTAATTACTTATTGAACTCTATATAAAGATAGGGTTAGACAATGTTGATTTGATTGGGCCTTTTCACATGCGATTCGTTACCTTCAATCCTGACCAACAAATTAACAATCCATGCTGAAGATCAATTGCAAGAAGAACAAGTACTATGAAATGTCATATGTTTAAAATATAATTGGTTTAATTGTGTATGTATATATCTAATTCGTCAAAAAAATTATATTTATATGTAATATGATGAGAATATAAAGTATTTGGCTCTGATTGGTTTAATTTAATCCACATTAAGCTTCGAATCTAATAACTATACATCAACAGATCGTTTTTTTTAATTGAAAAAAGAAAAAGAAAAAGGAAGCTTCGTTTGCATGTCGTTAGTTTGGTGAATACTGAATACGTACGCCCAGCAATCTAGCATGACTGGCTATGCAAGGTCTTGTATAAGACGCGTGATCACCACGTGGCTTGACGCTAATGGACAACGATATATTCTCGTTAGTACGCGATCCATTTCTGGGGACAATGCTCGACATGTCAGGACAAACATTAATAGTGATCCAGTGGTCCACCATTTTTGGATTAGCGCAGACTTTGGAACAGCCTCTACTCGCCACCTGGACCCACATATTTCCTGCGGTAGCTCAAACTTAAACCTCGTTTTCAAGCGAAAACGACAGACCGAGTTAACAAGGAAATGTCTCCTTTTTATTTAAATAAAAAATATTAAATTTCAAGCCTTGAAAATATTATTTTTTAGCCTTTCTATGAAAAACATTATGTCAAGAACACCTTCTTCTGCTTCTTTTTTTTTTTTTTTTTTTTTTTAAGAGTTAACAGCATGAACAGACACAAACGAACCCCAGACCCTATCCATTCCGTGGGGTATCCGAGTCCAACTGAAGTGGAACAAAACTAGTCCCCACTCCCAACAATATGAACAAATAATTGAGGCTCTTTCGGCCACAGTCGCATTTTGAAGTCTCGTCTAATCGATCCAGTGCTTCAACCCGACTATCTGCCCATCGCCGTGATCGGTAAGACCACCCTCTTCTTAATTAACTTGTATTATTCTTAATAAGAATAATAATTTCAAAATATGTACCTAAAATAATACAAATGGGTGAATTGTGAGTAGTGAGTTTTTTTTTTATCTTTCATGTAATGCGGTGATATGATGTATTGTCACGTAAGCATCAATATATATTTTTATTTTGAATATGCATTTTGGGAATACACATATATTTAGAGATGCTGCGCAATACACACGTATCCTAAAAATATCTAAAAAAGTTAGGTACCAACGTCAAAAAATAACGTTAGCATGTAACGTACATAAAACATTTTTCTTCTTATTAATTAAGTACAATTTCCTCCAAATTTTATGCAAGCCTATTTATTGGATGGAGTCCATCACCTTCATGGATTCATTTTCAGTTCAGTATTGTCTTTCTTAATTATTTCATCTTATGTTCATTTTAGTTTTTGTTATTTCTTTAGGGAACCCATTAATTTTTTTATGCTTAAACAGATGTTTCAGTAATTTCCAGGTGATATCTTGTGGCTTAGAATATTGGGTGATCAGCAGATTCCTCTTCCATTCTCTCTATAAAAAGCACCCATCAGTTATCTACTTTCTATACATATTACAAGCTGGGTTGTATATACCATGAGAAAACTGAGCTTGTTTACAGTTTTCTGTCTTGTTTCTCTTCTCTTGTTTCTTCTTCCTATATTAGTCTCTGCGGACAAAGAATGTGGTGTTGAAAAGCAAGATAGTGGCAAACGCAAGGCCCTTAAGTTCAAGATTGTCGCACTTGTTTCTATCTTAGTTTTCGGTGCTTTGGGGGTGTGTCTTCCTATCTTGGCCAAAGTCGTTCCGGCTTTTCGCCCTGAGAACGATGTCTTCTTTGTTGTTAAAGCGTTCGCTGCAGGAGTTATCTTAGCCACTGGTTTCATTCATGTATTACCCGAAGCTTTTGAGAACTTAACTTCATCATGCTTTGATCAACCATGGGGAGATTTTCCTTTTACTGGGTTCGTTGCAATGGTGACTACAATTGGAACATTGATGGTGGACACGTTTGCTACTAGTTACTATGAAAGGTCACACTTGAGTAAGGCTCCAATACCAGAAAATCATGACGAGGAGAGGATGAGAAGAGATTCTGATCATCATGGTCATGGTCATAGTCATCATCAGCATAATGCTCATGGGTCTGCTTTTGTATCAGATGAAACAAATTCAATGGAGTTGATAAGACATCGGGTTATATCACAAGTAAGATTCGCAAATTTGCTAAAATATATGGTAAATTTGATGAAATTCATTGATTTTTTTTCTTCTAATTGCTTGTAAAGTTATTTTGGTTTATCCAATATTTGCAAGTCTTTGATAGGTTTTGTTATGATGTCATTTAATATTTATTTTTTATGTTTCGTGTTGTCATTTAATTGCTTATAATAATACATCAAGGTTAATACGCATTTTTCTTAAAGTTCTAATCTTCAATATACTTTTTTTCTTTTCAAATTAACTTTGGTTGTGAATATCTAGCATTTTTTATTATATTTTACATAAATTATTGTGTTCCTTCTTGATATTGTTATATACCTATAGGTACTAGAGTTGGGAATTATAGTTCACTCCGTGATAATTGGGATAGCATTGGGAGCTTCTTCAAATCCTTCTAAAGTAAAGGCTCTACTGATAGCTTTGAGCTTTCATCAATTTTTCGAGGGAATAGGACTTGGTGGATGCATATCACAGGTATATATATATTTATATCTTAAATTGATGGTTATTTTCTTATTAATTATTGTTATGCATAATAATATTATTAATCAAGATCAGGTAATTTTGTTGAAATTAATGGGTTTTAATTGTAGGCAAAATTCAAAAGCACATCAATTATTGTTATGGCATTGTTCTTCGCCCTTACCACACCAGCTGGAATTGCAATTGGAATAGTTATAACAAATGGTTATGACGAGAATAGTCCAGCTGCTCTCATGGTTGAAGGGATATTTAATGCAGCCTCAGCTGGTATCTTGATTTATATGGCATTGGTTGATTTACTTGCAGCTGATTTTATGAGCCCAAGAATTCAATGTAACGGAAGACTTCAAGTAGGAGCATGTGTTTCACTCCTTGTAGGTGCGGGTTGTATGTCTGTCTTAGCAAAATGGGCTTAAATATTTAATCTTGTTGAAGTAAAAAAAAAAAAAAAAGTTACAATTTAGATGAAAAAAGAAAATTTCAATTTTCTTTTGTTCAGTACATGAAAAATTCAAAGTATAAAATAATATTACAAATTAAATACCAATATCTCCATTGATATTATCATTGCGAGTATATTGTTGTTGTTGTTACCTTGGGGGTTTTTTGTTTATCCCAAAATAAAAAAGAGAAATGTTAATATATACATAAATATCTTACCCTTTCTTTGGTTATCAGACGAGCTTTTTTTTTTTATAGTTTGGAGAGAGAATAGTAAGAGACTTTTTATACTACAATAATAATAATAATAATAATAATAATCTATATTATTTATATTTATAAAGCCAATATTTTTTAACGCTGGTGTGCTACTTTTATCATAATTTCAATAATACATTTTTTTAATCTATTACAAATTTTGATTTCTGACCCATATTATAAACAATTAAAGGGTATTTTTGAAATAATTAAATTTAGCCAACTCACATTTTCAGTTTTTACCTATTTCTTTATGTTTGTTTCAACCGACACTAATGAGACTTAATTATTTACACACCTTTAAAATAAATATAAATTATAAAATATAACTGTCAATCACGTGCAACGCATGTGCGCATTTATTAATAATAATAATAATAATAATAATAATAATAATAATAATAATGCAATTATGTGTGTAACTCTACCTTTATGTTTATTAGACATATGTGTTTTATATGTTTCATTAATATGATAATCTAGTTGCACAAACAAGCATGCACATTTTTTAACAGAAAATCTCAGTATTATTGGGATTTTTGTCATCTTGGTTTTGATATTTTGCACTATAACAAAATGAACAACAATTGTGAAAAGTTATGTACTTAATTGTTTACGATTTGAAGTATATTTAAAAAATTATTTAAACAACTAAAAAATTAAAACCCTAAATTTTGTTATTTAACATTTTTGGATAAAAATAAAATTAAAATAAATTTGCATATAGTTTAAAAATATTATTAAATATTCTAAAAGTTTAGTAACATTTGAAAAAGAATGTTATTAAAAATATTATTTTTAAGATGTTATTATAATTTTGAGATACATAACAAGTCTTTTTAACAATTAATAATAATTTTAGTTTTTATTTTGTAATATTAAAAGTAAGATTGAAAAATTTGTATTCTCATTCTAAACTAAAATATATTTGTTTGAATGTTCTTGAGAATTTTAAAACTTAACATGTTTTTAATGGAATCTTTTTAAAATATTAAAATATAAATTAATAGTAAGTTCAGTTTTTAGTTTTAAAAATGATAAAAACATTTAATTTCTCCACTACATTTTCTAAATATTATTAAAATCTTAAGATATTTAGCGTATTCCTTTAATGATATTTTTTAAATATTATAATATAAATTACTAATAATTTTATTATCTTTCTTAAAGAAAAGTTGAACAATTAAATTTAACTTTGAAGTTAAATATTTTAATAATATTTTTCAAATATATATGAACTTTTAATTATTTAATGGTATTACTTTTAATAATATTTGTCAATTGTTACTAAATATTTATGTTATGTAGTATTATTGTATTCTATTTGGTAGAGTGTTTATGAAGAGAATGATATGAGATGAAGCAACAAATAAAATCAATAATGAAGAAGATTTTTTTGGGGTATGGACAAACCGTAAATAAAAGTGTCATAAATATATGACAAAAACTCTAGACCTTTGAGGTCAACAAAGCATATAGACATAGACATCTCAGTGGACCATATGCTTGTCTTTATGGAAAAGGCTCAAACCATAGACAAAATTTTGGATAGGAAAAATTAATGTAGTTATTTTTTCCATCTATGTTTTCAATAATTTTCCTCCACCTTAATTATCTTTTCAAAATACTTACATGCTTGCAATATTTAGAATTCCTATAATTTAAATACTTTTTGATGCAATTATTAATGACATCTCCAGATTGAGATAGTTCAAGAATCTGCATGGGAAGCTTTATAAAAAGAGAAATCGCGTAATAACGATAAGTAATATTGACATCCAATGACCACTGTTCTGATACTTTGTTTATGTTTTTATACAAGATGTATAATTATATTAAAACTTTTACCCTTAAAATTTGAATACATTTAAATAATTGACTACTTCTCAATGTTATTTTCACTTCTTGAAATATAAAGGACTAGTGCAAGTAAGATCATGATCAGGCCCCAAAAGCAATGATTGTGAATTGAACTAGCTAGGGATTACCCTTTTTATAAGTGGATAGAGAAAAGGGGAATTTTTCTATTCTAATGTTTTTTTTTTTTTTTTTTTGGGTCGATTGAATATGTGAGAGCTAGGGTTTCTTCGTCAATGCTAAGAGACAAGTAACCCCAAAAATAAATCATTTCGGGTTGTGTAAATAAATCATTTACTTCCACTCAAAACCAAGATGCAGTTTAAATTAGTTTCGTCTAAAAGAATTAAACATTTAAAAAAAAAAAACATAACCCCTTTTTGTATTGCGGGTTTAGTTCTCAAGCAAGTTAGCATCACATTAATACTGTAAGACCCCGTACTATTTGTTAGACCATACTGTTGACTTGTATGTATAGTAAGATGTATTTGTACATGTTTATATACCTATCATGTGTATGTATTATGTTATTTTTCGAGGATTTTGGAATGTGTCCTAGTGTCGTAAGAGTATCAAATCCCTGAGACAGAACTCAGTCTTGGGTTCTGGACAGGGGAGAAGCTCGTTCTTAGCCTGGGAAGAGCAAGCTCATTGCGAGTGGCAGAAACAAAAATTGTTTTTGGAGAAGGGGGAGCACGATCCTGGAGAGGAAAAGCGAGCTCCTCACAGTTCTGACAGTTTATTAAAGGTTGGTGTGGCGGTTTAGCCACTTATAAATTGATATCCTCACTCATTTTCATTCATTTTAAACAGAGAAAGAGAGGAGGACGAACTACAGAAAGAGAAAAAGAAGGGTTTGGAGCTAGGGTTGGTGATTTCAAGCCTAAGGTAAGTGATTTTGAGCTTGAAATTCTTTGTTTTACTTTGAGTTGTTCAACTTGGGTTTGGGTAATATTTAGAAATGGTTGGAAATCCGAAGCATATCTAGAATTGTGGGTTTTGATTGTGATTCATGTGTTTAATGGTGAAACTGGTGTTTAAATCATGTATTTAATAGGGAAAAGAATGTTTCTATAGTGTGTGTAACAAACCCTGTGATGCAATACTGCAAGGAGAAAAGGAAGAAATAGAAGAGAAGTAGAAGAAAGGGAAGAAGAAAAGAGACAGAGGAAGAAAAAGAATAAGAAAACAAGAGAGGGAAAAATCAATAATCAATATTTTTTTATTCAATCATGCTTTCAATTCTCATTGCAAACCTATTATCTATAGAAATCTAAAATAATTAATTTGTATCCTACTACAATTTAGAAACTAAAATACTACTAAAATAAAACTATTACAATCCAACTTAAATAAGCAACTAAATCCTAAAATAATTAGAGTCCTAATAAAATAAGAAATTAATCTCCTAATAGAATAAATTATTTTAAATAATAATAATAATAATGATAATAATAATTTATTTATATTTATATTCAACATTATTCTCCCTGGCTGGACGAACTCAACTCTGACGAGTTAAAAGATGCTTCTAAAGAGAAAATGCATAACGATGCAACTGATGCTTATTGTTGCATAATAAGCCCACTGGTTCTTTTTCACAAGAATTGTTCTTGAGTATACGGTACCCATGGTGCAATGGAGATGAAACGCCAGGGTACAATGTCACGGTGTAGCAAATACCACAATTTTTTTTCCTCCAAGAAACAAGGACAACAAAGTGAACACAAAACAGTCAAGGTAGTTGTTGTTCCCGATTTGCAATAACAATGTTTGTAGAAGGGGTGAATGAGAAGAAGAAGAAGAAGAAGAAGAGACAAGGAGAAGAGAAAGAGGGGAAGAAGAAGAAGAAGAAGAAGAAGAAGAAAATGAAGAGGGGAAAAGAAAACAAAGTGAAGAGGGGGAGAAAGAAGGCACAAGAAGAAGATGAAGAACGAGATGAAGAAGAAGAGAGGCGCAGAAGAAGGAGATCAAGAAGGCTTTGATGCTAATTTGGTGAGAAGGAAGAGAGAAAAAAATTAATAAGATCAAGAAGGCTCTGATACCAATTTGATGCAACACCAAAGGGAGAAATAGAAGAAAAGAAAGGGAAGAGGAAGATAGAAGAATAAGAGAACAAGAGATGGAGAAATCAATAATCAATAATTTTTTATTCAATCATGCTATCAATTCTTATTATAAACCTATTATTTATAAAAATCTAAAATAACTAATTTGTATTCTACTACAATTTAGAAACTAAAATCCTACTAAAATAAAACTATTACAAGCCAACTAAAATAAGCAACTAAATCCTAAAATAATCAGAGTCCTAATAAAATAAAAAAAATTAATCTCCTAATAGAATAAATTATTTTAAATAATAATAATAATAATAATAATAATAATAATAATAATAATTTTATTTTTTTTATATTCTACATTACCCTCTCTTTGCTGAAGCAGCTGCGGGTTGCGAGTATTTAAAAGTCATGTTGAAGGAATGATTTATGCTTGAAAGAGTTATGGAAGTGATATCTTGTGTTTTCATAATGGAAAACGGGATACATAATGTAGATTGGTATTGGGGGAGCTAGAAATAGTTTTCAGCTGATGTATTTGGTACTTGGAATGAATTAAACAACTTGTGTTTGTGTATAACATATAACCTGTGTTATGATTAAATTGAGATGTTGAAGGTGTGTATATCTTCCATGTGACATGACTACGTGGATTGAGAATTTCACTTGTAGTTTTCATTTATGGCATTGTTGTACAATTACTGCAGTTTGCTAATCCAGTCGACTATTTTAGTTCTAGTCGACTGGATGCTTTAAGCTAGTTAGTTAATCAGTTAGCTAAGTTGTTAAGTTAGTTAGTTACAAGAAGTAGTAGCTAAGCTGGAGCTAAGTCAGTTAGTCCGATTTTTCCCTTTCTTTTCTCTCCCCTGTGCCATATAAAGCAATATTGTAACAGTGAAACAAAGGTATATGAGAATGTTACAGTTTCTTACTTGTTTTCTCTACTGATCATGATTTGTTCATGATTTTACTTACTTGATTGCTTGTTTACAAATAATTCTTAGTTTTCAATTTGTTCATGGTATTAGAGCAATGATCTAAGATTGCGATGGTTTGACTTAGTGATTAACACTAAATCTTTCGATTGTTCTTTTTGTTCTTGTTTTTTTTCTTGATATATGGAAGATTGGTGTTCTTGATGAGATTATGGCTGAAGCATCAGGAAATTCAATCTTTGGATCTGGAAGAAATGCGATGTTTGAGGAAGCCAGATCGTATGGCAATGGTGATCCAATGCATTTACAAAACTCGGATCATCCAGGTATCTTAGTTTCTACATAGTTAACACAAGTAATAACTATCTTTCATGGAGTAGATCTATGAAGATTTCTCTAGGAGCAAAAATGAAGTTAGGTTTCATTGATGGAAAATGTGAAATGCTAGTTGAAACTTCATATGATTTTGTCCAAGGGAATAGCGTAGATTGTATGATGACTTATTGGATTTTAAATTCCATTTCAAAAGACATTGTTGAGGCATTTGTTTACACAACATCAGCTAGAGAGTTGTGGAAGGAATTACAAGAGAGATTTGGAGAGTTGAATGGACCATTGTTATATTAGTTACAAAGAGAGATTAGCTCGATTTCTCAAGGAACTATGACAGTGGCCCAATATTACACAAAGTTGAAAAGGCTTTGGGATGAACTTACATGCTTGATGTTTATACCACAGTGTACTTGTGGGGCAGCAAAGTAAATGGCAGATATTACTTCATTTAATCACTTGATGTAATTTATAATGGGATTAAATGATACTTTTGATCACATTCAAAACCAAATTCTTGTAATTGATCCACTTCCAAGTGTGAATAAAGCATATTCATTACTCTTGCGAGTTGAAAAACAAAGGGAAATGCAAATAACATTTACTGATACAGCTAATAGTAGTGTTATGCTAGTAAGAACTTAGCAATACAAGAAAGATGGAGGTCCTAAAGCGGGTTATTATCAGAAGAATGGAAAGAAATCTGACAAGTTTTGTGAACATTACAATGTGAATGGCCATGTTAAGGAGAATTACTTCAAACTACATGAATATTCAGATTGGTACAAGGATTTCAAGGAACAAAAAGGAAAGAATGTGAATAAGGTTGTTGCAAATATGGTGGATTCACCTTTTGATATGTCAGATGAATTAGGAAGCACTAAGGGATCTCTAAGGACATCTGCATTAGCTGAGATGGTTCAATAGCTTATGGGAATCTTGTCAATTCTACTCATATGGAGAATTTTGCAGGTATGTTATCTCCCTTTGCTATGAATACACTTGATCAATTAACATATGGTGTTTGGATAGTAGACCCAAGAGCTACCAATCATATGTGTACAGATCTAAAACTTCTTGAAAACTTAACCCCATTGCATAAACCTATACCAATACACTTACCAGATGGCTCTACTAAATAGGTCCAACATACAAGACATGTTACCTTACACTCAAATACTGTATTAATAGATATTTTGTTTGTCCCCACCTTTAAATTCAACATTTTGTCTGTACACAAACTGTCTCATACATCAAACATTAAGTTTAGTTTTTATCCAGATCATTGAATTTTACATGACCTGGAGATTAAAGAGGTTTTAGCAGTTGGGAAAGTGGCAAGAGGCCTATACATTTTAGACAAGTCATCCTTCATTACTAATCAGTTGCCTTCTACTTATTTCATTTCTACTACCTGTAATAAGCCATGTTATGCAAATGAGCATTCACTACCTTCTCATTTTCTTTGGCATAAAAAACTTGGACATGCTTCTTATGATTTTTTGAAACATCTAGATTTCCTTTCTTGTTCTTCTTGTACTTCATCAATACCATATGATATATGTTCTATGTCCAAGCAACATAGATTACTATTTCATAAAAACCAAATACATACTTCTCACATTTTCGAATTACTACATTTAGATCTATGGGGACTTTATAAGCAAGCTTCCCTTTCTGGTGCTCATTACATACTAACCATTGTTGATGATTTCAGTCGTGCTACCTAGACATTTCTCGTTCAAACAAAACATCAAACTTCTCAAACTCTAGCAACTTTTTTCCAACAAACTCATACACAATTTCTTATTCATGTCAAAACAACTAGAACAGATAATGGATCAGAGTTTGTTAATCATGAATGCTATAACTTTTTTTTACAATTGGGTATAATCCATCAAAAAACCTGTGTTTACACGCCACAACAAAATGGTGTGGTTGAAAGGAAGCACAAACATCTTTTACAAGTGGCAAGAGCACTCATGTTCCAATCTCATCTTCCAAAACATTTTTGGGAGGACTCTATACTTGTAGTCACCCATATTATAAATCGATTACCTAGTTCAGTTCTACATTGGAATACTCAATATGAAATTCTATATGATAAAACCCCTTATTACAATTCTTTAAAGTGTTTTGGTTGTCTTTGTTATGCTACAAATACACATCCTTACAAGGATAAGTTTGTGCCAAGAGCTTTCAAATGTATCTTCATTGGTTATAGCACTGTCCAAAAGGCTTATAAAGTATATGACCTTCATTCTCATAAAATTTACATTACCAAAGATGTTACTTCTCATGAATCAATGTTTCCTTTCCAAAAGGAATCATCTTTTTCTCCCATTGTTCCTTTACCATTTTTTTCTGTTGATGAAGATAACAGTTTTGTTTCTTTTCCATCTTCAGCTCCTGAGCACACACCATCTTCTCCCATTACATTTTTTGTTCCTGATCATATCACCCAACACTCAAATACACCTCAACATGATCTATCTTCTGTCCATACTACTCCTCTCACAGAAATTTCAATTAGAAAAGGTCAAAGAATTAAAAGCAACCTACTTAGATGAATGACTTTGTTTCAAGTGCATTGCATCATGTTGCTATGTCAGCTGCTACTTCTTCCACAGTCACACACACTAATTCTTCATTTACACCCAACACTTTTCCTTATGTTACCTCTCATATTTTTCCCCCTTCATATTTGGCCTTCCTTGCCAATGTGTATTCTATGCAAGAACCATCATCTTACAATCAAGCAAGTGTTCAAGCACAATGGATTGAAGCTATGAACAAAGAAATTCAGGCTTTGGAAGAGAATAATACATGGGAATTGGCTTTTTTACCTCCTAGTAAGAATGCAATTGGGTCTAAATGTTATAAAGTAAAATTTAAACCTAGTGGGAGTGTAGACAAATACAAGGCTCGACTTATTGCAAAGGGATACAATCAAATAGAATGTGAAGATTACTTTGATAGTTTTTCACCTGATCCTAAGTTGGTTGTCAGAATCTTTCTAGCTATTGCAGCAACAAAGTCATGGCCAATTCATCAATTAGACATAAACAATGCTTTTCTACATGGATGCTTAGATGAAAAGGTGTTTATGTTGCCTCCCCAAGGCTATTCTAAGGCTAAACATGGTGAAATTTGTTTACTTAAACGTTCTCTTTATGGTCTTCAACAGTCCTCTAAACAGTGGAACTAGGAATTCACTTCAAAATTGTGCACTTATAGCTTTGTTCAGTTAGCTCATGATCATTGCACGTTTGTCAAAAGTTCTGTCTTTCTTGTATTAATAGTGTATGTTGATGATGTGTTGATCATTGGCTCAAATGAGGATGTTATCTTGGGAGTTAAAAACTTTCTTCACACTCATTTTACTATCAAGAACTTGGGTTATGCTAAATATTTTCTTGGTTTTGAAATTGCCCGTGCTATTGAATGGACTTATATTAACTGGAGAAAAAATACTCTGGACATCGTCACATATACTAGTTTGTTGGGTGCTATTGCACCACTCCCTAAAGGCCATAAATTCTCACAGGACGTGGGTCCTTAACTCAAAGATCCTAACAGATTTAGAAGACTAGTTGGGAGATTACTTTACTTAAGTTTCACAAGAACTGATATCTGTTATAGTGTTCAACAATTGAGTCAATTTGTTCATACTCCATGCCAAGGCCATTGGAATGTTGCTACTCATGTGCTTAGGTACCTTAAAGGTTGTCCTTTAAAAGGTTTATTTTATTCCTCAAAGAATTCTCTCTAATTGCAAGCCTATTGTGATGTTGACTGGGCTTCCTGTCTTGATACAAGACGTTCATTAACTGGTTATTGTGTATTCTTGGGTCTTGCTTTGGTGTCTTGGAAGACCAAAACACAATCAACTATATCTGGATCATCTACAGAAGCTGAATATTGCAGCATGGCTTCCACGGTATATGAGTTGAAATGGTTGTCCTACATTTTGCAAGATTTTGGCCTTCCACCATCTTTGCCCATATATCTTTGGTGTGACAATTAGGCAGCTCTTCACATTGCTACCAATCCAGTTTTTCATGTGAAAACAAAACATTTGGAAATTGGTTGTCACCTTGTTCGTGATAAATTCAAAGAAGGCTTCATTCATCCTCATCATTCATCCTTAGCACATTTCCACCAAGCTACAGCTTGCTAATTCATTTACCAAGTCCCTTTCAGCTCCTGTTTTCTCTCAATTAATCTCCAAGTTAGGTTTGCTTGACTTTCATCAAGCTCCAACTTGAGGGGGGGATGTAGAATTACTGTAGTTTGCTAATCCAGTCGACTATTTTAGTTCTGGTCGACTGGATGCTTTAAGCTAGTTAGTTAATCAGTTAGTTTTTCAGTTAGCTAATTGGTTAGCTAAGTTGTTAAATTAGTTACAAGAAGTTTTAGCTAAGTTGGATCTAAGTTAGTTAGTTTTTTCCCTCTCTTTTCTCTTTCTTGTACTATATAAAGCAATGTAACAGTGAAATAAAGGTGTTAGTGCAAGATTTGACCAACACCAGTAGATGATGAGGTGGAGAGTAAATGTTAATCTGGAACGTTGAAAAAGTCACCAAAAGTAGACGATCTGAGAAAGAAAAGAAGAAATACAGGTTGTCATGATGAACACTGGTGTGGTGTCGGTCAAAGATCCTCCGATGCCTAAGTCAGTTCAGAGCTCGTAGAAGAGTAAAAGAATGACGGAGTTGAACTGTGTAATGAATCACATACCTTCCTCCTTAGTGGTGACAGGGTTTTTATAGAGTTGGGTCTTTGGCCTCATAGTATGGTTGTAGTCGAACTAGGAATACCCAAAAGTCTTCCAGTCAGATCAAGAAGGTTTCAGTCTTCATCCTATCCAAATTAAGAGGGATTTAGTTCTTTCCTAGTCGAATTGGAAGAGCTGAGTAGCCTTCTAGTAGGACTCGGGAGGTTGAATAGTCATTATCATGGTCAGACTAGTAGAGAATTTCGAGTTTGCATGGTCATTATCTGCTAGTTCAACAGATTTTCCACCGTGGTCGGTAGGACCGACCAAGTTTCGGGTTGTATGCATGGCTGAGTAGATCGATATTATTTGTTCAAAACAAGTCATTATGACTACTTGCTCTATATCACATCCTACTTGGCAAGACTGGCGTGGATGACATGTCTTATGCTCGGTATGTGGTCCAACATTTACTTCCCAAGCTCCGAGCAAGATCGATTGCTTGGAGGTTAGATGAAACGTTAGATACCGAGCTATTTAATGCTCATAACCGTTGTGTCCCAAAAATCGCACTGACGTGTGTCGCCTGATAGCCCAGCCACTCTTGCATGTCTTTGAATACTCACCATTGATTTTTTTTCTTGAGATACGTATTCATCATTACGCCCTCCAAGTCATTTGCCTATAAATAGAGAACTTGTTATTTGCTCTTCATTCATCCATTGCGCTCCAAAGAGATCGGTAATCGTTTGCTTGGCATTTCTGGTATTCCAATCTTGCACGGTAACTTTTCACTCCCAGCTCTTTCTTTTAAATTTCTGCTAGGTAGTCTGTTAGTATACTCTTTAGGTTACTTAGATGGCTTCCTCTAGAGTAGATGCACCCACCGACCATATTACTTTTTTTCTTACCTCGAGGATATCTTTTTTGAAGGAGAAGTTAGGGCTGACCTCCAGGTCGGAGGGAATGCCACTATTGAGTTTTTCGAGGAAGGATATTCTGAGGAGAACTTTGAGGCTACCGAGCACGATACCACCGAGCAAGGTGAAGAGGTGTTTGACGTGCTTGATGTGCCCCTACTCATAGTTGATAGGTCACATAGTGTGCTCGGTAATACCAAACCTAGCACCTCAGGTTGTCCCTCTGTGTCAGTTAAGCCAATAGTTTTCGATTTGGGCATAGTTTTTTATTTGGTCGATCGCATTCCATCTAAAATCAAAGAGTGCCATCTTCCTCAATTAAGGAAAGAGGTCGGGATACCCAACAGAGTAATATTATGGGCTCCCACTTCTGGTGACCGACCTAGCTGTCCTAAAAAATGGGAGGTTGTTATGTACACCAACCTCTTTGAGGATGGGTTGACCCTACCCATGCAGGTGCCACTTTGTCGCCTGTTCAGCCTAATCCGAGTAGCTCCTGCTCAGCTCAATCTGAATGTATGAAGGGCGATCTGGAGTTGTCTCGTGCTCTAAAAAGAGAAGGGATGGCTAGAGTTTGACTTTGACGACTTCGACCTAGTATGCAGACTGAAGTCCCAACCGAAATGTAGTGGGTGGTACTATGCTTTTACCCATCAAGGTGTCGAGGAACGCCAACCCTTAATTACAGAGAACCCTACTTCCAACAAGACGTTGAAAGACAAGTGGTTTTTTGCTTCAGGGGAGTGGGCAGAGGAAGCTGGCGTATCGACCAGATTTGGGAAACCAGGTACCGAGCTTCTCTCCATCCATTGGTTTTATTTCTAATTTTATTCTTAGTCGGTAGATTCTGCTTGGCATAAACTCATGTTTCTCGATTTGCCTGACAAGTACCTAGGATAAGCCGAGTACGGAAGAAGGCATTGATTTCTCTCGGGTGGACAAAATATATTAACTTCCCTACAAAGATCTGCAATGCAAGGTTATTTTTGGTTCTCGAGAGATTGCACGCGGCGAGCGTTATTACAGTGAAAAAGGTCTTCTCGGGCCGTAAGTGCTATTTCCAACATCTTTGTTTTCAATTTATTTTTGTCATACTGATTTGCTATGGAATACCGAGCTGATGTTATCTTTAATATGCAGGTTTTGCTGCTCCTGGTTCTGTCGACCAGAAGAAAAAATAGAAGAAGAAGAAGAAGAATCAGGAAGATATGGCCCCGAAAAGAGTCGTTGTCAGTAGATATGTTGCTGGCTCAGCCAAGCTGAGGAATATTTCTGCAGAGCGGGCCAGTCCTGCCCAGGGGTCTCCCGCGAAGTCATCGAGTAGCGCCCCAAAGAAGACCCTTGCTTTCAAGGGCAAGGGTTTTGCTGTCTCCGTCGCATCCAGAGCGATTATCAGGATTTTGATGAGGCTGTAAAGGAGGCTCAAACAAACTCGGTGATCTTTGAGTCACAGGTGGATGCTCAAGACACCGAGCTTAAGAGAGTAAATGAGCAGTTGAAGTTGAAGGAGGTCGAGACAGAATCTCTTTGGGAGGAACTGGCAAGGTTGTGAGTAGAATTCAAAACCACTTTCGAGACTAGGGTCGATAAAGTATACAAGTTTAGGGCAGACGAGACCTGTGTCGGCGCCGTGACCCTCTACCGGGCTAACCTAGAGCAATACTTTGGCAACTCAGTGGATTGGAAGGGTAGGTTCAGATTCTTTGGGTTTCCGGGGTGCATGTGGTTTTTGGGAACCACTTGAGTTTTTTCTCACACTTTTGATAAATTCGTCAAGTACAATATTCTGCCTAAATTTTTCAATGAATTTTTCGTGGGCATGCTTGGAAACACCAAATTTGAATGGATCAAGAGGTAGACTGGGTTTGAAGTTTTAGCTTTTCGTTCTACAAGACCTTGAGCAAAATCAGGAGAAAGTGTATGACCTTCAAATTCTGGCCTGATTGGTCCTTTGCATTTGGGATCAGGAAAAGTTTTTGATGAGGGATCCGGGGGTAGAGACACTCTTCAACTGATTCTATATAGAGGCTCTTCATCAGATGCTTCTTTTTCTTCACATTCTAATATGCCAAGAAGTCTGTCAGACTCCTTAGGTCCTTGGGGATGAGTGAAGGCTAGAGCTCTTGGTACTGGTGAAACTTTTACACCTTTTTTCTCCAACAGATGAAAGACCATTGCAAAATGTTGCATGCTTGAAGCAATATACCACACAGAAGAATGCAGTCTACCGTTCATTGCCTTGAAGAGGTCTTCAAAGAAGCCTACTACTCCTTCCACTCGATCTGCAGCTGTGATAACAATGTAAGACAGATCCATGATGCTTGTGGCAAGGAAAGACATCTTGTTCTCCATGATGCTGCAGGGGTTGCTGAAAAGCCACCCACCGAGCAAGAGACCGGCTCAGTAGCTGGGACTACCTTTGAGCGGCCTCAGATCACAAATGATGAAGACGAGCCGGTCAGCCTAACCAAGATGTTACATCATTCTACTGTTCCGAACATTTAGCATTCTGCTCGGCCTGCTCTATTTTATTTGTTGTTGGCCTGCTTGCTTGTTGTATTTTCTCTTCCTGGCTTGTATTTTTCTCCCAACATTAATAGAAACTTTTTTTTCAAGCTTGTCTTTCAATTTTTTCCAAATACATTCCTAAGTGTAATAGTACACTATGTCATAGATGATGAAGTCGGTAAATGTAGCACGTGTACCAAGCTCTTTACTTGACTTTTTTCAAGTATAGTCGTATATGAGTTTGGTAAGCATTTTGTACTTACCGATATCTTTACTTGGTCATTCTTTCTTTGTGATTTCCTTTTGGAATTTTCCTTGCATTGTGCTCATAAATATAGAGGTCGGTAGGTGCATCGTGTATACCGAACTTAATACTTCAATTTCCAAGTATTTTGTATTTGTCGAGGGTGAGCTTGGTTGTGGCGACCCCACACCGCAGACCACCAACCCCGCAGGGAATGGCGTGCAGAATGCCCGGGCGGGACGCCCGGCGTAGGCATCTCCAACCACTCCTCAACCCCCGTGAGGTGGTTGAGACCCTACGAGCCTTATCCCAAACAATGACATAATATAAAAAGGTACTAAACAAAACTACCCACTGTATTAATCATCCAAGACAAGAGATAATCCATAAAAATGAACCATAAATAAAACCGTCATATGCCCACATAGTCTATCTAACAAGTCTCAACTCACTCATACTACAATGTGGTAAGTGTTATAATTACATAGTCCAAAATATAATACATCATAATTTAAAACACAATTCAATCAAAATGTCTCTCAACTCACATCGAGGCCTTGGATTCTCTCGCAGACAAGGCCCTCAAGATATGACTACTCTTTTGCCCTTATTCGGGACAGAAGGACCTGAAAGAGAAAAATGAGGGTGAGCCAACGGTGCCCGGTGAATAGAATTCATATATGCTATCAATACTCATCAATAAATATCATGTATGCATGTCAATGTGTAGCATGATTAAAAGCTCATAACATATAGATATCAAACATTTATAATAAGTTCGATGCAAGTAAAAGCTAATCAATTTGGATCCACATTCCACATGCATTAGGTTACTAGTACACGTCTATTTCACCGTACCGTTGACCCCAATCATTTCCTTTCCTAAAACCCTCCTATGACAAGGTTAAGTCCCCCTATTAGCCAGATAGATGGGCCCAACCAAAGTCATGAGGTTTTCTCAAATTAATGCATCATTCAAAACATTAGAACACATTCATGCTTTCAACATACAATATATATAAGTGATATGATGACATAAAAGATATAATCATAAATGAAATCTACTCACAACCAAGCCTCGCGAGAGTATTTAACCACACACGACCACCAAACCGAATCAACCCAATCAAGATCCTGAAACATTCATCAATATCCTACCATACATCAATTTCTATGCACAATCACATAGACATTACACATCAATCCTAAATCAGCCCACATATAGACAATAGACCTAAATCCCATCTAATCCCATGATTCAACTCAAATCACATGACTTAGGCCTCTAATGCATAGTTCTCATTCATAAACCATTCTATTAATCAAAAATATTGATTTTCAATTCCTTAGGCATAAACATGCCCAAATTGGGTCACTTGATTACAAGTAGGCCTAACCCATGATATGGTCACAACCACCAAATCAGTAGCATAATCAACCCTAATCATGCTTAATTAAACATAAGTTGCATCAATTCAATGATTCTAGGCCAAAAGCATAAAAAGCCCTAAAATATGAAAATTTTCATACTTAGGCCATATTGTCGATTTACATTAGGTCACCATGTTCAGCCATGTATATCACTGATTTTGCATCATGGGTTCATCAACAATGGCAACTAGGTCAACATAGTTGACATGCAAGCTATTTGAAAATGTCTAAGTTCATATTCTAAATTTGGGTCTAATACAAGCAACCCTACCAATTCTTCATTTAATATTCCGTTCAGATGTATCAATCTACCAACAGAAATATATAACCACAAAATCAACTGTACAGATTGAATTATACAAAGAAACAAACATTTTTTCCAAATATCAGCCCAATCCAACGGTGGACCGAAAAGATAACTATCTTTGATGAACAAGTCTCTAATCAGACAATTTCTCCTTTCCTGCTGCAAATACTCAAACTCAGATGACTATATCACACAGCATACTTAACTCATAAACATCTCCACTGTTCATAATGCAGAAATATTGGTTTTAAACAACAGGCCCAAATTTGATATCCATCCAACGGTATATTGAGGAGTTCTATAAGTTTGAGCGAAACGGCACGAGAAATCCAAACTTTTCGACCAGCTTTGTTTGAGAGGTTAGATCTCTTAGAAGAAACCGCAAATCAAGATCTCCACCGTTCTGAATGTACGACCATAAGCTACAAACTTGCTGACAAAATTTGAGCCTAATCTGACCATATATCCAGAAGATCCAGCTCTTTCATGAAAACGTCGTAGAGATTTTCCTCCTACAACTCCCTCTTTCTTTCTCTTCTTCTTTCCTTTCTCTTCTTTTCTTTTATTTTTTTTTCCTTTGTTTCCACTCACCTCACTTTCTAGCACATTCTTGGATTCCCTCCACTCACCTCACTTTCTAGCACATTCTTGGATAAGAGAAGTGGGCATGAGACACTTGTCCACTTTTATGCACAAACCTTCACCTGTGTTTGTCTCATACTACCCATACCAACCACATGTACTTTAATCAATCTCATGCTTCCTTGTATTTTAAATGTCCAATCCATTTAATACACCAAATCTTCATTCTCATTTATCATTTTATTCAATCAATCCTAACCAATATCAATTCATGGTTTAATGGACCCATGCATAAATAATAACATATGCATTATACTTTAATTTAACATGACCCATATACAATTTATAATACACATATTTATATACATTATCAAACATCAACTATACAAACATTAAACAACCATCAAACAAACACCAACCACATCAAGGCAACGCATAGAGTTTGGGCAAAGTGTAATTTCGTTATGGGCTAAATGAAATAATTTTCGGGGCTTCACATGTGGCATGTCCTTGGCCCACGTTCCTTTCTTCTCCTCGAGCCTTACTTTTAAAGTATGCTTGATTATCTTGTTTACAGCCTCAACCTGTTCGTTGACATGAGGATGAGCAGGAGTAGAGAGAAAATATCGAATGCCGAGCTCTTCATAAAATTGCTTGAACTTGGAATTATCAAACTGTTTGCCGTTGTTAGAAATGATGGCGTACAAGACCCCAAATCTGCATATAATAGATTGTCATATAAAACGTGTGGTCTTTTGCTCAGAAATGGTGGCGAGCGGTTCAGCTTCTGCCCATTTGGTGAGGTAGTTTACAGCTACAATCGTGAATTTAACCTACCTTTTGTTGTTCGGTAGGGGATCTATCAGATCTACTTCCCACTAAGTGAAAGGCCACAGGCTTTGGATTGCTTAATGGTTCTCGGCTAGAGCCAGGATGTCGATTCCGTGTCGCTGACAACTGTCACACTTCCTAGTTGTGAGGAGAGAATCCTTATGGATAGTAGGCCAATAATAGCCTTGTCAAAGTATCTTGTATGCTAGGGTCTTCCCACCGAAGTGATTGCCACATATTCCTGTATGAACCTCATCTACGACTTGTTGGGCATGTTCCTCTCGTAGACATGTCAAATATGACAAGAAGAAACCGCGTCTTTAAAGCTAGTCGTCTATCAAGGTATATCGAGCTGCCTGTCTTTGTATTTTTCTGGCCTGGACCCTGTCATCTAGCAGTTCACCATTGCGTATGTATCTTCCGATGGGGTCCATCCAAGAAATATTATGAACTATGGTACCGACCAGGTTGGAAGTGCCTAACTAGGTCGATGTTCCAATACTTCTTGTTAGCAAAAATGCCACTGGGACATGTATCATAAGCTCTGCCTCAGAAGAAGAGGCAAGCTTGGATAGTGCATCAACTAAAACGTTTTCGGCTCGAGGTATCTGAGTTACCTCGTAGGATTTGAAGTTCCCTAACAAGGCCAGTGCCTCTTTCAAGTATGTCTGCATTCTGTCGTCCTTCGTATAGTACTCAGATGTAATCTGACCCGTTACCAACTGGGAGTTACAGTAAATGGACAATGTGTTTACCCTCCAACTTTGAATGAGTCTTAGGCCGGTTAGCAGTGCCTCATACCCCGCTTCGTTGTTAGATGCCAAGAAACGAAAATGAAGGGCACAGAAGTGTTTCTCATTGGTGGGGGAGATCAATACAATGCCTGCCCCACAACCTTACTTGGACGAAGAACAATCGATAAAGAGCTTCTATTTTTCTTCGGTATCCTTCTTGGTAGGTCGACTTGCTTGGGGCAGTTTGGATAAGAAATCAGCTAGTGCTTGACCCTTTATCGTTGTTTGTGACCGGTACTCGATGTCAAACTCGCTCAGCTCAATGGCCCACTTGGTCAACCGCTCAGACGTATCTAGTGTAGTAGATGGCCCTTTGTACCCCTTGATCTTCCCGGACAAAGGCTGATCTGATGACAGATTTAGAAACAGCTAGGTAAAGGAAGAGTTGTTTTCCTGGGACTGGCTTGGATAAAATGAGGGCTTTTCTTAGGTAGTCCTTCAATTCTTGGAAAGCTTGCTCACATTCCTGAGTCCATTCTACCTTTTTCTTCTTGATTAGCTTAAAAAATGAAAGACACCGATCTGTGGACTTTAAGATAAACCTGTGTAGAGTTGTTAAGCATCCCCATAAGTCTCTGCACTTCTTTCACCATCCGAGGTGTTTTCATGTCAATCATGGCCTTAATTTTTTTCGGGTTTTCCTTGATCCCCCTCTGGTTTATGAGGAAACCTAGGAACATACTCGGACTCACGCCAAAACTGCACTTAGCGGGATTTAGCATCATGTTGTACTTTCTCAGAATGTTGAAGACTTCCACCAAGTCGGTAAGATGACCTGCCCCATTGACACATTTTACCAGCATGTCATCGACATAGACTTCCATGTTAACCCCGATATTTTCTGCAAACATCTTGTTGGCCAACCTCTGGTAGGTTGCCCCCATATTCTTCTGCCCGAAGGGCATAACCTAATAACAATACAGACCTTTGTTTGTGATGAAAGTTGTCTTCTCATCGTCTCTAGAACTCATTACTATCTGGTTATAACCTGAGAAGGCATCCATGAAGCTCGACAGCTCATGGCCTGTCGTCGCATCAACAAGTTGATCTATACGGGGCAAAGGGAAATTATCCTTTGGGCAAGCCTTGTTAAGTCCGTGAATTCTACGCATGTCCCCCACTTCCCATTGGGTTTCTTGACCATGACTACATTGGCCAACCAGTCCAGGTAGAGTACTTCCCTGATGAACCCTGCTGCCAAAAGCTTGTTGACTTCCTCTTGTAAGCCTTGAGCTTTGTATAGGCGTAATGCCCTTCTTTTCTGCCTAACGAGTTTTACATTGGGATCAATATTGAGCCAATGTACTATAATGCTAGTCGGTATTCCGGGCATGTCCTCATGTGACCATGCAAAGACATCAATGTGTTCTCGGAGAACAGTAACAATTTGCTCGTCAGATCCAGGCTCATACTAGTTTTGACTTTGACTGTCTTTGAGGGATCATCAGTAACCTGAAACTTTGTCCATCTAGAACTTGTTGGGCATGTTCCTCTCGTAGACATGTCAAATATGGCAAGGAGAAACCGCGTCTTTAGAGCTAGTCGTCTATCAAGGTATATCGAGCTGCCTGTCTTTGTATGTTTCTGGCCTGGACCCTGTCATCTAGCATACAATATATATAAGTGATATGATGACAAAAAAGATATAATCATAAATGAAGTCTACTCACAACCAAGCCTCGCGAGAGTATTTAACAACACACAACCACCAAACCGAATCAACCCAATCAAGATTTTGAAACATTCATCAATATCCTACCATACACCAATTTCTATGCTCAATCACATAGACATTACGCATCAACCCTAAATCAGCCCACATATAGACACTAGGCCTAAATCCCATCTAATCCCATCATTCAACTCAAATCACATGACTTAGGCCTCTAATGCATAGTTCTCATTCATAAACCATTCTATTAATCAAAAATACTGATTTTCAATTCCTTAGGCATAAACATGCCCAAATTGGGTCACTTGATTACAAGTAGGCCTAACCCATGATATGGTCACAACCACCAAATCAGTAGCGTAATCAACCCTAATCATGCTTAATTAAACATAAGTTGCATCAATTCAATGATTCTAGGCCAAAAGCATCAAAAGCCCTAAAATATGAAAATCTTCATACTTAGGTCATATTGTCGATTTACACTAGGTCACCATGTTCAGCCATGTATATCACTGATTTTGCATCATGGGTTCATCAACAATGGCAACTAGGTCAACATAGTTGACATGCAAGCTATTTAGAAAGGTTTAAGTTCATATTCTAAATTTGGGTCTAATACAGGCAACCCTACCAATTCTTCATTTAATATTCCGTTCAGATGTATTAATCTACCAACAGAAATATGTAATCACAAAATCAACCGTACAGATTCAATTATGTGAAGAAAAAAACCTTTTGTCCGAATATCAGCCCAATCCAACGGTGGACCGAAAAGATAACTATCTTTGATGAACAAGTCTCTAATCAGACAATTTCTCCTTTCCTGCTGCAAATACTCAAGCTCAGATGACTATATCACACAACATACTTAACACATAAACATCTCCACCATTCATAATGCAGAAATATCAGTTTTAAAATACATACCCTAATTTGATATCCATCCATCGGTATATTGAGGAGATCTATAAGTTTGAGAGAAACGGCGCGAGAAATCCAGACTTTCCAATCAGCTTCGTTGGAGAGGTTATAGATCTTAGACGAAACCTCTAATCAAGATCTCCACCGTTCAGAATGCAGAAATATCAGTTTTAAACTACAGGCCCAGATTTGATATCCATCAACGGTAGATTGAGTAGATCTATAAGTTTGAGCGAAACGGCACGAGAAATCCAGACTATTCCGACCGGCTTAGTTTGAGAGGTTAGATATCTTAGAAGAAACCTCAAATCAAGATCTCCACCGTTCAGATTGGAGAACCATAAGCTACGAACTTGCTGACAAAATTTGAGCTTAATCTGACCATTTAGTCTGATGATCCAGCTCTTTGATGAAAACGTCGCAGAGATTTTCCTCCTGCAACTCCCTCTTTCTTTCTCTTCTTCTTTCCTTTCTCTTCTTTTCTTTTATTTTTTATTCCTTTGTCTCCACTTTCTAGTACATTCTTAGATTCCCTTCACTCACCTCACTTTCTAGTACATTCTTAGATTCCCTCCACTCACCTCACTTTCTAGCACATTCTTGGATAAGAGAAGTGGGCATGGGATGCTTGTCCACTTTAATGCACCAACCTTCACATGTGTTAGTCTCATACTACCCATACCAACCACATGTAGTTTAACCAATCTCATGCTTTCATGTATTTTAAATGTCCAATCCATTTAATGCACCAAATCTTCATTCTCATTTATCCTTTTATTCAATCAATCCTAACCCATATCAATTCATGGTTTAATGGACCCATGCATAAATAATAACATATGCATTATACTTTAATTTAACATGACCCATATACAATTTATAATACACATATTTATATACATTATGAAGCATCAACTATACAAACATTAAACAACCATCAAACAAATACCAACCATATCAAGGCGACACATAGAGTTTGGGCAAAGTGCAATTAGGTTATGGGCTAGATAAAATAATTTTTGGGGCGTCACATCACGCCCACCTTAGAATGAACTTCGTCCTCGAAGTTTTATGGTTATGAAATTACCTAAGCCCATGAACTCGGCAAAGTGCTCCATCATGTAGTCCTCGCGCTCCCAAGTAACCTGCTCCTCGCCATGGAACTGTCATCTCACCTTAACCATCGGAATCTCGCAGTTACGGACCTTTCGGTCAAGTATCTGAATAGGTTCATCATAAGTCTCATCCTGCCTTAGTTCAATGTTCCTCCAGTCCAAGACTTGATCAAAATCACTCTTGTACACTCTCAGCATTGACACATGAAAGACATTATGGACTGCTGCTAACTGAGGTGGCAAGGCTTATCGGTAAGCGACGGGGCCAATTCGTTCTAAAACCTCGAACGGCCTAATAAATCTCGGAGCGAGCTTGCCTTTTATCCCAAATCTAGTTTGGCCCTTCTGAGGTGAAACCACCTCGAACTCTACGGTCTTCCGCTTGACATCAGTGTAACTCTTCTGCCTGTCTTGGGCTACCTTCATATTATGCTTGATCCTCTTAATCTTCTCTGTGTGTTCTTGTACAAACTCTGGTCCCATCACTGCAACATCCCCTACTTCCGTCCAACAGATCGGAGATCTACAGGGTCGACCATACAATGCCTCAAAGGGAGCCATGCCAATGCTGGACTGATAGTTGTTGTTGTACGCGAACTCACACAGATGTATGTACTCCTCCGAGTCACCACTAGACTCAAGGACACAAGCTCGAAGCATATCCTCTAAAATCGATATCAACCTCTCAGACTGGCCATCCGTCTAGGGGTGAAAAGCGGTACTGAGATCTAGTCTAGTGCCGAGCTGCCTCTGCAACCCCTGCCAGAATACCGATGTAAACCTCGAATCCCTATCTGACATAATTGAGACTGGCACTCCATGTAATCTGACTATTTCTCGCATATAGAGTCTGCTCAGCTTGTCCATAGAATCCCTAGTTTTCACCGGTAGAAAGTGAGCGGACTTGGTCAAGCGATCAATGATAACCCAAATGGCATTATGTCTCCTCGGGGTGTTGGGTAATCCCACAACAAATTCCATAGTGACATGCACCCACTTTCACTCAGGAATGGCAAGCGGTTGCATCTGCCCTCCAGGCCTCTGATGCTCAGCTTTAACTCGCTGACAGATCTCACACCTCTCAATGAACTGAGCTATCTCTCTCTTCATTTCAGGCCACCAATACATTCTTTTCATATCATGATACATATTGGTTCCGTCAGGATGAATAGCATAATGAGATCTGTGAGCCTCTTGGAGAACACTCTGTCTGAGTCGTGGATCTGCGGGAACCCATAAACGTCCCCTAAATCTCAAGGCACCATCAGATGACAAGTGCCAATCAGTAAAATCACTGCTCTCAGCCCAAGACTTGTACATCACATAATCAACGTCAAGTCTCTGTTGGTCAATCACCTCCTGGACTTGTGTAGGCTGAGCTCTCATTTGAGCACATATCACAATCTGATCTGAAGGGGTAGCACATATACTCATAACCGTAGCCGCCTCAAGTAGTCTACACTCATGAGACATCTGGCGTGCTACCATAACTGTCTCTACCCGCTTCCTGCTCAACGCATCAGCCACTACATTGGCTTTACTTGGGTGGTATTCCAATGTAAAATCATAGTCTTTGAGGAGCTCTAACCACCTTCTCTGCCTCATGTTCAATTCTTTCTGAGAAAACAAGTACTTGAGGCTCTTATGGTCAGAATACAGAGTGAATCTCTCGCCATAGAGATAATGCCTCCAAATCTTCAAAGCAAAAACCACTGCGGCCAGTTCTAAGTCATGAACAGGGTAGTTCTTTTCATGCACCTTCAACTGCCTCGATGCATAAGCAATGACCCTATCCTTCTGCATCAACACGCAACCCAAGCCGATGCGAGAGGCATCGGTATAGATAACCAACTCCTGATCAGGCTCTGGCAAAATCAACACTGGCGTAGATGTCAATCTTTTCTTCAGCTCTAAAAAGGCATTCTCACACTCCTCGGTCCATACAAAGGACACATCTTTCTGGGTGAGCCTAGTCATAGGCGTAGCTATCTTGGAGAATCCTTGAACGAATCTCCTATAGTAACCAGCTAACCCAAGAAAGCTTTTGATCTCGGTCACTGTGGTAGGCCTAGGCCAACTGATGATGGCTTCAACCTTAGACGGATCAACTGAAATCCCCTCAGAACTCACCACATGACCTAAGAACTTCACTTCGGTGATCCAAAACTCGCACTTGCTCAGCTATGCATATAGCCTATGCTCTCTCAGAGTTTGCAAGGTCACTCTAAGGTGTTCCTCATGCTCAGCCCGAGTCTTGGAATACACCAATATGTCATTAATGAAGACGATGAAAAACTTATCCAGATACTACCTAAAGACCCTCTGCATTAGGTCCATGAACATCGCCGGTGCATTAGTTATACCAAATGGCATCACAAGGAACTCATAATGTCCATAGCGGGTTCTGAATGTTGTCTTAGGCACATCCTCCTCCCTGATCCTCAGCTGATGATACCCGGAGCGCAAATCAATCTTCGAAAAGTACCTCGCTCTCCTCAACTGATCAAACAAGTCATCAATCCTTGGGAGAGGATATTTGTTCTTGATGGTCGCCCTGTTC
The DNA here is from genome assembly GCA_035771175.1 of Paratinospora sagittata. Taxonomy (NCBI): domain Eukaryota; kingdom Viridiplantae; phylum Streptophyta; class Magnoliopsida; order Ranunculales; family Menispermaceae; genus Paratinospora; species Paratinospora sagittata. The sequence goes on from CM069598.1 coordinate 18,130,912, forward strand.
AATTGGCGATAGTCGACGCACAACTGCAAGCTCTCATCTTTCTTTTTCACAAAAAGAACTGGAGCTCCCCAGGGTGACACGCTCGGGCAAATAAAGCCCTTAGCCAATAACTCCTCGAGCTGTTTCTACAACTCTCTCAACTCGGTTGGCGCCATTCTATATGGTGCCATGGAGATAGGTTTCGTGCCAGGGACTAGTTCAATAATGAAATCGATCTCTCGCTTCGGTGGTAATCCTAGAAGATCCGCAGGGAACACATCTGGAAAGTCCCTAACAATGGCAATATCCTCAAGTATCACCTCACTAGTCTCTTCCTCATCAGGCACTAACCCAGCCAAAATCTCCCTATCTCCATCAGTCACAAATCTACCCCTTGTGACTGTCTGGTCTGAAGCTCTACCCTGTAGTGTAAACACTGGGTGTCTGGGGATCTGAAAAATGATTCTCTTCGCGAAACAGTCAACAACTGCATGATAAGCCGCGAGCCAATCCATCCCTAGAATTACATCAAACTCTAAAAACTCTAGGACTCGAAAGTCAATAGGCATCTCAACATCACCGATCTGAACCACACACTGGCTACAGATCATGTTCGGGTAGATCCTCTCCCCAGCTACAGTACTCACCACTAACCATGTACTGGCCCTAATGGGAGTCAAATGCAAACTATCTACCATACATCCAGATATGAATGATAATGTAGACCCAGCATCAAATAATACATGCATAGAAGTACCACAAATAATAAGAGTACCTTCCACCAAAGTCCTGGATGCTGTCGGGTCTGGCTCAGTAGCTGCCTTCGTTGTCTCTCTGGCACTGGGCTGCTGCACAAATCCCTGAGCTCTCTGAAAATTTGGACACTCGAACTTCCTATGCCCAGCCTGCCCACATTGAAAACATAAGAACGGAGCCCTGGGCGCAAATGACCCAGTCTGAGATGTCGTCACATAACTTCCTCAGCCTCTACCTCTGCCTCGGCCAGCAGTCTGTGGGAATGGGGGTCTCGGTGCACTCAATGCCTGAATAGGAATCGAGACAGGAGAGGAAACCATTGGTGAGGCCATCATACAAGTCTGAACCTGGGATGCCTTACTCTGCACCATCAGACTGTGTTCTTCCAAAAAAATTTATCTTCCTTTCCCATCTTCCCTTCTTCCACGGAGTCTGGAACTGTCCCCCAGACTCTGCTTGTGAAGTCGGTTCACCTGGAGCTGCTCGTGTAGACATACCATCAACCCGCTCAGCCAACTCATATTGTTTGGCCCTCTGGACCACTGTGGTAAAATTAATCCTTTTCGTCACAGACAAGGCCTGTCGGATCGCAGGCCTTAGGTTCAAAGAAACCTCATAATCTTATCACTCGACGTCTGAACTAACCCAGGGGCATAAACTGCGAGTTGCCTAAACCTGAGCTCGTACTCCCTGACTGACATGGTGCCCTGTGCGAGATTCAAAAACTCGAGTTGCTTGGCCTGTCTCACAGTCTCTGGAACGTAAGCTTGTAAGAACAACCATTTGAAGGTGTCCCAACTCTTCACTGCCCCCTGTGTATCCAACACTGAAAGCCACCAGTCCTCTGCATCACTCTCCAGTGTGTGAGCAGCACATAGGACCTGAGACTCCTCATCAAGCTCTAAGGAGCGACTGATCTTCTCGACATTCTTCAGCCAATCTTCGGCCTTCTTCAAGTCAACCCCACCAGTGAATTCCTTAGGTTTTAGCTTCATGAATTTCTCTAGCAGTTTGATCCGCCGATCAGTGGGGTTCTTCACAACAATAGGAGCAGGTGTAGGCATAGGCTGAGGTACAGCCATTTGAGGTCATGCTGCCCCTGTAGCTCCACTAGCCTCGGCCACACTAGTGCCCGCCTCCTGAGGTATTGTTTGAGGTGACTGCCGAGCAATAGCCTCAACCTGCTGCACTAACGCCTGTATCTGTGAAGTCTGGGCTGCCATCAAGCGGCCCTATGCCTGAATAATCTCTTTCATCCTTCCCATCCGGCCATCAACGGATGGTCCTGTGTGTGGCTGTCCCAATCTCTCGCTCCTCCTCATGACACTGAGAAGTAGAAATACGAGCAATCATCACACATTAAAGAATTTAAAACGTTAACAAAGCCTCATAACTACCCATATCATATAATACACACAGAAAATATGATAGTAAGGCTTTTAAGTTAGCTCCTTTAAGCTTTTTAATCATCTAAATCTCTCACCCGATTCCTAGGTCAAAGTCATCTAAGTCCAATACATAGACCAAACCTAGTATTCGTCTTCCTGACTAGTCTTCGAACTCATGTGCCTGACCTTAGCATTACAGTGCTTAGAGATCCTTTGTTGATATGAGGTGAGCTTGAGTTGCGCCTGTTTTCTCTTTTCCTCCAGCAAGTCCAAGTCGGTAGTCAGTGTTTTTGAATTGTTGAACTCATCGAAATATGTCATTCTCAAGGTCGGTATGTCAATCTTCACTGGAAAAACCGCCTCCATCCCGAAGGCTAAGGAGAAAAATGTTTCCCCTTTTGCTGTTTGGGATGTAGTGCGGTATGACCAAAGGACTTGTGGTGTGGCGACCCCGCACCCCAAACCACCTACCCCGCAGGGAATGGCGTGTGGAATGCCGGGGTGGGACACCCAGCGTAGGCATCTCCGACCACTCCTCAACTCCCGTGAGGTGGTTGAGACTCTACGAGCCTTATCTCAAATAACGACACAATATCAAAAGGTACTAAACAAAACTACCCACCGTATTAATCATCAAAGACAAGATATAATCCATAAAAATGAACCATAAATAAAATCATAATCCCTACAGTCCAATAAAATTGACATACACATAAAGTCCAAAATTGTTGGTACAAATAAAAATCGTTATATGCCCACATGGTCTATCTAACAAGTCCCAACTCACCCATACTACAATGTGGTAAGTGTTATAATTACATAATCCAAAATATAATACTTCATAATTTAAAACGCAGTTCAATCAAAATGTCTCTCAACTTACATCGAGGCCGTCGATTCTCTCGCAGGCAAGGCCCTCAAGATATGACTACTCCTTTGCCCTTATTCGGGACAGAAGGACCTGAAAGAGAAAAATGAGGGTAAGCCAACGCTGCCCAGTGAATAGAATTCATATATGCTATCAATACTCATCAATGAATATCATGTATGCATGTCAATGTGTAGCATGATTAAAAGCTCATAACATATAGATATCAAACATTTATAATAAGTTCGATGCAAGTAAAAGCTAATCAATTTGGATCCACATTCCGCATGCATTGGGTTACTAGTACACGTCTATTTCACCGTACCGTTGACCCCAATCATTTCCTTTCCTAAAACCCTCCTATGACAAGGTTAAGTCCCCCTATTAGCCAGATAGATGGGCCCAACCAAAGTCATAAGGTTTTCTCAAATCAATGCATCATTCAAAACATTAGAACACATTCATGCTTTCAACATATAATATATATAAGTGATATGATGACACAAAAGATATAATCAGAAATAAAGTCTACTCACAACCAAGTCTCGCGAGAGTATTTAACTACACACGACCACCAAACTGAATCAACCCAATCAAGATCCTGAAACATTCATCAATATCCTACCATACATTAATTTCTATGCTCAATCACATAGACATTACATATCAATCCTAAATCAGCCCACATATAGACAATAGGCCTAAATCCCATCTAATCCCATCATTCAACTCAAATCACATGACTTAGGCCTCTAATGCATAGTTCTCATTCATAAACCATTCTATTAATAAAAAATATTGATTTTCAATTCCTTAGGCATAAACATGCCCAAATTGGGTCACTTGATTACAAGTAGGCCTAACCCATGATATGGTCACAACCACCAAATCAATAGCGTAATCAACCCTAATCATGCTTAATTAAACATAAGTTGCATCAATTCAATGATTCTAGGCCAAAAGCATCAAAAGCCCTAAAATATAAAATTTTCCATACTTAGGTCATATTGTCGATTTACACTGGGTCACCATGTTCAGCCATGTATATCACTGATTTTGCATCATGGGTTCATCAACAATGGCAACTAGGTCAACATAGTTGACATGCAAGCTATTTGGAAAGGTCTAAGTTCATATTCTAAATTTGGGTCTAATACAAGCAACCCTACCAATTCTTCATTTAATATTTCGTTCAGATGTATCAATCTACGAACAGAAATATGTAATTACAAAATCAACCGTACAGATTGAATCATGTGAAGAAACAAACCTTTTGTCCAAATATCAGCCCAATCCAACGGTGGACCGAAAAGATAACATTCTTGGATTCCCTCAACTCACCTCACTTTCTAGCACATTCTTGGATAAGAGAAGTGCGCATGGAACACTTGTCCACTTTTATGCACAAACCTTCACCTGTGTTGGTCTCATACTACCCATACCAACCACATGTACTTTAATCAATCTCATGCTTCCTTGTATTTTAAATGTCCAATCCATTTAATATACCAAATCTTCATTCTCATTTATCATTTTATTCAATCAATCCTAACCAATATCAATTCATGGTTTAATGGACCCATGCATAAATAATAACATATACATTATACTTTAATTTAACATGACCCATATACAATTTATAATACACATATTTATATACATTATCAAACATCAACTATACAAACATTAAACAACCATCAAACAAGCACCAAAAATATCAAGGCAACGCATAGAGTTTGGGCAAAGTGCAATTTCGTTATGGGCTAGAGAGAAAATGTCGAATGCCGAGCTCTTCATAAAATTGCTTGAACTTGGAATTATCAAACAGTTTGCCATTGTCAAAAATGATGGCGTACAAGACCCCAAATCTGCATATAATAGATTGTCATATAAAACGTGTGGTCTTTTGCTCAGTAATGGTGGCGAGCGGTTCAGCTTCTGCCCATTTGGTGAGGTAGTTTACAGCTACAATCGTGAAATTAACCTACATTTTGTTGTTCGGTAGGGGATCTATCAGATCTACTTCCCACTGAGTGAAAGGCCACAGGCTTTGGATTGCTTAATAGTTCTCGGCTAGAGCCCGGATGTTGATTCCGTGTCGCTGACAACTGTCACACTTCCTAATTGTGCGGAGAGAATCCTTATGGATAGTTGGCCAATAATAGCCTTGTCGAAGTATCTTGTATGCTAGGGTCTTCCCACCGAAGTGATTGCCACATATTCCTGTATGAACCTCATCTACGACTTGTTGGGCATGTTCCTCTCGTAGACATGTCAAATATGGATAGGAGAAATCGCGTCTTTAGAGCTAGTCGTCTATCAAGGTATATCGAGCTGCCTGTCTTTGTATTTTTCTGGCCTGGACCCTGTCATCTAGCAGTTCACCATTGCATATGTATCTTTCGATGGGGTCCATCCAAGAAATATTATGAACTATGGTACCGACCAGGTTGGAAGTGCCTAACTAGGTCGATGTTCCAATACTTCTTGTTAGCAAGAATGCCACTGGGACATGTATCATAAGCTCTGCCTCAGAAGAAGAGGCAAGCTTGGATAGTGCATCAACTAAAATGTTTTCGGCTCGAGGTATCTGAGTTACCTCGTAGGATTTGAAGTTCCCTAACAAGGTCAGTGCCTCTTTCAAGTATGTCTGCATTCTGTCCTCCTTCGTATAGTACTCAGATGTAATCTGACCAGCTACCAACTGGGAGTTACAGTAAATGGACAATGTGTTTACCCTCCAACTTTGAATGAGTCTTAGGCTGGCTAGCAGTGCCTCATACCCCGCTTCGTTGTTAGATGCCAAGAAACGAAAATGAAGGGCACAGAGGTGCTTCTCATCGGTGGGGGAGATCTATACAATGCCTGCCCCACAGCCTTACTTGGAGGAAGAATAATCGATAAAGAGCTTCTATTTTTCTTCGGTATCCTTCTTGGTAGGTCGACTTGCTTGTGGCAGTTTGGATAAGAAATCAGCTAATGCTTGACCCTTTATCGTCGTTTGTGACCGATACTCGATGTCAAACTCGCTCAGCTCAATGGCCCACTTGGTCAACCGCTCAGACGTATCTGGTGTAGTAGATGGCCCTTTGTACCCCTTGATCTTCCCGGACAAAGGCTGATCTGATGACAGATTTAGAAACAGCTAGGTAAAGGAAGAGTTGTTTTCCTGGGACTGGCTTGGATAAAATGAGGGCTTTTCTTAGGTAGTCCTTCAATTCTTGGAAAGCTTGCTCACATTCCTGAGTCCATTCTACCTTTTTCTTCTTGATTAGCTTAAAAAATGAAAGACACCGATCTGTGGACTTTAAGATAAACCTGTGTAGAGTTGTTAAGCATCCCCATAAGTCTCTGCACTTCTTTCACCATCCGAGGTATTTTCATGTCAATCATGGCCTTAATTTTTTTCGGGTTTTCCTTGATCCCCCTCTGGTTTATGAGGAAACCTAGGAACATACTCGGACTCACGCCAAAACTGCACTTAGCGGGATTTAGCATCATGTTGTACTTTCTCAGAATGTTGAAGACTTCCACCAAGTCGGTAAGATGACCTGCCCCATTGACACATTTTACCAGCATGTCATCGACATAGACTTCCATGTTAACCCCGATATTTTCTGCAAATATCTTGTTGGCCAACCTCTGGTAGGTTGCTCCCATATTCTTCTGCCCGAAGGGCATAACCTAATAACAATACAGACCTTTGTTTGTGATGAAAGTTGTCTTCTCATCGTCTCTAGAACTCATTACTATCTGGTTATAACCTGAGAAGGCATCCATGAAGCTCGACAGCTCATGGCCTGTCGTCGCGTCAACAAGTTGATCTATACGGGGCAAAGGGAAATTATCCTTTGGGCAAGCCTTGTTGAAGTCCGTGAATTCTACGCATGTCCCCCACTTCCCATTGGGTTTCTTGACCATGACTACATTGGCCAACCAGTCCAAGTAGAGTACTTCCCTGATGAACCCTACTGCCAAAAGCTTGTTGACTTCCTCTTGTAAGCCTTGAGCTTTGTATAGGCGTAATGCCCTTCTTCTCTGCCTAACGAGTTTTACATTGGGATCAATATTGAGCCAATGTACTATAATGCTAGTCGGTATTCCGGGCATGTCCTCATGTGACCATGCAAAGGCATCAATGTGTTCTCGGAGAACAGTAACAATTTGCTCCGTCAGATCCAGGCTCATACTAGTTTTGACTGCCTTTGAGGGATCATCAGTAACCTGAAACTTTGTCCATCTAGGACTTGTTGGGCATGTTCCTCTCGTAGACATGTCAAATATGGCAAGGAGAAACCGCGTCTTTAGAGCTAGTCGTCTATCAAGGTATATCGAGCTGCCTGTCTTTGTATTTTTCTGGCCTGGACCCTGTCATCTATCATACAATATATATAAGTGATATGATGACATAAAAGATATAATCATAAATGAAGTCTACTCACAACCAAGCCTTGCGAGAGTATTTAACAACACACAACCACCAAACCGAATCAACCCAATCAAGATTTTGAAACATTCATCAATATCCTACCATACAACAATTTTTATGCTCAATCACATAAACATTATACATCAACCCTAAATCAGCCCACATATAGACAATAGGCCTAAATCCCATCTAATCCCATCATTCAACTCAAATCACATGACTTAGGCCTCTAATGCATAGTTCTCATTCATAAACCATTCTATTAATCAAAAATACTGATTTTCAATTTCTTAGGCATAAACATGCCCAAATTGGGTCACTTGATTACAAGTAGGCCTAACCCATGATATGGTCACAACCACCAAATCAGTAGAGTAATCAACCCTAATCATGCTTAATTAAACATAAGTTGCATCAATTCAATGATTCTAAGCCAAAAGCATCAAAAGCCCTAAAATATGAAAATTTTCATACTTAGGCCATATTGTCGATTTACACTAGGTCACCATGTTCAGCCATGTATATCACTGATTTTGCATCATGGGTTCATCAACAATGGCAACTAGGTCAACATAGTTGACATGCAAGCTATTTGGAAAGGTTTAAGTTCATATTCTAAATTTGGGTCTAATACAAGCAACCCTACCAATTCTTCATTTAATATTCCGTTCAGATGTATCAATCTACCAACGAAAATATGTAATCACAAAATGAACCGTACAGATTGAATTATGTGAAGAAAAAAACCTTTCGTCCAAATATCAGCTCAATCCAACGGTGGACCAAAAAGATAACTATCTTTGATGAACAAGTCTCTAATCAGACAATTTCTCCTTTAATGCTGCAAATACTCAAGCTCAGATGACTATATCACACAACATACTTTACACATAAACATCTTCACCGTTCATAATGCAAAAATATCATTTGTAAACTACATACCCTAATTTGATATCCATCCAACGGTATATTGAGGAGATCTATAAGTTTGAGAGAAACGGCGCGAGAAATCCAGATTTTCCATCAGCTTCGTTGGAGAGGTTATATCTCTTAGACGAAACCAGTAATCAAGATCTCCACCGTTCAGAATACAGAAATATCAGTTTTAAACTACAGGCCCAAATTTGATATACATCCAACGGTAGATTGAGGAGATCTATAAGTTTGAGCAAAACGGCACGAGAAATCCAGTCATGAACTTGAAAGATTTGGGAAAATAATCTCTCATTCTACTCTTGTACAACACTTTCTTAATAGTTTTCCTAAAAAATGGAAATACAAAGTAGAATTTCTAAAAGAGTTTTCAAATCCATTTGAAATTAGTTTTCAAGAAATTGACTATATTATAAGTGGGTTAGAAACAACATTTGAGAAAGAGGACATGCTTGCAAATTTGCCAAGCAGAAACAGAAGTGAGATTGATGATGAGGAAGATCCTACGATGATGAGTCAACAATCTTCTACAAGCACAGCACGGACCCTTCTACAAAATAAAAGATCCTTTGGTGAAATCACGAGAAGGAAATCAGTATGGAGAATGAATATCATGAAATATCTCAGCTCCTTCAGCAAAAGGCAAAGTGCACAAATCGAAGACTTTGCAATACCTTGAGGTAAAAGCCAAAATTTTGTGCAAGGGTATAAAACTCACTCTAGTACTGCTATTATTATCTGAATACATTTACCAGTGATTATTGAAATCGAATGATAATTTTTTTGATCATGTAATGCCTGAAACGTTCAAATACTCTGTTCACATGATCAAAATATTGATGATTGGTCGATGGAATTTAATTGTTAATACTGATTATTCGTCCACAAGATATTTGAGAATGATTAGTTGTATCTGATTAAAAGCAGTGCATAAATGTTCATGAGGACATAGTGTTTAAGGATGCTACTATCGCATTGAGTAGGACGCTCACTGCACAAGTAGGACACTCATAGCTTATAAGGATACTAGTTTGCTCGAAGGCATTAGTTGTTCAAGGACGCTTGTGTAATACGCTAGTTTAGCCCGACCTTGAAAGTTGTCTCGGCAGTCTGGTCGTCACAACCGTCCACTTCTAGCTTCCATCATCGAAATGCAGCAGATAATCTTTCAGGCTTTCTCTTTGTTTTTGTCAAATTGCGAGTATGTTATTCACTGGTCATTTTCTTTCTTTCTTACCAGCAAAGTGCTTCATGAACTTGTGCGCTAGTTGCCTGAAAGAATGGATAGATCTAGGCTTCAATCTTCAATACCACTTCTTAGCCAAACCACCCAGAGTGATTTGAAAACCCTTGCACATTGTGGCATCGTTGTACCCCTTGAACTCCATCCACAATTTGAAGTTCTCAATGTGTTCCCTTAGATCTCTTTTGCTTTTGTATGTTCAGATTTCAACAGTCTTGACATTTTTAGGCAAGGGTGTTCAGAGGATCTCCCTCGTAAAAGGTGAGGGAAAGTCCTTGTACTCCTCATAACACCGAGCTTGATCTCGGCTGGGTATGACTGTTCTTGATCTAGATAAGGAAGGTACTGACCTCCTGGACACCGACCTATTTCTGTTGAGTGCAAACCGCAAACGTACGGTGTCAAGTTATAATATAAAACTGATGATATATCGGATTGTCGTCTTCTAAGTTTGATACTCACACTAAATATCGTTTCACTAACCCTAACTTTATTTAGAAAATCAAATTCGATTGATTAAGTGAAATAAATAATTAATTAAATAACTAGAAAGTAAACTAAAGTAATGCAATGTAAATAGATAGAAAATCCTCTAGAATGGTCTAGAGGTTCAATTTCTCCTCACTATCAACTATGCATGAATATGGGATTATCATCAACTCAATTTCCTTGTTTATAAGTCGAAAACCCTAACGTTACTAACTCTCTCTCTCGAGCACCAGTTAAAACATGCTATTAGAATTCTAGGTTTAACTCTTTCGATGAAAACCCAAAACGCTAATAACTTATTAAGATATATGGTTCTCCTCAATAACTTCAAGGTATATTTCGATCTCCTCTCGGTCTCACAATCACCCAGGTTATATCTTCCTTGTTCCAACCCAAAATACCCTCTCAAGCACCTATTTCAAGTCTAGAATCATCCACTCCTTGGCCAAGGGATTAAAAGCATTACACCCAAAAAAACATAAACAAACTAGAAACTTTATTGACAATAATCAAAACAATAAAATCTAAAGCATAGTATCGAGTTTGGATTAATTTACACCTCTAGATAGAGGATTTAGTTCATGAATAAAGACATGAAAGCATGAAATAATATGATGAACATGAATCTAAAACAAGAAAAAACAAGTAGAAGGAAGGGAAAGTGTTGGGGATTCTTCAATGATCTTCAATCTTGTTCTTTTCTGCTTCAAAGTCTAGTCGTCTTCCTTGCTCTTCACAATATTTCATCCTCTTTTCCTCTTCATAATGTTCTATTTATATTCACAAGTCCATAGAAACAAACCGCGTCCAATTTGGAGTTGAATTGAGGAAGTTCTCGCCAAAATACCTGGAATTAGAAAGTTTCCAAAATTGTCTCGAACCCGACGCCGTGGCGGCTCCCACTTGCTGGATTTTTGTACATCTTCTGCTTGTGGACTTAGCCAATTTTCCATCTTTTGCCTTGGTTGCTCCATGTATCTTCATTCAAACTTTTATGCAACTTGTTTCCAACTTCCAAGTCCACTTTAGGTCTATCAAACCACCTTCAAAACAACCCAAATCAAGTGAGTACCATGCTTTAATAATCTCATGAACCAACCTATAAAAATCAAAACTTAAATAATGTCAAAATATCAAAACTTGACTAAACTATCAAATAACCTAAATAATGATAAACTAACCTAATATATGAACTAAATACCATAAAACACACCTAAAACATTTTCCAAAACATATACTAAATACCTACTTATCAGTTTCTGTCGGTTCTTTCGTTGTCAAACCTTTTTTATGGCATCGACCTGTCTGCTCTGGCAGATGATGACCTGGGACACTCGGAAATCAAGTTTAGACCTTGTTTTCTATTAAGAGAGTGACGTAAGTCTCCTATGGGGAATGATCTGGGGTTGGAGCTCGGTAGGTGATGGCTACGCACCGACTTCTGTCACGATGTGACGCTCGAGCACCAAATCGCCTCTTCCTTCTGAGGTCGCAAGTCGGGGTTGCTTGGATAGGGAGTACTTCCTTTAATATTCGTTGTTGCATCTGATGTTTCTCCAAAACCATCTGGGACATCTTCTCCAGGTTTTTCTCGATGGCGGTGAGTCTGGTTTTTTGTTTATTAGTAGAAGATTTTTCTGACTTCTTTGGTGGCCTTTCCCTCTTCTTATCCTAAGGGACCACCGATTTGGCGGCTGGTTCTAGTTCTATTGGGATTTTTGCATCTTGACTCATTTCAAAAGAACTGTTTACGGCTTATAGTGTCTTGTCCCCACAGACGGCCCAAATGTTGGTGCAACCGGTGTGGTGTCGGCGAAAGACCCTTTGATGCCTAAGTCAGTTCAAAGCTCGTAGAAGAGTAGAAGAATAATATAGCTGGATTGTGTAGAGCTGAATTGTGTAGAGAATCACGTACCTTCCCCCTTAGGGGTGACAGGTTTTTTATAGAGTTTGGTATTTGGCCTTGTGGTATGGTTGTAGTCAAACTAGGAATACCGAGAAGTATTTCGGTCGGATTAGGAAAGTTTCAGTATTCATCCTATTCGAATTATGAGGGATTTAGTTCTTTCCTAGTCGAACTGAAAGAGCTGAGTAGCCTTCTAGTAGGACTCGAGAGGTCGGATAGTCCTTATCATGGTCGGACTAGTAGAGAATCCCGAGTTTGTCGCAATAAATCTTGCACGGTCGTTATTCGCTAGTTCGACAGATTTTTCACCTTGGTCGGTAGGACCGACCAGATCTCGGGTTGTATGCATGGCTGAGTAGATCAATATTTTTCGTTCAAAATAGGTCGGTATGTCTACCTACTCTGTATCACATCCTACTTGGCGAGACTGGCGTGGCTGACGTGTTTATGCTCGATATGTGGTCCAACCAAAGGTATATGAGAAAGTTACAGTTTCTTACTTGTTTTCTCTATTGATCATGATTTGTTCATGATCTTACTTATTTGATTGCTTGTGTACAAGTAATTCTTAGTTTTCAATTTGTTCAATTGTACACTATATGCATGATTTGTAACACTAAGCATGATAATCTACGTATATATGCATGTATTTGAATTCATGAAATAAATTTCGAAATGGAGGTGACTGTGACATTACTGATGTAATGTGCTCGGACACGGATAAGTATTTTATAACTCATTTTTCAGGAAAAGTACGTGTTGGTTCGACCTGAGTGTGTTCTAGGTATGGGGTCATGCCTATGTAAAGTAAAATGAGTATATGAGATAGGTTAGAGGTAAAAATAAAAAATAAAAAAAATTGGAGAAATAGGAAATCCTTTGCAGGGCGTCCCTTATAGCACGAAATGGAATGAAACTTTAACAAATAAATAAATAAATAAATCACAACTATGTCACATGACTACGATAGCTTTTAATATATGTTTAGTCTTACACATAAAATCATTTGTCTATTAATATCTTATGAAATAAATATAGTCTTAGAGAACTACCTATGTAATAAATTCACAATATATATTAAACAAAAAAATTAACTATCAATTTATCCATCTTATCATTCAAAATTTATTTTTATATTTTTACTATATAGTTAAAATTTGTATTACATACACTATTAAAACACTAAAATTAAATATTTTATTACCTCTTTAAGTTCAATACGTAGACTCTGAGAGAAACGATGTGGGACTAAGCAAGGGAAACACACACACACAACACACTCCCATTGCCCTTTTTTTTAACGGTGGGGAAGGGGAAGGGGAAGGAATAGGGGAACACACCTAGTTAGGCTTATATCCTTGGTTCGCGTATCCCTTAAGTTAGGATCCCTTTTGGGTTGAGACTCCTTGGTGTTTGGGTCTAGTTGGTTAAGATATCTGTGAGGTGTGTGTTGGGTTGAGCTTCAATATTCCCTTATTCCTTCTCCTTCCCTACCGTTCAAAAAAGCCAATGGAGATGTGAGTATGAGTGTGTATTTCCCTTACTTAGTCCCACATCGCCTCCTAGAGTCTACCTGGTTAGGCTTATATCCTTGGTTCGCGTCTCCGTTAAGTTAGGATCCCTTTTGGGTTAAGGCTCTTTGGGGTTTGAATCTAGCTGGTTAAGATCTCTGTGAGGTGTGTATTGGGTTGAGCTTCAATATTTTCCTATTCCTTCTCCTTCCCCACCGTTCAAAAAAAAGTCAATGGGCGCGTGTGTGTTCGTGTGTTGTGTGCATGGTTCGAAAATTCTCCGAAATTCGGCGAACTTCTACGAATTATTTCTCTTTTTTTACCATCGAAGTGCGAAATGGATATAAAATAAAAAATACAAAAATTCGCTGAAATAGTTCGATAAAATTCGACAAAATTCGATAAACTCTAATAAAACTTCTATTTTTTAATTCAAAAATGCAAAAAATCGACAAGAAATTCGATAAAATTCAACAAAGTTCGATGAAATTGGACAAAGAAGTAAAAAAATGTTATTTCATTAATAAAAACAAAAAAAATATAAATAATTATGTATTATTTTCAACTTCATCAACCAACATAGCAATATAAATTTTAAAAAATAATTTAATAAGCTAACAAATTATATAGTTTATGGGATATGTTTTACCAAAAAGAGAAGAAAAGAAGCAAAAATAAATAAATAAATAAAGTTAAAATAAAATAAAAACTTAAAAATAAATTAAAAAAGTTTTCAAAGCCATCTTCTTTTAGTTAACTCTTATAAAACAAGATTAAAAAATAATACATTTAAATAATAAACAAATAAATTATGCATTGTGAGATTCAAACTAGCAAAGTATATGGTTGAGAAGCAAGTCACCAAAAAATTAAATATCAAAAAAAGAAAATAAATTAAGACCAAAAGCCACCATTTCAAATTTATCAACCCACTTAATAAGATTGATTTTGTTAGGTCACTTATTGGTATTTTTATGAATTAAAAGTTTTATTTATATTAGTTTTTTAGCTTATACTACAATAAATCTATATATTTAAGCATATATAAAAAAAATTCTCTGAACTTCTCTAATTAGGAATTTTTTACAAAAATTCTCCATGTTAAATTAAACTTTTTCAAATTAATTCCAATTTTCAAGTGACCGAAGTCAAGTTGAAATTGAATTTTTGATCATTGAATGTGCGTTAAACAATGTTAATGTAAAAACACATGTTTCAACCGATTACATTTATACTTTTATATGTGAAAAATATCTATTTATGTTTATTTTCATCATTTCTAATAGTAATTATGCATATTTTAACATCTATATAGAAATTCTTTAAACTTTTCTAAGTTGGCGAATTTTTACAATAATTCTCCAAGACTTCTCAAACTTTTTCGAATTAATTCTAATTTTTAAAGGTCGAAGTGTCGGGCGAAATCGAAGTTTTGAACCTTGGTTGTTTGTGTGTGTGTTTTCCTTATTTAGTCTCACATCGCCTCGCAGAGTCTACTTGGTTAGGCTTATATCATCTGTTTGCTTCTCTCTTACATTAAGATTCTTTTTGGGTTGAGGCTCCTTGATGTTTGGATCTAACTAGTTAGGATATCTGTGACCTATTGTTACGTTAATTTTCAGTATTTCCCTATTCTTTTCTCCTTCCCACCGTTCAAAAAAGAAAAAAAAGTTCAATTGGTGTGAAGCGCGATCCCAGGACTAGTTCTAATTTAAAACACGCCACATGATGTATATAAGTGGCATATATACATATATATGTGCAATATGTTTGATTGAAGGTTTATCTTATACATAAATTGTGATGATTTTTTAAGAAAAGAGATTGTAATAAATAATTATATGAGATCAATAATGTAAAAAAAACAAGTTATAAAGTACCATATTGTAACTTTTAAGTATTCGCTTAGCAAAAAAAAAAAAAAAATCACACCGCTCCCCAACGTCGCCAACGTCGCCGCCCTATACCTCCCTGCTGCGATTTCGATTTCCCCGTTCGCCCAAGCCCCAACCTTCGATTTCGCCATGCCCCCAGCCTCGCTGCCCTAACGACACACCCAGCTTCATCTGCAATTTCGAGTTTTCCGTTTCCCAACGCAACCTGCGATTTCTTCGTTCTCCGCCGGTCGCCACTAACCCCCAACGCCGATTTCTTCAAAGCCAAGGTATTGATTTCTTCGTTCTCTTCTCCATTCTCCAACGTCGATTTCTTTATTTTTTCATGTGGTGTGGTATTTTTTCATTCTCCAATTCTTATCCTGCAAATTCAAGAAATCAACAACGATGCTAATAAGGGGGCTAGAAATAATTCATCAGGTCTTCCAGTAGCTGAGATGGAGCCCAAGATTGTTGTTATCATGGCTGGTGATGAGCAACCCTCCTACTTGGCTTAACCGCTTTCATTTCTTTAATTAATTTCTTCTCTGCCGCCACGGATAATTTGGATCAGAGTAAATGTTCAAATTATGTATAAGAGGAATTGATGATTCTTTTAATTCTGTTATTGATTACTTGATGTGTGTGTGTATATATATATATATCAGATTAATGGTAGGAGCTGATTGTACTACTCTTCTTTTGTTATATATCGTGTGTTATTCTTCATGATTCCTTCTTTTATTTTATTTTATTTTTGTGTGGATTGAATGTGTTTTGAAAAGGTAAAATATTGAGATTTATAGCCGTAAAATTGGCGAAAATAAACCGATCAACCCAAACCGAACAAATTCGGTTCTGTTTGCATATTAGATCGGTTCGGTTCGGTTTCAGAAAATCCAAACTGATTTAAGTTCAGTTCGGTTTTGGTTTTCGGTGAAAACGAAACCGGGGTTTGTCCACCCCTAACATTTAGTGACTTCTTTGCGGCATTTTGAGGAGTGAGAGGTTTTTGGTGGCTTCGTTTGAACACTAACTTTTAGTAACTTCTTCATTATGTTCCATCTTTTTACTCATTTATTGTGAAATTCTTGTGGAACGGATTGATTTTCTTTAGAAACCAGCGTTACCCATGCCTTGATGATTGTAAATTTCAGCTTGTATTGTTTTTTCTTTTTTTTTAAACCTTATATTATTCATGCTTGTAAAAATAAAATAAAAAAACATCACAACTGCTGGATCCAATATCTCCTTTATTGTAGAAATCAACATACTTTTATTAGGCTAATTTGGTTTTGAAGAAGATTAGTGGGCAGTTTAGGAGGTTTTAATTTTTTTTAGGCCCTATCTTCCTCCCTGAACTATTGATCACAATCTTTTAAGGGAATTCCATGAAGGTGGAGGGGAGGGAGAATGTGACACGTTAAACTCAAATGAGTATGAGGAAGCTGTGTAGATGAAGTTCTTTTTTTGGGTTTAGTTCTCTGAGATGGATAAAGGTAAAAGAACCTTCAACATGTCATGTTTTCACTTGTTTATGTAATCATCTATGGGAACCTTTGCTTTGCCCAATTTTTCAGTTGTTATTCTAAAATTTGTTGTGTGAATGTCATTTTGGTGAAGCACTAAAGACGGGTAGTGTGAGGAGTCAGATTCTCTATTTTATTGTCTTATGTTCAATGGGTGGAAATCTAGTTCTTAGCGTTATGTAAATTTTCTAGGGAAGTATATAGTTCAGCCTCTATGTTAGGGTATATTCTAGTATACTTAATACATAGTTTCAGTTCCTTATTTTAGTTTGATCTTTGGACGACTCTCTTCTGTTTGATGGGGCTATACTACTTGACCTGATAATACATATTTCTAAATCTCCACATGATATCAAAATTCAGTTTTAGATTGAAAATAATTAGAAAATCTATGATCTGATTGTATATTCTAATTAACTTATACCAAATGTCCAATTGGAATGTTTGAAAGCATATGTTTTTACATGACTATTTACTTCGCTGCAGGTGTATCAATGACAGGGGTAGTAAGAAAGTTCGTTACTGCATCAGTGTTTATGTGGATGGCTCCAATTGCCGTTTTATATGGTTTTAATCATAATTTATTTCCTGGTAAGCTTCCCTCTGCAAGCATTTGTACCTGTCTCATCTTTGTTCATTTTACTCGTAATTCAAAAAATTAAAAGAGATCCTTTAACATTTTCAAAAAGAGTTCTTAGTTTTCACATCAATCTATGCCTGTTTAAGTCTATGGTTTTGAAAATGATAAGTATATGAATAGAAATGTTTGATAAACTCTGACTCAGCTACATGATATGGTGCTATCCCTGTATATTGAATATTGCGCTGGGTAGCGTCTTGTTCATTAGCTCTTACACATATCTCATGATCAGTTTGATATTATGTATATGCCACAAGTGCTAAACAAAGAGCAAGCTTGAATGGTCTAATAGAATTGCCATTTCTTAAGATGCCTAAACATAGTTTTTTAACTTTCTCACTTTCTGACTGTATTATGATTGTAACTCAGCAATCTTGGATATCTGTTCAATTGCTTGTGTTTTTATATTACATGTCAATTCTTTTTTGTTTCTCTTGCCCAGGTTGTTTTAAAGAACACGGAGCTTGTGTTGTGTTCGATATAGTAATTTTAGTGGTTCTGATTTGATTTTAGTTTAAACATGGTGATGCTTTTTGATGCAAGCGATGATATTATTAGTGTCACTGTTCTACTGAAAAGCCATTGCACTGACATTTTCATATGGTGCCTTGATAATTTATGATACTATTGAACTACTTTTGCTAGCACAAATCCTTTATAACATCTTTACGGCAGCATCATGCTGTTAAATTTGAGCTCACAAATTTTCTGTATGGAGAAAAGTTCATGAGACTGAATCAATAGGCAAAGACAAAGTAAGTACAATGTATTTTCTTGTGTACTACATGAAAAGAGCTGAAATGAAGTTGACTTGGAGGAAATGCTTTCTTTCTCTATTTTGGTTGCCCTTTTACTTTTTTCAGATAAATACCTTAGGGAAGCAACTTCTAATATTTTCCAATGTCTGATTTGCATTTTATTTTGATCATAAACAATTACTTATTGATTATGGATAATAAGAAATTTATTTACCTTCAATTCTTATTTTAAGTGTTTTTTTTCTGTTTGTGCAGGTTCAACTCAGCTGTCTTCCTATTCACTGACTCTTGTGAGTGGATTGCTTGCTGTCCTATCTGTTAATATGGTTATTGCATTCTACATCTATATGGCATTGAAGGAGCCCTCAGCTAAACATGAGCCAGATCCTGGCTTTGTTGCTGACGCCAAAGCAAGTATAAAGCAACCTGCACCAGCTCAGAACGAAGAATCTAATCAAGGCCGTGACAAACAAGAGTAAGAAAATGACCTGCTAGCTTTCCCTAGTTCATGCGGCTTTTATCTTAACAGAAAGTCCTTGAACTTCAAACCATGCGAACTGAACTCAAAACTAATCAGGTTAGTGTGGTGGGCATTGGTGTGTTTACTTGACCTGTGGTTTGGTTTACTTTGACGTGATACACAATGTGCCATATTTTATGGATCGAAGAACTTTAGACATAACTTGTCAAATTAGTTGAAATTCTGTAAGGTTTCTTGTGTTGAAATTAGTATGAATGACTTATTCTTTCTTCTTTTATGAATGTCAGCTCTGTGTCTTACATGCTAAAAAAATATCATAGATGAGACATACATGTTACTTCTTTTTGCCTTTACTGTTAGTATATTCTATCCGCCTTCATTTTTCGGTATTCCTTCTACTCTAGTCAAATTTCATTCCCAAGTACGAAGAGAGTACATAGCATGACATGTAGGCAAATTTGATTGACACATGATAAGCAAGCTATGTGACCATGGCTATTACCCCCACCAAAAACAAGAAAAAAAAAATCCTTACATGTTTTAGTGATGCTATAGAACTGAGTAATCATCTCTCCAGTACCTCTATTTAATATAACTAGCTACTCATGCAATTCATAAAATTCTTTCGGGCTTTCATTGCACATGCATTCCAACAAAAAAGAGGGTGGCATTCTTATTAAACCTTCTCTTCTCTTTATATTTGTTTTTAAAAAAATCTTGGTTCTACTCTTTTTTAGGCTACCTTATTATGTGCTATTCAAGTTGAAGTGCTTAGTGTTTAATTAACTCAATTCAACAAAAATTTTTCCCAACTACGTATAGTCGACTATATGAATCCACTTCCCTTTATTTCGTTGTACTAAGAATTAAGTCAAACTCATATTACAAGTTGTTTTTTTTTCTTAATTATTTATATCATCTTAGCGATGGTCGCCTTCTGCCTTATTATTACTGTTGTGGAGAAAAGCAAAATCTATAAAATTTATTTTCTTTAAGGAAAGATGATAATTTTAGTAGTTGTTTTATTTAACAGTTACTAAAATTGTAATTATTGTTATATGTGTGCATAGCCCTGTATGTCTATATATATGGTGTTCCTCCATTGAGACATTATTAAAAATAAGAAATACTCTCCTCTCTTCTCCCGTGGACGTAGGCCATAGAGTCGAACCACGTTATATTTTGGTATTTTTGTTTTGTTTATTTTACATCATGGTAATAGAGCTTTAGGCTCGTGCAATTGGAAATACGTTTTTTCGGCCATCATCATCGAAATCTTCAATGTTGGCCTTCATCGCCATCGTTGTGTCTGACTTACATCATCTTGTCAGAACCCTATGTTTTCATTGACGTTGTTGCATACCATTTCACCATTGTTGCCCTGGTTCGTGCAACTAGTTCGCATCTCACCATCGTCGCTCTGGTTCGTGCGACTGGTTCATGCTACCCATCTCTCTGGTTTGTCGCTCTGGTTCACATCTCACCATCATTGCTCTGGTTCGTGCGACTGTTCATCACCTTCGTTGCTCCATCGTCACATCTTCGTCTTCGCCATCTTCGTCTTCTGCAACATCTCATCTTCAGTTAACTCCATTCTTCTTCTATTCTTCTTTTTATTTTTATTTTGAGTTTGTAACCTAAAAAATAAAAAGGAAAAAAGAAAAAGAGAAAAAAAAAGGAAAAAAAAAAAAGAAAAAAAGAAAAAAAAAAAGGAAGAAGAAAAATGTCACTTACTTCCGAAACGATGCAGACTGAAGAAACTGTTGACAAAATGGAGAAAGGGAAACTACTAAACATTCCGACAACATACAAACTTGATGGAAAGAATTATTTGAAGTGGTCTCAGCTGGTGCGTACTTTTTTAAAGGACAAAGGGAAATTGAGTCATCTTTTGGGCACTAGACCTACCCCTGGAAATCCTAAGTTTATAACGTGGGATAACGAAGATGTTTCTATAATGGCGTGGCTATGGAATTAATGACGCCAAATATTAGTGATACATGCATGTTTCTGACTACCGCCAAGACATTTGGGATGTCGTTCATCAGACATACTCTAAGGCCCATGATGCAGCCCAAGTGTATGAGATCAAAGTGAAAGTTGGAACAACAAAACAAGGCAACATGACGGTCACAGAATATGTCAATGTATTGTAGAATCTCTGGCAGAAACTTGACCATTATAGGTGTATTGAGACTAAATGCCCTACAGATGCTGTAGTTTTAAAAAACTACATTGAGAAGGATCGGGTCTATGACTTCTTGGTTGGACTCAATGCAGAGTTTGATCAAGTGAGAGTGCAGACTCTCAGCAGAGAGTTGCCAACTCTGAATAAGACTATCTCTGTTATCTGGACTGAAGAAAGCAAATGAAGTGTTATGCTCACACCTCATAAGATGGAAGGCTCAGCTATGGTTGCCAATAGGAAAAATGATCAGAAGACAAACACTTCACAAGTTGGATCATCAAAGGTTCCAAATTGAGACAGTAGGGACAATTTATGGTGTACTTATTGTCAGAAGGCTAGACATACCAGGGAGTGGTGTTGAAAACTTTATGGCAAGCCTTCAACTTCCTGTAAAGAATGGGGCTACAAAGGAGGACAGCAAAAGACCAGTGGACAAGCACATTTGTCTACTGAACAAACATTTACAGACTTCCCGGTGTCAATAGAATTCAGCCAAGACGACATTGAAAGATTGAAATCTTTGCTTGGCACACTGGACAAACCCTCAGGTACCTGGTCATTGGCACATTCAGGTAACTTTCCTATTTCTGTTGAATTTAAAGTCTCGAATAAGTCTTTTGCTAATTCTTGGGTTATAGATTCTGGTGCTACTCATCACATGACCAATTCCCCCAATATATTTCATACCTACAACCCTTGTCCTAGTAGTCGAAAACTAGCCACAGCTGATGGATCCTTAACCACAGTTGCTGGTATAGGTGATGTTCACATCAGCTCCACCCTTATACTCGTAAATGTTCTTCATGTTCCTAAACTATCTACTAATCTTATCTCTATTAAAAAATTGACCCATGATTTGAGTTGTAATGTAACCTTCTTCCCTATATACTGTGCATTTCAGGACCAGGACTTGGGGACGATGATTGGATTTGTTAAGGAACAGGACAGATTGTATTACCTTGAGACACCAATACATCTTATCAAGAGTAACACTTCATTTTTCTCCGAGCACAAGTTTTCCAATAAAGAAAAGTTATAGCTTTATCATCGCCGCCTTGGTCATCCTTCTTTTCGAACCCTTAAAATCATGTTTCCTTTTTTGTTTAAGTCTCTAGATGTTCAAGATTTTCATTATGAAGTATGTGAACTAGCAAAACACAAGCGTATATCTTTGTCACTTAGTAATGAAAGAAGTTTAGATCCTTTTGATCTCATTCATAGTGATATTTGGGGTCCCTCTCCAATACCTAATGTTTCTGGAGCGCGATGGTTTGTGTCTTTCATTGATGATTATACTAGAGTCTCATGGATCTTCTTACTGAAACAAAAATCCAATGTGAGTTTTGTTCTTCCTACCTTCCATAACATGATACACACCCAGTTTGGTGCAAAAATCAAGAGATTTTCAGCGGACAATGCAAGAGACTATTTTAATCAAACATTGACCAATTACTTCCAAAACGATGGGATCTTTTATGAATCCTTCTGTGTTCACACCCCACAACAAAATGGAGTTGCTGAAAGAAAAAACGGCCACCTGCTTGATACAACCCGAGCCTTTTTATTTCAGAATAATATGCTTAAGTCCTATTGGGGGGAAGTTGTCCTTATTGCGACACACTTTATTAACCGCATACTATCCCAGACCCTTGATTTCAAAAGTCCTATGGAAAAACTCCGTCAATTTTACTCTAAGCTCAAAATCTCCAATAATCTTATACCTAAGGCATTTGGGTGTGTATCATTTGTCCATGTTCACCAACCCAACAGGGGAAAGTTGAACCCCAGAGCTCTCAAGAGTGTCTTTGTAGGATATTCTTCCACTCAAAAGGGATATAAATGTTATCATCTGCCATTAAAGAAATTTTTTATCTCTGTCGATGGCACTTTCTGTGAACCTGAGCCCTATTTTTTCGCTCCTCTTCTTCAGGGGGAGAGTGTCATCATAGAAGACAAGGATCAGAACTCCCTTGATAACTCTTTTTATCCTTTTTAACCTCCAACAAACCAAAATTGAATCTCTTACACCCTCTGTACCCAATGATGAACCTAAGGATCAGATGATTGGACAAATGTACTCAAGGAAGAAAGCTACAGCTCCTGAATCAATGCAAGTTCAAGAATCTGAACCAATCCTTGAAAATGAGGTAACAAATCCTGAACCCTCCTTACAAATTTTATTAGTTCCTGAAACTAACAATGATTTTTTAGCCTCTAAACCTGACAGTGATCTTCCCATTGCCATTAGAAAGGGAACAAGGGAATGTACTAAACATCCCTTGTATTCACTATCTCATGTTGTATCCTTTGAGAAGTTTTCACCAACCCATAAGAGTTTCCTTACCAACCTGAACAATATTCAGACTCCTACATCATTATCTGAGGTTTTGTCTAATGCAAATTGGAAACAAGCTATGAATGTGAAAATGGAAGCCCTGGAGAAAAATACAATATGGGAGTTGGTTGATCTACTTGTCGGGAAGAAACCTGTGGGATGCAAATAGGTTTATGCAATTAAATACAGAACAAATGGGTCACTGGAGAGATACAAGGCAAGATTGGTAGCGAAGTGGTACACTCAGACATACGGTGTGGATTATTTGGAGACATTTGCACCAGTTGCCAAAATGAATACTGTCTGATTACTAATCTCTTTGGTAGCCAACTACGACTGGGACTTGCAACAATTTGACGTGAAAAGTGCATTTCTTCACGGAGATCTGGAAGAAGAAATCTATATGGAAGTCCCTCCTGGATTTGAAAACATGCTAACCACTGGTAAAGTGTGCAAACTGAAAAAGGCCCTGTAATGAAAGTGGGGTACAAGCAAAGCCAAGGGGATCATACCTTATTCATTAAACACTCAGCTTCAGGGGGAGTCACTGCACTTTTGGTATATGTAGATGACATCGTTATGACTAGAAACGATGAACTTGAGAAACAAAGCCTGAAACAGTGTTTTGCCAAAGAATTCGAGATTAAGGATTTTGAAAGATTAAAGTACTTTCTTGGAATTGAAGTGGCACACTCCAAACATGGGATCTTTATTTCTCAACAGAAGTACATTACAGATCTTCTTAAAAAGAAAGGAAAGTTAGCATGCAAACCAATAACCACACCTATTGATCCAAATCACAAACTTGGAGAAGCTGAAGAAGCACCTACTGTTAATAAGGAGATGTATCAAAGACTAGTAGGGAGACTCATCTGTCTCTCTCACACAAGACCTAATATTACATATGCAGTAAGTGTAATAAGTCAACTCATGCACAACCCTAAAGATATTCATTTGCAAACAGCTAATCGCGTTTTACAGTATCTTAAAGGGACTCCATGACAGAGCATCTTATTTAAACGACACACATGAGTGGTTCTTGAAACATATACTGATTCAGACTATGCTGGTTCAGTAGTTGACAGAAGATCAACTACTGGTATTGTACGTTTCTTGGAGGAAATTTGGTGACATGGCGAAGTAAAAAGCAGAATATAGTGACCAAATCTAGTGTTGAAGCTGAATTTCGAGCAATGGCTCAAAGGGTTTGTGAGCTATTATGGTTGCAGATAATTTTGACAAATTTGAAGATACACTGGGATGGCCCTATGAGACTCTATTGTGACAATAAATTTGTAATTAGCATTGCCCATAACCCAGTTCAACACGATCGAACCAAGCATATAGAGATTGATAGACACTTCATTAAAGAGAAGCTTGATAGTAGGTTGATCTGTACTCCATATGTGTCTACCAATAATCAGCTCGCCGATATGCTCACTAAAGGATTAAACCATACTACATTTCAAGCAAGTGTATCCAAGCTGGGAATGGTAAATCTTTATTCACCAGCTTGAGGGGGAGTGTTGTGGAGAAGAGCAAAATCTGTGAGATTTATTTTCTTTAAGGAAAGATGATAATTTTAGTAGTAGTTTTATTTAGCAGTTACTAAAATTGTAATTATTGTTATATGTGTGCATAGCCTTGTATGTCTATATATTTGGTGTCTCTCCATTGAGACATTATTAAGAATAAGAAATATTATCTTCTCTTCTCCTATGGACGTAGGCCATAGAGTCGAACCACGTTATATTTTGGTGTTTTTGTTTTATTTATTTTACAACAATTACTATGTATTGTTAATAAATTATTTTTCCTAATTGGTGCATTTATTGATATTTGTTGTAGGTGTCCAAACAATCTAGTCATAATTGGTTTTATCTTCAATTGAAACTTTACCCTTTTTTTAATAGGGAAATGTTAATCTAACTATAAATTTTGCAACTGCATGTGCAACTATACATGTATATTCATCGGATATTAATGCTTTAAGCATCTCAAAGTGTGTAATAAATAATCCAATGGATATGCATGTGTAGTTGTAATATTTTGTTGTTAAATTAACATTTTCCTTTTGAATATGTTCTCTTTTTATTTTGTTTATTTTACAACAATTACTATGGATTGTTAATAAATTAATTTTCCTAATTGGTGCATTTATTGATATTTGTTGTAGGTGTCCAAACAATCTAGTCTTAATTGGTTTTATCTTCAATTGAAACTTACCCTTTTTTTAATAGGGGCATGTTAATCTAACTGCAAATTTTGTAACTATATGTGTAACTACACATGCATATTCATCGGATATTAATGTTTTACGCATCTCGAAGTGTGTAATAAATGATCCAATAGATATGCATGTGTAGTTGTAATATTTTACAGTTAGATTAGCATTTTTCTTTTGAATATGTTCTCTTTTTGACTTTTCTTTTTTCTTAACCAAACTTCTTTTTTAACTTTTATCTTTTAGAGTTTATCCATATTCAGTTTATCTCACAAGTAATCCAACAAAAAAATTTGGTTTTTTTTTCTTTTTTTTGTTATAGTGTAGCTTTGTGTGTGTGTGTGTGTGTGTGTGTGTGTGTGTGTGTGTGTGTCTCAAATCATGGAACAATAGGACTACATTTTCTCTTAGATACACATCCCTTGAACCCCATTTGGTTTTTTTTTCTTTTTTTTGTTATAGTGTAGCTTTGTGTGTGTGTGTGTGTGTGTGTGTCTCAAATCATGGAACAATAGGACTACATTTTCTCTTAGATACACATCCCTTGAACCCCATTGAAGTCCTTGTTAGACTTCCTTTGGATGTTTAATTACTCTGATCATAAAAGGAGAATTTTGCATTGGGCATTGGAAATTATGAAAATGATATTTAAAGTGTACATTTGTAGTGTACATTATTTTTATACATTATTAGATTATCTTAAATTATGTATCAATGCATTATTTAAGGCAATTTAAAAATGTGATGTGCACTTTAGATGTCAGTGTAACATTTTTTTTTTTGGATTGAGGCTCAAACTTATCGTCCTCCCATTTGAAAAATCAACTGATTTATTTTATTTTATTTTTTAAATCTACTAAACATTTTTTTTTATCTATTTTATCTGATCTCTCTCTCTCTCTCTTTTTAGTATTAGTTTCTTCAATATCATATGTAGTACTAGGGGTGAGCACCTCACTTGCACACCTGACCCAACTAAAAATGGTCTAGTCGGGTCGGGTCCAGGAAAAACCAACCTGTAGAACTTGACCCGACCCGCCCCGCGGGATTTGGATATTAAACGACGCCCCATCCCCCCCCCCCCCCCCCCCCCCCCCCCCATCCACCCTAAACCCCCTGCGATTTTGATTTCTGTGCTTGTGAGAGTTCTATCCAAATTGTGTGGATTTTGGTGTGAGAAGAAATGGGTTGTTCTGGTGTTGATAATGCTACCGCTACTATTGCTTCTTTTTTCTTTTGTCTCTATTGGGTTAAGAAGGAAGGGAAGGGATTTTAGCTAGTTGTTCCATAACGTGTCATTTCCAAGAAGGATGTGATTTCTTATACTGCGAAATCTGCTCTTTTCTTCAGCTACGCCACAGAGAACGATGATGATTCGCGGGCCTATTTTAGACTTTGGTTTTTTTGTAGGGTTTATTTCATCTCCAAGGTGGATGGGTTTTTTTTTTTTTTGGGGGGAATTTTGGTTTTCTTGATGATGTTAATTAGAGTGATGGAAATGAGCGATTTTTCATCTTTGTTTTAGATCTGGAGGAGTTTGTAAATTAATTTTGAAATCCCATGGTTTAATTTAATTATCTTGTTTTCTGGTATTTTTTTATTCTTGAAATATTTTTGAAAAAAGTTAGATTTTTTGAGGTTTTTTAGATGCACGCATAGGAAATATATATATATATATATATTTTTTTAAATGGGGGTTTTCTTATTTTTTGAGGTTTTCTAAAATCTAGCTTGGTCTTGGTGCTTTGCCTATCAATCCTAATTGGACCTTTTGTTCCAAGTTGGCCATGAGCCCAATGGAAGGTCGGATCCGGCCAGGACCTAATGTGCAAAAGATGCCCAATATACAAAGCTCAAAAAGCCCAACAATATGTCATTGTATCATTGCATGTTTGAACTGATTTGATTTATGCCGTAGGGTTATAAACTAAATGGACAAATTATTCTATCACAAGTTCACAACCATCAATCCGTTTGGTGAGACGGTAGGAAGACAATTTTTATTATTATTATTATTTTTATATTTTTTCACAAAATCTTGGGTTTGAGTCTCTGGTAAACTTTCATCTTTGTCAAACAAGTTGGGTGGTGCGGTCTTTATCCGAGGTGAAGCTTTTGTGTTATTGACACTTTTAAAGACATTTATATGCCATTGAGTGGGATTAGTCTCTTGGATGCACATAAATTCGACACTACCTGAATTACCATAAAAAGATAAAAATATATATATATATATATATATATATATAAACTATTCTATCACTACTTAAAATTATATTTTTAGAAATAATAAAATAAGGTTTAGGAAGATGTTTTTAAAAGAATGACAAAGAGAGTTTTAGTACGCTAGGGAAAATAATGCATACCATAATAATCTATATCTATATTATATATAATAGATATAAATGGGATTTTCTTTTTTTATAATGAAGCATTTTGTGGTTCCAAAATTAACTTTTTGAATTTTATCTTTATCTCTTATTTTAAAAACTAACTCTAAGGTTAATATAATAATTTGACCAATCTCCATTTCTATATACTTTTACTACTTTTTTTTAATTATTTTTTGGGCTCACTTTGATGGAATTTCTCTATTTACTATTTTGGATTCTAACATTTTAGCACTTTTCTTACCCTCTTGATATTTTTAAACAATAAATGTCATCTTTATGGGTCTACTCTAAATCTTTTATAAAAAATAATATTATTACTTAATATCTACAACTTCAAAATTTATTTTTAAATAAAATATTAAAAAATTAGTTAATAAATAATAAAAATAATGTGCATTGCACACACACACACATTAGCATATCATAGCCTTTTTCTCACTACATTAAATTGAATATATGAATCTACTTTTTACACTCTATTTTATCAAGGCTGAATCAAAAATTCAAAAACAGTTATGTTTTCTAAATAAATTAATTTTATATTTTACTGGTCTATGGGCACATGTGTTGCACATGATAGTTATCAAAAAAAAAAAAGTTAAAAGGGTTAAAAATTACTGAAAAAATAAAAGGAGGTTGTCTTATATTTTCTAACATCATAAAAAATAAAATAAAAAATAAAAAAATAAAAAGTAAAGGAAATTTGTTGTGTAAGCGTCAACTCTTTCCATGTGTGAATGTAGCTAAGAAGTTAAAGAGAGAGATTGGAGCATTGTATCTGTTCAAGATAGTTTTATAAAAAAGTGGGGTGGGCAACATAACAACTTTTTAGGAAGTTGTAACACTCCAAATTCTCACCTTCCCCAAATCTCTTTTTTATATATATGAATAACATATTAGTATCATTGTAGAACTCAAAAAATTTAGGAGTTACAACTTTTTCTCACTACACCAGAACATTCTAAATAAAGCCTATAAATGTTATTACATCTACAAGTTATTTACATGGTCACTTTGTCCGTTCTTAGTTGTCATAGTTACTATTTACAAAATATTTTATTTTTATGTTATTCTGCTTAAGAGCATATCTCTCTCACTATTTCATAAATATATTAAATAGAAAACCATGACTTATATTTTCTTACAGCCAAAAAGTCATGGTTTTTCTTATCAAACATCAAGCTTTCTTTTTTTTAAACAACTTTAATTCCTACAGAAAGAAAGTCGGGTCGACATTACTACCATCACTTTTTTTTAGCATCACCATTTCTGTATTAATTTCCTGAAGATGGAAATAAAGGGATGAGCAGAAACTCAGTGGGCCGCTAATGAGCCCCACTTCTTATACCAGTTATTAAAGTAAATATATTCAGCAAAGTAAGCACAAAAGCAAAAAGATAGCAAATAACAAAACTTCGAGAAATCAATAAGCAAGCAATAATATCACTATTTTTATTAATTTATTTAATCACAAGGAATGACTTTAATAATTGTCCACTTTTTTTTTATTGTTCCACGTGCACATGAGGTTGGGTAACGACCAGCTTGTGTTGGTCGTTGCCCAGCCGCATGTTGAGTATTACTCAGCGTGGTTGGGTGATTATCCCCCCCCCCATACAATGGGTTTTATCCCAAGGTTGGTTGGTTTTCCACCCAACAACATGCTAGGTCTTTGACCCAATCGTGTAACAATTCTTTTTATTAAAGTTTTGCACCCATGGCTGGTTTTTCAGCTAGCACGTTGTTGGGCAATCATTTGCTCAGCATGATTGCATTGATGTGGTCAAACCGGTCGTATTGCAAGGAATTGTCCCCAACCTCAAAATCGTCAACCGGCTCAAACCACGCAACCACCACCACCAAGCCTAACCAGCTGCCTCAACCAATGAATCAACGACCACAAGGACGTGTCTATGCAGCAACGGGACGCGAACAAGAGGATACACCGGTGGTAGAAGGTATCTACCCTTTTTTTAATTCTAAGGTCCGAGTATTGTTCGATACAGGATCTACTCACTCATTTATTACTCCAGCAGTAGTTTAACAACTTGGGTTGGCAGTAGAACCAATAGAAAACAAAATAATGGTAACCACACCTGTAGGAACAGGGGTAGAACTTACACAAAATTGTTCCCATTGTGAGCTTAGATTCCAGGACGAACTTTTTCTCATTAATTTTTTGGTCTTCAGTGTAGAAGAATATGACGTGATCTTAGGAATGAATTGGTCAAGTTCGGTTAATGCCAAGATCGATTGTCGCAAAAAATAAGTTTATGTAACCCTACCAAACCAAACCATTCTTAAAATTTAGGGTTCACAATTCAAATACCCCATATCAGTTGTAACAGCTCTTAAAATGCATTTCAAGGGAGACACAACTCTAGAAGAAACAGAGGTAGATGATACTAAACATCATTCTGGGGTAAGGATCAGTGAATTTTACCAGTGGTACGAGATTTTCCCGCGATATTCCTTGATGATTTACCTAGGTTACTGATAAGTTGAATTTCGGTTAGTGTTTTACATGTTAATTTCATAGGTTTTTAGGTGCATTTAGTTAGTTTTTAGATATATTTGCATTAATTGTTCATATTTAGTGTTTTAGGTTCATTTAGATATTTTTACGAGTTTTATAAGTCGTTTTTAGTGGTTTTCATGAATTGCATGCATTAGATTAGTTTAGGTAAATAATCATAATTTTTAGGAATTTTGCCTTAAATCATTAGTTGCATTTTCATATTGATAATCTCACATTTTGCATGTTAATACATATTTGCATTTAGACTTTTAATATTTGATTAATTTAGATCACTTACTTGTGTTTTTATGTTTTGTTTTGTAGGAGAATAAAGAGCTTTAAGGGGATTAAATGAGGCATAAAAGATGGAAAAAAAAGTCCCAAGGCATTGCACAACAAGTCCCATGGAGAAAAAAAATGCAAAAACATGAAGAAAATGCACAAAATGGGGCATTTCACGTTCCATCGCTGCGCTAATACAAAAACGTTTGCGCAATGTTTGTATTTTTGCCAGATCTTAGGTTATACAACTCGGAATTGGATGCAGTTTTTTTCTACTTCTTCTAGACTTAAAGGACTATAATATAAGAGGGTCACAAGAAAAGAAAAGAAAAAAAAAAGATGGCTAAGGTTTGCAAAAGGGATGAGAGAAAGGGAAGCAAGAAAGAAGAGAAAGTTTAGAGTTGCAGGTTTTGCAAGAGGAAGAAGAAGATCTTCAAGGGGGTTTCATCTTTTAATTTCTATTTCTTAAGTTCTTGCAATGTTCCTTTCCTTGTTCTTCATCTTTTTTATCTTGTATCCATGGATTGGTTTATAAACTAAATAGATAATCTAGAGTTTTGATTTAGCTATGTTGGATCTTGTGATTGAGTCATTGTTTATGTGTTTTTGAGCAATTTTTTGGGTTTATTTATGATTCTCCAAGC
This sequence comes from Paratinospora sagittata, assembly GCA_035771175.1. NCBI lineage: Eukaryota > Viridiplantae > Streptophyta > Magnoliopsida > Ranunculales > Menispermaceae > Paratinospora > Paratinospora sagittata. Next base: position 18,162,280 of record CM069598.1, read on the forward strand.
TTAATGTTTTCAAAATGCTGAGCACTATTTGAATAAACTTAGATTTGATATCTATCACTTGGAAAAAGGGATAATGAATCGGAGCAAGATAATTATAACCTAGGGAATTTGTATCGGTGTTGGGAGACCAACAAAACCCTCTGAAATCCATTTAAAATAAATCATAGAACCTAAGGCATTCTCAATTTAAAGGTTTGTCACTCGGGAGACGAAATCGATAGATCGAAAATAGATATTCAAGTTATCACTTGGAAGAAGGGTTTGAATGAAAAAGGATTCAGAATTTATAAATTCAGAAATTAATTCATTAACACAATTATTAGAAATCATAAGAGACAACATAGTGAGATCTTAACTCTAGAAATATAAATCCATTAACTTCTCTACGATTTCATTTAATTTGCATTGTTTTCTTAGAGTTTGTTTAATTTGCATTTTATCCATTAATTCACTCCACTTTGATCACCTAAATAAAATCAAAAGCATTATAGAATTTGGCATTTTTTTAATAGTAAAATTACATTCCCTATGGATACGATAACCCACTCATCATGGGTATTATAACTTGATATTCGAACACTTGCGAATTTAAATATACACCATCAGAGTTCATAATTCAGATACCCCATCAATTGTAACAACTTTTAAAATGCATTTCAAGGGAGACACAACTCTAGAAGAAACAAAGGTAAATGATACTGAACATCATTATGGGGTAAGGATCAGTGAATTACCAGTGGTACGAGATTTTCCCACAATATTCCTTAATGATTTACCTAGGTTACCACCAGTTAGAGAATTTGATTTTGAAATCAAATTAATGCTCGAAACCACTCCAATATATATTCCACCTTATTCTGGCAATTTTGAAAAATCTTGGATGAACCTACGATAATACCCAGCTAGACCGAGGAAGCTATGGATCTCCGTGTTGTTAGAAGGTTGCTTCCAATTAGTGACAACTTCCACTTTGGAGGGTTCTACTGAAATGCCACCCAGAACTCACATTTACTGAACTTAGCATACAACTACTGAGCTGGTAGGGTTTCTAAAACTGTTCTTAGGTGTTTTACATGATCTTCTTTCGTCGAGGAATATACCAAGATATCATCAACAAATACTACCACAAATTTGTCCAGGTATAGCCAAAATATTCAATGCATAAGATCCACGAAGGCGGTCGGGGCATTTGTCAAACCATACGACATTACTAGAAACTCGTAATGGTCATATCTTGTTCGAAAAGTAGTTTTACGGATGTGTTTTCTCTTTGATTCTCAGTTGATGATAACCTGATCGTAGATCTATCTTAGAAAAATATCGAGCACCTCGTAATTGATCGAAAAGGTCATCAATGCGAGGCAAAGGATATTTGTTCTTAATCAAGGGACGTAAACGCCAATATCTTAAAAGATCCAAATATTTAGACAAAAGATATCGATAAAGATCAAAGATATTTTAGGGCATAAAGGTCACTATCTCAAAAGATAAAGAACATTCTGTGAAGAAGACGTAAGTGTCAATATCTCAAAAGATCTAGGTATTTTAGGAAAAAGACATCGATAAGATCAAAGATATTTTAGGACATAAAAGTTATTTTTGATAATGGCTAAGAATGAAATAGAGAAAATGCAAAATTCTTACCCCCTATAAGTAGGGGTAAGGTTAAAGTAAAAAAAATCGTAATCACTGTTTCAAACCTTTTTTAACTTTATTTTTCTTCTAAAAAGAAAACTATGAGGATATTATGTCGAGGAAGGAGATATCGTGCAACATAAAAAACAAAACTTCATAAATCTTGAGGTGAGAAGAAACTTGTGGTTTGCATTTCTTATATTTTTTTATTGGTTTATTATATTCGGGCATTATTTTGGTTTCGTGCACATTGTTTTGTCACTAGTGATGTTTTGGGTACGCTGACCATTGCTAAATTGCTAATGGCAGCGTGATGAGATGTTGGATGAGATTTCTCGAAGTTTTGTTATTTATGTTAACAGTGTTATCTTTTGGCTTATGTGCTTACTTTGTTGGATTGCTTAGTTTTAACCTTAATATTGCTTGAATATATTTACTTTAATAACTGGCATAAGAAGTGGAACCCATTAGGGGACCCACTGAGCTTCTACTCATCCCTTTATTTCCATCTTCAGGAAATTATTACAGAAAATGGTGATGCCAAAAAAAAGTGATGGTGGTGATGCTGACTCGACTTTCTGATGGTTGTTCTGAAAGAATTAAAGTTGTTTTAAAAAAAGAAAGTTTGATGTTTGTATAAGAAAAACCATGATTTTTTGGTTGTAAGAAAAAAAAATATGAGTCATGGTTTTCTATTTAATATATATATATATATATATATATATATATATATATATATATATATATATATATATATATATATATGAAATAGTTAGATAGATATGTTGTTAAGCAGAATAATATAAAAATAAAATATTTTGAAAACAGTGACTATGACAGTTAAGGACTGGCAAAATAACTATAAATTACTTGTAAATGTAATAACATTTATAGGCTTTATTTAGAATGTTCTAGTGTAGTGAGAAAAATTTGTAACTCTTAAATTTTCTGAGTTCTATGATGATACTAATGTGTTATTCATATATATAAAAAAGAGATTTGGGGAAGGTGAGTAGCACCAAACGCCCCAGGATAAAGAATGAGAAACTAGCAACCTCAACAAGTGGTGAAGCCGAACTATCAAGGCCAACACGGTCAATTTCCACAACAAGGAAACATGAAGAGGCATGGACAATTTAGGAATAATCAGTGGCAGCTTATGAATCAAAGTCTGCAACCTGATACGAGGAAATGTTTTAAATGTGGTCAAACCGGCCATATTGCAAGGAATTGTCCCCAACCTCAAAATCATCAACCGGCTCAAGCCACGCAACCACCACCACCAAGGTAGCCTAACTAGTCTCCTCAACCGATGAATCAACTACCACAAGGACGTGTCTTTGCAGCAACGGGACGCGAACAAGAGGATATAATGGTGGTAGAAGGTATCTTTCCCTTATTTAATTATAAGGTTCGAGTATTGTTCGATACAGGATCTACTTACTCATTTATTACTCCAGCAATAGTTCAACAACTACCATAAATGTATCCTTTGGGGTATCTACAAGCTCATCAGTTGTATGGTGCTCTGGTACCATAAATGTAATACCCCAGATTCTTACCTTCCCCAAATCTCTTTTATATATATATGAATAACATATTAGTATCATTATAAAACTCAGAGAATTTAGGGGTTACAACTTTTTCTCACTACATCAGAACATTCAAAATAAAAGCCATAAATGTTATTAGATCTACAAATAATTTAAATAGTCACTTTGCCAGTTCTTAGTTGTCGTAGTTACTATTTACATAATATTGTATTTTTATATTATTATGCTTAACAACATATCTATCTAACTATTTCATATATATATTAAATAGAAAACCATGACTTATATTTTTCTTTCTTACGCCAAAAAGTCATGGTTTTTCTTATACAAACATTAAGCTTTTTTTTGGCATCATCATTTTCTATATTAATTTCTTGAAAATGGAAATAAAGGGATGAACAGAAGCTCGATGGGTTCCCTAATGGGTTCCACTTCTTATACCAGTTATTAAAGTAAATATATTCAAGCAATATTCAGGTTAAAACTAAGCAATCCAGCAAAGTAAGCATACAAGCAAAAAGATAGCACTACTAAAATAAACAACAAAACTTCGAGAAATTTTGTTGATTTGATGTTCAGGAATCTGGCCATTTTTGTATTGGCTTTATATATATATATATATATATATTTTAATATTTTACCACATATCTATTTACCTTAATATATACATTATCAAATATACGTTGATAATTTGAAAATAGTTGGTAAGATTTCTAATCAAAAGTTGTGATGGTTGATTAGTAAAGGAGAGCTGCTTAATTTCGGATTTTTGACAAATATAGCCATGATTTTTTTATTATATTTAAAAATAGGCACAAAAAAATTATATATCTATATTTAGGTAAGTTTTGGACAACTTGGCGCCACAACGTTTTTTTTAAATAAGGTGGTGTTTGGTAACTATATTTTCATCCTCTAAAAAAAGTAGAGGGTTATAAAAAAAAATCAGTTTTTAGATAATTTTTTAATTTTTTTAACCTCTATTATAATTAGAGATTGGTTTTGAAGTAGAGGTTAAGTAGAGTTACCAAATGCTACCTAATTGAATGAATGTCACCTCTTAAAAGCAAAGGTTAAGTAGAGTTACTACCAAATGTTACCTAATTGAATGAATGTCGCTTCTTGAAAGTAGAGGTTAAGTAGAGTTACCAAACGCTAGCTAATTGAATGAATGTTGCCTCTTCGACATTCATCATTTTTTAAAAAATAAAATAAAAAATAAAATTGGTGCATGATGCCCATTCAAGGGGCGGTACACACAAGCAAGTACATGGCGCCTCTTCGAGAGGCACCATACACTTGAAAATTTTAACAAAAAGGAATTATTACTAGATGGCGCCCCTTGGAGAGGCACCATCTACTAGTAAAAAATAAAAAATAAAAAATGGCATTTCAATAAATAAACCCATTGCAGTAAAAAAAAACAACCCCCTCTCTCTCTCTCCGACGAATCTCCTCCCTCGGTGACTCTCCCTCCGACGTCCTCTCTCTCTCCAGTGTCTTCTCATCTCTCTTCGGCATTCAACATCTCCGGTTTGATTTTATTCAAATCCTTTTTTAGGGTTATGTTGATTTTTATAGATCCTTATTTAATTTATGTTGATATTGTTTTTGTTGCTATTGTTTTTGTTATTGTTGTTTTTGACTAATTTTTTTAGGTTTTCATTGATTTTAAAGATCTTGATTTAATCTTTGTTATTGTTGTGTTTAGTTTTGGTAATGGAGCTACATTTTTTTTTTACTTAAAAGTAGAATACCAATATCTTAGTAGCCGTTTTTTTAGGTTTTCATTAATTGTAAATATCTTTATTTAATATTTGTGGTTGTTGTATTTGATGGTGGTAGTTGAACTACATGTTGTGATTAACAATATGTATTTGAACTACAAATTTTGCACCAGAGATTTCTCACTTATTGAGATCATCATATTTATTAAAACCCTATTCCAATTTTTTAATCGTTCCAAGATTGAAATTTAGAAAACATTTTTGTTAATTTGTTATGTCTCAATTATTTTAATTGGTTCTATCTTAGGAGGTATTTGGTAACTCTATTTGCACCTTCTAAAAAAGTAGAAGTATAATTTTTTGATTAGTTCATTGTCTAGATAATTTTTTCAATTTTTTCAGCCTCTTATTTAAGTTGAGGTACAACACCTCTACAAGAATAAGCAAAAAACTTTGCTTATTTTAGTAAGGTTAAACCTCTATTACAATTAGAGGTTAGTTTTGACATAGGAGTAGAGTAGAGTCACCAAACGCTACTTTAGTTGTAATTGCTAAATTCCATAATTTATGGATGTTTAGGGTATATTATGGATGACAAAATCATCTCCACAAATGGAGAAATGGTACACGGACCTAACAATGTTGATTAAGTTGTGGCCCTTCTATTGGTATTATAGTGAAAATGAGAGCAAATATTAACGAATTGGAACATGTTATATGGGAGACATTGTCAATAGACCGTCGATCGAAACGGTTAAGTATGATGTATCACTACCTAATTTTCTTAGGAAGTGGAACATATTTCTTCAAGCCCTTACCAATTTTCAATGATCAGGGAATACAATTCATGTGGCAAATTGTGTCTCAATTTCCACCTCCTAATACCATAGAGATGTACTTGATTGTTTAACATATTACCGTGGATGAAGGTCCTAGTGTACAACCAGCCTTGCAGAGTGATCACAGTTAACCGACATATCATAACAAAGATGATGCGATACATAATAGGGTACGAGATAGTGCTGCAAGAGATAAAATGGTTGGTAGTGACACTATGCCAAATGTTTTCACTCAATCTCAACCATTTGGGCCTGCAAACGAGAATGATTTACACGAACTCAACACAGATAATGAGAATGAAGAAGATGATACCTTTGTAGATGACCTAGTGCATGAGGCACATGATCCTTCTTATGAGCTGAAAACCAAGAACATGAGGGAAAACCATGTCAGGGTATAAGGTACCAACTCCGATATACTACAATATAGACTCAATGCAGTTAATGTAACAACTAACAAGCATTTGTTGGGCAGTGGGGCTTGTCAAAACTATATTGGTGAATTGAATGAAGGACTGTGGTTTAACAGTAAAGATGACTTACAAAATACAGTGAAACAATATTGTATTGAGGACCACAAAGAATTTGTAGTGATTGACTCTGATAAGAAGTCTTGGGTTGTGAATTACAAGGAAGCAAGCGATGGTTGCAAATGGATGTTATGTGCATGCAAACGCAAGTCGCATGGTCTTTTTGAGGTTATTAAGTACCATGCAACTCACGCGTGTTTGTGAAGGATTATCACAAGATCATTCACAGCTCGATTCTAACTTGACATGTGCAGATGTCTTCAATTTGGTTCATCGGGAGCCAACCACATTTGTAGCTACTTTGCACCAAACTATGAGAGATAAATTTGGATACGACGTTCACTATAAAAAGGTATGGCAGGCTAAGAGAAAAGCTTTTGTGAAGATTTTTGGTGACTGGAAAATATCATATCAGATGCTTCATAAGTGTAAAGATGTGATTTTACAAACAAATCTGGGAACATAAGTAGAATTAGAGGATAGTCTACTGAAATAGGGATTAGTGCAGTTCAAGCAGTTTTTTTGGGCATTTGGACCTTGCATTGAATGTTTCAAATATTGTAGATCCATTATTCAAATTGATGGGCCCATTTATATGGAAAGTATGAGGCAAAGCTCTTGATAGCAACATCAGTCTAACAAACATGTCTTCCCGCTTGCATTTGCCATTGTAGCAAATGAATCAACATATTCATGCGGTTGGTTTATGAAAAAATTGCACTCATGTGTAACTGATAGAACTGGGATTTGTGTGATATCTTACTGACATCATGGAATAAAATGTGTAATGAAGGAACCTTCTAATGGTTGGTGCTAGCCTTTTGGGCACCATAGGTATTGTTTGTGTCATGTAGCTAGGAATTTGAATACAAAGTTTAAGAACAAGGATTTAAAAGAATTAGTAATGCAAGCAGGCAAACAACACCAACCACGAAAGTTCAATGCATATTTAATTCATATTAAAACATTGAATCTTGAAGCTTATAGATGGCTTTCCAAGATTGATAAGAAGAAATTGACACAAGCATATGATGAGGGCTATCGATATGGTTAGATGACCACAAACCTCGCAGGTATAATGTTTATACATTATTTTCACCTATTTGTTACTTACTACAGTATGAGAAATTTAAAACTTTTTTCGTTTACTTCAATGCAGAATGTTTCAATGGTGTGCTTAAAAGTGCTAGAATGTTACCAATATGTGATCTAGTTCAAATGACTTTCTATCGGTGTATTGCATACTTTGAATCAAAGGGAAACGAGTATGAGGAAGCTTTGAAACAAGGCCAGACGTATACTATCTATACAATGACATTGCTTAATCGATTGCATGAAAAGTCAATGGGTCATCATGTAACACTTATTGATAGGTGCAAAGAGAGTTTGAGGTGATGACTGGTCGTGGTGGGTTTTACATGGATAGAGGCAACCATAAGCAAGTTGTGAATCTATCTAATAAGACTTGTAGTTGTCAGAAATGGCGATATTTGACATTCCTTGCTCGCATGTCCTTGATGTGTGTCCTTTGCTAGAATTAATCTTCGGAGTTATGTGGAGGAGTATCGTTAGGATTCTTTTATAAGATGTTACTCCACCTCATTCAAAGTCATCCCACATGAAGACTATTGGCCATCGGTAACATATTTTTCAGTACTTCTACCACCTATTCTCATGAAACGTAAAAAAAGATAGTCAATTTTAAAGATGATTAGAAATGAGATGGATTGACACGAACCAAGTGAGAAGATTTTATATGGACATTGTCATCAACATGAACATAACAAGAGAAAATGCCCAAGCTTGTGGAGACAACAATCTTCCTCGAATCCATAATATGTGATAATTAGAATATGACATGTATTGTAAGATTGTAATCATGTGACTTTTTTTATGGGTATGCATTGTAATGTTATAAACTTTCTCTTTTATGTATATATATTGTGAATTTCTAACGAATTCTTTGGCATTAGTATGTACTATATTCCATTTTATGGGCATGTACTATTCATTTTATAATTATATAGAGCAACTCTGGTTGTAATCAATTGTTAATTCATTGTATTTGCAACAAATATGGATCCCGGTCCGTTTGATTGTCATCCATCCGATCATTGGAGTTTCGACCCGTCGTACCATTCTACGAGTATGCATTATGATTTTTTGATTCGTAATATTAAATATCACGCGTATGACTTTTTCTATTAGCATTGTGATTTTTTTATTAACATTGTGATTTTTTTTTCTTTGCAGGTGATGTGGATCCCAGTCCATCCAATCTCGGTCCATCCGATCCTTTTGTTCCATTGTCTCATATGTAATATAGATTTCCACTTGTAATATTTAATATGAATAAAGTACACTATACACGCCTTGCATATCTGGATCCATTGGTTGCATATGTGTATTCATTAGTTTACTAATGTTATCATTATTTTGTCTTTGCAAGTAGTATGGATCTGAGTCCATCCAATCCTTCTATCTTATATATGTAGGATAGACATAAATCACATATTGTGTAGGACGAGCAGGTATGTTTGTCCTGACAATATTTTTTTTATATGTTCAATAAATGTCGTACTAGTCATTTGTCTTAACTTCGATTACATGTCCATTGTGATCTTAAACAACATGGACATCATATGCGTGTTAGGCGTCGTGATGCATCCCTACATCGTCAAATGTCTATCCATAGTATGTTCATTCAACCTCTATAACAAGCGGGTTTTTATGAAGTGGCTCGAGTATAGTTTATTACACTTGACTGGCAGCTGATTAGTGCTTTTGTTGAGAGGTGAAGACTAGAGACTCATACTTTCCACTCGCGTCATGGAGAGTGCACCATCACACTACAGGATGTAGCAATCCAATTGGGACTTCCAATTGATGGTCTCTACCTATGACGGGGTCTACTCGACATGATCGGTTCACAATGTGCGAGGAGTCGTTGGGCTTCAGACCCACCTAGCGAGAAATGAAAGGTGCAAAGTTGAAAATGGGTGCGTTGACATGTATGATTCCTCGATCGGGTCCTACTGATGATAAGTTGATTCTGCATGACCCAGATGATCCTAACAATGATTTTTACCCCCCTTACGAACTTTGAGGAGGTTGCAGTCCAACGATATGCTCGATCATATATTCAGCAATCGATAGGAGGGTGCTTATTTTTAGATAAATCAAACAATTTGGTCCACTTGATGTTTCTCTCATTGTTAGCAAACTTCAAGATAACTAAAAAGTATAGTTGGGGAAGTGCGTGTTTAGCTTGGTTATACCGATAGTTGTGTCATGCATCACATGAGGATCCACACGAGATTTCTAGACCCCTTAATATTATTACAACTATGGGCATGAGATAAATTTTCACATATAACACCTCTTCGACGTATGCATTTTAATTTTGATGACATTGTGTCCATGGATCAAGTAATACTACCGAAATGACCACTTAGGACGAGGTAATATCTTCTTTTTTGTTTATTTTTAACAAATATTGATATTTTACTTGTATTCATTAATTAATGTCTATGTAGGTGGAAAGATGTGTTCACAGTGACAGAGGTTTCGACACACGTGCTGCCACATTACCGTAAGACACTCGACATCCAACTTCTTGAGCAGGTAGTGAAAAGAATATAATTTATGTGAGTAAAATCTTACTCATGTTCTAAATATTGTTATGTTTTTTGTGTCAGGTAATATAAGAACCGTATGAGGTTGATAATGTCCTTAGCATGTTACCAATGTATTATCAGCGAGATCATGTAGTTTGGCGGAGTAGGGTACTACTCATTTACTTTCATATAGTGGAATGACACTTTCCTGATAAAGTCCTTTGACAGTCTATCCTTGCCTCTTGTGACACAAAGCGGTCTCTTCATGAGACTACTTTACGCATCTCTTCGTCAAAAAATTGGGCTAGATACCATCGAAGGTACATAGAGATTTGGAATGGTCGGTATGAGCTTGTTGCTACCGGTCCTAGGATTGAAAATTATGCCAATTGCTATGATGTAGAATCTATGCAGTGGTATCACCAAATTACTCGTCGATTTATTAGTCGGCGGGGTGCACTTTTTGATTATCTAGTAAGTTAGTCATTCACAATCATTTTTTTTACTTTAATATTTTATTCAAATATACTTAATGATTGACAATGGTGAAATTATGTTTTTAGGAAAATTGGGGTAGACCAGATGTATTGCCACGTGGGTCCAACTAGTGATCCATTTATTCGATCCATGTGCTCTAACTTCATGGAGGCTATGCAGCTGGATTGTCGAGTGCACGGGATGGTACATCATACAAACCCAGAACGTTTCACTCCTGTAAATAGGGGCATCAATTTTGATGATATCGTCGTCTTACCCGTCGATGATGTACATGTGGATCGTGGGCATGGACGTGTGCGCCTACAACGAAGATGAGGACAGGGACAAGGATGGGGACAGAGACGAGGACGTGAGTGACATGAGAGCAATGTTGATGTCCAGGCTAAAGAATCATTGCCTTCCTCCCTTTTACATGAGAGTCGGGTTGATGAGTCATTGCCTTCCTTCCTTTTATATGATGGTCAGGGTCACGAGCCACATGTGTTTGAAGATCTTTCGCAGCTTATTAATGAAGGTCCTTCTTAATAGATTCAAGATCATCCACAATTACAAATGTTTCGTAGATATCTACGTCAAAGAAGAGTTTGTACTTGGTGTCGATGATAACATATGATTTTTGTTGTTATGTACAAACATTTTTTGTTGATGTTACAAACATTATTATAGTTACTTTTGATTTGATTAAGTAGATAGAATTGAATGGGCTAATTTTTGAGTATTTAGTTTCTTGAATTTTTCGACTTTGAGTATGGCTTCACATATGAACCTTAAAATTCATTATAGGAAAGATGTTTTGATTTTTCAATCTCTTAGTGATTCAATTTTTTAATGTATTCATTTATGTAGTTTTTAAATCTGGTGGGGAGGTAAAAAATTCACGAGAGTCCGATGTGGGGTACGATCACCTAGGATAGTTGGAGGCACTTATGAGATGTGTTGAAAGTGATTTGATGAAAAAAATTTCGGCGGATAGCCCGTGGTGGTCTTAAACAACTTAAGTTAGAAATAAAAGTTTTACGTAGTTTTAAAATATAGTGGAAGGGTAAAAAATTCATCGAAAATCCAGTGCGAGGTACAACTGCCTAGGACAACTGGGATGCACTTATTGAGACGTGTTGAAAGTAGTTTGATGAAAAAATTCTTGACAGATAGCCCGTTGTGGCCTTATATAAAACTGAAATGAATTTTTTTTTTCTTTTTATTGTTTTAGTTTCTTAAGTAGATGGCGCCTCTTCGCCATCTTCTTCTTTTTTTTTTTTTTTAATAAAATTTTTCAAGTGTATGCCGCCCCTTAAATAGGCGACATGCATCAAATTTTTTTTTACAATAAGTGTCGCCTTTTCAAGAGACAACATTGATTCAATTAGAAAACAAAAACCAAACCTACATAAATGTGAATATATTATATTTTACTGCCTATTTTTAAATACAATAAAAAAATTATGTCTATATTTATCAAAAATCTCTTGATTTTCAAGTGGAACTCACTTAACCAAGTTGTGAGTCCCAAAAGATTAATCCTTTATGTTTTGAAAATACACTTTTTAAATATATTTTGTTGAGATTGCTTATATGAGCTGTTAGATTATCTCATATTATGTATTAATTATTTCTAATTATACATCAAAATATAATACAAGGCAATGCAACGACTTTTACGAGCAATGTCAATATGATATGTTAAAAAATTGCGATAGTCAACCATTGCCACTGCTAGTAGAACAGTAGAAGCGGTATTATTACATTGGAACAAGCTCCTCCGTCTTTCCGGTAGCAGCGTCTTCTTAATTACAGAAGAACACAGAAGATTAAAGTCAAGAAGAAAGAAAACCAAGAATTCTTAATTGAGAGAGAAATAGAACTCTAAAAACAGTATCTTGGAAACCTAGATTGAAGCCCTAAACCTAATTTTTATCTAATCGTTGCAAAAGGAAACCCTAGATTCTTCTGCCGGAGGAAAAAAGAGACGCGCAAGAAACCCTAGGTTGTTGGAGCGGCGGCGGCGATGGGGAAGAAGAAGAAGCGAGCGTCGAAGGTGTGGTGTTATTACTGCGATCGAGAGTTTGATGACGAGAAGATACTTGTACAGCATCAGAAGGCGAGACACTTCAAATGCCACGTTTGCCATAAGAAGCTTTCCACTGCTGGAGGAATGGCCATACATGTTCTTCAGGTTCACAAGGAGAGCGTCACTAAGTAATGCTTTAAATTCTTGACCATCTATCTATTTGTTTGTTTGTTTCTTTCTTTCTTGTGCGTGATATTCTTCTTCGATTTGTTTTCTGATGGCGATATTTCTTGTTTTTTTTTTTATTGCGATGTTCGATTAGAGGTTTTTGATTAGGTTGATCTCCTTTTCTCCTGCATGTTCAATTCTTTTGGTTTCTGTCTTTGTCAAATTTCTTTTCTTTATATATGATTTAGAGATCGTGTTTGTGATTATAATCTACGTTTTTACATCTAAGGCTTCAATTTCTTTCGTTGAGACTTTGATTTTTGTGGAAGCATGGATTGAATTTGAAAATAGCATATAGAAACAAATCTGAAAGAGAAGTTCTTTGGAGGTTTCATTTAGTAAGGATTTTTGTAACCGGGGGGAAAATAAATCTCTAAGAGTTCGAGTATGTTGAGAATTTGAATATATTAATATGATTGGTGTTAAATTCAAATTGTTGTTCAATCAAAAACTGACTTATTGGTGGTCGCAACATTTTACATAATTGATCTTACTTTTGTTGATCAAGTATAAATATCTGTCATGTTAACCAAAGAATCGTTTATTGGCGGTTATATCTGCTTAAAATGCATTTACCTAATAGTTTCTCCATTGCTGAGGTATGCAAATTTCACAAAACGTAACTCTTAACATTTTTTGAAACATGATTATGAATCAGAAGAGTGCCACATAATTATGTGATATTGGTGCATGAATGTTTTGGCTTTTTTGGTGCAAGTTAAATCTCTATTATGATGGTGAGAACTGAGAGTTGTGTCTCATTATTGATTAGCTTCCTTGTGTCTAATTGGACAAATTCATGGTTAGATCTTGAATACCCATGGGATAAAGTAGAAAAAGGAGAAAAAAAATTCTATGGGGTTAATGAGGATTGTGAGGGTTAGCTTTACAAACTCTCTACCCCCTATAATTTCCTACAGGGAGTTGCATTAATCAAGCCCATGATCAACTAAAGGTTTGACTATGTGGTAGAAGTTTTGCACGTGGTGTAGAAACCGTACGAAGAAGAATGAGAGAGAGATAAGAAAGCAATTCAATAATTCATTCAATAATTCGGTGACTTGTCAGTTACATCCTAAAATATTTATAGACTAATATGACATCTAAACTGACACTAATTAGGACTCTTAAACAACCTCAAACTCTATCCAAAATTTTAAACAAAATATAAATCTAAATTAAATAACAACCCAAATAAAAATAAAATAAAATCCTAATTAGATTATGACACTACTCATTTATATCTTGCATCAACTCTCCCCGGCTTGAAGAACTCGGCTCCGACGAGGTAGAGTCACGGTACTGCTCAAATAAGTTAGGTCTAGATGACGAAACTCATCCTCGGTAATCTATGTAGCATCAGACGTGGGTCGACCTTTCCAAGTAGCTAGATAATGTTGAAAACCTCCATCAACAGAAGGCCGCAAAGGTGGAAGTCTCGGAACTGGAGCAACATGAGCTGCAAAAGTACTTGTAGGCACACTAATTGGCACAGGAGGCTCAAAAGTATCTCAATAAGGATATAAATTCTCCACATTGAAAACTAAACTAATATTCATATCAGTAGGTAAATCAAGTAAATATTCATAACAATACGGTATGGGCTAGAAGAAAGGGCATGTAACTTCTTGAATGAATTTCTAGGAAAACGCTCAAGATGGATGCGAACCATTATATAGTCATTTTCACAAAATTCTACACTCCTACGGTGAACATCAACATTCAGTTTATAACTATTATTAGAAAGTGCAATCTTACGCCTAATATTAGCATGTAACTTGTGAATGTGTTGGGCAAAAGACTTGGCAGAAGTGGAGGGACGATAATTTGGGGGTAACGGGACCAAGTCAGTAGGTTGACGAGGACTATATCCGAGAACAATCTCAAAAGGAGACTTACCTATAGAACAACTAATTGAACTCTTATAAGCGAACTCCACAATAGGCAACAATAAATCCCAATTACCTAGTTTTTCACCTACTATACACCTAAGTAAAGATCCTAAACTATGGTTAACAACCTCAGTTTGACCATCAATATGGGGGTGAAAGGCAGAAGAATATGTAAGGTGAGTTTTAAACAACTTCCACAGTGTCTTCCAAAATTAACTAACAAACTTAACATCTCTATTACAGACTATAGAAGTGGGCAAACCATGATACTTGGCAACACCACAAAAAAAAAGAAGCTTAGCTACATGAGAGGCATCAATAGTTTTGCTATAAGGAATGAAATGTGCCATTTTTGATAATCAATCAACAAGCACTATAATGGAATCATGCCCTCGAGCAATCTTAGGCAACCCAAGAACAAAATCCATGCTAAGGGCTAGCCAAGGTGTATGGGGAACAGGTAAAGGTGTAAACAAGCCGGTATTCTGCTTCCTAGCCTTAGCTACCTGACAAGTACGAAATTGAAACACAATCCTAACAACATCCCTCTTGATAGAAGGCCAATAAAATCTATCCTCTACAAGAACTATGGTCTTATCTCTACCAAAATGTCCAACAAGACCACCCACGTGTAACTCCCAAACAAAAAAACTCACAGAAGGGAAGTACGAGGAGTACACGAATGAGGGCCTCGAAAAAGTTAACCATCATGAATGCAGTAATCAACATGGGACTGACGGTTCCCATCCAGAAGATCACGGTAGATGAGGCTAAAATCAGGACAACTATAGTACTCATCATTAAACCTATCAAAATCAACGACACTAACACTAAGGGATTGTAAGACACCTACAATACGACTCAAGGTATCGGCGGGTTTGTTAACAACACTAGCATGATGATGAAGGACTAAGGTATTCTCCTCTAGAAAGGCAACTCATTTGGCATGTCTTGTACTCAGTTTCCTTTGAGAATTAATAAATTTGAGGGCTTCATGATCTAAATACAAGACGAACTCTTGAGGTAAAAGGTAATGCCTCCAATATCGCAAGGACTAGACAATGGCATAGAACTCTTTATCATATGTGGAATAATGTTGTTTGGCATCATTAAGTTTCTTGCTAAAGTGTGCCACAGGATGACCTTCCTGACTCAATACACCGCCTATACCTATACCTGATGCAATACAAGACACCTCAAAGACTTTAGAAAAGTTAGGGTGTTGTAGCACAGGGGCCTCAGTCATTTTGCACTTGATCTCCTCAAAAGGCCTTACGTGTTGCATAGGTCCATTAGAACTCGCCCTTTTTCATGCAATTAGTAAGGGGAGCTATAATGGTACTGAAACCACGAATAAACTGCCTGTAGGAAGTGGCTAACCCATGAAAACTACGAATAGCAGACATGAAAAATTAAGGACTAATATTTAGTTTGTTGGGAAATATATTAAACTGGAAAATACTTGTTTTCCACTGCTTGATTAGCTTCTTGGGACCTCTTCCTTACAGATGAGAGAGATGGACAGCAAACCCTATTGGATTGTTCATTTGTTATATACCATTGGGAACAAAATTTAGAGGCATTGAAAGGTCAATTAGACTCAAGAAATGGTTTAAGAGTGGAATAAAGAGCCTGATGAAAAGTTTCTTATCTTATAACTTTGTTTGTTGTTTACCATGTTTGGCTTGAAAATTTAAGCTTTGCTGTGAATTCATTCCAAGTTCTCACATGTTGCCTGAACATTTTAAATGCTTTGCATTTGCTTTTGATGCCTAGATGATGTAGTGAAAGGCCCAAGTAACGTTTCCTCCATTTTCTAGATTGAATTCCACATTTCAACCAACATGGGTCTATGAGCTTCATCTCTCCCAACAACCTTTGAGGGATGTCTAGACTCTAAAGCATCATTCTTGGTATGAGACTGATTTTTGTATGATGGGTCATATAAATAATTCAAAATAAGAATTTTCCAAATATGCTAAATAGGTATGGTACCCTTGGAAAACTTTTGTCTAATAATATAGTGATGTAGATTTGTCAGGGGAGCATGAGCAAAAATACTAAAAAATGTAGTTGAAATAAATACCTTTTGAAGAAAATTTTCAAAACATTGATGCATTTTCCTAGTGGCCAAAAGCCTCATTTATACCAAATGACCAATTGGGAGTCCTAAATTAATACAATTACCAAAGAGGCTATAACTCAACTCAACTAAGCCTTTTTCCAACTATATGGGGCTGGCTACATGATTGTGCTTCTTCCACTCTGCTCTATTGAACCCTGAGTCGGCTACGTAGGTTTAAACCAGATAACATGGGACCACAAACAAACACACAAAATGATAAAAATAAAAGACATGAGACATGATATAACACATTATGCATGTGTATTACGTGTCCTTGCATCACATAGGCTAGGGAGGACTGGACTGGACTGGACTGGACTGGACTGGTTATTTCCATCCATAGCTGCAACATTCTATGGCCAAAGTTTCTCTTTAAGTCAATTAAGGAATTGATTTTCTTCACGGTTGTGAGAATCTCGGTTCTCAACTGAGTCATAAGATTCACAAGTTGATCAAGGGAAAATCATTGAAATATTTAACTTGAATTCAATACTTTTGAATCCATATTGAATTTGAAAGTTGTAGAATCTTTAAGTTTGTTATCTAAATTCCATGGTGAATCTCATAGTTGTAAAACCGCGCCAAAGTTCACCTCAAGCATGCCTCAAGGGTAGCATAAACCTAGGTGCCTTGTTAGTAGGGGTTTGGTCTGAAGCCCATGGGCCCCCGACCCACTATAAATGGCCCGATCTAGACCCAGGCCCCATTATTATATGGGTCGGCCCAGCCTGTTCCCAAAACTTATTGGATGGGTCTGGGATCACATAGTTAGACTCGGCCCGGTCCGCTAACCAGGTCCAAAGGCCCAACCCAAAGGCTCAATCTTAGGCCCGATTATACATGCACATGTATATATATATATATGTGTGTGTGTGTGTGTGTGTGTAATTAAGAGTATATAAAATGAAAAAAAAAACATAATTAAGATTGTGTTATATAATTAAAACATATATAGTACATATAATACATACTATATACATTGTGTCAAAAAAAATACTACATACATACATACATACATATATATATATATATACATAATCAAGTGTGTTATTAATTATTACAATTAAGAGTATATAAAGTGTGTGTAATATATATTTAATTAAGTCAAAAGTGTTATATAATTAAGGGTATATATTTGTATTATATGTACATTATTAAGAGTATGTTCAATTAAGTATAAAATACGAAAAAAGAGTACATATAATTAACTAAGATTGTATATATACAATTTATATTATATTGTATCTTTTTTATTTTGCTGCATTTCAACTTTAATTAAGTATACTCTCTAAAAAAAAACTTTACCAAGTATGATTTATTAAGTACACTATCTAAAAGTATGTAGGGCTAGATATAGCTATATAATGAACTTAACTAAATTATAATAACATGGGTTGGGCTACATTAACTATGAAAGAAAGACATTATCCAACTACATATATAAACTCACTCATTTTAATTATTAGAATGAATCAATACGTATTTAAGATAAATTAAATAAAACAAATAAGTCTATTTCTTAATTATAGTATATATAATATATAATTAGAGTATAAAATGACGAAAACAAAACATAATTAAGATTCAAGAGTGTTATATAATTAGAGAATATATTATGCACACACACACACACACACACAGAGATATATATATATAATTAAGAGTACATATGCACACTATATATATAATTAAGAGTTTACAAAATGAAAGAAAAAAACATAATCAAGAGTGTTATATACTTATATAATTAAGGGTAGATATTATTATTGTATATACATAATTAAGAATATGTTCAATTAAGTATATAATACGAAAAAGAGTACATATAATTAATTAAGAATATATGTGTACAGTTTATATTATATTGTATCCTTTTTATTTTGTAGCATTTCAACTTTATTAAGTATACTCTCTAAAAAAAAAAACTTTACCAAGTATACTTTATTAAGTATACTTTCTAAAAGTATGTAAAATTAGATATAAATATATAATGAATTTAACTAAATTATAATAACATGGGTTGGTCTGAAATTACGAAAGAAAGGCATTATCCAACTACATATATTAACTCACTCATTTTAATGATTAGAATGAATCCAAAAGCCAGGTCTAAAGGCCCGGTCCATATTTTTTGGTTGGGTCTGGGTCAAGACTTTTTTTTATATAGGCCTGACTCGACCCGACCTGACAATTTTTTAGGCTCGGCCCGAATATTCTTAGGCCCGATGGGGTTGGGTCGGGCCGGGCAGGCGCTACTGGGCCAAATTGCCACCCCTACTTGTTAGGCACCTAGGTGCAACACCCAATTCAAGTGTGCGCAAGGATTTGCCTTGGCCTAGGCACAAGGCACATTTATGTGCATGCTTAAGTTATACAAGCCTTTTTTCTTATGTGTCTAGAGGTTCTAGACTTTTTCTTCGGACATTTTTGCCAAACCCGCACATGGTTTAGTCGGGTAATTTTGACAAGGCCTTTTGAAAAGAATTTGGGCCTTGGCTTATTCCCTTTACAAAGGCATTTTACTAAGATACCTCCTTAAATTCGATCATGGAATTCTATTAACAACCATCCTGAAGATTATAATGTTATGATTTATGTGTGCTACATTTTAATTTGGGGTTGAATTTCTTTATAGTTATTGTTAGGTAATAAAGTTTTATATATGTATAATATCAGTTTTGTTGTATCCTTATATTATTCTACTACTTTAATTATTATTCTATTTTGTTAATTGTCTTTGATATTTTAGTTCAAAATGGGGGCAATGTGATAAAATATAATTTACTTTACTTTTTATTTATAGTAAAAAGGCATACTAGTGCATGAAACTTTCGCCATTTTGGGGAAGGGACAATGTACGCGCCCTTACCTCTAAATTGAAGAGGTTGTATCCACATTCAAACTTGCAACTTCCAAGTTAGAATGGAGCAATCTCAAGTCCTCAACCATTGCTTCAAGGCCATCCTTCACTTTTTATGAATTTTTGTGCGTTGCCTCATTTAGACATGCCTTATCTTGCATATTTTGCCTTAGGTGTTAGGATCCCAACTGTCATGAACCTTGAACTAGAACTACTTTGGTGAATCTAAAGAATTAACAAATTTTATGATTCATGACTCGAGGTATAATTTAGTTTTTTTTTTTTTTTTTTTTTTTTTTTTGAAGAGAGTAATTTTTATGAAAAGGATGGCAGAAGCCTTTAAGTTATATGAGACATAAACCTCATGGGTCATGAATTAGGTAATTTTTATGAAGATTTTAGAAAACATAATTATATTTGGTAAACAAAGAAATAAACAAGCAAGAAACTACAACTTATTCTTTTCATCTTATCTTTGCTACATTATCAAAGAACAATATCGAGTACTTGAGCTGCAAGTTTGACATTTTGGTTGTTTTAGTTGTCATGAACAATTTTAGAAACTTTTCAATTGAGTGTTAGAACTCAATCTTTCAAAAAAAAATTTGGTGATTAAAAAATAATAAACAATAGAAACTTAGCAAATAAAATGCAAAGATATTAAGTTTAACCTTTTCGCTCTATGTTCTAGTACTTTTTTGTAATATGTTGTAGGTATAATGATTAGTCTCCTTGCAATAAACTCATGTCAAAATTTCATGTTGAATTTTGATAAGAAATGTGCTGTTTGAGAAGCCTATATTTGAAATTCTTAAGGTTTTATCTCTTCTAAATGGCTTGGGTTAATGGTTGAAGAAAGAAAAGGAACTAGCATTTAAAAAAAAAAAAATTATATTAGTTACAATACTTTGGGGAAGAAATGGGAAAATGCCAAAAGAGGGTTTTAGGTTGAGCTTTATTTTGACATATAGTGAGGCTTGTGCAGGTGACCTAGAGCCATAATGGCACATACTTAACAAGACGTTGTTGGTACTTGTGTATAAAGGTGGTTTTAGGTCACCCCTCATTGATTTTTAAACTTTGGCCATGCCTAAACAAGTAATAAAAACAATTCCACGTATGTTGAGGTAGCTTTGGAGAGATTAAAGAAAGGATAAAAGGTGTTCCCAGTGCATGAGGCACTTGCCCTTATGGGGTTTGGGAAGGGTTGTTTACAGCGGCCTTACTTCCACGTTTGAACAACCTCTCCCATGTGGAATTTTAATGTCTAAGCTGTACTTGTTTAGTGGTTATGTCTTGGTGAATGGTGGGTCATTAGTGCAACCATAGACTTCATAAACTTAAAGAGTCAGGATGTTCATGCAAGATGAGCTATTATCATTCTCTAGCTATTTTTCAGTTGATAACACGTCGCTTCGCTCCTCAATTAAAAAAAGCCTTCCTCCAAACTATATATGATTAGTTAATGAAAACAATTACTCCACTCTTCTCTACCTAGGGCCAAATCTTTTGTTATATCACAAGGGTTATACATTTCTTAACTATCTACCTGTGTTGTTTGGTCCTTGCGCTTTCTTTATCATTGCAATGAATACTTAATACATCATTCTTCCTAATTGGTGGATCTAATAGTTTTTTTTTTTTTTTTTAATACATTTCCAAACCATCTTAATTGCTTCTTTCTAATTTCATCTCCAACGACCAATCAGAGCTTCTTTTCTCATATCCTGAATATGCTTATTGTAATTCTATTTTTCAATGCTTTTGCCACAACTTTATTTTTTAACATGGAAAATGTTTTTGATCATGCACTGATTATCTTCTTCCTTTTTGTCAATAAGATTTTGTTAATTGTAGTGAAATATGTTATTATATGCTTTGTTACATGCTGGAAACCTATTGAGGTTTGTTTGTTATCTTTCTTGTTGGTCTTACTCATCTAATCCTTACACTTCTTACAGGGTGCCGAACGCTAAACCAGACAGAGAATCAACTGAAATTGAAATTTTTGGAATGCAAGGAATTCCACCAGAAATTTTGGCTGCTCACTATGGAGAGCAAGGTAATGATACCTGCTACTAGACCCAGGTGTTCTCATCTCGCTAACCCATTGGATTTTTTTTTTTTTTTTTGGGGGTTACTTTCTTTTCTTAAAACCAGGAATGGTGACTATTGACTACTAGTTTCTTACAAGAGTTAATGTTTTAGACAGAAGATAGATAATTATGGGAAGTATAGTTTGGAAAAATGTGAGAAAGACTTGGTTATACATGATTATTACTTCTAAAAGATTAATTTTCAATTGCAACAGAAGAATCTTTTTGAAAAATTGTCTTGGAATTGAGTTTTTAATTATCTTGGTGGAAACTATAAACTTAATTATCTTGGTGGAAACTATAAACTCAATTATCTTGGTGGAAACTATAAATATGATATTTCCTTTGCTATTGTATTTTCAAATTGGAAAGTACTGCATTCCAAAAGCAATATCACATTTTGGTGGAGTGAGTTTATGTGCAAAAAAAAAAAAATTGTCTTACTCTTGAAAATATGCAACCCTGAATAACTAGGATTGTACTGTTTTGTTTAAGAGGTTACAAACGGGCTAGCCTTGGTGCAACAATTGAGATTGGCGGCTTCATTGTGCCCTGAAGGTCATGGATATGGTTGTCAGAACCCCAATTCAAACCACCATTGTAACACAAGTTTGACAACTCTTTTCACTTTAAATGCAACTGCTTTTAAAAGTTTGCTGACTTTTTTCATTTGTCCTTCAAGTGAAAGATATTGTATTAGTTTTTCAGGTCTATTTTTTCTGTTTTTCCAAATTTATTAACAATAATCCTATTCAACGGAGGAGGGAAGGGGACTCTACAAGCTAGTTCTCTCTCTCTCTTCTTGAATACGTGCTTGAAAGTCAAAAAACACTTATGCAGTTCTCTAGTTCATATAAAGCTCTTCCTTCAATTTTCTATCTCCTATTTTTCTTCACCTTTCTTCAGTTTAACCTTTTAAATAAGTGGATTGTTGAGTTTAAAATTAAGTGTTTACATGGTTTTTAGGATGTTTAGGGATTCTAACTTTTTTTTTAGGGATGCTTAGGGATTTTAACTTTGAATCTATCAATTCATAGTTTTCAAGTATTTAGGTTTCTAATTACAAGAATTATATCTTGTAATCATTTTGGAACTAAATATCTATAAGTTGATAATATCACATAGGTTTTCTTAGTCGTCATCAGTGTTATCAAGGTGTGCGCCTCAGGCGCGCCTTGAGGCAAGGTGCACCTATTACGCCTCAATACTTGATAGGCAAGGCGCTTTAACTTAGGCGTACGCCTTAGGTACGCTTTAATGTGCGTCAGGCGTGCGCCCTTAGTGTGCCTCACTTTCTTGCTTCTCATTTAAAAATATATATATATTTAATCATGAAATAAGTATTGTACTATATACTTTTTTTCTCTCTACTTTGAATTAATATACATGATAAACAATATAGAACATAAAACAATAAAGGAAACTTGTGTTTTGATTTTACAACAACAATAAGATGTTACAAAAAGGTTACAATTGCTACTTGTACTTCCTTACTTTTGTATTTCTTTCTTCAATAAAGTTTTAAATATCAAAAGAAATAAACATAATATTAAGAAAAAATATGAAATAGAAACATTAGTGCTATTATGAACATTATAACGTTTGATTGGAAAATTTAAAAACTTTTAATTATTTTTATCTTTTTTGAATTATTTTACCAAAAAATAACATATAATAAAGTATTTTAAGAATTTTGCGCCTCGCGTTACTCTGGCGTGCGCCTCGCCTTGCGCCTCAGGCTAAAGGGCCCCTTATCATCGCCTTAAGTGCGCATTGCGCCTTTTGTTACCTCGGTCGTCATTCTTATGATTTTTGTTAGTTTTCATTCTTCCTTTGATCTTCAAAGTCTTCCTAGTTTATTTAATCCTGATGCCCAAGTTCTCTTCATTTCTCTTTCTTGCTTTAAATGGACTTCCCATTGTTTGCTGAATTATTTTTTCAAACCTTTGATGGGATGATTTAACCCCAAACCATGGTAGTCAAAATCGTGAATCGGAAGCGAATTGCTTCGAGGCTTGATGAATCGAATCGGGATTCAAATCGATGAATCGTAAGATTCACGATACATATGTGAATCATATATTTGTATATATTAAGTATATATATGGTTATAAAAACATTATTGTTTTTTAGCAAATTTACGAGACTAATTCACCACTATTCAGCTAGCGATTCGCTTCCGATTCAAACCGATTCACTTACGATTCGGATCGATTCACAGGTATAGCGATTCATGAATCCGATTTGAATCGTTTTAGGGTGGATCGAATCGTGGATCGTACGATACAGCGATTCAAATTGCAATTCTGACTACTATGCCCCAAACCCAATTCTCTATAAGTCGGATCCATGTTTAAGGAGTAGGAAAGGATCATGTGGATCCTATGAACAGCACCCTTAAACTATGAAACTTGCTATTGAGGTTCAAAATAAAGTTGGGTATTCTGCATTACATTGCTCATAATCTAACCATTACTAATAGTTTTAGAATAGTGAATGTAGTTGAGATAACTTGAAACTACTAGATGGTTTTTCTCGTTTTTAATGCAAACATTAATCTGGTTGGATTGGAAATTTCAATGGGAGCTGAACTCTTGTATGAATGACCCCATGACGAAGAGATCATCTCCCTTACCAATTAAAAGCATCTAACTTTGCTTTTTAGAGGATGATCTTTGTACATATCTAGTTATCTATGTGGTTATGATACAAAGACTTCAAATTATTATTGTACTTTTGCCTATTTTCATGTGCCCTTAGACATTTCATATTAGCTGGGTCCTACCATAAGCACATTTAGTCCGGTGTTTCTAAAGTTCTTACTCCTTCACAGGAACTCTTAACACTTGTCTTCTCCAGTAGGTACCCTACATAAGGTTCTAAAAACATAGATTTCTTAGCCAGGTGATCTCGCTCTCCTTGAGAGAAAGAAGAGCTATCTTCCTCTTCAAATATTTCTATAGAATGGAAAAATCCAAAAGATCATCTTTGATTTAGTAGAAATTGTATACGTTATCTTCCCATTGTTGATAATTATATAGCCTACCGAGAAATATTTCAATAGTTGACTCGATTGTTTTTTTTTTTTTTGGGTTGTCAACAAACCTTTCTTGTTTGATTTAACAACTTGATTAGGTTAAAATCTCCGAATAAGTGAACTTTATGAGGATCGACTCCATGGAGTGGTTCAAATTCCTACCATAGAATTAGCCCATTTTTAGATGGATGGATTGATGGATGCTTGTGGTAAAAATGGATTTGTTTTGTCTGAGACAAGGTTTTACTTGAAGCAAAGCTTGCACCTTTTGATGAATTATTTGATTTGCTCTGTGTAGAAGAAGATGCCCCATCAAAATTGGCCAAAGTGGAGATTCCATCATCCACTTATGTTGGCGGTGTGGTTCCAGGTGCTGTGGGTGCTGGATTTCCTCCACAATCAACTTTCGGTGCAATGCAGCCAATGTATGCTTTCTTCCTCAGAAAACTGTGTTATGGGATCATTTCATTGTTTGCAAACATTCCCACATATTAGTTACTTTCGCCACTTTATATAAGTGTGTGAAGACACTTAGTACTCTATTATGTATGGTTTTGAAACTGAGGACGCAAGTATGCCACTCACATTTGAAATGTTCATATTTTTTAACATTTCAAATGGTTAGTAACTGTGGCCACAAGAAATGAAATTTCGCTATTCATTTGGTCTTTTGAAACTATATTGGCTAATATCTTTGGTCAAATTTGCTCTTTTAGGTCAAAAAGAAACTTTTCACTTGATTGTGTTCTGTCGATTACACTTTTTGTTTTCTTTGGCTGCAGTTATAACTCTGCAATGGCAGTGCCGCCTTCAGGATGGGCCATGCCTCCTCGTCCACAACCTTGGTTCCCTCAGCATCCTGCAGTTCCAGTGCCTCCTATTGCAGCACCTGTGGGGTTAACACAACAGCCTTTATTTCCCATACAGAACGTGAAACCTCCTCTTTCATCTACTGCATCTCCTGCACCTCCCCCTCCATTTCAGATCACACCTCCTGGGATTCCCTCTTCAACGCCTCCTATTCCTGTATCTCAACCCTTGTTTCCTGTTACTACTGTTAACAATAATGCAACTACTCAAAGTATGCCATTTTCAGCATCTGCACTGTCAGCAGCCATCCCTTCAAGTTCACCAGTAGAACTTAAAAGCTCAGGTGATACGTATTCCAGTGTTAACACTTCTACAACCAATAACTATCATCCTTCAGGCATCCAAGGTATAAATACTCTTATATATATATTTTTAGGCACTGTAAAAGTGATTATGTTGCTATGGAGAGATTCAACTTTTATTATTTGTGGACATGACTCTGTAAACATTGTTATATCTAAATGCTTGTATATTTTTTTTTCTTACTGGATATTGAGAGTAAAGAGTAACAATGATGGCTCATGGATTTTGCAACCAAAGAGTTTTGACAATATATTTTTCAGACAAATTTTGTTCCTTTTTTCAGGGTCCTTACAGATGGCTTTCCATTTTTTGAAATAACAGTTTGTGAGTTTCAAAATGTTTAGATAAGAGGAATGTTGCATTAAGTGTAAGAAAATCTATTGAATTTGGGGAGAGTTCATGTGTTTTTACTATTTAATATCGAATTCTGATTACTTGTTGTCCCTGGACTGTGAATGTTCCATATCTTGTGTATGAATCTGATCTGTTTCATTTAAAAAGTCTTGGCATTCGCATAATTTTATTCTTTATTTTAACTGGGCATCCACTGGATTACTATGCAATTTAGATGAAAATTAGTTGCGTCCCTTGACACCAGTAGTAAAGATCTTACTGATGGCTTGCAAGCTTCCAAAACAATTTTGTGACTTCAAAATGTTTAAAGACATGATAGAAAACATTGGATTTAGAAGTTTGAGAAAAATATACTGATTTTGGATCATGCATTACACTATTTACTATGTAAAATGTTGCTTGCTTGCCATGCATCCTTGAATGCCTACACTTTCCCATTACCTTAATGGAAAAGATGTTAAAAATGGTGAATAAAGAACCTAAATACAGAATCAATAAAAAAAAAGGATTTTATGAAAATTCCATGTTCCGCTCTGTAGCTCATGTAGGACATGCTATTCTCAACTTAATAAAGCTTTTTTCCAACTACATGGAAAAAAGGCGACATGAATCTGCTTCCTCTGTCCATCCACACATGTTAAAAGATGCTATTGCATTATTAAATTTTGTTTTGTTCTAGAGTTTGTTTCTATCGTTATTTCTACGTATTCGTGACTTTTAAAGGTTGATTTTGTTTCAGCTGATTCCAGATGCTTGGGGATAAACTTATGTTCTCTGATATTTTAATGCTCGTCAGCTATCTATATGCTCTCTTTTTTTTTTCTCCATTCTGAAAATAAAAATAAAAATTGATGTATCATATTATTGATCCAAGAGATTGTGGAATGTATTGGCTGTTGCATTAGACACTTCTGGTACTTACTACTAATTTTTATTTGATAAATGGCTGTTGAAAACGTTGAATTTGTGCTGTCCCTTAGTTTCAATGTCTTTCATAAGAATGCATCTTGATTTTTATTTTTATTTTTTTGGTAATCCGTAAACATATTACTCTATTGACTTAGGTGGTTCATTCACCAATGCAAATTCATATGTTTCTGGTTCAAATACTGGTGGTCCTGCAACTGGTGCCCCTCCTGTGGTCTCTAATAAAGCCCTAGCGACCCAGCCTGCCCCCAATGAAGTCTATTTAGTTTGGGATGACGAGCCAATGTCCATGGTTAGTTTTTTATCTATTTCTTTGAGTTGTGCAACAGATTGTTGTTAATTTTGATGTTAAAGATGCGATCATATGCATTTGATGAATGTGCAGGAAGAAAGAAGAATGTCCTTAGTGAAGTATCAGGTGCATGATGAAACTAGCCAGGTAAGTTATACTATCTTTGTTCTTTATTTACTCTGGTGGATTAAGAGTTGCTGTACACATCCAAATGGGTGGTCGGTGATTCCTGTTTGGCATTTTCAGATTCCATTGTTTACACATTCATACCCATGATAAAAAGGTATTTCCACATGGTGACCCATTCTGGATTTGTATTCCTATAAAAAAGAACACAGTTGTGAAGATTTTTATGGGCAATTTAATATCTTTAATCCTAGGCCCCTTCATTTGAATATCATTCTATATTCACCATGTTCATTGATGTGGCATGGTGTTATTTTTGAGTGCATCTCTCTGATTTGCAAGCAATCCACCAATTTTGTGGGCATCAAAAGAATCAAGTAGGTATTAACATCATCTTTTCTGGTACTAAAGAGTTTACAAATCTGACAATGTGTGCTGCAATTGACTTGAGGGTTCTTCTACATGGCATCTGGCCCCAAGCTAAATAATAATGTATGTATTTTGTTTTTGTTTAAAACTTGAACTTGTTTATCGGTATTCATTCTCCCTATGCTTCGTGACTCATGGGGGTTTGGGTGGAACAAGAATCATTGCCCGACTGGCTTTTGCGAATTTGTATCATTTCTTGTTATCTTTTATCACAGTGCAATCAGATTTGGCGCAGGTCAGCTCCCATCCAGCCAACGAGTTTGTTTTCTCTTGCATAGAAACAAACCTTGGTATCTGATTTATCTTTAAGAAATGGCATGGCTACATTTCCTATCTGACATTCTTTTTTACTATCTTTCCACATTTCAGATGAACTCCGTGGATGCAGCCATAGACCGAAGGATATCAGAAAGTAGGCTTGCTGGGCGTATGGCTTTCTAGCTCTTTGTGCTGAATTGGGATATTAGCAGGCGGTTTCACTTCCTTGCAATCACTTTATCTGGAGAGGACAAGTCCAGAACGAAGAACAATTGTCGTCGGTTCTGTGCGAAACAGTAAGTTCATGTTTTTCTTCTTTGCTCTTCCTTTGGGATGTATGTATCATTTAGAGAATTGGAAAGAAGAATTAAAGAGAGTTAGGGTCATTCTTTCAACGTATATGGGGTTGCATGAGAAGTAACAGCAGCATTAAAAATCTGCTACAGCTATATCTGTTATGCCATACCTTGTTTTGGTTATTTGTTTGGACCTTGATATGAATGTTAATGTTAGAGAAATGATGGATGGGTCCGACACGCCCTGGTTTTACTTACTCTAAATGCTTATGTTATTTGTTTGTACCTCGATATGAGCTAATGTCATTTCCATTTTATTTTCTTGATATGGTGCCATTTTTGTACTGCCCTTGCTGAATTTCATACGTTGTGACTTTTTATTGTAAACGGTATGTATTTTCAAACATTGAAATATCTATCTATACTAGTACAAAAAATACGAATACATGGCCCTCCCTCACTGTGGCCATTTTTACCTTTTTACCAATTTTGCCGTTAAAAACTAAACATTTGTTTCATAATTAAATTTTAGAATGAGGGGTACTTTAGTAAATTTACCCCACATGTCTTTTCATTGTTTGATGTTTGTTAATCAAGAAAATAGAAACGAGAAGGCTGGCTTGAATCAGTATGTTATTCTATGAAAACAATAGCATGAAACGTACCTTCATTGCTTTGAAAGCGGATGTAACGCTGGCAACCTTGTCTTATTGGCAAACTTCATCTTTCGAATGGGAAATGGTAACGAAGATTATATTTTTGATGAATTAATAAAGATAATTGATAAACTTATAATACCTTGGTGTGATCATCAATTCAATTGATACATGAATTAGTAAAAACTGCATCTTTTCAACTTTTGATATAACATTAATGGATAATGAATATATAATTAATAAAGTCATATTAACTCTTAAAAATAAAATAATTGATCTAATTAACAACGGAGTAATTAATATGGTTTTTGGTGAATCAAAAATATATTACTCATTTGATAGCATTGAAGATAAAGCTCTATATAAGTTAACCCTTACCGTAGGAGTATGCTTCTTTGGAATCTTGATACTAAGATTGGACTATGTAATGATACAAGATTAATATGTTGTGTAATTCATAGGAAATGTAAGTGATGCAGAAATTGCTTCCGGAGATTTTTGTGGCACTAGAGTATTTTTTTTCCACAAACACCATTAAAAACATATCATTAAAAACCTTATGAAAATGTTAACATGCCTTTTTAACTTTATTTGAAAACAATTTTCTATAAAATTAGCTTGTGCATTAACAATTAACAAATTATTTGGACAAATTATATCTAATGGAAGTATATATCTTTTTGAACATGTATTCAGTCATGGAGGATCATATTTAGCTCTATCCAGGGGAATTATTAGAAATACAACAAAGATTTTGATAAAAATGAGAATATTCCTATAATAATGGAACTTACACTAAACATGCACTGATCAAATATAATAATGAACATATTGAAAATCTCCAACTATAATAGTGACACATTTTTTTTAATTTTTTTTTTTCTTTGAGAAGATATAATCCTAATTGTACATTAGTACCCTATACCCATCCCGAGGAAGTGGGCCCCACCTTGGTGGAACATACCCACACATGTCCACCTATATCCACAAGTGGCCAGATTTGAAGTTTTGTGTTCGCTTCTTCAACCACCTGACCAACTTCTTGTTGGCATAATAGGGACACACATTTGCAATACTTCACCCCTTCATTAAATAAAAGAACCAACCCAAACACCTGTAATAAAAAAAATTAGTCTCGTCCAAAAAGAACACCTTTCAGGTGCCAAAAAACCGATAAGAAAAAAAAAGAAAAAGATTGTTATTTAATTTTTTTTACAATAATTTTATACTTCCTTTTTTATCAACAAAATAACTCCTTACTATTGTTTCTCATCATATTTCTTTAAATAAGTTATAGGAATTAATCATTAATCATTACCATGCACTTTAGACATTCCATACATATCTTTATAATTTCTTTTCCCAGTCGTTCTCTTCAAAAAGAAAAAAAAAAAATACATACACAAATTAAAAATCCAGAAAAGGTAAAATTCCATTTGACGAGGCTTTAGCTTTCATAAAGCTTCATTAACCAAGAATTATGAGGAATTCTCAAACTTGCTATAACCACCAAAAACGAAAATTTTCTAATGCAAAATATCATCGCTTGTAATAACTAACTGCAAAAATTATTATCATAACACTTTTTACCATACAGATCTGTGGGTTTCCATGGAATTCCATCAATAATATATGCTTTGCTTGTCAACCATTGCTACACCCTTCTCAATGGGAGAAATAATACTACTCATAATAAATAACGATCTTTCAAATTGCGGGTGATCAAACAAACAACCACCAAAACTCAACTCTGTGCAATTTTAGCCCAAAAAACAGAATCATCATCAATTCAGAAGATCAAAACCTTTCTGCCAATCTTGCAGTAACCGCTCGAAGCTTTGAGTAGACTTTACCGGCAGGAGACCCTAGAATGAGGCTACAAAGAGAGTCCCTGGCAACCTTGATATTAGCAAATGAACCAAGAATATGAATCTTGCTATCAGCTATCACAATCCGTGTCCTTGTACCATTCTCAATTGCAAACTTTGTCTTACCCCCTTTACCAGACAATCTTCCAATAGCACGAGATAAGTGCTCACCTCGCAGTGTCTTCACATCCTTTATCTCAAAGGAGTCCACATATAACTCATCCATACGCAGGAGAGCAACTGCATCAATTACATCAAACCCAAGCATGAAAGCATGTACAAAGTCAGCACATTTCTGTAAGTTACTGACATCCGGTGTATCTGAACGAGTTTTCAGTTCAACCTTCCGGGCCTTCAGGTTCATGCGAATATCAATTTTCATCTGCTCATAAATTGGTGTATAAATTTCCATCCAAGCTTTCTTCAGGGGTGTATAGCGGTGTGGAGGGACTGAGACCTTCCTAAACTGAACTTTACCTCCGGATATCTCATGAGCTTTCAGAGGCTCAAACTTAGGTTTTGATGGGAAAAAGCCTGTCCCAGATTTTGTCTCAGAGGGTACCATCTCAAGATCCATGGAAGATGCACCTTCGTTGGATTGCATAACTGAGCACTCCTAGGTAGACCAGCAAATGAAAATTCTGAAAAACAAGAAAGCAGGAAAAAAGAGTCAACGAACCTTCTGAAAATAAATGCAATGTACCAGATTGAATGTCAATCTGGCAGCTACTATTTCAAGTTTGAGAAAAGGTAGAAAAAAAAAGCTGCATTTGGTTTGTGATTCAAAAACAGGGATACAATTTAAAAACAAAAATTTACAAAATGACTTTGTTTCCAGTTAAAATCTTAAAAAACTGTTTTCAAATTTCCTCAACCAAATCACAACCCAAACAGGGCCCAATATTCAACCAGAAATTGGACAAAAAGAAAAAGAACATTGTCACCGCCATTTGCACAGATATTTAAGTATTACCAGAAGCAGATGGTGACAATATTTCATCATTTTCAAACATCGATAACTAAATAGTTATAACACACATTTCTAGAAGTTCTAAAAAAAAATCTGCTACCAATGATTTTGAGCAAAAATACACTAGATTCATCACCTATTCACCTCTATATTTTGTTCTTAGACTTTCAGCTTTTAGTCAGCTCTTGGGTCCGAAATCAAACTGTTAAGAAAACATGTAATCAGCAAGGTTTTACAAGTTACACACTAATATGCATATCAGAGCCTTAGAATGATATATAATCAAAGTCAACCACCACAAAAAGGCTTTACATGGTCTTCCACTCATTTCCTAGATGTATCCCAATCTGATGTAGCCATTACAAGCCGCAACACCCCCCCCCCACAAGAACCAATCAAGTACAGCATTACCCCCATTTTCTATTGTAAATGCCCTAGTTTACAAACAAGAACAATCTTAGAAAATAATCAAGTTTGATTGATAATTCTATTCCACACAAGTTGATTGAAACAAGTGTTGCAAGGCAAATTCATTGTTCCTCACGAGAACACTCGGGAAACTAGACACTTAAAAATTCCTGAAATATTAACACAAACCCAAAATTCGTAGAACCAAGCAACAGAACAGAAAATATCAAACCCACAGAGCAAAACAAAAAAACCCAATAAAAAAATAGAAAATAAAGGGATGATAATAAGAAAACAAACAAAAAAAAAACAGGACAAAACACAGCATCAACATCTTAAGCTAAAACTACCCATGAAGGGTATCACTCACTCCATACAACCACATGTCTACAACACAAAAAGACATAGAATCTAAACAAAAAAACATTCTAAATACAAGAAAACTAACCCTTCACTAAAATGTAGCAGTAAAATTCCAGTGTAAGAAAGCATCTTACACTATCCAGACCAACAGAACAAATCAAACATATCTATTTTCACACAAAAAAAATAAAAATAAAAATAAAAATCAGAGAATGAGAGATTAGAACAGGAAGAAGTGGGAAAGAAGGCAAACAATCCCTGAATTTATCAATAACAGATATATGAGACCAACCAGTCCAAACCGCACAATACCCACATTCCCATATACACACAGCATACTTACTTTGGGCTCTTCCACTTTTTTTTTTTCCCTTTGAGCAAAACGAATAAAGGGAATTTTAGTTTTATTTCTTTTATCATCTGAATTGGGTTGTACATGGTACCATATGTTCCAGAGTAGGAGAAACCCAAAAAATAATAAATAATAATATCACCATAAAACCTAGAACGAACAATAATAATTCCAATTCGAACATCACGAAATTTGAACAAAAATAATGGAAACAAAAACAAAAAGAAGGAGAAGAAGAAGAAGAAGAAGAAGAAGATTGAAAGAAAAGATAAGAAACCTACCTTTTTCTAGTGAAGAAGGAGGCGCAGATAACAGAGAAGCGCAGAGAAGAGAGAAGGGAGGAGTTGTCGGGGAGAAGTGGGAAGGGTTTAGGAGAGAGCAATTTGGGATTTTTCAAAAAAAATATTTTGGTTTCCCCTGGCCGCATTAGAGGGAGGGCGTTTGACTAATAACGTCTATTGTATCACTTTAAGCAAATTAAACAGTTAAGATAGAAATTAAAACAAGTTAATAAACGTATAAAAGTTGGAAGAAATGAAAAATTATTATTTTACTTATTTTAATATTAAAAGTAACTTGTATTAATATAATAATAAAAAGTTTTAATTTTTTTTTTCTTTTACAAGCTTGCTTAAATAAATTTGGGTTTGTTTTCTATTTTTTGTTTGAATGTCTAATAGTTAAGTTTTTTTTTTTTAAATTTATTAGTCCATTTTAATAATAATAATAAAATTTTATTAAATCAACTATGACATAAATAACTAATTCATATATACCTATATTATTTGATAACCTAAGGTATTCAGGTTAGCTTATGAGTTATAACTACTACCATGAGCAAGTCCCACCAAGGAACGAGTGACATCTTTGAAATGAGTGTATAGGTACCCGCCACCTAGTCCATAGTGTAAGAGATTTTTTTCTCAAGCAAAGCCGGTGTCTAGACACAAACTCATGTGTTTATACTGAAAACTCATGCCCTCCAATGAAAATAGTGTCAAAGGCTTTAGATAAGGTAATATATATATAATACTTTTTTTCGAAAAATAAATACATATATAGGCTTTAGATAGTTAAATATACTGAAATATGTATCTTTTACCTCTTTTTGAAGGAAAGCGGCAGAGTTGACTCGGATGAATCGGTTGGGGAGCGAGGGAATCGGCGGTGGCCGTTCTCTGGAAACGTTAGTTCAACTCACGCATTCACTCTAAAACCCTTGCAAACAAACCCAAATCTCAACTTCACTTCGCTTCGTTCTTCTTCTTCTTCTTCTCCCTGAAATGAAAGCTCTGAGAGCTCTGCGATATCTCTCATCGCTCCAATCGAGACCTCCTCCTCTCCGTTGTACACCGCTCTCTCGCTTCTACGCTTCCGTGCCTCAAAAAGAAGACGAAGACGCCGATGTCTTTGACAGCTCCCATTACAAGTTGCCCACAACAGAGCATTCCGGCGATTCTCAGTCCCAACCGAGATGGGACGAGACGTTTAGAGCGAAAGCGGATCGAATGATCTTCGGTAGCGATGCTCAGAAGAAGACGGTTTCTCGACTTAAGCAAGAAGAGGAAGAAGAAGAAGAGAAATGGAGGGCTACGGAGCTTGCGAGAGCTATGCTTCAAGCTGCTCTGGAGAAACCTGATGATGTCGAAGAAGAAGATATGATAGTGAAGGAGGAAGACCAGAAGTCTTTGTCTGTTGGGATTATCGGTGCTCCAAATGCTGGGAAATCTGCCTTGACTAATTTCATGGTTTGGCTTCCCTTCCTCTGTTGTTCTTTGTTTTTTTTCTTTTGAAAAAAAATTGCATAGCAATACTGTTGGATTGATCACTCCAAACATCAAGAACTGTCAATTTGTAACTCATTCAAGATTATAAAGGAAAGGACACACACAATGTAGGCCTTTGGATAAACTAGCTAGGAAGAGTGTCTTATTAACACTACATGGTAACAATAGAGGTAGAGGAAGACCTAAAATAACATGTTCAGAGACAATTAGTTGAATGCAAGACTTAGCCTTTGATAGAACGAATGAAAAAAAGTGGATTTATGTAGCCAACGCCGTGTAGTTCGGAAAAGACTTAGTTGAGTTGAGTTAAAGTTTAATATTATAAATGAAAGAAAGAAAGAAAGAATACTAGTCCAAGAAGCCTAGGGTTATCAATAGGGGGAAGGAGTGCTGAGTATAGATATACTAACACCAAATTTGGAGGTGCAATTGAATCGTGAGTCATGACGGGTTAACAACACGGCATCTGCATGAATGATTTCTAGTGTTAAGTTCATAATCCCAGATTCACTAGCATTTCATTGCTCAATTACCTTAGTCAGTGATAATTGTTGGTTTTTAGTCAATCAATAGTTAACCCAAAGAAGGGGGGAAATATTCAAGGCATTTTACTTCCAGCATTTTGGATTACTTATATTTGCAGATGTATAATATAGCATAAGCTTGTACTGCATTTGTGATGTAGGTGGGAACCAAAGTTGCTGCCGTTTCACGGAAGACAAATACTACCATTCATGAAGTGTTAGGGGTTATGACCAAGGGAAACACTCAAATAGTATGTGAACTTTTTTTCATTGTTTCTCCTTCTGTGATGTGTAGAAAATCAACTTGATGAATGCTCTCAAATTGCTGCCGTTAAGTTTATGATTCTTTGCTTGTTTTGTTATTTAGAAAATCAAATTGATGAACTGGAGATATAAATGAAATTGCATTCTGTTGAGGAAACTAAATTTATGCATGTATTGCTGCATGCTTATCTAATACTTAAATAAAAATGAAGGTGGACTCATCCTTTTTGGCTTCTTATGTCATGAAGCTACTTGGACATAATGCTTTTCTATTCCTATTTTATCATTTCTTTTCCTTTTCACTGTTCATCGAGTCCGCTGTCATTAACTCACATTTTACTTTTCTTTCTTATAGACTGATTTTTTTTGCAGCACCAAATAAATGACATAATAGGAAAAAAACAAAAACCAAAGTTATAATGTTATTCTAAGCTCTAACAAAATATAACTTCTAATATAAGAAACACAGAAGAATGTTGAATGTTTGATGTCTTACAATATAATCTTACTTCACAATCTTGTTTATAACTAAATAATAAAGATCTTTGAAGCAAAAATATTGTCATCTTTATGCAGAAAAATCTTTTTTTCTATGTAGTAGTTTTATAATTTCTTCAATAATATCTGTGCATAGCACAGGGCTATAAACTTGTTTTCCGACCTCAATTGGTTTTACCTTTATTTTGCCCTTAAGTGTTCATATGGTTTTACTAAATCTTGAAATTGGAGTTTTAGAATAATTTTCATCTTGATTCTTTTTTTTTCCTGCTTATTTCATCAATGACACCTTAGGTATACATGTAGGATGTAGCTTAGTGAAAGCTTTTATTACCTTAGAGAATGACCATGGGCCAATGGCATTTGTAATCATGGTATCAATGACAAAGTGAACTCAATGAATTGGTTCATAGATAGTGGTATCTGAAATCTCAGTAGATATTGTTTGTTGTATTTTTTTTCTCATGTAATTTTCCACAAATTTGAAACCTCATTGTCATGGTTGGTGATGGACATGTTTATGGATGTCAACACATCGGTTAACCTCATGTGTAGAAGCATAGAATGAGGAATAAGAGCTTTCATGGGTGTGACTCATTCAGTTGAATGATGACTTTGATATGTGACTTAGCATTTATTAAAAATACAACTCCTTTGATGTTTTGGACTTTTCATGCGCATAGGTAATTAAATTAAGGCGTGTGACTCAATTTTCCTACATTTGTCCTTGATGACGAGATAATTATTAATTAGAAAATATAAAGTAGTTTTATTTTGGGATTTGTTCATACAATCCAATTACATATTGGAAAATAGAAAGTATTTAAAAGAGTTGCTTTATATCAGTAGTTATTGAGTCCAATTCCATAGGGATGTAGTTGTATTAAAATTACAATTAGAGGCTTGGATGTAGTTGTATTACAATTACGATTAGAGGGTTATTTGATGTTATAAATAGGGGATAGGTGTAGAGAAATATTCCTTCATTGTTCATTATTCTTAATTTTCAATTTATATAATAGAAGTTTATTCTAGTTTCATTGTTGCTTTTGCGTGCTATTCTTTTCCTTGAGATTACTTTACATTAGTCCTTCTATTTTATTTCCCTACTTCAATTTAGTTCTATATTCAGAAGTCCTAATTATGTATTTGTATTTTCAAGCAATATAAACAACCTTACTCAACTCAATAAAGCATTATTTCAATGATGACATGTCTATTGATAGGCATAACTCATATGCCTGATAATTCATATTTTCATTATTAAATTAAAATTAGAGTGAGGAAAGTGCAATGATGAAATTGAATGGTAGCTTAGTGATAGAAATGTACAAGTAGCTTTTGAATTCATTTTGTTTGATAAACTTATTCTTGTTAGGGTTGTAAATTATGATTCACGTGCATTTTAGTTGGGATAAAGGCTTTTTGTTGTACATATGCATTCACATTTTCTCAACACTTGGAACTTGACTTGGATTGAGTTCTGCTATGCATATTCTTGACCACATGTTTTTGGATTTTCACTTGCATATTTTTGGTTTTAGCAATTGCTGGTGATAAAATTCATCAAAAAATAAAAATAAGCAAGGTAACAATACAAAGAATAAGAGGAATTGCTCTAGAATGGCTTTACAATACAAATAATTAATTAGTCAATGTCCTTTGGTTAAGAAAAAGACTTTTTGCTTGTCTTCCTTAGGATAATAGCCCTTGGATGTTTGTATGTATTTTTTATTTATGGGGGGGGGGGGGATACATGTTAAATTTTCTAGGATAGTAACTTGTATTTAATGTTGTGCTTAGCAGGAACAATCAGCCGTGCATGAACAACCCCTTGAAAATGGTGATGTGGTTGTAGGGTTAGGGTAAAAAACAAAGGGTTGATGATAGTGTTCCCCTCACCTGGTTGTCATTGAATGGAGATTTCTCTCTTTCTGAATATTGTGGGGATCCATGGTGGTTAGAATATTGAATCATACTCAAGTTGTTTGGTGGTCTAGCAAATTAAAATTGGATTCGTATTAATAAATCATGAGATTCATGATGTGTGTAAACTATATATACAAATACATATGTAGGTCAATAAATATTATCTTCAGACATGAGTTAATACATGGTTTTTTTATTTGTTAGTTGGTCATTTTGGCCCAAGTTGGAGATCCAAAATATATAAACTTTTGTAAGGAAAATCTCTTCATCAAGGAGGTTATCCTCACAAAAGCTAGTTGATTCTATTCTTTGTAACCTAATCACATTATTTCTCAAATTAGCACTCAAAATATATACTTCATAATTATTTGCTCATTTCCTAAGTCACCTTTCTCTGTTTTATGATCGTTGGAATAATCAATATTTGAAAACTGTTTTCTTGTTGAAGAACTCATCCTTATAAAACATTGAAATTTGAAGTTTAATTGTTCTTCATGTTTAGGTCGCAAGTCATGCCTAGAAGTCCTAATCAATAAATATATTTTAAGAGTTACTAAGACATGATACTTGAAATCTTTGATATACTGAGTTTACTTTTGTTAAATTAATTTTTTTATTTGTAAGAATCTTATGGACTGCTTGAATTCTTAAGATTTTGCTATTTTTAAGGAGATTCAAAAGCATTTTGGATTCGTAAGGGATTTGAGTCAATTTTCCCTAAATCAAATCATGAATTATAGGACTCTTTGTTTGTTAATGTATCTGATGCAAGACTTCTCAACCCAAGAGATCTATAATTGAATTGGAGTAACTTACGACCATGTTAGGTTCTAAGAAGCAATGTTTTAAATTGGCTGAAGTTTTGGCTTTAATACTTTGACCAGAATTTCTCAATTTCAAAAATATGACAAGTATTTGAACAAAATCTTTAAATATGAATTATAAAACTGAAATAAGTATTGTTGTTAGAATTAAGCAGAAAATTGAGCTGTCTTTCATGAATTTCATGTTCCGCTGTATTATTTTCTTCTACATTGAAATTAAAATGGAAAATGAGACCAAGATTGAAGTGACAAATGATGAGTTTTTTTTTTTTTTAAAGTTGAAAATGACCTATAAGGCAAAGATAGATATTATCTAGCAATGTTGCACTTGTTCAATTCTTTCATTTTATATATTGATATGACAATTGAGATGATCATAAGCTTTGCTAGTTACAGCTTATTTTCTGGACCATTTATTTATTTTTCATTGAAATTAAAATGCATGTGGACACAAGGTTCGAAACTTCGATTTTGCCCGACACTTCGACCTTTAAAAATCAGAATTAATTCAGGGAAGTTTGAGAAGTCTTGGAGAATTATTGTAAAAATTCGCCAACTTAGAGAAGTTTAAAGAATTTCTATATAGATGTTAAAATATGCATAATAACTATTAGAAATGATGAAAACAAACATAAATAGATACTTTTCACATGTAAAAGTATAAATATAATCGGTTGAAACATGTGTTTTTACATTAACATTGTTTAACGCACATCCAAGGATCGAAAATTCGATTTCAACTTGACTTCGGTCACTTGAAAATTGGAATTTATTTAGAGAAGTTTAATTTAACATGGAGAATTTTTGTAAAAATTTCCTAATTAGAGAAGGTTAGAGAATTTTTTTATATATGCTTAAATATATATATTTATTGTAGTATTAGCTAAAAAACTAATATAAATAAACACTTTTAATTCATAAAAATACCAATAAGTGACCTAACAAAATCAATCTTATTAAGTGGGTTGATGAATTTGAAATGGTGGCTTTTGGTCTTAATTTATTTTCTTTGTTTTGATATTTAGTTTTTTGGTGGCTTGCTTCTCAACTATATACTTTGCTAGTTTGAATCCCACCATGCTTAATTTATTAGTTTATTATTTAAATGTATTATTTTTTAATCTTGTTTTATAAGAGTTAACTAAAAGAAGATGGCTTTGGAAACTTTTTTAATTTATTTTTAAGTTTTTATCTTATTTCAACTTTATTTATTTATTTTTTTGCTTCTTTTCTTCTCTTTTTGGTAAAGCATATCCCATAAACTACATAATTTGTTAGCTTATTAAATTATTTTTTAAAATTTATATTGCTATGTTGGTTGATGAAGTTGAAAATAATACATAATTATGGATATTTTTTTTGTTTTTATTAATGAAATAACATTTTTTTACTTCTTTGTCGAATTTCATCGAACTTTGTTGAATTTTATCGAATTTCTTGTCGAATTTTTGCATTTTTGAATTGAAAATAGAAATTTTATTGAAGTTTATCGAATTTTGTCGAATTTTATCGAACTATTTCGGCGAATTTTTGTATTTTTTATTTTACATCCACTTCGCACTTCGATGGTAAGAAAAGAGAAATAATTCGTAGAGAATTTTCGAACCATGTGTGGACAATCACTAAAATGGTCAATAATTTTGAAATTGAAATGACTAATTGAAATCAAAATAACCATTGAACATTTGAACTTCTTTTAAAATGACTTGTTGGACACATTTTATTTTAATGAGATTGAGAATTATATTACATAAAATAGAATCAATAGATGATAAGGAATTAAAGATATAGAAGCATATGTGTTGGGCACATTTCAAAAAGGTGGTCGTGTTCTCAGTTCTCACTTTGAACACCTTATAATTATACTATTATTGTTTATTATTATTGTGTTAGCTTTCTTTCATTTTGTAGTTGAAAAAATTATTGAAAACTCAGTTGACCATTGGTCATTTTTGCAGTTTTTGGTTTTATCTTCTCTTTCCTACTCAATCTATAATTTTTTTTTTTTTTTAAGAAATTAAACTTCAGTTTTTCTTTAGAAGTTGGGTGACCAAGGGAAATGTTTAATTTCACATGTAGAAAATCTCCATAAAAAAATTTATATTCTGGTAAATGTAGAAAAATGGCATTTCTTTGATTATTTCTTAGGTCTTTTGTAAATTATACTAAGTAGACAAGTTGTTTGTATACCTATCTGGATACTTCAAATTGGCTAGCTGATTACAAGAAAGAAAGATTTCATCTAGAATTTCGGGATCCAGAAAATTTAGGTGAAATTCATGCAAAAGGAAACACATGGTATTTTTCTCTAGAAAGAATTCACCGAATGAGGCCCTAGAAATATCCTAAAAAAAATGATTATCTTTGTCATGAAGACTTCGTCGTGAGTTTTCTCAAGGATTTTCCTGTTATTTTAATTTACTTGGTATGAGATAGTTATGGAAGTGAAATCACGAGCATGGTTATTTGTTAGGAAAGGAGGACATGCCTTTGTATGCTACTATTTTACTGTGCCTTTTCTATTTGTATTTCATTCACTTATTTGGTGAAAGGAACTAAAAGACTTCCTGATTGTCTCAAGAAAAGACACTTACAAAGTTTTTCACCAGCAAGAGGACATGCTCTGAATTTAGATGAACACTTTTTTACATTATTTTTGTGTTTTCTTTCATCTAGGAACTTATGGTGTTCACAATAGAAGTAAAAATTCTTTTGTATTTTGTTTTTGCAGTACTTCTGTTTGTTTTCTTCAGTGGACTATACTGATAACTTGTATACAGTGTTTCTTTGATACCCCAGGGCTCATGTTAAAGAGGGGTGGATACCCTTACAGAACTGATGTCAGAGTTCGGGTGGAAAGCGCTTGGAGTTCAATTGATCTATATGATGTGCTTATAGTTCTTTTTGATGTCCACAGACATATTAGCGCGTAAGGGACTATTAATTGAATCTTGTTTTGATGTGGAAACTGTTTCAATGATTTACTTTTTTGGTTTGATAAGAGATTTTTCTGTTGTATCCATTAGTGTAAGGCATTTTTTTTTTGCTCTTGATATCACATTATATGTGGTCACGGGTTCGAGTTGTGGAAACAGCCTTTTGCGAGCAAGGTAAGGCTGCATACAATAGGCCCAAATGTAGTCCGACCCTTCCCCAGGACCTTGCATAGGCGGGAGCTTTGTGCATTGGGCTACCCTTTTTTAATATCACATTATATCGCTTGGTTTCATAGAAATTGTTTTGAATTTTCAACCCTCTGCCTTGTATTGTAGGCAAGAATCGGAAATTTATTCAACTTGAACTGTGGTCCCTTAAACTTGAACATAATTTGGGGAAGTACAATCTGACATAGAGAATTTGAATAAAAATTTGAGATCTCAGAGAAATAGAAAAGAATTAATTTTAGTGTTGAGAAGATCTATGCTTCTTGTTAGATAAGCTGAAATAATCATAGTTACACTCTTAAATATAGTGGTTCACAGTAAGATTTATAATCTATATAATACTTGATGCATATTGTATTAATAACAAACCGCTTTATGACTTCTATTGTTAATATATATCGGAGAGTGCCTGTTCTTTTATTTTTTAAAGTAAGTTTTTCTAAATCTTAATTGCTTTATTCTTTCAATAATTCTTTGTTTTGTGGCTATTACATATAAAATTGTGCTTCAATCTCATGTAATTTTAGTTATAGGAACATCTTCTTGGAAAAGTTAGCGTTGGCTTTCATTTTTTTTTCCTTTGCATTTGAAAAGCAAAAGACTCAAATATGTGTTTGTGTGTGCGTTTCATTATACAGTTTTTTTTGATCTTTTTAACTAACTTCAATGGCATTTTTGTAATATTTTTTTACATAAATTGAAAAAACTCCATAAGAATCTGGAGAAGTTCGGAGATTTTTTGTTTTATTATGATCATAGGATCACCAACCGACCATGTTGTTTGAATCAAATATTTTCATGTGTGATTGAGTGCTTACATGTTCATATTTCCATCATGGTGTTTACTAGTTACTTCTACATTTGTTTAGGCCAGACAAAAGGGTGATGCGCTTGATTACACACTTGGGAGCTGAGGCACACCCAAAACAAAAGAGAATGTTATGCATGAATAAGGTTGATCTTGTTGAAGAAAAGAAGGATTTGTTGAAGGTTGCGGAGCAGTTTGGGAATCTTCCTGGATATCAAAGGTTGGGTTAGTATTTTGTTTGATAGTAGCCGGTGACACTTGCATGTGTTATTGTGTTGGTTTATTTATTTTTTATTTATCCTCATTTTTTGCAGATATTTCATGATCTCTGGTCTCAAAGGTTCAGGAGTAAAAGATCTTACTGAATTTTTGTTGGAGCAGGCATGTATCTCTCTAATAATCTGACTATTTAGTTGTTGACCAAGCAATACACATCAGCCTCTAGTTTATCTTTTTCTTTTTCAAGTATGATATTTGATATCAGTTTGATTTGATATTTTTAAAATGGAAAACAGTTGTCTTAAATATGCTATTACCATGTTTATCCACTAAGATTTTATCAATACTGTATACAGTTATATTCTTTCCCTTAAACATAAACTGGTATGCTTCTCATAGAAATGAGATTTTCATAAAAATATCTTTTCTTACACTATTTTTATGTGCTTAGGCAATCTGAAGTAGTTGATTAGAGTAAATATATTTTGAATAAACTTTACAAGCCTCATCGACACTGGTTACAGATGAATTGACTGAACATATTCAAAAAGATATTCCATAGTGTATTTTATTTATTGATGATATTGTGTTAATTGATAAATTAAATGCTAAGTAAACGCGTAGTTGGAGGTTTGATGAGAGACTTTAGAATCTAAAGGGTTCATGATTAGTAGGCTGAGGCTGAAAAGGGTGTACTTAGTGTATGATGCTCGTCATTACGGGGTCTAGGAAATGGATAATGTACGCAGCCTTACCTCCATATTGGAAAGACTGTTTCTGGATTTGATTGTGGGACCTCCAGGTCACAGTGGGAACTAAGGTTGAATACATTAAATGTAACTTTAGTGGAAGTAGAAGTGTAAATAAAGAGATAATAAAGACAGATAGCATAATAAAGATAGATAGAAAGCCTATGGCCCTACGGATACCAAGGAGAAAAAATTAGCCATTTGGGATCAATTATTTATCAAGAGGGAGAAATAGGCGAGAGTAGGGTGTTCAAGGGTTGGGTTAGTTCAGGTTTTGGTGAAATACCAACCCCACCCAATCAAGTTCAGGTTGGAAAAATATTAAACCAACCCAACCCAATAAGACCCCAAAGCCAACTCAACTCAACCCAACCCAACCCAACCCAATAAGACCCCAAAGCCAACTCAACCCAACCCAACCCAACCCAACCCAATGGCTTTGGGTTGGTTCGGGTTGGGTTGATCAAGTTAGTCTACTTCAATGTATTGATTCTAAATTCTCATTTTATGAGCTGATTTTTAAGTCAAATATGAATATAACTATAAAATTTCTAAGTCCAATATGAATATAACTATAATTTACTTTTCCTTCATATTATTTATTTATAAGATTTTATGTGATTCAATAATAATAGGTGACTCTAATAAAAATGTTAATAGAAACAACACTTAATATTCTTAATGAGTTCGGGTTGGGTTGGGTTGATTGGGTTTGTTTTGTAAAACCTTGACCCAACTTAAACTTTGTTGGTTGCTAATTCTTAAACCAACCTAATTCAATTTGATTTACAAACCCAACCAATCCACATGCTTCGGATTGGGTTGTTTGAGTTACTCAGGTTGGTCGGTCGGATGAACACTCCTAGGTGAGGGCATGAACCGTAAAGTTAATGTAGGATAGGTTAAATGGAGGGGTGCTTCTAAAGTATTATTGATCGATGCATCCCACTGAAGTTCAAAGAATGATTTTTAAGACTGCCTATTCGGCTAACCATGCTTTATCGAACATAATGTTGGGCAATTAAGAACAAACATGTTAATAGAGTGCAATGAAAATGCAAATGTAAAGATGCATATATGGTAAAACATCGAAAGA
The DNA here is from genome assembly GCA_035771175.1 of Paratinospora sagittata. Classification (NCBI taxonomy): domain Eukaryota; kingdom Viridiplantae; phylum Streptophyta; class Magnoliopsida; order Ranunculales; family Menispermaceae; genus Paratinospora; species Paratinospora sagittata. The sequence continues at coordinate 18,207,259 of CM069598.1, forward strand.
TAAAATTAGAAATGAACATATTTAAGAAATGGTAAGAGTAGCCTCAATTAGAGATAAAATGATATGCTTTTGAACTTTAGTGTTTGGACAATGTTGAGGCTCTTTTGTTACCAAGAGTCCCTCATGCTACTAGTTGCGCTTCATCATAATCTTTGTTTGTCACTCTGGTGCTAGTGGTTTCTTGTGGAGGACACTTCTCTTTCTTCTATCATAACTGCTTCTGTTCTGTATAAAAGAAATAAATTGTTAAAATGATGGACATGACTGGTTATGTTTCTTCTATTCTATACTTTTTCCTTTAAATAGAAGCTGATTCTTGCACTTGAACATCCGGTTATCTTTAGGCAGTCAAGAGACCGTGGGATGAAGATCCTGAAACAATGAATGAAGATATAATGAAAAGTGTATCAATGGAAGTTGTCCGGGAAAAAATCTTACACTATATTCATCAGGTACTTGTTTTGTGTTTGTGTCCCTCAGTAGGAAATTGCTTCTGTTGTCTAACCATTCTTTTGTTTCAGGAAATTCCTTACACACTGGAGCACCGTTTGATCAGTTGGAAGGAATTGAGAGATGGTTCTTTAAGGATTGAGCAACATTTCATCACTCCTAAACCAAGCCAGAGAAAAATTCTTGTGGGGAAAAATGGCTCCAAAATAGGGTAATGTAGCTTTGCAGTGTTTTAGTTATTGTCATTGACAGAAGTCATTATCAATCTGGATGTTAGTTTTATTCTTAGCATCCATGTGGTAATTTTCAGCTGTGGCAAAAAAAAAAAAGAAAAAAAAGAAAAAAAAAGACTTGGGTAATGAAAAATGATGCATACTATAGCAACCTGCTCAAAAGATCCTTCAGCATTTAAATGTTTGCGCTCTTTGGAGAATTAAGACTGGTTTTGTTTTGCTGATCGTGTTCTTTTGAGATTGAGTGGTTAGGATCATCTAATTGGGTTGAATGTGGCCATTTGCACTATATGGATGAACTACCCCTTTATGCAGTTGTCGTTCTATATCTTGCATTTATCTGTGTTTCTACATTAAGTTTAGCATTGGGGTTTCCTTGACTTTATTCAATCAGTTTATACGCATAAGAAAGATTTGACTGATTGCTTTTGAAAAACAGGAGAATAGGAGTGGAAGCCAATGAAGAACTGAGATCAATCTTCAAGAGAGAGGTGCACCTCATCCTCCAAGTCAGGGTTGCTTAAAACTGCATCTGATGGATTGGGCTCAGTGAGTGCATCTCCTTTACTTAATCTCGATTCTGCATGTAAATAGGTTTCTTAAAAGGGGTAGTTTTCTTGTTACTTGGATCAATGGCTTTTCTGTGGCAATGTAGGGGTAAGTGTTTGATCGATCCGTCTAATTGAAAAGACAATGTTCGATCAATATTTATTTGTTTTGTAACAATAACATGAAATTAATCAGTTATTGGTATTGTGGTTGGTGATAATAGTCTCAAGAGCAAACTATGTGAAGTCCCTGCAAACAATAAGTTCCCAATTCATTCTCTTGACCATTCTATCCAATCCATCTTGTACTTCAAGATTATAAACTGACCCTTTTGTTTGGTTGAGTTTTCTCTTCTCATCTTTCCTTTATTTAGTGGAGAGAACCTAAGTCAGGTCATTTTGTTTGAGAGTTCCTTTTGTTATTCCCTTGAAACATTTATATATATCTTCAACAAATGATAGTGACTGTTCAGTTTATGGACCCATAATTGTAATGCCTATAATGCATATTATCATCTGATTTAAAAAAAAATTCAAATATACATACAACTAAATTGTTAGTTTTATTACGTGGCGGTTTTTGATTATACATATTCATAATATGTAAAAATAATTGCCAACAGTGGTTGGCACGATAGTAGCGGGGTGTACGGGACAACCAAAAGATCGTGAGTGAGTCTTGATAGGCGACAACTTATCAAATATCGTTAATAAGCACTTGAAAAGGGTTTTTCCATCGTTGGTCTTTTGGGAGGAAGTAACATGTTGAACTCCTAGATAAATTACTAAATGTGATTTGTACGAAAGTTTGCGCTGCCAAAGTTATTGGGGTTGTTTTTACTAAAATAAAATGCACTGATAATCAAGTCATACTAGTAAAAATAGAAACTAATAATCTCAATAATATTTAGACAAAAATTATATGATTTTAGTATGCTTTAATATATTTAATCTTCATATAAAATACAATTGAACATTTTTATGTTTAAATACTTTTGTTGAAAATTAAAGAGAAAAGTTAGTATTTTTTATTTGTTTAAAATTTATTTAGCTATATTTTCATTAATGGAATGCCAACAAAAAGTTAATAGTTGAATTTTATTTTAAGCATTGAATAAGGGTAGAATAGGTAAACCATTATTAGAATCGAATGGGTAAAATAGGCATTTAACTAGTAACACGTGTGAAAGAATCCAATAAAAAGAGGAATATTCTGTAGTTATATGGTAAAATTGTATATGTATAGATGAGTGTATTTGTACATATACACATGCGTGTGCACACACGTGCACACACAAACATATAACCTTGTTATTTAATGTTAGAGCATAATCTCAGTGGACCGACTTGGAAGAACATTTGGCTCATCCTTCCAAGTGCGTGACCTCCTCGACATTCTGGAAGGACGTCAGGTTGAGACACCGACCATTGTCGAAGGACAAGACTCCTTCCATAAACAAATAGAATGACCTAAACCCATTCTCTATCAACTTGGTACTCCGAGCTGGTTTGATAAGATGAGAACGATGGATATGATTATTATCGGACCCACCATGCTGTATCACAAATATTAACCATATGGAAAAGCGTCACGTGCCACTGCCAGCCTGGCCATAAGACTCCTCAATTATAAAACATCATTAATCCCCATTAGTGAGGTAAGTCATTAATTACTCTAATTAATGCAAAACTAATTTCTAAAATAGCTAGAAATTGACTTAGGTATCAAAAGGTCTTTGGCAGGCACCATACTGGTGCTTTTTACGATAGCATATTTCTTTGTTTTCCTGTCCTCTAGGTTTGAGGTACTTAGTTGGCAAGGAGGTAATCAGGAGTGGTTCCAGCTCAACTTGTTTTGTCTACATCATCATCTTTTGGTGTTGGTCAAATCTTGCACCAACATTTGACACCGTTTGTGAGGAAGAACACATTAAAACAAGGTGAGCTCGTCCAATATGAGCCAGGAGGCAGACTCCCATGTTAATGCGGACCACGACCCTCACTTATGGTGCCTCGAGCTAGGTGAGGGAGGCTTCATCGGAACCCAAAATGCAATTCAACATATAGAAGCAAAGAGCTTGACAGAGTAATATTGAAAGGACTCTTGAGTAGATTTCCTAGCTATGCTTGAGCAGTAATAGGCTCAACGAGCCCTTGTTTTAACCTACCTTGGAAGGAAGAGGTGAGTAAGTGCCAGAGCTCCGCCTCAAGACCAAAACAAATTCTTATCGAGGTGAGCAACAAGTTAAGTCTCACTACAAGTCTTCGCAGCTGGGGAACCCGCACCACTAGTTAAACCTCAAAAGGAAGGGTCGGAACACAGGGAGTTCCAATCATAGGTCGGAACCCAAAAGATGGAGCCTAACTCTGAAGAGGTCCTACCTCAAGTCAAATAAGAATGGATGGAGCCTAAGCCCAAGAAGAGATGCTCGTAAGTCGGTTACCCAAAGGTCACCCCAGACTGAGCGACTGACAGAGTACAAAGAACACCCTTTCCCTGTTCGTAAGAGAAATTCTTCAAGCACCACAACCTAATAATGTCAAAAAAACTCAAATAGGCAAGTATAATGGGAAAGGAGACCCAAGGGACAACGTTGAAAATTACAAGTCAAGGATGGATTTCAAAGGGTATGACGACCCAACCATGTATAAGGGATTCAAGATCACATTTACTGGAGCCGCGAGGAAGTGGTATTGTAGGCTTTGACCAGACTCAATCTAATCTTTCGGTCACCTGTACCACAAATTTGTCCACTATTTTATAGGGCAGAAAGAACGAGAGGTCCTCGTCAGCAACCTTTTGTCTATCAGATAGAAGCCAGGAGAGAGCCTGAAGGATAACTTAGCTCGTTTCGATGCGAAGGTTGTTTAGGTGGATGATATTGATGAAAACACAACCCTGATTGCATGCGTAGCTGGACTCTAAGCTGACAAAAAGAAAGCTCTGACCTACAAATAACTTTTGTGCCGAGCGGAGATGAGCAGAGTGAGGCGAAACATGTAGATGATCAATCAACTAAGGATCGTAGCAAGGGCAAGAAGAAAAAAAAGACGATCAAGACAAGCCGAAGGATGACCAAAATGGCGGGAAGAAGTCAAAGTATCGACATTGAGAATAAATGAGCGAAAAAGGTGCCTTAAAGCATGTTCATTGATAAGTTGGATAATTAGACATGTTTTGAGTAGATTTTAGATGAGTTTAAGGATGATTTATTCATTTATTAGGTTGGTTTATGTTAGTTTTGGTTTAATTGTCAGTATAGTCAATTTTTGATATTTGATGCTTTATTTCAGTTTTTACTTTTATAAGTTGATTTAGTTGATTATATACGTATGTTACTCATTGGTTTTGCTTTGTTTTGTAAGTGTTTAGATGTGTTGAAAGTTGATTTGGATGATGGAAACATGTTACATAAAGATGGAATGAAGATACAAAAAGAATGCAAGTTAAGGAGACCCAAAACTTGGCTAAGTCCACAAGAAAATAGGAAGAAAAGGGTGATGGAAACCCGTAACTGGGCACCACGCCGCTGGGTGATGAAGAAGAGAAGGCTAAAAACCGAGACTGGGCGCAGTGGCGCTCGAGAAATTGAAAATTAGCAAGTTTTGCGAGATTTTTAAAATTGACTTTGGGTTTATATTTCGAGTTCCTATTGGCTTGTACTTATAAATACTTCATTGATTAGGGTTTCTAAGGATGGAATGGAAGGGAGAACAAAGTACGACAGCTAGCAACAAAGCTGGGAGAAAGATCTTGAAGTTGGAGACAAAGGAGATAGATTCGAATCCAAGGCGTAGTTGATTTCTATGTTCAAGTTCAAGTTTATAACCATGTTTTGTGTTTCTATTGTTCAAGTTATGAACTAAATTAGTATTCTAGAGGATAGATGGATCCGATACTTGATTTTATGTGTTAAGATTGAATTTATGTTTATTATTAATTGATTTTTCATAGTTATTTATATTTTTTTGGGTTTAATGCTTTTAATCTCTTGATCACAGATTGAATGATCATAGACTTGGGCAGTGGCATTCGAGAGAGAGTTCCTTGGGTTGGATTAAGGAAAATATAACCTAAGATTATCATAGAATCGAAAGGTTTATGATATCTTTTGAAGTTGTAGTAAATATAACAAAGTGTAATGAGTTATTATCGAGAGATCGAAATCGTTTCCTTGATGATATGTTCTAATTCGGCACTCGAGATAGGAAATTAGAGACTCTAGGATTCTTGACTTATAATAGTGAAGAACGCATTGATGATAAACATAGCTAATCTACATAGTTGACGGTTAGGTGAAGTTGAACCTCTAGATCTTCCTTTCTTGATATCACTTCATTAATTGATTGCTTTTCTATTTACTTTTCCTTAGTTATTTAATTTACTTGAATCCCATATTTAGATTGCTTAGATGAAGTTAATAATTGGTGAAAACGATAGTTAGTAAAGAGTGTATAACCCTAAAGGACGATAACCCGATTCTTATCGGTTTATTATTACTTGACACCGTACATTTGCGGTTTATCAGGTACATTCATCAATTACACACCTTTGAATACCTCGAGGTGGCAAATTTTACTCGAGATCCAAGACAAAGATTACGTCTAATGGCTGAGGAAGATACAGACGCCTGCGGACCGAAGGAACAAGAGGAAATACTGTAGGTATCACTAAGACTATGGTCATGACATCGACAGGTGCTATGACTTGAAAGAGGAAATTAAGACCTTGATTCATAGGGTCACCTCAAAGAGTATGTTAAGGCCTCAAACTAGGGAAGAGTCGAGACACCTGAGTGAGAAAGAGCAGAACTACAACAAAAAAACCATCTGGAAGATAAAAACCATCTTCGGCGAAAACCTCACCAAAACTTCCAATCGAGCCATGAAGACTTATGTTTGGGGGGCCAGGTCAGCTGTCATGAGTTTGGAACTTCAACAAAAAAAGCATAAGAAAACAAACTTTGCAATCATCTTCATCGAAAAAGAAGCACAAGGAATACTCTCACCACATTTAGACGCTTTGGTAGCCAGTATGAATGTGGCCAATTATAAAGTTTATCTAATGTTGGTTGACAATGGAAGCTAGGTAGATATACTATATTGGTCAACCTTCGAGAAGCTTGGACTTATTAGAGAACAACTCAATCCGGTTGATGTCCCACTCATTAGATTCATGGGGGATGGAGTCATGCCAGAAGGTTGGATCACCCTACCTGTGACGACAAGAGACTTCGAGCATAAAGTCACGGTGATGACCAATTAATTGGTGGTTTGATGCTCCATAGCTTACAATGCTATCATAGGACGACTGCTCCTCAATGGCCTAAAAGTTATGGTGTCAACGAATCACCTCACACTTAAATCCTCAACATATTGAAACATAGGTGTGGTAAAGAAAATAAAAAAGAGTCCAAAGAATGTTTCGCAAAAACAATGAAGAAGAAGTCAAGTCAGAGTGACAACCTCAAAATATCTGAAGAAAGGCTCATGCAGTTAGGAGTGCAAGTAGGCCACAACCTAAACCCAAGGGAGGCCACCCCAAATCTAGAAGCTTGAGACGAATGGAAGGAGGTCCAAGTCACAGGCGATCTAGCCAAAACAGTTAAGGCCAGCACTGGGATGAGCCTAAAAGTTACTAAGCACCCGATCAACGTGTAGAAGGAGCACAAAGATGTCTTCATTTGGTGCCACAAAGACATGTTCGACATACTGACTAGTGTGATAAGGCATTGCTTTTATGTTAGCTCGAAAGCGAGGCAGGCAAGAAAGGAAAGGAGAGCTCTGGGCCCAAAAAGAGATCAGGCGGTACGAGTGGTTGTGTGACGAACCCCTCTCCTAAAATTCTGGAGAAGCGAGTTGCCAGGGCTAGCACTCAACACCAAGCACTAGTAACCTTACCACACATACCACTTGTACAAATCCCATACAAGATGTGTATGCCATATCATAGCAAACTAAATTCCTGAACAAGTCCACTAGGCATAGATTTTAACATAAATAATTAAATTCTATATTAAACTATAACATTTTAAACCATAAGCCTCATAACATCTAATAAAGTCCACAACAAGTGTGTGGAAGTATGTAAGCCAAATAAACGGGTTTAATCAACCCAAAACAATCCATACATAACTTAAATGTCCAAATGAAATTATAGACTATTGAACAAGAAATAATAAAACCTATCTATGTCCTATACTACGACAGCATCGACTATACTCACTTTTGATCCAAGTGCGCTTTTCGATCATAACGCAACTCCTTTACCCTTGTCTAGGGCACTAGAAGAACTTGAAAGATGTGAGAAAAATGGGGCGAGCTAAAAAGCTCAGTGAAATGATATCACATACCTACCATCACATATTTATCAATAATTTTAAAACAATGCATATAATTAAAACAATCATCCCATGTAATGAGTACATAAACGGTGCAATATAAAAATAAAGTTTCATAGCCAAAAAGAAATTTAGGCCCTGTTTGGTAGATGATTTAAAAATAGTTTTCTGTTTTTAAATCTAAGATTCCCAAAAAATTTGTTTGGTTGAGTTATTTTCAGAATATTCATATACTGCTTTTAAATTTGACTTTAAAATTTGTGAAGAAAAAAAGAATACAAAAATACAATAAAAAGTTATTTTCCTTGTTTTCTAAAAATGAATTCTAAAACCAATCTTTTAAAAATGGATACCAAACATGCCCTTATATTTCTGGGTCATTTTTATTAGGTCTCTCCCTAGATTTTCTGCAAGCACCAAATTCCAATACTACGCCTAGAAGGTTTCCTACTTAAGTTCCACGTAGTTCAATTTCCGACAATACACCAATGACCTAATACTAGGCAATTTAAGGTTCATTCCATAGAAGCATGTGGGGAGACCCATCAAGGTCACAACCGTAACCTAGGCATTACTAGGATGATATTCCAATGGGAAGTCATAACCCTTCAAGAGTTCTAACCACCTCCTCTGCCACATATATAGATCCTTCTGTGAAAATAGATACCTGAGGCTCTTGTGGTCAGAATATAAAATGAATCTCTCACCATAGATACCTAAGTCATGAATATGATAGTTTTATAAGCAATGAATCTATTCTTCTGCATCAACACACACCCCAAGCCAACACGAGAGACATCAGTGTAGATGACCAACTCCTGACCCGACTCTAGTATAATCAATACTGGCGCAGATGTCAACCTCATCTTCAGCTCTAAAATGGAATTCTCACACTCATCCGCCCACACAAAGGGCACATCTTTCTGGGTAAGCCTAGTAAGGGATGCAGGCAACTTATAGAAGCTCAACACAAACCTCATGTAATAACCCGCTAACCCCAGAAAGCTAATCTCGGTCACTATGGTAGGTTTGGGCCAATTGATAATGGCTTCAACCTTAGGCGGATCAACTGAAATCCCCTCTTAACTCACCACATGACTGAAGAATTTCACCTCCGTGATCCAAAACTCACACCTACTCAGCTTAACATACAATCCGTGCTTTCTCAGAGTCTGCTAGGTCACTCTGAGATGTTCCTCATGCTCTGCCTGAGTTTTGGAGTACACCAATATATCATCGATAAAAATGATGAACTTATCCAGATACTGCCTAACGGCTCTCTGCATCAGGTCCATGAACATTGCCGGTGCATTTGTCACACCAAATGGCATCACTAGAAATTCATATTGTCCATAACGGGTTCTAAACACTATCTTAGGTACATCCTCGTCCCTGATCCTCAGTTGGTGATAACCAGAGCGCAAATCAATCTTCGAAATTCGATGTTCTCCCTAGCAGTGCAAACACATGATGTCCGGGGATCTGGAAAATGACTCTCTTCGCAAAGAAATCTATCACTGCATGGTATGCAATGAACCAATCCATTCCTAAGATCACATAAAACTCGAGGAACTCTAGGACTCTAAGGTCCACTGACTTCTCATAATCCCTTATCTTTACTATACAATGACTACATATCATATTCGGGTAGATCCCCTCCCGAGCTACAATACACACAACTAACCACATACTAGCTCTAACAGGGGTCATATGCAAGTTATCTACCATCAGTCCAAAAATGAATGATAATGTAGATCCAACATCAAATAATACATGCATCGAAATACCACAGATAAATAGTATACCTTCCACAAGGGTCCTTGAGCAGCTAGTTTTGGCTCTATAGTTACCTTGGCGACTTCTCTGCCACTAAACTGCTGTACTAGTCCCTGAGATGCCATCGGAGGGTTCATACACTTAAACCTCCTGTGTCTAGGCTGACCACATTGATAACAAATGTATGGAGCCCTAGGAGCAGTAGATCTTGCCTGTGATCCAGCCCCATACCCTCCCCTGCCTTTGCCTCTACTCTGCCCAGCTGTTGTGGGAATGGTGGCCTCGATGCACATTGTGCCTAAATGGCTCCTGGGGCAGAAGGTACAATGTATGGTGAGGATACGTCACTCGTCTGGATGTGAGATGTCTCACTCTAAGCACCCTCGAACTGTGCTCCTCTCTGAAACTTTTTCTTATTTCCTTATTTTTTCTTTCTCCAAGAGGTCTTCCCACCTGACTTGGCCTGCATCTGCTGTGGAGCCTGAGCTGCTGATACTGCCAGACCCTCAACATGCTCGTGTAACTCAAACTGTGCGGCCCTCATTGCCACTGCCTTAAACTTTGTCATCTTTGTCACTGCCAAGGCCTCTCTGATCACTGGCCTCAAACCCATAAAAAACTACATGACTCGGTCCTCAGTTGTCTTCACTAATCTAAGGGCATAGGCAGATAACTATATGAACTTGACCTCATACTCTCGTATGGTCATCGTGCCTTGTTTGAGATTCATGAACTCAAACCTTTTCTTTTGCCTCTCCGTCGTTGGGACATAGGCCTCAAGGAAGAGTTGTCTGAAATGATCCCAGCTCTGCAATGTGTCATGGATGCTCAACATAGATGTCCATCAATCACTAGCATCTCCCTCAAGAATATGGGCAGAACAAAGCGCCAGGGTCTCCTTACCTACACTAAGTGTCCGAGCAATCTTTTCCACATTTTTCAACCAAACTTCAGCCTTTTTCAAATGTGCCCCACCATAAAACTTTTCTAGTCTCATCTTCATGAATTTCTCAACCATCCTGATCTGGTGGTTTGAGGGGCCCTCTGCTGAAGTAGGTGTAGGAGTAGGCGTAGGTGCAACTGTGGGGGGCTCTGTTGCGATCCCATGTCCACTAGTACTGGCCTCAGCCCTGTTGACTTAAGTGGTTCATCACTTACCACACTCTTAAGGGTTTTGATACTTACAACCAATAACAAACAATATATTGTTTGGTGCTAACGGTTCAATCAAGTATATATTTCAGTACCTCAAGAAAGCAAAAAATAGAAGAACAGTTCGATTGAGGACTACACAATCACATCACACGATCGAAGTTCATGACTACTCGACTAAGCAACGAAACATCTCCAAATGCAAACAAAGTGATGAATTATGAGAGGAACAAATAAAAAATGTAATGTAACTTTCCTTATTCTTTATTGCTCAATTATTTTTCAAAACCATGCATAAATCCTTTACATACATTTCTCAAAATCACGCACAAATTTCTTGCATGGTTTGATCGATATGTTTTAAAGGTCTTTCCAATGATTTAAATTCTCAATTATTTTAAGTGTTCGATTTGTTCAAAGTTTAGTTGATTTAATCGAGTTTTGAAAGTTTAAGTTAATCTCAAAAATCAGTTTTTAAGTATTTGATCAGAATGTTAATGTCTTAGCAGCGCCCTCTTGGACTTGGTAAGTCAGGACGCTGATAGAGTTCATGGTTGAAATGTACTTATCTATCATGACGCTTACTTCATCAGTAACGACCTCATTAAGTCAACCTGTGAACTTGTCAGGACGCTGACTCAGAATCAGCTCCTTGATTGTTTACCGAGTTTTAAATGTTTTAATTCTCAAGACTTTGATCGTCCTTCAACACACTAACTATTTTTACGAGTTAAAACTTCAGGCTTACGTCGTTAGTAGCACCCTTATAGTTTTCGTATTTTAAATATCAGGACGCTTACTTGTTAGTAGCGCCCTCGTGACTTTAAATATTTTAAAACAAGGCAGGATGTTAATTGTGTATTAGCGCTCTCACGAAGTTTAGTTATTTTAATCGTCAAGTAAGTTATGACACTTACGATCAAGTAGCACTTTTACTTCACAGTTCAAGCAGGACACTTACGGTCCATGAGCGTCCTCAAGGAACAAAACGACAAAGTTGGTTTTATGCGTTAGGACGCTGATTAATCAGCTAACACTTACACTTTTTCAGAACTTTTTATACACAAAAACCTTTTTCAGAATTGTCAGAGATTTCCTCTGATACACGAAATCATGATTCCTGAAACCTTCCTTATTCGTGTAAAATGAAAAGTACTAGATTGCTCGTGAAGATTGCATTTGCCATCTTCATGAAAGATTCTTGCTGTTGTGAGGAAACGATCATTTTAAAATTCAAATTCAAATGACCAGCAACTTCATTTCTACTGAGTCTATATATACCAGCATTTAGACTCAAACCAGACACCGAAAATTTCATTGAGCAAATACTTTTGAAAGTTAGTCAAATTTTCAATTTGATTTCAGAGGTTAAACTGTTTTTAGTTTTCAAAGTGTTTTCTTTGAAACTTAGCTTATTCAAAAGATTTTCATACTGAGTTTAATCTCTATCTTTCTTTGAAAATCTATTTGAAAGAGTTTGAACTGTTTTCTACTCAAATTTTCAGCACGGTCTTATTCATACATCATTCTTGCTGAAAGAGAAATTTAAGAGATAGTTCATAGAATACAATTATACTTCATTTCACATATGTTTTTATTCGTTTGAAAAACCCTTTGTATTTGTATAAATTTTTGACCGTTTGACAAACTTTTAAATTTGTTTTTCATACATGTCCTGCTCACTCCTAGTGTAACGGCTAGTAACCGATCTTCGTCTATATAAACACTCGTTCTAGCCATCTCTCAAAAAGAGAGGGAGACACACGAGAGGAAAAAGAGATAGAAACTAAATTAATCATGTTTTTCAAAATCTCTTAATATTTTACATTTGTTTTCCTTTGGCTTCAAATTCAATGTTTGATCAAGCAAAAGAGTTTCACAACTATCTTTCAAGAAACAACAAACAAGCTTTTCGAAAATGCACCTAAGCAATATTGAAACATCGAAAGGTAAAAGGATTGTAAGTGCACTCCTCTCAACATTACGTGTTTAATCTTACATATCTTTGTAATGCAATGAATGAGCTGAATTGTAAGTATTCTACTCAGTTAGAACCATCATTGTTATTATGAGTTGGTATGTTTTAGGATTGAAACAACTAAGCCAAGTGAGTTAAGTTCACTTGATGATTCCAAGGTTGGAATCATACGAAGGTTTATCCTCCACCTTAAAGTAGGATCATGGGTTGTTCCTTAGCCAGCGAAAAGAATCACGATTCTTCCTTAACTCACAAAAAGAACATAGGTTTTTCCTCAGCCCGAAAAAAGGAAATGCGGTTCATCCTTAGCCTGCAAAAGGATAAGTTTGCCTTGGACCTGAAAAAGTCATTTGTAATGGTTTGATTCTCATTCGAAAGAGAATCAGTTAGTGGATTTAAAAAATCCTAGGTAGTGGATGTAAGCGTGTCGAACCACTATAAATCGTTTGTCCCTCGTTTCCTACATTGTTCTCCATAGTATTTTTTTAAGGATGATCATATATTTCTTATGTATCCAAGTATTTCTCTATTTCATTGGAAAAGTTCAATTTTGGCCATTATACCCAATTTACCCTCCTCTTGGGTATAACCAACAAGCCCTACTAACACCTGCCTCCTGAGGTGCAACTGGAGGTGGTTGCGGCGTAGTAGCCTCTTCTCTCCTCAACAACTCCTAAATCTGAGATGTCTAGGCTGCCATCTACGTGGCCTGGGCTGCCATCAAGCGGCCCTGTACATCAACCAACTCCTCCAACCTCTTGATTCTATCATCTTCTTCGGATGGATCCATGTATGGTTGTCTTAATCTTTCACTTCTCCTCATATCACTAAATAGGATAGCACAAACAACCAATCACACATAGGAAACATCCAATAACACCCCAAAGCCTCATAACTACCCATAGTATATAATACACACAAAAAATAGGATAATAAGGCTTTTTAATTATTGTTCAAGCTTTTAATTACCTAAAGCTCTCAACTCAATCATCCAACGTCAAATCGCCTAAGTCCATAACTAAGACAACTACGGCTTTGATACCAATTGTGGCGATCCCACACTCCGAACCACCATCTTCTGCGGGCCGGTGTGCAGAATGCCAGGGCGGGACGCCTAGCTTAGGCATCTACGACCACCCCCAAGAGAAAATTAGAAGAAATTTACGATTGAGGTATATTAGTAGACAAGGAAGAATATTGATATATGAAAGTGATGGCTTAACATCAAGCAACTATTACTGCCCTTTCCAAGAGCAACAAAAGCTAAAAAAAAATTCATACAGATCTCGCACCAATCCGCCAACCTTGATCCACACAAATCTATGAAAATATCATTTGAAAGCCACGACAAATATCTGCACAAACACCAAACAAAAAAAAAACCAGAAAACAAGTTCCTCCACCAACTGGTTCTGAAATCTCGAATCATCAGGCCCTAACGAACTGGGAAACGATTCCAGAAACCAATCAGTACGACGATCACATCCAACTTCTTCCTCACAAAAAAAAATAAAACAAAAATAAAAAACAATGAGCCGATCACCGAATTTACTGAAAAATCTGTCAATGAACCTATCCACATTCGAAGATTTCCAATCCTTTTCCAAATCAAACAAACCAAAATCTCCAAAACAAAAATCAAAAAGAAAAACAAAATCTCTCTTCTTTTTCTTCTCTCAGTGGAGATTTTTTTTCTTCTTCTTTTGTTTTCTGGTACGAAGTGTTGTTTTTGTGTTTGCGTTTGTGTTTGTGTTTTGAGACGGGAAGTAAGCAAAGCTCCTTTTGTGTTTGCAGAAAGCTGAAGAAGAAATGATAAGATTAAGGAGAGAAACCTTTTGACTATGCGAAAGAAAGCAGAAAAAACAGAGCAAATGACGCACAAACCTCTTTTCTCTTCTTCATAAATGGCGCACAGATACCCACTCGTCTTCTTCACTAATGGCGCGTTAACGAGAGAGAGAGAGAGAATGGCGCGTTAACGAGAGAGAGAGAGAATGAGAGGGAAAGAAGAGAAGGGCACCTCTGGTGTCTGTTTCGAAAGAGGAGGAACAACATTTTGGAAGAGCACAAATGTTTAATAACATTAGTAGCGACTTTATTTGTCACCGAGCCTCCCTTTCGTAAGTAATACAAAATACTAAATTTTAATAATTTTTTTATTTTTAAAATTTTTGTTTTTATTCAATTATTTTTAGTTACAACATATTCGCTGCTACAACTTGTAAAATTCGTAAGTAATAAATAGTTAACTGCGCCAGAATGAGCGTGATAAAATTTATTATGTTTACTTATGATAAATATAGTTTTACTTACGAAATTAAAATCACGCGAATCGTGAGTAAAAAATAGTTTTACTTACAAAAATTAAATTCGCTACTAAAGGTTTCATGATCAAAAGTACAATTTCTTGTAGTGTTAGTATATGATTTATTTAATCTATCTAATCAATTTAATATTTTTACATGAAGAAATTAATTTTACATCACTAATACAATATTCTTATTAATCAATTTCATATATGATTTACTACGAATCAATTTCAATTTCATTATTAATGTATGAATAGAAAAAAGAAAAAAAAATATTATAAACACGCATTAGTACAATCTTGAGTTTTTTCATGAGTTAGATTAACATTCTCCCTCCTAAAAACAATCTACTCATGTGTTTTATTTTTTTTGGTTTTCTTTACTCTAATTTTTTTAGGCAAAAAACCACTATCACTCTCGTCTAAGTTTTGAAGAGAAAAAATTACTGGTTTTTATTTTATTTTATTTTTATTGATTCTTCATCTCATTTTTTTTTATTCTATTTTATGCTTTTATTTATTTGATAGAATGATTAAATATTGTTTCTTATTTACTATTATTTTTTCAAACCTATCCACCTTTTTTTTATTTGCTTTATTTAAAAAACTAGTATCATTTAAAAATATTTATAAAAATGTCAAGGCCTACTTATAAATTTGAGAAAAACTATAAGAATGAAAATACTTATAAATTGATAATGTGTGATTAAAAAATATTTATATATTAATTAGAAATTTGGGTATATTTATTTATTTTCTTATAATTTTTGTAAAAAAATATTTCAATATTATCAATATAAATGATTTTCTTTAATTTTATTTTCTAAATAAAATTAATGATTTTTTTTCAAAAAAATAAAATATTCCTTCTTGTAGATGGTAAATAAAAAATAATATTTAATATTCTAACAATATGCTTTTATTTGACTTTTATTTTAAATGGTATCTATTTTATTAATAAATGTATAATGCAAAAAAAAATAAAAAAAAAATGGGTAAAAGTAATACTGTAATGACATTTTTTTATACATTTTTTACATTATAAATAAAAATAATTAAATTATTTTAAATTATATAATAATAATTTATATCACAAAATTAATTACATAATCTAAAATATTATCACGTGATTCAAAATAATCTAAACTCCGAGTCGTAAAAAAAATATATGTTAAAAATAGTAGGTCATCTAATCATTTTTCAAAGTAAATCACCGGAGCCAAAATCCCGTGATTTTTTTTTTCTCTTCAAATTTTTTATTTTTTATTTTAATTTTTGAAGAGTTCTTCCTAATAGCTATACTAAAATTTAGATAGTGACAATCGCTTTTGCCCCCCAAAAAAAAAAAAAAAAAAACTAAGAATAGAAAAACGTAAATTTACTGCTAGAGATTGAAGAGTGCATTAAAAGCCGATGGAAAAGGCGCCTGATACTGTTATCTATTGACTTTAGGGAACATGCAAAGATGAGTTTGACCGGCGAGTCTCTCTGGCATTCTCCGTAAAAAAAGCCACCCTAGCCGTATCAAATCATGAACAAACTCCGCTGCCTGCTAACAAATCATCAAGCAATCTTCTAATAGATACAAAGGAAGATCCCCCCTCCTTTACAGCCGTTCTGCTCTTCTCCTTCATCTCCTTCGCTTTCTCCCTCACTTCCTTCTCTCCTCCTTCCATCAATTTCTTCACTCCTCTCTCCACTTCTTCCGCCATTGTCAACTGATCCCCTGCTCCTTTGTCGTACCCTCTCCCTCTCAGCTCCACCCCCACTCCCAACTCCCTCACCAGCTGTAAAGCGTTGAGCTGCTGCTCCGCATACAGTGGCCACGTCAAAATCGGAACACCGAACCACAAACTCTCCAATGTCGAGTTCCATCCACAGTGCGACACGAAGCACCCGATCGCTTCATGCCCCAACACCCCCACCTGCGGAACCCACCCGCAAACCAAACCCTGATCCGCGGTTCGTTCCAAGAACCCTTCCGGAACCAAATCTTTCAAACTCGTCGAGCCACTATCGGGCCGCGGGCGCAGCGACCACAAGAACCGGTGCCCGCTCCGCTCGAGCCCAAGCGCAATCTCCTTCGCCTGATCCGCATCGAACGCTCCCCTGCTCCCGAAGCACAGAAACACCACTGAACACGTAGCTTGCTTGTCCAGCCACGTCATTATCTTCTCGTTGTCTTCGGCTCGATCCGAGTTAACTCGGCCGGTTCGATCTATCACTGGACCCACTGTGTAGACTCGTGGCCCTGGCCGGCTTTCGCCATTATTATTATTATCATCATCAAATGAAGCAATGGCATGAGGTTCGAGATCGTTGAACGAATTCACGATAATACCCTTGGTTTCAACGAATCTTCGAGAGTGGTAAAGAAACCAGTTGTAGTCATCTGATCCCTTTTTCCATGTAACATTGGGTAAAGCGAGTGGAGGTACTGAGTTCTTATAACTCGGGATTTGTAACTCACCTGGGTAGTCTTTAATGTCTACAGGACCCATCTTCGAGTCGAGAGTTGGGAAGTGCAGAAACAGACCCAGCGCGGCTGCACCTGAGGTGTAGTATAAATAAGAAGGGATGCCAAGTTCGTCGGCTATGTCGATCATGGTGGTTGTGAACATGTCCAGGATTAACCCAGCGAGTGGGACCGAGTTGGACGTTAACTCGGAGATGACTCGTTTCGCTTGGGGCTTGTAATATTCTACGAATTCGGAGAGGCCACCCAAGCTGTGTTTCATCTCGGGAAGGGTTGAACCAGGTGGTTTGAGTTCGATGAACCGAAAAGAAGCGGTGGTGACTGAGTCGGTGTAACTGGGTGGAATCGCGTAGAAAGGTGAGTCCATGGTGAGTACAGTGACTGAGATACGGTCATCGTTTTCGATAAGGGTTTTGGCGAATTCGACTGTAGGTACCACATGACTGATTCCAGCTGTAGGGATGAACACCAGCTCTACTTTCTTCATCTTAATTGCTGCGTTCTTATCTCTATAACTAAAAGTATGTGGTTTTGGAATTCTAAGATATATATGTGTATTTATGATAAATTTGGAGTGGCGATTGCCGATAGGGTTGGGGTCTTTGGAAGCTAGCGAATCAATAAGCAGAGACCGCTCGCTTACAAAAGATCTTGCGTGAGACATGACGCTACAGACATTTTAAAAGATTTCTTTCGAAAATGGCTATAGCCGATAGGGTGGGGTCGGTGGGGTCTTTGGAAGCTAGCGAATCATGAGCAGAGACCACTCGCTTACAAAAGATCTTGCGACGCTACAGACATTTTCGAAAGAAATCTTGAAGGGGAGAAGGGACGGACGGCATTATGTGGATCTAATTAAGGTCCACATATTAAAATCTTCCAAAATTACTGACGTTAATACCAAGAAAGTTTTCGTTTTTTGAATTCTTAGGGGAACCATAAGATGCTGAACAATCCTATGGGGACCCAGGACACCAATCCAATATTTATTTACTTGCGTGATTCTATCAGCTTACATCTTTTGTTTGTGCCTCTCAATGCCAAAAGTGTAAGCTATAAATAGAGTGACAGATTTGTGGCTTTTTTCTCGAGATTATCTTTTAACCAAGGTTATAATAGAAGCATGGTGTTATTAGTTCAGTTTGCATTGATTTAGACCTTTTTAAATGGAATTGAGCTGAATCAATTTTGTTTGAGTTAAATGGTTTATATTCTTAACTTATAAAATATATTTTTAATATTAAAAGAAATATATATTATAAATAATACAACATAATCACGTAATATTATAAAAAATATAAATATTTTTTTAACATATATATCAATATATTTTGTTGTATTAATACTCATATAGAAATATTTAACATATATAATATAATAATATAGCATAAATATGGTCGGTTTGATTTGGTTAATCATCGTTTTTCAAGATTTTAACTTGCAATCCGAATCAAATTGATCAGTTTATAAAACTCAATTCAAAATTGAATCGATTAGAGCAAAAAAGTTGAATCGATGGTGCGTTTGGTTCGGTTTAGCCGTTTGAATTAACCCATTGACACCCTTAAATATATATACAAGTGTAATGTGAGTTTGCTATAAAGGATTAGTGTAAAAGTATTTAATGAATATGAGTCCTATTTATTGATATTTTTAGCACATAAATTAAGTATATTTGATGTTACACTTATTATTTTTTCAATGAAACTTTGTCTTAAATTAATTAAAAATAAAAATATATAGTATAAAAGTATGTATTAAAATTATGTACACTTATCATTTTTTTATATGAAACTTTGCCTTCAATTAATTAAAAATAAAAATACTTTCCATTCTTTTTTTATCTTTATTTTTTTCATTTACGGAGAAGGAAATATTCTTTGAATTATGAAAATTTGTTCATTCTTTTATTTCTTTATTTTTTTCCTAAAAAAAATAAAGATAAAAAATAAGGGAGAATATTTTTATTTTCAATTAATTTAAGGTAAAGTTTTATTAAAAGAAAATGATAAGTGTACATGATTTTAGTACATACTTTTATAGTGTATGTTGAATATCTTAATACATGATTCAAAGACATTTAATATACTTAATTTAGGTACAAAAAATGAGTGCTAAAAAAATCAATAAACAGGACTCCTATTCATTCAATACTTTTACACTAGTCATTTATGCCTAACTCGTATAAAAAATAGTCTTGAAAAAAAGGCCACAAATCTAATGTGACATATACCACTTCAGATTTGTGGGATATGGTACGTAGTTTTCAAGTCATACAACATTACTCATAAATAAATATGTTTAAGTATTCGATTTTACAAGTTTGCAGTCACGTTAAATGCATGGCCTGCATTAATACTAAAGCATATTAATAAAAACTTATTTAAATGTTAAATAAAGTACTTTATATTAGTAAATATAAAATTAAAGTAATTATTAATAATATTATATAGTGATCCTTTTTTATATTCACTGTGACAATATGCACATATCAGTTTTATTTTATTATTATTTATTTTATTTTATTTTTAACTTTGTCCTTTCAACAAAAAGTCATTGATGTTCCGGTGAGTTTCTCTTTAATTTTTTGAGAAAGAAGAACATGCATATTTCTTACCATAATCTTCTTTCATCTCCATTGTATTAACGTGACTTAAATAACAGAAAATATTTTAAAAATAGATTTTTTAAACACACTTTGTTGACATTATTTTTTAGAAATATTGGATCGTTTCAAATCATGTATCAACACATGATTCGAGATGATTCAATAATTATATGGGCAATAACAAAATGTGTTAGTCAAACATTACTCCTATTACTTCTACATAAGAGCTTCTAACCTTCTCATATATGCTTCATCAACCAATTTCAAATGTGTGGCTATTTTAATAAATATAACTTAAAAAATAACATTAAGTACATGTTTTAAATTTATTATTATTATTATTATTATTATATATTAGATGAATGCATTTTCTGCAATTTTAAATAAAAAAGAATCTCTATAAGAAAGAGAAGAAAGATGGCTTTTTTCTCAAGCAAAAAAGAAACAAAAAATAAATACAAAACCAAGCGGTGAACATATAGAAGAAGTATTTTATTAATAAAATTATGTATTTTAATCCTTTTCAAAAAAATTATATATATATATATATAACATCATACACAAATTCAACTAAAAACAAGTCATTAAAAATTTAAGTTATTTGAGTTCTCTAGCGAGAATAAAGTTTGAATAAAAACAAATAATACCTTGTAATTGAAAAAATGATGCTTTTAAAAAATAAAAGTATCTAAAAAATGAAAACTTTAAATTAGTTGAAAACAGTGAATAATTAGTACTTAATTAATATAAGAGGTTTTGGTTTTGGTTCAAATTTACAAACTTACTTATGATAAATTTAGAGAGCAGCTAAATAAACCACAAAAAAGGGTCTTTGAACCATATTTTATTCCTACCACAATAATTGAAAAACTGATATTCCTACCACATTCAAGTTTTCAAAACACCCTCCTTATTTTTCAAACTTTTCAAACACCCTCTACCCTAAACTCCCAACGGTTCCTCAATAGTTCCTCAACATCACTCCTTTTTCTTTGCATTTTCAACACTCAAAATCCTACTAAAAACCCTTAATCACCCCAAAATCCCCTTATTTGATTGATAATATCTCATTTGTGGCGAAAGAAAACAATGGTTTTATTTTGAACGCAAAATATTTATTGTTTCAAATTTAAAGTTTTGAACCCTAAAATCACTAAATCGGTAAGAGTTTTTTTTTTTTTGACACATTTAGTGTTTAAATGTCCTGAAATTGAATGTTTTGGTGTTTTAATGTGCTAAAATCAACCACGGATGTGGTGTTATGGTGTGTAGGGATACCATGATCAGTTCAAACTTGTGATACCAAACCGATCGCGTTAGTTTTGTCAGAGACGACCGAATTATAGGTTTAGGTTCAGTCTCTCAGACCGAACAATACAAAAATAGTTTTTTTTTTTGCATTTTATTCATTGAATTAACTGTTTATCATTTTTTACATGTAGAAATGGCAAGAGGAAGAGGTCGGAGCGCACCATCAAGTGAGCTAAGTACCTTCAGGACCTGACCTACAACATCCGCTAGGACTTGAATCAAATTTGAGTAGTACCCAAGAGGATGTCGAGCAAGAGGTCGTTGAACAAGAAGCAAAAGTTGATGAAACTACTACAAATGTACATCAAGGTAGTACCAACACTGAAGATGTTGCGATGAAGGATGACGGTGCGCCCTGTCCCAGAGGCCCTACTAATACCTCAATCCTCGTTAGCTTTAAGAAACACATTGCTACATTCATTTGGAGAAATGAAGTAAGTATTTGGCTGTTTTAATTGAATAGTATATATTCTTGAGAATGTGTGTGTTGACATTACAAATTTTGTTAAATTTTTTTGTTGTTGTGTTGATAGCATCGGGATTTACTTCGATGTATAAACCATGGCACCAAATTGCTCGAATGAGACTTGGAATGTCATCCTGAGAAAGAAAGATTGAAAGAATTTATTGAGAATTTTGGTTTGAGGCCACTCATGCATTGCACATACATTTCTGCGAACACAATTTTGATATGTTCGTTTGTGGAGCGATGGCAACCGGAGACGAATACATTTCATCTTCCATTTGGTGAAATGACTATTACGCTCGATGATGTTGATGTATTTCTCAGTATCCTAGTCTCATTGTCTCCTATGGATAATGAAGATGCAATCGCGTTGCTCATTCGAGGGTTGGGAGTCTCGTACGCTGACGCATATGAGGAGACAAAAATTGCAAAAGGTCAATTTGTGTGCCTACACTGGCTTAAGGGCCTTTTTGGCAAAACTAAGGGAGAAAACATGCCTTACCCATCAGTAGAGTGCACAGCGAGGGAATATTTGCTATATTTGTTGGGATGCACGCTGTTTGTGGACAAATCTAGAAAGCGGGTATCTGTCGCTTATCTACATTTATTGATTGACTTGAACGCGATTAGTTCATACTCATGGGGGGCTGCATGTTTAGCATTGTTGTATCGACAGCTGGGATTAGCCACTAGGCATGAAGTTTCTGGAATTGCAGGGTATCTCACCTTGCTCGAGGTATATTTTTCATAATTTTTCCATTTGGTTTATACTACTCTGAGCAAAAAGTTTATTATACTTTTCTTTATTTTTTTTTCTAGGTTTGGTGCTATGAGCATTTCAAATTAGTTCGTCCACACGCTAACCCTTCATACGCTAACAACCTCCCACGAGCTCAAAGATGGATCCCAAGAAAAGAAATGGGATTAGGAGACAAATATGTCCACACTTTGCTCGAGGCACTTGATGACTTGACTGTCGAAGAGGTTGTTATGTATCTATTGGTTATTATGCTTTTATAAACTTTAGATTAGTTGACGTACGTAACTATAATGTATTACATGTTTCAGGTTGTTTGGGATCCTTATTTAAGTCTAAGATCAGATAATCCCGTCTTCGAGGTTGCTTTTTATACTGGGTGCATCAAGTGTAAGGATGTTGTGGAACCTTACCATCCAGATAGGATTCTCCGCCAACTTGGTTACGCCAAACAATTCCATCAAGGCCCCTTCGCCCATTACATGCAAACAGGGGTCCAAGAGCAAAATAATACCAAGTGACGTACGCCTTGTATGATCAGACCTGGGAGAGATAGGATATTCATGTGCTATCCTCTAGAGCATGTGGTCAGCATGTAGCACGCCCATGGGATGCAATTCCTAATTATCTCGAGTGGTATCGCACTATATCTCATCCAATCATTCAGAACCTAGAACATAGAGGCATTGGTGACTCCCAAGAAAGGAATACGGAGAACAATTCAATTACGGTAATTGACATTGCATGTCGTTTGGTTTTTTAGTTACATGACTACTACTGTATGTTCACTTCAATATTTGTTTATTTTTTCTCATGTATTTGTTTTAATTGTAAATTTTTAATTTGACAGCAAAATAGACGTGCATTGGATAAAGTCTTGGTCATGGACCAAGGTAAAATGCTTGAAAAACATCCTTTGGGCATGATTTAGGGTCAATGGCTCCTATTTTTACCATTTCCAACCCTTTCCAAGATCAAACATCAAAACCTCAAATTTGGGTTCTCCCAAGTCCGAAATCCATGGTGTGATTTATACCATTAGAAAGCTTAAAACTATCATTAGAAACGTTCTCATGAAAGAAAATGGAAGAAAACATCACCTTGGAGCACAATCTTCAAAGCCCTAGCTCCATCTTTTCTTCTTTTTCCTCTCTTTCCTCTCTTTCTTCTTTTCTCAATGTGAATGGAGAGAATGAGTTGATTTAATGGGATATGCATTATTTAGCACTTCATCTCTACACCCCCCATTCAAATATCATATTCATCATTTGATGGATTAAATGAGAGCATTTAATTGTAGCTTTTCCCACAAACTACTAGTCATGGCAATAACAAGCTATCTAAATGTGGCCTTTCCAACAAGCCATAATTAATAACAATAATGAAAATGCTATTAATAAAAATAATAACAACACCAATAATAATATTTTCTATAAGTAATAATCACATAAAACTCACTAAATAACTTAAAATCATATGAAAACACATGAACAAACAGACAACAAGCATCAAATACACAAACATACACATCAAAGCAAGCACATAGGGTTTGGGCATAAAACAAATTGGTCATGGGCCAAATGAAAGAATTTTTGGGGTGTTACATCACACCCACCTTAAAAGGAACTTCGCCCTTGAAGTTTTAAGGTTGAGAAATTACCTAAGCCTATGAACTCAGCAAAGTGTTCCATCATGTAGTCCTCACGCTTCCAAGTAACCTGTTCCTCGCCATGAAATTGTTGTTTCACCTTGACCATAGGGATTTCCCTGTTACGTAACCTCTGTACACTCAGGTAAAGAATCTAGACAGGTTCCTCATCATAAGTCCCATCTCGCCTCAGCTTAACATGCCTTCAATCCAAGACGTGATCAAAATCACTCTTGTACATTTTCAGTATTGACACATGGAAGACATTATGCACAGTCGCTAGCTGAGGTGGAAAGGCTAATTGGTAAGCGACGAGGCCAATTCATTCTAAAACCTCGAACGACCCAATAAATCTCGGAGCAAGCTTGCCTTTTATTTCAAACCTCGTTTGGCCCTTTTGAAGTGAGACCTTTAACAAAAATTGGTCACCCACCTCGAACTCTATGGCCTTTCGCTTGATATCAACCTAACTCTTCTGCCTGTCTTGAGCTATCTTCATATTATGCTTGATTCGCTTAATCTTTTCTGTATGTTCTTGTACAAACTCGGGTCCCATCATCGCGACATCTCTTACCTCCGTCCAACACACTTGAGATCTATAGGGTCAGCCATACAATGCCTCAAAGGGAGCCATGCCAATACTGAACTGATAACTGTTGTTGTACGTGAACTCACGCAGACGTATGTACTCTTTCCAGTTACCACCTGACTCAAGGACACAAGCTCGGAGCATATCCTCTAAAATCGATATCAACTTCTCGGATTGGCCGTCCTTCTAAGGGTAAAAAGCGGTACTGAGATCTAGCCTGGTGCTGATCTGCCTTTACAATCCTTGCTAGAATACCAAGGTAAATCTCGGATCCCTATTTGACACAATCGAAACTGGCACCCAATAAAGTCTTACTATCTCCCGCATATAGAGTCTGCTTAGCTTGTCCATAAAATCCCTAATGTTCACTTATAGGAAGTGAGCGGACTTGGTCAAGCGATCAACTATAGCCCAAATAACATTATGGCCCTGTTTGGCACCTCGATACAACAACTTCTCAACTATTTTTGTTGCAAAATCGGAGATTTGGAGTCGTTTGGGAGAATCACTAACTGCTCGAAATCACAAATTTTTCACGACTTGGAGAAGCTACCTAGGGCCAGCTTATCCATTCAGCTTCTTCGATTTTAAAATGAGGTGACTATTATACCCTTCCCAAATAACGATTTCAGCTCCTTATTGGTGAAGAAAGTGCGAGCAGAACTAAACTCACCTCTGTTAGTGCAAGCAGAACGAGAGTAAACTCACCTCGTTCAATCGTAAAGACTCTTTTTCTCCAAAGTAAAGATCCACTGCCATCGTCGTCGTCATCGTCACAGGTCGTAGCAGAGAGGACTCTCTAGTTCTGTAACTCCGGCGACTGGACTCGGCTTCGATAAATGTCAAATGACGAATTGCTAGGGTTAGAATCGAGCTCAAATAGATCGATATCACTAGGGTTAGAATCGCTAGGGTTAAAAACACTTATTTAAATGTTTTAACAC
Organism: Paratinospora sagittata; assembly: GCA_035771175.1. NCBI lineage: Eukaryota > Viridiplantae > Streptophyta > Magnoliopsida > Ranunculales > Menispermaceae > Paratinospora > Paratinospora sagittata. The sequence continues at coordinate 18,232,844 of CM069598.1, forward strand.
ACAATTTGTGATTATCAAAATCATTTTTTTCACTTTATGCACCAAACAGGACTGGCACAGTTTTTTAAAAACACTTTTGTAAGAATCACTATTCTATAAACTAAAAGTTATAAGCAGAACTTCTATCAAACAAGGCCTATGTCTCCTCGGGGTGTTGGGTAGTGTGGCGAACCCGCGCCCCGGACCACCAACCCCGCAGGGAATGGCGTGCGGAATGCCGGGACGGGACGCCCGGCGTAGGCATCTCTGACCACTCCTCAACTCCCGTGAGGTGGTTGAGACCCTACGAGCCTTATCTCAAACAACGACATAATATCAAAAGGTACTAAACAAAACTACCCACCGTATTAATCATCAAAGACAAGAGATAATCTATAAAAATGAACCATAAATAAAATCATAATCCCTACAGTTCATTAAAATTGACATACACATAAAGTCCAAAATTGTGGGTACAAATAAAACCGTCATATGCCCACATGGTCTATCTAACAAGTCTCAACTCACCCATACTACGATGTGGTAAGTATTATAATTACATAATACAAAATATAATACTTTATAATTTAAAACACAGTTCAATCAAAATGCCTCGCAACTCACATCGAGGCTTTGAATTCTCTCGCAGGCAAGGCCCTCAAGATATGACTACTCCTTTGCCCTTATTCGGGACAGAAGGACCTGAAAGAGGAAAATGAGGGTGAGCCAACAGTGCCCAGTGAATAGAATTCAAATATGCTATCAATACTCATCAATAAATATCATGTATGCATGTCAATGTGTAGCATGATTAAAAGCTCATAACATATAGATATCAAGCATTTATAATAAGTTCGATGCAAGTAAAAGCTTATAAATTTGGATCCACATTTCACATGCATTGGGTTACTAGTGCACGCCTATTTCACCGTACCGTTGACCCCAATCATGTTTATTTTGGGTTACTAGTGCACGTCTATTTCACCGTACCGTTGATTGACCGTACCGTTGACCCCAATCATGTTTATTTTGGGTTACTAGTGCACGTCTATTTCACCGTACCGTTGACCCCAATCATTTCCTTTCCTGAAACCCTCCTATGACAAGGTTAAGTCCCCCTATTAGCCAGATAGATGGGCCCAACCAAAGTCATAAGGTTTTCTCAAATCAATGCATCATTCAAAACATTAGAACACATTCATGCTTTCAACATACAATATATAAAAGTGATATGATGACATAAAAGATATAATCATAAATGAAGTCTACTCACAACCAAGCCTCGCGAGAGTATTTAACCACACACGACCACCAAACCGAATCAACCCAATCAAGATCCTGAAACATACATCAATATCCTACCATACATCAATTTCTATGCTCAATCACATAGACATTACACATCAACCCTAAATCAACCCACATATAGACAATAGGCCTAAATCCCATCTAATCCCATCATTCAACTCAAATCACATGACTTAGGCCTCTAATGCATAGTTCTCATACATAAACCATTTTATTAATCAAAAATACTGATTTTCAATTCCTTTAGGCATAAACATGCCCAAATTGGGTCACTTGACCACAAGTAGGCCTAACCCATGATATGGTCACAACCACCAAATCAGTAGCATAATCAACCCTAATCATGCTTAATTAAACATAAGTTACATCAATTCAATGATTCTAGGCCAAAAGCATCAAAGCCCTTAAATATGAAATTTTCCATACTTAGGCCATATTGCCGATTTACACTAGGTCACCATGTTCAGCCATGTATATCACTGATTTTGCATCATGGGTTCATCAACAATGACAACTAGGTCAACATAGTTGATATGCAAGCTATTTGGAAAAGTCTAAGTTCATATTCTAAATTTAGGTCTAATACAAGCAACCCTACCAATTCTTCATTTACTATTCTGTTCAGATGTATCAATATACCAACAGAAATAAGTAATCACAAAATCAACCGTACAGATTAAATTATGTGAAGAAACAAACCTTCTGTCCAAATATCAGACCAATCCAACGGTGGACCGAAAAGATATGTGTCTTTGATGAACAATTCTCTAATCAGACAATTTCTCCTTTCCTGCTGCAAACACTCAAACTCAGATGCCTATATCACACAAAATACTAAACATATAAACATCTCCACTGTTAATGATATATATATATATATCAGTTATAAACTACATACCCAAATTTTATATCCATCCAACGGTAGATTTAGGAGATCTGCAAGTTTGCGCGAAACGCCACGAGAACTCCAGAATCTCCGACCAGCTTTTTTTGAGAGGTTAGATCTCTCAGACGAAACCTTAAATAAAGATCTACACCGTTCTGAATGCAGAACTATCAGTTTTACACTACATATTCAAATTTTATATCTATCCAACGGTAGATTAAGGAGATCTTGAAGTTTGAGCGAACGGCGCGAGAAATCCAGACTTTCCGACCAGCTTTGTTTAAGAGGTTAGATCGCTTAGAAGAAACCTCTGATCAAGATCTCCACCGTCCAGAATGAATAACCATAAGCTAAGAACTTGCAGAAAAAGTTTGAGCTCAATCTGACCATATATGCGAAAGATCCACCTCTTTGATGAAAATGTCGCAGGGATCTTCCTCCTGCAACTCTCTCATTTCTCTTCTTCTTTCCTTTCTCTTCTTTTCTTTCTCTTCTTCTTTCCTTTCTCTCCACTCACCTCTTTCTAGCACTTCCTTGATTCCCTCCTCTACTCACCTCACTTTCTAGCACATTCTTGGATTCTCTCCTCCACTCACCTCATTTTCTAGCACATTCTTGGATTCTAGAAGTGGGCATGAGACACTTGTCCACTTTCATGCACCAACCTTCACATGTGTTGGTCTCATACTACCCATACCAACCACATGTATTTTAACCAATCTCATGCCTCCATGTATTTTAAATGTTCAATCCATTTAATACACCAAATTTTCATTCTCATTTATCCTTTTATTCAATCAATCCTAACCCATATCAATTCATGGTTTAATGGGCCCATGCATAAATAATAACATATGCATTATACTTTAATTTAACATGACCCATATACAATTTATGATACACATATTTATATACATTATCAAGCATCAACTATACAAACATTAAACAACCATCAAACAAACACCAAACATATCAAGGCAACACATAGAGTTTGGGCAAAATGCAATTGGGTTATGGGCTAGATGAAATAATTTTTGGGGCGTCACATCACACCCACCTTAGAATGAACTTCGTCCTCGAAGTTTTAAGGTTAAGAAATTACCTAAGCCCATGAACTCGGCAAAGTGCTCCATCATGTAGTCCTCACGCTCCCAAGTAACCTGCTCCTCGCCATGGAACTGCCATCTCACCTTAACCATCGGAATCTAGCGGTTACGTAACCTCTGGACCTTCCGGTCAAGTATCTGAATAGGTTCCTCATCATAAGTTCCATCCTGCCTCAGTTCAATGTTCCTCCAGTCCAAGACATGATCAAAATTGCTCTTGTACACTCTCAACATTGACACATGAAAGACATTGTGGACTGCTGCTAACTGAGGTGGCAAGGCTAATCGGTAAGCAACGGGGCCAATTCGTTCTAAAACCTCGAACGGCCCAATAAATCTCGGAGCGAGCTTGCCTTTTATCCCAAATCTAGTTTGGCCCTTCTGAGGTGAGACCTTCAATAAAACTTGGTCACCCACCTCGAACTCTACGGTCTTCCGCTTGGCATCAGTGTAACTCTTCTGCCTGTCTTAGGCTACCTTCATATTATGCTTGATCCTCTTAATCTTCTCTGTGTGTTCATGTACAAACTCTGGTCCCATCACCGCAACATCCCCTACCTCCGTCCAACAGATCGGAGATCTACAGGGTCGACCATACAATGCCTCAAAAGGAGCCATGCCAATACTGGACTGATAGCTGTTATTGTACGCGAACTCACACAGATGTATGTACTCCTCCCAGTTACCACTGGACTTAAGGACACAAGCTCGAAGCATATCCTCTAAAATCGATATCAACCTCTCAGACTGGCCATCCGTCTAGGGGTGAAAAACGGTACTGAGATCTAGACTAGTGCCGAGATGCCTCAACAATCCCTGCCAGAATACCGATTTAAACCTCGGATCCCTATCTGACACAATCGAAACTGGCACCCCATGTAATCTGACTATCTCCCGCATATAGAGTCTGCTTAGCTTGTCCATAGAATCCCTAGTGTTCACCGGTAGAAAGTGAGCGGACTTGGTCAAGCGATCAATAATAACCCAAACAACATTATGTCTTCTCGGGGTGTTGGGTAATCCCACAACAAAGTCCATAGTGACGTGCTCCCATTTCCACTCAGGAATGGCAAACGGTTGCATCTGCCCTCCAGGCCTCTGATGCTCAGCTTTGACTCTTTGACAGATCTCACACCTCTGAATGAACTGAGCTATTTCTTTCTTCATGTCGGGCCACCAATACATTCTTTTCATATCATGATACATCTTGGTTCCGCCAGGATGAATAACATAATGAGATCTGTGAGCCTCTTGGAGAACACTCTGTCTAAGTCGTGGATCTGCGGGAACCCATAAATGTCCCCTAAATCTCAAGGCACCATCAGATGACATGTGCCAATCAACGTAATCGCCATTCTCAGCCCAAAACTTGTACATCACATAATCAACGTCTGATCTCTGCTGCTCAATCACTTCCTGGACTTGTGTAGGCTGAGCCCTCATTTGAGCACATATCAAAACCTCATCTGAAGGGGTAGTACATACACACATCACCGTAGCCGCCTCAAGTAGTTTCCATTCTTGTTACATCTGGCGCGCTACCAAAACTATCTCTACTCGCTTCCTACTCAATACATCAGCCACTACATTGGTTTTGCTAGGGTGGTATTTCAATGTGAAATCATAGTCCTTCAGGAGCTCTAACCACCTTCTCTGCCTCATGTTCAATTCCTTCTAAGAAAACAAGTACTTGAGGCTCTTGTAGTCAGAATACAAAATGAATCTCTCACCATAAAGATAATGCCTCCAAATCTTTAGAGCAAATACAACTGCGACCAACTTTAAGTCTTGTACAGGATAGTTCTTCTCATGCACCTTCAACTGTCTCGATGCATAAGCTATGACCTTATCCTTTTGCATCAATACACAACCTAAGCCAATATGAGAGGCATTTGTGTAGATAACCAACTTCTGACCAGGCTCTGGAAAAATTAACACTGGGGTAGATGTCAATCTTTTCTTCAGCAATAAAAAGGCATTCTCACACTCATCAATCCATACAAAGGACACATCTTTCTGGGTGAGCCTAGTCATAGGTGTAGCTAACTTGGAGAATCCCTGGACGAATCTCCTGTAATAACCAACTAACCTAAGAAAACTTTTGATCTCGGTCACTGTGGTAGGTCTAGGCCAATTGATAATGGCTTCGTCCTTGGACGGATCTACTAAAACTCCTTCAGAACTTACCATATGACCTAAGAACTTCACCTCTGTGATTCAAAACTCGCACTTGCTCAACTTTGCATACATCCTATGCTCTCTCAGAGTCTGCAACGTCACTCTGAGATGTTCCTCATGCTCAGTCTTAATCTTGGAATACACCAATATATCATCGATAAAAATGATGATTAACTTATCTAAGTACTGCCTGGAGACTCTCTGCATTAGATCCATGAACATCGCTGGTGTATTAGTCACACCAAATGGCACACAAGGAACTCATAATGTCCATAGCTGGTCCTGAATGCTGTCTGAGGCACATCCTCCTCCCTAATCCTCAGCTGATGATGCCCGAAACGCAAATCAATCTTCAAAAAATACCTCGCCCCCCTCAACTGATCAAACAAGTCATCAATCATTGGAAGAGGATATTTGTTCTTGATAGTCACCCTGTTCAATTGGCGATAGTCGATGCACAACTGCAAGCTCCCATATGTTTTTTTCACAGAAAGGACTGCAGCTCCCCAGGGTGACACATTTGGGCAAATAAAGCCCATAGTCAACAACTCCTCGAGTTATTTTTTGCAACTCTCTCAACTCTGCTGGTGTCATTCTATATGGTGCCATGGAGATAGGCTTCGTGGCAGGGACCAGTTCAATGATAAAATTGATCTCCCGCTTTGGTGGCAATCCAGGAAGATTCGTAGGGAACACATCTGGAAAGTTCCTAACAATGGGGATATCCTTAAGTATCACCTTACTAGTCTCCCCCTCATCAGGCACTAACCCAACCAAAATCTCCCTATCTCGATCAGTCACAAATCTACCTCTAGTGATTGGTTGGTCTGATGCTCTTCCCTATAGTGCAAACACTAGGTGTCCGGGGATATAGAAAATGACTATTTTCGCGAAACAGTCAATAAGTGCATGATAAGCCGCGAGCCAATCCATCCCCTAGGATCGCATCAAACTCTAGAAACTCAAGGACTCTGAGGTCCACAGGCATTTCAAAATCACTAATCTGAACCACGCACTGGCTACAGATCATGTTCGGGTAAATCTTCTCCCCGGCTATAGTACTCACTACTAACCACGTACTAGCCCTAATGGGAGTCAAATGCAAACTATCTACCATGCGTCCATATATAAATGATAATGTAGACCCAACATCAAATAACACATACATGGAAGCACCACAAATAATAATAGTACATTCCACCAAGGTCCTGGATGCTGTTGGGTTTGGTTAAGTAGCTGCCTTTGCTATCTCTCTGGCATTGGATTGCTGCACAAATCCCTGAGCCCTCGAAAGATTCAGACATTCTGATTTCTTATGCCCAGCCTGTCCACACTGATAACAGATAAACAGAGCCCTAGGTGCAGATGACCCTGTCTGACGTGCCGTCGTGTAACCTCCTCGGCCTTTGCCTCTACCTCAGCCGGCAGTCTGTGGAAATGGGGGTCTCGGAGCACTCGGTGCCTGAATGGAAATCAAGGCAGGAGAAGAAATCACTGGTGAGGCCATCACGCCAGTCTGGATCTGGGATGCCTCACTTTGCACACCCTCAGAATGTGTTCCCTTATAAAACTACATCTTCTTTGCCCACTTGCCCTTTTTCCACGGAGTCTGAAACTGTCCTTCAGACTCTATTTACAAAATCTGCACACCCTGAGCTGCTCGTGTAGACATACCATCAACTCGCTCAACCAACTCATACTGTTTGGCCCTCTGGACTACTGTGGCATAATCAGACATCTTCGTCACAGCTAAGGCTTATCGGATCGCTGGCCTTAGGTTCAATGAGAACCTCATAATCTTATCACTTGGGGTTTGGATCAACTCGGGAGCATAAACCTTGAGCTGCCTGAACTTGAGTTCGTATTATCTAACTGACATGCCACCCTGTACGAGATTCAGAAACTCGAGTTTTTTTGCTTGCTTCTCAGTCTCTGGCACGTAGGCCTATAAGAACAACCGTTTAAAGGCGTCCCAATGTGTGAAGTACAAAAAGCCACCAATCCTCTGCATCACTCTCCAATGTGTGAGCAACACATAAGACTAGGGACTCCTCATCCAGCTCTAAGGAGCGGCTGATTTTCTCAACATTTTTCAACCAATCTACGACTTTCTTCAAATCAACCCCACCGGTAAAATCCTTAGGTTTCATTTTCATAAACTTTTTCAACAGTCTGATCCACCGATCTGTGGGGTTTTCCACCGCAATAGGAGTGGGTCCAAATATAGGCTGAGGTACATCCACTTGAGGTTCTGCTGCCACCTCAGCTCGACTAGTCCTGGCCGCCTCTACCACACTAGTACCCGCTTCCTGAGGCACTGCTTGAGGTATTTGTTGAGTAACAACCTTGACTTGCTGCACTAATGCCTGAATCTGTGCAGTTTGGGCTGCCATCAACCGACCCTGTGCCTGAACAATCTCTTCCATTTTCTTCATCCGGTCATCATCGGATGGCTTCATGTGTGGTTGTCTCAATCTCTCGCTTCTCCTCAGCACATTGAGAAGTAGAAATACGAGCAACCATTACACATAAGAGCATTTAAAACACAACCCAAAGCCTCATAACTACCCATTTCATATAATACACACAAAATATAAGATAGTAAGGCTTTTAAGTCTGTCTTTTAAGCTTTTAATCACCTAAAACTCTTACTCAATTCCTGGGTCAAGGTCGTCTAAGTCCAATTTCTAGATCAAAGAAATTATACAGTTATATTTTTCTCTTGTGATAACTTGAATCAAGTCATTAGACAAATCATTTAGCTTTATCTAATTCTTTTACCCTTCACTTGGAAATATTTTTACTCCTCCTCTAGTATAAAGACTAATGATAAAACTGTATAATTTTTTTTTGAAACCAGGTTGAATCACAGTGGAGGTCCAAACAGGAAGAGGAGCTGACACTTCAAAGTGCCATTGTCGCCATGGACTCCATTATTTATGTCCTTTCTGGAATGAACAGACAAAGCGCTGGTAGGAGCAAAGAAGCTGGGACATCAATGACTGGACAAGCTGAAGTTGGGACTCCCTCTGCTAGGTCTGAAGAAGCAGGGGCATCATCGACAGAACTTGTGCGGAGAACTTGCCATTGCAAACGTAGAAGCAACCAGTAGTTTTTGGAGGGGTTCATGTTTTTTGACTTGACTTGACATAACTTAACTTTGAATTGTAATTTATGTTTTTGGACATGACTGTTATGACATTTTTGTGCATTGAATGGTTGTTAAAGTGTATGGAATAAATCAATATTATTTGGTTTTTTCATTGTTCAAGTGTATGGAATGGTTGTTGAAAATAGAACAGGTGATTGGACTTATACACAACCAACTGAAACTAAAAAAAATAAATACAAAACGTACGATTTAGTCCCGTCTCACCGAACTGATCACATAGGTTCGGTGCCATATACCAAACAATATGAATTCAAAAGTAATAGAAAAGAAATTTAAGGACTGTTTGGTCATCTGCAACGAACCTACTTCATTCTATTCGGTAACTAAACACGAAACCTCTTTCGTACAGTTTGGTAAATTAGACTGAACAATGTCAATCTAAAATTCCCCATGTATAAAATGCACTGATCGGTCCTCAACCATCGAACAATATTATCTTCATCACGTTCGGTCACGGACACCGAACCTCTGTCTTAAGGTTCGGTATATGGGTACCGAACGATGTATTTTGTGGCTAGAATTCATTGTGGTATACATAGCATGTTCTTGTGGTATTAATAGTGGTTCGGTCCCCGTGTGACCGAAGTTATACATGTAGTTCGGTGAAGGCGACGAAACAGTGTCAATCCAAAATATCCATGTGTAAAATTTATTGTTCGGTCCCTTCCACCGAACTAGTATTGTCTTCTTCACGTTTCGTTTCTGTTCACCGACCTCATTCTTTAGGTTCGGTATATGTGTATCGAACAATGTATTTAGTGGCTAAAATTCTATGATCAATGTACTGTTTGGTCAGTTCCACCGAACTAATTGATTATGTTCGGTACCACAGGACCGAACCAGGTACTAACATTCAAGTCAACTGAAAACTCAATTTTCAATAAACATGTGCAAAATAATCAACAACAAAATGATATTTGTATTCGATTGAATTAGGCTATACAAGTTGTCTGTATTTCAAAATGACAACTGTATGTAAATATTTGTAAGTATTCTAACATTTACAAAAAATCTATTCAATAAGTGTACTATCCCTAAGGAGTGTCCAGGTCCACTGTGTCTTGGGTGACCTTTCCATCATTCATGTTATATACAATATATGGCATCTCCCATCCCTTTGCATGTGGAACACGAAATCTATGCCAATCAGTTGATATTGGAGGTATTGGGCATGTAGAATCAAGCAAAACATACAAATGAGCATGATAATGTCAATATTTGCATTTCATATGCCCCCAAAATTTTCTTCCAAGATAATAAAAATAGAGAAGTTATTCTTACCTGAAGAAAGTGGTTATTGTTCACATAACCAATGCCAATCATGCGCCTTGCACTAAATGGTGAAGCCTCGGTTCATAAGGAAAGAAATGTCAGACACTGTGATATTGATAGAAGCACCGCCATTGCATTGTAACATGAGGTTAACGCAAACCCATATCTGGCAATGTCATTCATGCATGATAAGGTGCTAAAGTGTCATAACAACGCAATGACTCCACTATCTCGTGTACCCTCTCTAAACTTTCCAAAATTGATGTATAATAGTCTTCATATCTTTGCACCTCTCTCAATAAGTCATCCCTTACTTGGCGCCAACCATCTGCTCCTAAACCTAATGCTTCGGCAACTACCCTATACCCACAATGTCCATTGGATTTGACATCCTTGACTTGATGAATGTACTGGCGCCAACCACTAGGAAATTGATCAACATAAAGCCCAAATTTCTTTGAGCGAGTCCTGTAGTTGTGTTTTGCTGACGATACAAAAGAAATGGCATGGGCAGAAAAAGTAGCATGGGTATACAAGACATGCTCAAACAGTGAGGGACTTCTTTTTGTTGATTTATCAATCTTCTTACTTGGCCTCCTTCTTGTTTTTTTCGTTTCCTCAGGCACAGTGATAGACATTGGATGAAAGGGTATTTATCTCTCTGATCATTTGAATCATTCTATCCTTGGCACTCCCATCACAACTCTCATATTTTTTGGTTAACTGTTCAATCTCCACAACAAAACTCAAATCTGGCTCATTGTTATTCTTACAAGGAACAAGATTTAATTTCCTTCAATGGGCATCTATTGAAGAAAAGGGAATTGGCAGATTCGCTTGTTTACACAAAACAAGCTCATGGGCACAAGGTAACCCATGTGTTCTTTGTAACACACAACCACAAGCATTTCGGTTCATTCCAATGTATTCACTCCGTTTTTTCTCCTCGGATATTTTTTTCAATGTGGCTTTAGAGACAAATCCACACAAATTTCTGAGAGTTGAAGCCTGATAGTTATATTGTACAATGTTCAAGCTCCTTTCAAATGAACCCTTGATCTCTGTGTGTTGCAACCCGAGCATTGAATTGATAATCATCCAAGAAGTCTCAAAGTTACATTGAGATGAGCCTAAATATCTTTTCAACTTTGCCCTGTTGGTTGTGGTGTTGCCAAGGTGCCTATATTGATTTGTCCATGCCTTCACAAACCTTTCCTTATAGAGATCCAATCATGTAGATTTTAGATATTGCACCAAACCAGGATACTCAATGTACTTTTGAGACAATACTTGCTCATGTTGGTGGTATTCCTCCATTGTTTCACTAGCAAACAACTCATTCCACAAGCCCAAAAAAGCTTCAAAGTCATTTTTCTTCTCAAAGTAACCCTTTGACTTAGCCAACACATTTTTGTTGATGTGCCACGTACAGAGTAAGTGAGAGGTATCAGGGAACACTTTGGCAATTGCATTAAGCAAAGCCAACTCTCAGTTTGTCACAATTACTTCGGGTAAGGACGGACCAACCATCCAACAATTGCCTTAATTTATCAACTGCCCAAGTGTAATTGTCTTCATTTTTAGACTCCAAATATGCAATCGCTATTGAGAATGTCATATCCGTTGATGTAACGCCAACAATTTGTAACAATGGAAATCTATTCTTGTTTGTCTTGTACATACAATCCATTAACAAAACATGAGGAAAACATCTCACAAGATCAACAACAACGAGATGAGCCCAAAACAAGTCTTTCACAATATTAGTTCCCTCATCACATCTATGCCACTCAACATATGATTTTTCTTCTACCTTATGCAACAGTTGTTGCATCTGAGATCTACTTCTGTACTCCATTATTATGTGCTTTTGTTTCGCATTGTAAATGGTCTTCAAAGTAAATGCATTAGTGTCATCTTTTTTTTTTCAATGTCATAAGGATGTCTTTCGGCCTGCCATTGCTTTTGGACGTCTGAATCATAATATTCATCTCTTCCCTGGTCAACTTCCCAGCATAGGAATGCTCTTCCAAGTAATTTGTTGCTGGATGATTATGAGTGTCGCATTCTATGTCCAAACCCCATTAATTATCCCTAGGCATCTTCGCCTTTAACAGAAAAGGACATCCGCATTTCTTCATCCCTGTGTCACTCCTCCTCTTATTCTTATTATCTGAATCTTTTTGAGCGACAGATTTGTAGTGACCGAATCTCTCACAGGCAAAAGTAATTCTAGGTCTCCTATCGTTCCCCCCTCTATCAGAATTCCTAGTTATAATGACCAAACCATTCCTAATCTCAACGTCTTGTACCCATGACGCAAGCTCTTCTTTGGTCGTGAATGGAATATGAGGGGTAAATTGTTCTGTATAGTCAATAACAATCTCCAATGGCTCACTTGGATCTTCATCCTGAAAGTAACCAAGAAATTCAAATTAGACGTGATGAAACCTAATTGTAATGGAAACGATATAAAAACAATCTCAATGACAACCAAAAAATACATTGATGTATTTAAAACACAAAAAATTCGGACGTCAGTGACCGAACTGGGACGTATTGGTTCAGTTAATCATAACCGAACCTAAGCAAAAATTGCAAATACGACTAGTTCAGTCCATGGTGACAGAACCAATATGTCTCGGTTTGGTCACACATGACCGAACCTCACAATGATCAATATCCCAACAAAAGTTTGAAATGCACTAAAAAAAATGGAAAAATACCTTAGAATGATGCGTGTTCCTCTTCTAAACTTGAATCTCTCTTCATATTGCTTTGATAGAAAATTGGTGGTTTTAAATTAACCTACAATATTGACTTTGGGTTCAAGTTACAAATTCAATACACTGAAAAACACAAAAATAGGCTTGCAAACACGAAAAAACGCTTGTAAACTTCAAAAGATGGATCACATACCTTGAATATGCTATTTGGAATAAAAAAACCCTAAAGGAGTGAAGAAAATAGGTGGGGGAAAAAGAGGAAACGACAAGGTGATGATGAATAGTGATGGGGTAGGGTTAGCAATTGGGTTGGGTGATTTTGATAAAGAAGATTAAGTTAAGGGCAATTTGGTACAAGCACATGAAGGTATTATTGGAAATCAAAATGGGTGGTTTTGGTGGTGTAAAGAGTATTTTTTGTGTGGTTTATTTAGCTGCTCTCTAAATTTAAAGTGGAGGGTTTTTGGAAGACAACGATGGGCCAGAAGAGACCACAAACTTATTGATTGATCTTGGGTAAGACTTGACGCTACAGATAATTTGGAAAGAAATCTTAAAGGGGGAAAAGGACAACGTTGACCGGATGCAAGGCCCGCATCTTAAAATCTTCTAAAATCTTTTTCTAGTTTCCTATTCACAACAGAAAAATAATCAAAAGGCTCTCCCTTTTGTGTATAAATCTAGTAGGAAACCATAAAAAATACAATACCACAACAATATCTAAAGTAAGCAATAAGAATCAATCCACACACATGCACCGAGATTTTTATTGTGAAAAACCTCCTCAATGTGAGGAGTAAAAACCATGGGACCGTAGTCCACCTAAAAGCTCCACTATCAATAAAATTGAGAGTACACAAATTATCCCAATATCATCTAGGGATAACAGCAGGAACAATCATCATGTATTAGACACTTGGGACTACAAACACATGTTCCGAATAAAAGTCAAAACAAGAGAAGAGAAATCTTACAACTTCAATCAAGATGCGGTTGTATCCTTCTAAGCAAGAAGACTCAAATAATAAAATCAATTGTTTAGATTGAAGAACCACAAGAGATGAATCTTTTGTTCAAATTTCAAGTCAATTGGACAAAGGATCAAAGATATAATACTCTTTGATGAAGACAACCCAAATATGTCACCTTTTTCTCTCTTGTTCCGATCACCTGTGATCAGGTTATGAAAACTCATTGCTGACACGACTGATCAACAATCAAACGGTTAGAATGCAGAGATACTAGTCTTGAACAAGCTCACAAAATCTCAACACAATTCAAAAGTAGAACTAGCAGATCGAGCAGTTTGATCAAAACTACCCAGGAATGGCTGTGATTCTTATCAGCAATGTTCGAATGATGGTAAGTCACAAAATACAACTTTGAATGAAAAACTAACCAAACAATGGGTAGATCTATCAGAGAAGAACAAACACACCAAACTTGAGCTCAATCCGACCACATATCACAAAGATCCAACACTACGATGAAATGCTAGCAAAAAATGTTCTTCTTCACCTTCTAACATTTTTCTCTCTTCTTTTTCACTCTAAAAAATGGTTGCACCTCTCTCTCTACTGAAAAATAAGATCTTTAGGGTTTTTGATAGTCATTCACCAAATTACATAAAAGGACCCATTAGGTCCATAAGCTTGTTCGACTTGGTGATAATGGGCCATCCTCCATATGTGAAGGAAACCTAACAGAACAAATCTTCCCCTTCTCGATCATGTGGAGGGGTTCGCATTCTGGAGATCAAGTGACAAATCTCAAGCTTCTCCCTTGGTAGTGACTTTGTTAACATATCAGATCCATTATGATCTATATGAACTTTTTCAAGTTCTAACAACTTATCATTCAAGAAGTTTTTGATCTAATGATACCTCTCACATCAATATGTTTTGATCTAGCATGGAAAGTAGAATTCTTACCAAGGTGAATGACGCTTTGACTGTCACAAAATAACACATAATTTTGTTTTTTGAAACCAAGCTCCGCTACAAACTTTTTCATTGACAACAACTCCTTAAATGCCTCGGTTGCTACAATGAATTCTCCTTCTGTGGTAGAAAGAGCAACACATTTTTTGCAACCTTGATTGCCAAACTACAACTCCTCCTGCAAAAGTATCCACATCTCCTGCCATGTCCGCATCTTTATAGCCAACTAGTAAAAGCTTCCCATTTCCAAAACAAAGTTCCAAACTAGAAGTACCTCATAAATATCTTGTAATCCACTTAATCACAATATTCCAATGTTCTCTTCCAGGGTTAGACAAGAGTCGACTGACAACACCAACAACATAGGCTATGTTTGGTCTCGTACATACCATTGCATACATCAAACTCCCTACTGTTGAAGCATATGGAACTCGTTCCATGTCATTCTTTTGAGCCTCTGTAGGACACTGTTTGGAGCTTAACTTAAAATATGTGCCAAGTGGAGAGCAAACTACTTTGGCTTTATCCAAGTTGAACCTCTGAAACACCTTTTCAATATACTTTTCTTGTGACATATACAACTTCTTCTATCACGATGAATTCTTATACCAAGAATTTGCTTTGCTGGCCCCAAGTTCTTCATAGCAAAGTATTGACGTAATTTCATTTTCAACATGTCAATCCTTGAGATATTCCTGCCAATAACCAATATGTCATGAACATATAATAATAAGATGATAAAGTCATCATCAGAGAATTTTTGAACAAATACACAATGGTTAGAAGTTGTTTTCTTGTAGCCTTGTTCCCCCATAACTGATTCAAACTTCTTGCACCATTGTCTCAGTGCCTCCTTTAAGCCATACAAACTTTTGTTCAACTTGCACACATACTCCTCTTTTCGTTTTTCTTTGAAGCCCTCTGGTTGCTCCATGTAAATTTCTTCTTCTAAGTCACCATGAAGAAAAACCTTCTTCACATCCATCTTCTTGATCTCCAAATCAAGGCTAGCTGCCAAGCCAAGCACAACTCGAATGGATGACATCTACACAATTGGAGAAAAAGTCTCATCAAAATCAATGCCTTTCCTTTGGCTAAATCTTTTGACAACCAGTCTTGCTTTGTAACTAGGCCATGAAGTGAACTCATCACGCTTTATTTTGAATACCCATTTGTTCTTTAGAGCTCTTACACCTTTAGGTGGTAATCGCATTCAAAATATTGGGTGGTACTACCCAATATTTTGTTATTTTAGACTTGTAAATTCAATACACGTGGTGAATCCTTAGACCATAGTAATAATGAAGGATCTTACTTATTAAATAATTAACTTTATTTACGTTTCCTTCTTAGAGAAGCTAAGAAACATTAATAAAAAAAACTCAAAAGTCTGCTTGGTTTGAGACATTATATTCATTTCTTATCTTTCAATTAATTTATTTTTAATCTCATATGTGGGTTGGTGAGAGTGTTTCTTTTTCCTAAGGTGATAATTAAATAAAGTATTAGTTCTTGGGCTTGAGTGCCCTCTATTGATTTAGCTGCGCCTATATGCACACCATCGTTGTGCTCTTCTCTAGTTAGCCTGTTAGGCCCTATTGTGGTTCCAATTACCTCTAACCTTGTTTTTCTACTCGTCAATAATAATAATAATAATAATAATAATAATAATAATAATAATAATAATAATAATAATAATTTATTCAAAAAAATTTCATTTTACTTTAAATATTTGGATTGCCTAATTTCAAAAATGAATATGATGGGACTTCCATACTTCCTTGTGATCATATACATAGAAATAAATACTAGCATACATATGTATCTACATATATGTATAAATACATATCCAAACACCAGCCACAAGATTTATATGTTCTTAGCAAGCAAGCAAGGGTCACTGAGTTTATATGTTCTTAGCAATCATCTAGACTCTTTGGAAGATAAAGAGTTGTTGGCATATTGACCCTTACCCTTGAATGTTTTGATGATTGCAAATAACAGGTCTTGTTTGCTGATCACTTTGACTAAGTAGTTTCAGTGCTTAAATGATCAAATCTCAAGAATCAACTGAAAAGTCAAAGTCAAAGCTCGAAGTGGATCAAAACACGAAGACTATATTGTAAAATCTTTTTGCACTTGCTTAGATTCCATAGGGCTGTAGAGTACTTTCCGTTTGTGTCAGCCAAAGTCATCCACACGTTTAAAATGTTTTTCAAAATCATATTTGTTTTAAAAAGTCCACCGTTTTCATAAAAGTTAAATTGTTGCATGTTTAATGAAAATGATTTTGATTTAAGTTTTGATCTCAAAAAGTATTTCAATCACATTGTTTGAAAGTTCATTCAATTGTATTTAACAATGGTTTATCATGAAAACATGTTTTGAACTTAAATTATGGAGATAAAGTCAAGTTTTTGCACACTGGACAGGCATAAACGCGTTTCCACTCACCTTAAGTGATTTTTCACTTAATCATGCAAAAATGCGTTCCGACACGAATGTCTAGAGAATAGGTTTCTGCAGGCTATGTTTCTTTCTAGAGAAACGCGTTTTTTATTTTTGGCAGAAACTGAGTTTTCAATTAGAAATGCATTTCTGCCATAGAAACGCGTTTCCATGTGTGAAACAGAATGTTGATTTTTTCTATTTTTAGACAAAAACGTGGTTCTGTCAACAAAAATGTGGTTCTTACTTTTTCGAAAATATTTGTCTATAAATACGTGTCTTAGCTTATTGTGAGCAACCTTTAGAAAATTTTTGAAATAATAAAACTTGTGCTTTAAGTTAGTTCTCCACATTTTTGAAAAGAAAACAAGTCTCAAATGAGATTTTGAGTTGTTCTTGGTTTTCCATCTTTGAGAAGAAAAACATTCATGTTTCCTTAAGTGTTTCCATCAAGTTTTTCAAGTTATCAAATCACTTTAAGGAAATCTCCTGTGCATCAAATCTTCATTTTGAAAAGACATCTTTCCAAGAAATTTCAAGTGATAGAGGTCTTTGATTGTGTGTTTCAATCTTCATTATTTTTCAATCAAGTCCAAAGAGGTCCTTCCTTAATCTTAGCTTGCACTTAATTTTTACACACTTTGGCCGTTCATTCTTGGAAGGTAATCATTTCAACTTGTACATTCATTTGAGAGTTGTTTGTTAAAGAACACTCTCCCTTTCTTTGTAAACATTATTGTATTTTGATTTGGCTTGTTAGCCAATTGGGAAGTATCCTAACCAGAGGATAGTGTTTGTAATGGTTGGATCCACCCTCGTAAGTTGGATCAAGGTTAGGTTGTAATAGTTTGATCCACACTCGTAAGTTGGATCAAGGTTAGTGGATGTTTGGAAAATCTTGACCGGGGAGGTCAAGTAGTGGAGGTAGGCTTTGAAGAAGCCAAACCACTTTAAAATTGTTGTGTCTATCATTAATTTTGTTTGTTCTTTTATTTTTGTTTATCTTTTCCATTAAGTGTTGTTTAAGATTTCATGAAAATCTGCTAAATTCAATTCACTCCCCTCTTGGACTATAATCTGGGCCAACAGGAATAAGGAGGTAATAGGCAAAATTAAGTTTTATGGATAGTAAGGTATGCATGGTACAAATTGAGTACTTGTACTTAACTTTTCATTTTAATTTATGATATTTAGTAATTGAATAGATCATGCATGAATTATAATTATCATGCCCCAAGATCATGTACTCCTGCTCAAATTAAATTTTCGAGCATTTATCTCAATTCAACTTAGTCAACCTTCATTAGGGAAAGAGCCATTCAAGATAATATTTTATTGGCCCATGAACTTGTTATGGGTTGGGGGGTTTCATTTAAGCTAGTTGTTGTGGTTAAAATGCATTTAAGAAACGCCAACGATCCCATCAGGTGGGAGTATGTCCTAGGTGTTTTGAAGTTGATGATATTCTCTTAGAATTTTATTGGTTCGATTCAGCAATGTATAACCTCTCCATCATATGCTATCCTTGTTATGGGGCTCTTACTTATTTTCTTTTAAAGGGAAGAAGGGCTTTTGGCAAGGGATCTTATCTCCCCTCTTTTGTTTACTTTGGACATGGAGGTTCTTACTTATCTCCTCAATGATGTCACCTTTTGGGTTGCTCCTTCACCCTAAGGTTTGTGCTCTTATGGGCATTTCTCACTTACTCTTTGTTGATGATATCTTAATCTTCCTTGAACCTAGGATCAATGTCTTATTGAGATTAAGGAATATCTTGGAAGCTATGAAGGTTGTCTCTAAATGCTGAGAAATCTTGTATAATCTTTAGTGAAGACACGTTTGAGAAGTTCCTGGCTAGAAGAATTGGATTTCAGTTGGACAATCATCCTTTGCAATATCTTGGCCTCCCTCTCACGTCAAGTAAACTTTCTATTACTAATTGTTCTCTTGTAGTGGATAAGCTAAAGAATTTTCTCCAAGGGTGGAAAACTTGTTCTATATCCATAACAGGTAGAGCTATTTTTGTTAGACATGTTCTTCAAGCTGGCTATCTTTACTGGTCCAGTTGCTTCGACTTCCTAGGAAAAGTTATCAGGGACATGGAGATGATTATGGTTGGTTTTCTCAACTACAACAAAAGGACCTTAAAGATTAGATGGAATGACATTTGTAGGCCTAAGTGTGATGGTGGTATGGGAAATAGAAGGATCAAGGATATGAACACGACTGCAACCTTAAAGCTTACTTGGTGGATCATCTCTTAAAGGAAGAACTTTTGGGTTGATTCCTTACGGACTTGTCTTCCGTTCCTAATCCTTATTGGGTTTGGAGGAGAACTTTAAAGCTTAAAGACTTAATGAAGGGTTATTAATTCTTATTGGCAATGGCAACTCTGTCAGGGTCTTGATTGAACCTTGGAGCCATGCTAGGGTCTTGGGTTGGCAACTTGGAGAGAATTGCAGGAGAGGCTTGAGCTTTGCGAGAGATGCAGTTATAGCAAAGTTATGAAATTCTTCCCTCCCCTCAATTCTTGCAAACGTTTGTTCTCTCTTTCTCCCCCCCTTTGTCTTCTTAGGACTGAGGTGTTTTCTCAAGAGACCCCACGAAGAATGTTTTGATGATTGCAAACTACTCCATCTTATGAACTAACAAATATGCTAAGTGTTTCAGTTAAGTATTGAAGAAATGTCTCGAGCAAATTCATTCTATTCAGAAAAGATCAAGGTAAGTTCAAATGAAGATATGCTCAATCAAGACTCAAGATATGGAAGTGTATGGTATTTTAGTTTCTCTAGACGGTGGAACCTTACTCATCACACTTCAACATAATATTTAGTTAAAGAACTCATCCTTATAAAACTTCACTAAGGAGACTTGGGTAATGTTTTGTTGAAGAACTCATCCTTATAAAACATTGAAATTTGAAGTTTAATTGTTCTTCATGTTTAGGTCCCAAGTCATGCCTAGAAGTCCTAATCAATAAATATATTTTAAGAGTTATTTAGACATAATACTTGAAATCTTTGATATACTGAGTTTACTTTTGTTAAATTATTATTTTTATTTGTAAGAATCTCATGGACCTGCTTGAATTCTTAAGATTTTGCTATTTTTTAGGAAATTCAAAAGCATTTTGGATTCGTAAAGGATTTGAGTCAATTTTCCCTAAATCAAATCATGAATTATAGGAATCTCTGTTTGTTAATGTATCTGATGCAAGACTTCTCAACCCAAGAGATCTATAATTGATTTGGAGTAACTTATGACCATGTTAGGTTCTAAGAAGCAATGTTTTAAATTGGCTGAAGTTTTGGCTTTAATACTTTGAACAAAATCTTTAAATATGAATTATAAAACTGAAATAAGTATTGTTGTTAGAATTGAGCAGAAAATTGAGCTTTGTCTTTCGCTGTATTATTTTCTTCTACATTGAAATTAAAATGGAAAATGAGACCAAGATTGAAGTGACAAATTATGAGTTTTTTTTTTTTTTAAAGTTGAAAATGACCCATAAGGCAAAGATAGATATTATCTAGCAATGTTGCACTTGTTCAATTCTTTCATTTTATATATTGATATGACAATTGAGATGATCATAAGCTTTGCTAGTTACAGCTTATTTTCTGGACCATTTATTTATTTTTCATTGAAATTAAAATGCATGTGGACAATCACTAAAATGGTCAATAATTTTGAAATTGAAATGAGTAACTGAAATCAAAATAACCATTGAACATTTGAACTTCTTTTAAAATGACTTGTTGGACACATTTTATTTTAATAAGATTGAGAATTATATTACATAAAATAGAATCAATAGATGATAAGGAATTAAAGATATAGAAGCATATGTGTTGGGCACATTTCAAAAAGGTGGTCGTGTTCTCAGTTCTCACTTCGAACACCTTATAATTATACTATTATTGTTTATTATTATTGTGTTAGCTTTCTTTCATTTTGTAGTTGAAAAAATTATTGAAAACTCAGTTGACCATTGGTCATTTTTGCAGTTTTTGGTTTTATCTTCTCGTTCCTACTCAATCTATAATTTCTTTTTTTTTTAAGAAATTAAACTTCAGTTTTTCTTTAGAAGTTGGGTGACCAAGGGAAATGTTTAATTTCACATGTAGAAAATCTCCATAAAAAAATTTATATTCTGGTAATTGTAGAAAAATGGCATTTCTTTGATTATTTCTTAGGTCTTTTGTAAATCATACTAAGTAGACAAGTTGTTTGTATACCTATCTGGATACTTCAAATTGGCTAGCTGATTACAAGAAACAAAGATTCCATCTACAATTTCGGGATCCAGAAAATTTAGGTGAAATTCATGCAAAAGGAAACACATGGTATTTTGCTCTAGAAAGAATTTACCGAATGAGACCCTAGAAATATCCTAAAAAAAATGATTATCTTTGTCATGAAGACTTCGTCATGAGTTTTCTCAAGGATTTTCCTGTTATTTTAATTTACTTGGTAAGAGATAGTTATGGAAGTGAAATCACGAGCATGGTTATTTGTTAGGAAAGGAGGACAAGCCTTTGTATGTTACTATTTTACTGTGCCTTTTCTATTTGTATTTCGTTCACTTATTTGGTGAAAGGAACTAAAAGACTTCCTGATTGTCTCAAGAAAAGACACTTACAAAGTTTTTCACCAGCAAGAGGACATGCTCTGAATTTAGATGAACACTTTTTACATTATTTTTGTGTTTTCTTTCATCTAGGAACTTATGGATGTTCACAATAGAAATAAAAATTCTTTTGTATTTTGTTCTTGCAGTACTTCTGTTTGTTTTCTTCTGTGAACTATACTGATAACTTGTATACAGTGTTTCTTTGATACCCCAGGGCTCATGTTAAAGAGGGGTGGATACCCTTACAGAACTGATGTCAGAGTTCGGGTGGAAAGTGCTTGGAGTTCAATTGATCTATATGATGTGCTTATAGTTCTTTTTGATGTCTACCGACATCTTAGCGCGTAAGGGACTATTAATTGAATCTTGTTTTGATGTGGGAACTGTTTCAATGATTTACTGTTTTGGTTTGATAAGAGATTTTTCTGTTGTATCCATTAGTCTAAGGCATTTTTTTTTTGCTCTTGATATCACATTATATGTGGTCATGAGTTTGAGTCATGGAAACAGCCTTTTGCGAGTAAGGTAAGACTGCCTACAATAGGTTTAAATGTAGTTTGACCATTTCCCAGGACCCTGCATAAGCGGAAGCTTCGTGCATTAGGCTACCTTTTTTTAATATCACTTGGTTTCATAGAAATAATTGTTGACTTTTCAACCCTCTGCCTTGTATTGTAGGCAAGAATCGGAAATTTGATCTAACTTGAACTGTGGTCCCTTAAACTTGAAAATAATTTGGGGAAGTCAATCTGACATGGAGAATTTTAATAAAAAATTGAGATCTCAGAGAAATAGAAAAGAATTGATTTTAGTGTTGAGAAGATCTATATAATACTTGATGCATATTGTATTAATAACAAACCGCTTTATGACTTCCGTTCTTAATATATATCGGAGAGTTATGGGTTGACCATATATAATTTGTCAATTGCCTGTTCTTTTATTTTTTAAAGTAAGTTTTTCTAAATCTTAATTGCTTTATTCTTTCAATAATTCTTTGTTTTGTGGCTATTACATATAATTCTTTGTTAGCGTTGGTTTTCATTTTTTTTTCCTTTGCATTTGGAAAGCAAAAGACTCAAATGTGTGTTTGTGTGTGCGTTTCATTATACAATTTTTTTTTGATCTTTTTAACTAACTTCAATGGCATTTTTGTAATATTTTTTTTACATAAATTGAAAAAACTCCATAAGAATCTGGAGAAGTTCGGAGATTTTTTGTTTTATTATGATCATAGGATCACCAACCGACCATGTTGTTTGAATCAAATATTTTCATTTGTGATTGAGTGCTTACATGTTCATATTTCCATCATGGTGTTTACTAGTTACTTCTACATTTGTTTAGGCCAGACAAAAGGGTGATGCGCTTGATTACACACTTGGGAGCTGAGGCACACCCAAAACAAAAGAGAGTGTTATGCATGAATAAGGTTGATCTTGTTGAAGAAAAGAAGGATTTGTTGAAGGTTGCGGAGCAGTTTGGGAATCTTCCTGGATGTCAAAGGTTGGGTTAGTATTTTGTTTGATGGTAGCCGGTGACACTTCAATGTGTTATTGTGTTGGTTTTTTTAATGTTTATTTATCTTCATTTTTTGCAGATATTTCATGATCTCTGGCCTCAAAGGTTCAGGAGTAAAAGATATGTACAGATGAATTAACTGAACATATTCAAAAAGATATTCTATATTGTATTTTATTTATTGATGATATTGTGTTAATTGATAAATTAAATGCATAGTTGAAGGTTTGATGAGAGACTTTAAAGTCTAAAAGGTTCATGATTAGTAGGCTGAGGCTGAAAATGGGTTGAAATGCATCAAGAATTAAAGTAACCATTTGCTTGAGCCAATTGATAGGATTAGATGGATATGTGTACCCAACTTGGTGCCACTTCATCTCATGCTACTAACTCCAAACCTAATAAGCCTAAGCGAGTTTATTGATTGAACTAGTATGCCGCGTCAACGGCTAAAATGAGTGGCGTGGACGATTTAGTGTATGGCCTCAACTCCCAACCACCTTACACGGTGTCCTGTGATCTCTATTAACAGTCACAACTGCCACATTATTAGCCAACTCTCTCTACATATATATAATTTTTCTATTATTTATTAATGCTTCCTTTATTGCCTTTTATTTTAGCTTTCGTTATCCTTCTTAACTCTCGACGTGGACTACATGAATAAAAACTCCTTCCACGCACGTGGTATATATAATTGATTTCATATTAGTAGTAATTGATAGGTAACGCTCAAATTTAATTGTTAGTAATGAAATAAATGATGCCATATTAACTTTTTTTTTTTTTTTTCCATTTTCATCCTCTCCAATTCGAAATTAATGTTAGGACGTTTCATCATTTTCAATTGAAATAATTGGAATCATGAGATGGTAATAAATTAATTAACTATATATATTTATATATATATATACTTTTTTGTTGTATATATAAGTTATTTTTTTGTTGCCAATATTTTTGTATAAGTTTATATAGTGTGTTTGTATATATACTTATTGTTTAATGAGTGAATGAAATGGTGATTAACCACAAAATGACAGATAAGAGCAATTTAACAACTTATACAATGATTTTAATATGGTTGATGACCCTACTTGCAATTAAGGCCTGAAATTATTAGATTATCTTGTGATCTGTACAATGAATCAACTAGTTAACTGTTTTGATGTCACCCTTACCTAATATCTTCCCCATTTATTAAATGACAAACTAATAATATTGTCTAATGAGTATTAAATTAAAATTGCTAAAAATTAAACCTGAAAAACTTAAAAGTTCAAAAAGAAAAGAAAGAAAGAAGTGGTTATTTAATTTTTGCCCTCTGATAAAAGTTTGATAAATCTACTTATTATGATCATGTATTTTTATTCTAAAATAAAATTAGAAGATTGATCAATTAGTGCAAAAAATCTGAGCATTTTTTTTCCCTGAGATAATACTCTTATTGCATTTCTAATTAGAGTTAGAGGTAATCAATATATAGAGTTTGATAACTCTACTTCTTAGTGTCTGATGCTCATAAATACGGGGTCTAAGAAATGAATAATATACTTAGCCTTACCTCTATATTGGAAATATTGTTTCTGAATTTGATTGTAGGACCTCCAGGTCATGGTGGGAACTAAGGTTGAATACATTAAATGTAACTTTAGTAGAAGTAGAAATGTAAATAAGAGATAATAAAGATAGATAGATGAATGAGGATTTGATGGACGTACTAAGGACACTTCTTGTAAGTGGCTTTCCCTTTTAGCTATCAATTTATATGACGGCGACAACTACGAGAGAATTTTAAGTTTTTGAACCATTAGTCTTCTTGCACCCTTCTTAGAATGATAAGCTTATAGAATATTTTGAACATTAAGCTTAGAGATCTTAGAAAGTATAGCTGAAAATAATAGAATGGGTGTTAATACAATAAAAGAAAAAAAGAAAAATAATTATAATAGAATGGGTATTAACGCAACAAAGAAAAATAATAATTAATTAATTGTTTTATCAACGATGATGTCGAGGGTTCTAATTTCCCCACGGAGTTGACTTGTCTCATGGGTTGTAATTTAATGCCTATGGTTGAAAAGAAGAAGGATTTTTTCATCGTTCTTATTTGAAATGGAATAACTTTGGAAGGTATCTCAACTCTAATTTGACAAGGGGTTCGCTCATACTTCATATATTAAAAATTAGTTTTAAACTAGAACTGCATATCTTCTTTCACTTTGTTTTACCAAAAGGATTATGTCCATGGTTTTTTTCGTGAGTTTGTAACCTTGCACAATTGATAGACATTTAGTACAAAATATCATTAGATTTATTTGTAAAGATATATTTATTTAGTTTATATAAATAAAATAAAATAGATATATAGTTTTTTAAAATAATGTCAAAATATAGTAATATTTTGAAAATCAACTATTTTTATATGATATAGAAGGAAGGCAACTAAATGATGGTAGGATAAGATTTTTACAATTATAGTCTTTTCTAAAACAAAAGTTGATTAAACATATACATTAAAAGTTAAAGAAGTGCAAAAATATATGATTTTTAAAAAAAGTGCAAATATATATATAACTAAATTGTTAGTTTTATTACGTGGTGGTTTTTGATTATACATATTCATAATATGCACAAATAATTGCCAACAGTTGTTGGCACCATAGTAGCGGGGTGTACGGGACGACCAAAAGATCGTGAGTGAATCTTGACAGGCGACAACTTATCAAATATCGTTAATAAGCACCTGAAAAGGGTTTTTTCATCGTTGGTCTTTTGGGAGGAAGTAACATGTCGAACTCTTAGACAAATTACTAAATGTGATTTGTACGAAAGTTCGTGCTGCCAAAGTTATTAGGGTTGTTTTTACTAAAACAAAATGCACTGATAATCAAGTCATAATAGTAAAAATAGAAACTAATAATCTCAAAAATATTTAGACAAAAATTACTATGCTTTAATATATTTAATCTTGTTATACAATACAATTGAACATTTTTATGTTTAAATACTTTTGTTGAAAAGAAAAGAGAAAAGTTAAAATATTAATGGAATGCCAACAAAAAGTTAATAGTTGAATTTTATATTAAGCATTGAATAAGGGTAGAATAGGTAAACCATTATTAGAACAAATGGGTAAAATAGGCATTTAACTAGTCACACTTGCGAAAGAATCCAATAAGAAGACGAATATTCTGTTGTTATATAGTAAAATTCTATATGTATAGATGAGTGTATTTGTTATTATACACGTGTGCACACACAAACATATGACCTTGTTATTTAATGTTAGAGCACAATCTCCGTGGTCCAACTTGGAAGACCACCTGGCTCATCCTTCCAAGTGCGCGACCCCCTTGACATTTTGGAAGGATGTCAGGTCGAGACACCGACCATTGTTGAAGGACAAGACTCATTTCAGAAACAAATAGAATGACCTAAACCCACTCTCTATCAACCTGGTACTCCGAGCTGGTTTGACAAGATGAGAATGACCACCGGCTATGACTATTGCGGGACCCACCATGTTGTATCACAGATATTAAGCATATGGCAAAATGTCACGTGCCATTGCCAGCCTGGCCATAAGACTCCTCAATTATAAAACATCATTAATCCCCATTGGTGAGGTAAGTTATTAATTACTCTAATTAATGCAAAACTAATTTCTAAAATAGCTCGAAACTGACTTAGGCATCAGAAGGTCTTTGGCCGGCACCACACTGATGCTTTTTACAATAACATATTTCTTTGCCTTCTTGTCCTGTAGGTCTGAGGTAACTAGTTGGCAATGAGGTAATCAAGAGTGGTTCCAGCTCAACTTGTTTTGTCTACATCATCATCTTTTGGCGTTCGTCAAATCTTGCACCAACATTTGGCACCGTTTGTGAGGAAGAACACTTTAAAACAAGGTGAGCTCGTCCCATATGAGCCAGGAGGCAAACCCCCATGTTAATGCGGACAAACAACCTCACCTATGGTGCCTCAAGCTAGGTGAGGGAGGCCTCATCGAAACCCAGAATGCAATTCAACATAGAAGCAAAAAGCTTGACTGAGTAATATTGAAAGGACTCTTGAGTAGATTTCCCAGCTTATGCTTGAGCAGTAATAAGCTCAACGAGCCCTTGTTTTAACCTACCTCGAAAGGAAAAGGTGAGTAACTGCCAGAGCTCTACCTTAACCAAAACCAAATTCTTATCGAGGTGAGCAACAAGCTATGTCTCACTGCAAGTTTTTGCAGATAGGGGACCTGCACCACTCGTTAGACCTCAAGAGGAAGGGTCTGAAGACAGGGAGATCCAACCATAGGTCGGAACCCAAAAGATGGAGCCTAACTCTGAGGAGGCCTTACCTCAAGTCGAATAAGAATAGATGGAGCTTAAGCCCAAGAAGAGATGCTCGTAAGTCAGTTACCCAAAGGTCACCCCAGACCGAGCAATTGAGCAAGACAACTCGACACATATCAATGGATTGAAACAAGTCTCAGCTCGACATTACCGAGAATACAAAGAACACCCTTTCCTTGTTCATAAGAGAAATTCTTCAAGCACCACAACCTAATAACGCCAAAAAAAATTAAGTAGGCAAGTACAACGGGAAAGGAGGCCCAAGCGACAATGTTGAAAATTACAAGTCAAGGATGGATTTCAAAGGGTATGACGACCCAACCATGTGTAAGGGATTCAAGATCACATTTACTGGAGCAGCAAGGAAGTGGTATTGTAGGCTCTGACCAGACTCAATCTAATCTTTCGGCCACCTATGTCACAAGTTTGTCCACTACTTTGCAGGGCAGAAAGAATGAGAGGTCCTTATCAACAACCTTTTGTCTATCAGATGGAAGCCAGGAGAGAGCTTGAAGTTATTACTTAGCTCGTTTCGACGCCAAGGTTGTTCAGGTGGATGATATTGATGAAAACACAACCCTGATTGCATGCATAGCTGGACTCTAAGCTGACAAAAAGAAAGCTCAGACATACAAACAACTTTTGTGCCTAGCGGAGAACTTCATAAACACTGATGAGCAGAGTGAGGCATAACATGTAGATGATAAATCAACTAAGGATCCTAGCAAGGGCAAGAAGAAAAAAAAAAGACAAGCAAGACAAGCTGAAGGATGATCAAAATGGTGCGAAGAGGTCGAAGTATCGACATTGAGAATAAAGGAGTGAAAAAGGTGCCCTAAAGCATGTTCATTGATAAGTTGGATAATTAGACATGTTTTGAGTAGGTTTTAGATGAGTTTAAGGATGATTTATTCATTTATTAGGTTGGTTTATGTTAGTTTTGGTTTAATTGTCAGTATAGTCAATTTTCGATATTTGATGCTTTATTTCAATTTTTAGTTTTATAAGTTGATTTAGTTGATTATATACGTATGTTACTTATAGATTTTGCTTTGTTTTGTAAGTGTTTAGATTTGTTGAAAGTTGATTTGGATGATGGAAACATGTTACATAAAGATGGAATGAAGATACAAAAGAATGCAAGTCAAGGAGACCTAAAATTTGGCCAAGTCCACAAGTAAAGAGGAAGAAAAGGGTGTTTGATACCCATAACTGGGCGCCACGGCGCCGGCTGATGAAGAAGAGAAGGCTGAAAACCGAGACTAGGCGCCGCGGTGCTGGAGAAATTGCAAATCAGCAAGTTTTGCGAGATTTTTAAAATCGACTTCGAGTTCCTATTGGCTTGTACTTATAATACTTCGTTGATTAGGGTTTCTAAGGATGAAATGGAAGGGAGAACAAAGTAAGACGGCTAGCAACAAAACTGGGAGGAAGATCTTGAAGTTGGAGAAAAGGGAGAGAGATTCAAATCCAAGGCATTGATAGTTTGATTTTTATGTTCAAGTTCAAGTTTATAACCATGTTTTGTGTTTCTATTGTTCATGCTATGAACTAAATTAGTATTCTAGAGGATAGATGGATCCGATACTTGATTTTATGTGTTAAGATTGGATTTATATTTATTATTAATTGATTCTTCATAGTTATTTATATTTTTCTAGGTTTAATGCTTTTAATCTCTTGATCATAGGTTGAATGATCATAGACTTGGGCGGTGGCATTCGAGAGAAAGTTCCTTGGGTTGGATTAAGGAAAATATAACTTAAGATTATCATAGAATCGAGAGGTTTATAATAACTTTTGAAGCTGTAGTAAAAATCACAAAGTGTAATGAGTTATTATCAAGAGATCGGAATCGTTTCCTTGGTGATATGTTCTAATTTGACAATCGAGAGAGGGAATTAGAGATTCTAGGATTCTTGACTTATAAAAGTGAAGAACGTATTGATGATAAACATAGCTAATCTACATAGTTGACGGTTTGGTGAAGTTGAACCTCTTGATCTTCCTTTCTTGATATCACTTCATTAATTGATTGCTTTTCTATTTACTTTCCCTTAGTTATTTAATTTACTTGAATCCCATATTTAGATTGCGTAGATAAAGTTAATAATTGGTGAAAATGATAAACTAGTTTATTCCAGCATAAAATTTCTTTATAAATTAAATTTAGGTTTAAATACTTGCAAAGGGAAAAAGAAACCATAGATCTTACCTTGGATCCTAAATCCACTTTGCAAACACGTTTTGGAACCTTTTTCGATGGCTTCCCAATATTCCCATGTTCTCTTTAGGCAGCTCTAAGGTTTTGGGAAAGGTCAAATAGACAAAACAAGCCAAAAAATCAGCTTTTATATATATATATATATACCCAAAACAACTAAAACTGGGTTATTATGGTTATTGTAGCAGAGTGCTACAGTAACATGATTACTCTACCGTTGTTACAGTAACCCTCTCTCCTTTTTTTGTTTTTCTTTTGTGGGCCCCACATAGCTATATATGAATATATGTATATTTTTATTTTGTTTTTCATCTTCTCTCCTTAGGTGCACATATTTAAGCTTTTTATTTTATGTTTTTTTTCTAAAATTTGGGTTGCTATAGGTCGACAAGCTCTTACAAGCCTAATTCATCAGATAAGTATTATAAACTGATTGGCTAGCCAATGTGGTCATGGTCAAGAAACCAAATGAAATGAAACGAACCTACGTCAGCTTCACTGATTTGAACAAAGCCTACCCAAAGAATAGCTTCCCACTGTCGAGGATTAACCTGCTAGTAAACGCGACGACATGTCATGAGCTCCTCAGTTTCATGAATGTTTATTCTAAGTATAATTAGATAGCAATATCCACCCAAGATGAGGAGAATAAAACATTTATCGCCGACTGAGGTGTATACTATTACAAGGTTATTTTGTTCGGTTTGAAAAATGCTGGAGCGACTTCCTAAAGGCTAGTCAACCAGATGTTTGAAGACAAGATTGGGATGAACATGGAGGTTTATGTCGACGACATGCTAGTTAAAAGTGTACGAACTGAAGCTCATCCCTTCGACCTAAAAGATGTGTTCGACACATTGAGGAAGTATCATATGAAACTTAACCCGAGCAAGCACACCTTCGTAGTGAGCTTGGGAAAACTTCTAGGCTACTTCATAAACCAGTGAGGAATTGAGGCCAATCTCGACAAGATCCAACCCTAGTTGATATGAGGTCTCCTAGGACTATCAAGGAGGTCTAACGATTGACTGGTTGTGTCGCAGCCCCGAGCAGGTTCATCTCAAAGTCAACAGACAAGTGTTTACCTTTCGTCAAGATCATAAAGAAGAAAGATGTGGAGTGGAACTCGAAATGTGAAAAAGGCTTTCCAGGAGCTAAAGACCTACCTAGCCCAAGCCCAAGCCCATGTACTCTCAAAACCCCTACCTGGAGAAAAGTTCTTCTACCTCGCAAGATTGACACATGTTGTTAGCTCGATGTTAATTGTAACACCCTATACTTTTGGTCAAAATTTTATATTGACTTATATGTATATCGAGGTACATAATACGTGTATAAGTACGTGGAAGTCATGTGTATGTATGTGAATTATGCATGCATGTGTATTTATAAGTATGTCAAATATGTTTAGTCGGTGCAAGTTAAAGTATTAACAAAAAGAAGAAGAAGAGAAAAACAAAATTTAAGTTAAATAAGGGGAAGTTGGATTACTATATGACCTTAGGTTGCATGGGATCATAAGGAAAAAAAATCTCCCATTTCACTCTTTCTCTCTCCAACGACTTTAAGAAGACAAAAAAATGGAAAAAGAAGAAAAAAAAGAAGAATAAAGAAGGGGAGAAGTGAAAGATCCGGTAAGCCGTTTCCACTCTATTTTGTTGCAAAATTGATATTTAAGTTATGTGTAACGACTTTACCGATATAAATTTTGCTATAGAAGGTGTTTTGTAGTATTTTCAAAAATAGGATTTTGACCAACTTTGAGTGAAAACATGTAAAAATGATATATTTTGACTCCTATAGTTGTATAGATTCTAGATATATGATTTGTTTGTATCTATGTGTATTATTGGCGTCGATACAGGAGCAAAAAGCTAAATTTGACACTGGAGGCCTTTGAAACCATGTTAAACTCTGGTGAAACTTCGGTTTGAGGTCATAGAATTATAGAAGACTGAATGCTGGACATTTCGATACCAAGATCATAATTTTTAGATATTGATAAGTATTTTTAGAATATGACTGAATGAATTTGGTAAATATGGTGAATATGAAAATTAGTGGAAACATGGCTGAAAAGCCTATTTTTACTATTCTTTCACCTTAGAAATATTCTTGAGGGTTGTAAAAATTATTTGGGACGCCCTTATATGAATGTGAGATCAAAGTGGAATTATGAAAAATTAATTGAGTGAATTTGGAAGCTAGAATTAATTATAAAATGAATATGATGATTTGATAGTTGATTATGGTGATATGAAATAATTATTTTCAATGTTATTTGCCATGGAGGTAATTAGACTAATTGAAGAAAATTATATTGGAGAGTTCTCACGTGCGTATGAGACTCGAATTGGGCTGAAAAACATAAATAAATATGTGAATTGGAAAGTTAATATTAATTTGTGAAATGAATAGGAATATATGAAATTGATATATATTATATGGAATGAATGTGACATGTTGAAACAATAAGATTTGGATTGATTAAAGTAGATATGGATAATAGCGATGGTAATAAGACTTCGGTTTGGAAAGTCCTGTACTGTGAGTATTTCTTTACTTTGGTCTTCTTATATGACATTGTGTTATATGAAATTGATTTGAAATGATATGCATGCTATGATATAAGCATTTGATTTAAAATCATGAAATGGTTTTGATGCATAAGAGCATGTCAATGAATGTACCTAAGTAAGTCATTGACATGAGAAGCATTTCTATGGGTCTAAATCTCAGGGAACAGATTCACAAGATTGACGGTTTTAGTAATCTTGGTCGGTGCATTGTTGGCCCCGGTATGTCCAAGAGGGGGGGTGAATTGGACACTATGATCAATTTAAGGCTTAAATAAAACTTGTAGTGTAATGGCGAAAATTAATGCTGAAAGTAAATAAGTATTGCACTAATTATTTATAGTGGTTCGGCAATATGCCTACGTCTACTACCCAACCTCCTAAGTTAAGATTCTCAACTTCACTAAACAATCCTCTTACATGTGATGACCAAACCGTTACAATCTTCTCAGCTTCATGGGTGTGAGAACTACCTTACAACTCTCAACTAACAGGTGTGTGACCTACCTACACTCTCAACTGACAGGTGTGAGACCTACCTACACTCTCGGCTTCACAAGTGCAGAACAACCTTCACTCTTTGCTTCACAGGTGCAAGACAACCTGCATACTCAACTTCATGGGTATGAGTAAACCACTACCTATTCTAACTTAAGAAAATGATTTTTTGTAATTGATGCAATTGCCGTGTTACAACTTGATACAGATAAAGATATACAATTCAGTACAACTGTATCCTATGAACCTTTTACTTGAATGAACTCATTTAGCAATAAAAGTATAAGTTTAAAACAACTGAACAACTGAGTAAAAATATAGTTTTCTTTCACTAGTTTTTCAGAGATAATATATAAGATGTAAGCACAATGAAAAACTTCGTGCAAAAGAAAAAATTAGTTTTCAAATTAGATTTTGCAAACTTGTAGACTTTTGAAATTGGAAGCACGACGAACTTTCAAGACGTTTAGTACAAATGATTCTTTTTGGTATGAACCAACTTTGATTATGAGAATCTCTTTTATAGACAGTTTGTGCGCCAAAGCCATTTCATTTGAATTTGAAATAAGTTTTGAACGTTGAGTCAAAATGACTTGATTCTTTCATAGAAATGGTAAGTTTAGTTTTTGTGAAAATGTTCTAGTTCGATTCAATTATCATGAGAATGGAAATGATCAGAAATCCACTGTTCATGCAATTGAATTGTCAGTTGTTAGGTGACAGTCACTTTTCAATTTTTTGACAGAGTTCTATCAGCGTCCTGACGTAAACTGTTTTAAAAAATGTAATTTTTACTGACTTGCTCAGGGAAGGCACTAATACCACGTTAGCGTCCTGATGAGCAAAATTTTCATAAACCCAAAAACTTTAGGGAGGGCGCTAATACCACATTAGTGTCCTGATAGGCATCTGCTGGTTTTTCCAGGGTAGTTAGATGAGGGCGCTAGTACTCAATCAACATCCTGCTTTGAATGAAAAGCATTCAAACCCAAAAACCATCAGCGTCCTGCAGTATTGACTCGATATTAAGTGACGAGCCACTGCATTAGCACCTTGATGGCTCATCAGCGTCTTGAAAGACACTGAAAAACAAATTTTCAAGAAATTTGATTTTCTAATACTTGATTAAATCAAATCAACACTTGAGCTTTTTGGATCAAATCAAACATTTAGAAATCATGCAAATGATCCAAAGATAAGTCGAAAAACCTTCAAATTAAATCAATTAAAATCATTTTCTTCGAAATTGAAAGGCTTTTGAAAAGACTTATATATATATTTGCTGAAAAAGGTTTCGAGTAAGGTTCTACATTCTAACATTTAACCTTTTTTATCTTGATCTTGATAACTTGATTTGTCATAGATTCATCTGATTGAAGCTTGATTTTCTTCCAAATTGATTTGCTGAAACACTTCAACAAAAACATTAGATCACAAGATGAGTGATTTGATATTATCAAAACATTCTTTCATGGGGTTCTTCTTGGGATAACATTCCTGACATGAGATAAAAGATGTAGAAATGATGTAATTGATAAATGGGTAATTTAAGGTTGGTGCACTCCTCATTGGTGCACACGAGGAGCAGACTCGCTCAATTACTTAGAAGGAGGGAGATGAATATGTTTTTTCAAAGTGTATTGCATATTTTGAAAAAGAATTGCATTGAATCATTATATGTTTTACATGTAATATATTATTTTTCATCTTTGCATATGATCGTTTAAATTGAGTAGGTTTTATATAAATGCGTATATGAGAAATATTTACTGAGCTTGTGGTTGCTTATTCTATCTTCTCGAATATTTCAAGTAAAGATTCTAAAGGAAAGAGCAAGGCTCGTGAGGAGTGGCAGACTCCTATATTTTCTTTGTTGTATGTTTTCTTGGAGAAGTTAGAAACCTTGTATTTTGATGAATATATATATATTCTTTTAACATCTAATTTATATTTTGTCATCTAGATGAGTATTTTAGTTAAATGAGGAATTATGGGATTGTGATTATGTGAATGGTTTGGATTAGAAATCTTGATACTGATATGATATACGGTATGGGATGATTTTTTGAATTTTAAATGAAATTTGAGGGTCACTAAAAGTTTTGTGGATATATTATATGATCTTGAGAATGGAAATGATATTTGTTTTTTTTAATATTGAATATTGTAATTAGGTGTATGTGATATTGCGTATTTATGGGCAGATTTTGTTGAATTTTCAGGAAATTTGTATATTGGAAGGTTGACAAAGTATCATGTACGTTTGTGTATGGCGTATGTGGTATTTTGTGCCGGTCGTGACGTCACCCAAGAAGGGATCGCGATATTAATAAGAGAAGAACTCGGAGCTAGAGGCTCGTATACAACATCAACAAGTCGTTGTTAGATATGGGAACATGGTACTCGAAGATAGAAAAACTCGCCCTCGCCCTGGCTCCGGTTACTTCAACTCGAAAGCTTCGACCCTACTTCCAAGCTCATACCATTATGGTTCTTACGCGACATCCGCTGCACATTTTCCTGCAAAAGCCATAAACCTTAAGGTAGTTAACCAAGTAGGCGGTTGAACTTAGCAAAGTTGACATACAGTATTGGCCTAGGACCTCCATTAAAGGTCAAGTGCTAGTTGATTTCTTGTCTGAGCTTCTTACAATAGCTCATGACATTGAACCCAAAAATTCAGAGATTGTAGTAGCTTGGAAGTTATTCGTTAATGGATCATTATGCAGACAAGGGAGCGGAGCAAGGATCGTCTTTTTGTCACCTAAGGACCATAAACACCTTTGTGCATTGTGGTTAGGGTTTGCCGCCTCTAACAATGGGGCAAAATGTGAATCATCCCTAGTAGGATTGCAGTTGGCATATAGTTGGTGTGGTAGAAAACATAGCAGTGCATTGCGACTCCCAGCTCGTAGCATGAAAAATAACATCTAAATATCAAGCTAAGGATGACATGAAGTCAAGAACATACTAAAAAGGTTCAAAAAGTAGAAGATGACACAAATACCGAGAGCAGATAACTCTATCATTGATGCACTCTCAAAGCTTGCCTCGTCCTTGGAGGCTGAGCTCATGATACAAGTGCCTATTAAAGTTCTTTTAGCTTGGAGTATAGGAGACCCCAACTAGGTCAAAGTCCATGACCTAACTCATTCGTGGATGGATGCTATCAAAAAACACATATGCTATCAAAAAACACATAGAGGCAATCAACTTGGTATTCTCTTATCGATGACCATCTCTACCAACACATCTTCACAATGCGCTACCTCAGATGCCTGCATGAAGAACAAACCAACCAAGTCTTAAAAGATGTTCATTCGTGCATATGCAAAAATAATTATGGAGGAAGAGTTCTGGCATACAAGGTATTTTGCCATGGTTACTACTGGCCCAAAATTCACAAGGGTGCATTGTGAATGACACAAAGATGCAGTTGCCCAAAGCATGACACTAGCATCCGAGCTCCTGCTGAGAATTTTTTTTCAATCTAGAGCTCGCGACTTTTCACTCAGTGGGGGGTGGACATAATTGGACCCCTACCTAGTTGTAGAGGAGACTTGGGCGGATCATATGCCATTTGGTGTCCCTTTCGCCATGGTAATAAATAATGGCAAGTAATTTGACAATGCTAAGTTATCTCATTTTACAGAGAGCTTGGTATCCAACACTTTTTCTCTACTCCAGCTAATCCTCTGGATAACGGACAAGTCGAAACAGTTAATAAGATCATTAAGCATACTTTGAAGACCAGACTAGAGGAGAAGAAAGGCACTTGGATGAATGACTTACCATAGGTCCTGTGCTCATACAGAACCACTTCTCAAGGTTGCCACAGGAGAAACGTCATTCTTTTACTGTTTGGGATGGAAGCTGTCAACCCCATTGAGCTTGACATACCGACCATGAGGACAATGGACTTTAACAAGGAGACAAATGCAGAAGCACAACTTGTTGAGCTCGACCTACTGGAACAAAAGAGTGAGCAAACATAGATCAAAGGTTTGATGACCCTCACTCTTATGTATTTTGATGATTACAAACAACATTCCAATGTATCTAATCATTTTGATTAAGTGTTTCAATATAACTTGAACGATTCTCAAAGTCAAAGTCAAAGTCAATGCATGTGGATGATCAAAACAAAAAAGGTTTAAGAATTTTTTTTTTTGCTACAATTATTTATATCATCTTAGGGTTGTAGAATCCTTGTAATAGCAGTCAGCCAAGAGTTTTTCCATGCATGCTATTGGACCCACTTCTTGGCATTCTGAGCTAGATGATACGTCATCAGTAGCAGTGATGTCGTCAGCCTGGGAGGACAAGGTACCGACCTAGTGCCACCTAGATACCTATGTACTGGTATGAGAAAATAAACTTTATCACGACTACATACCACTAGCTTGACATACCGAGCTGGATCGACCTAGTCACCCGACAACAGATAAAGGTGGCGCGGGATCTGCTGATCCAAATCTGGGATTTTACACGATAATTGCAGCGACACGCCAACTAGGTCGAAGATCCTATTTACTATAAATACTCTTTTATCCCTTATTAATGAGGTAAGCAATTAATTACTCTAGTCAGTGTGATTAATACTCGAAAGAGCTCAAAACTGACTTCAGCATTGAAAGATCTTTGGCAAACACCACACCGGTGCTCCTCACGATAGCCTACTCTTTCTCTCTCAGGTCCGAGGTCCAGAGCATGTGAGTCAACACCTAGGCAGGTTTTAGCTCAGCACGCTCCCCCACCTCATTATCTACTAGTTTTGGTCAAATTTTGCACCAACATTTGGCCCCGTCTATGGGGACTAACGCTTTGAGCCTAGATATACTCTGTAGCCATGAGCCAAGAAGTAGAACTCCGATCGAAGTGAAACCCATCGCCACACTTATGGTACCTCGAGACAAAAGGGGAAGACCACCTAAGAATAAACCAAATAACTCTGCTTAGAAGCAGAAGTCTCGAATAAATGCTATTGAGAAGAATGTCAAGAAGATATCCTGGATAGTGTTAGAACAACAACAAGTGTTGAGAGAGGTACTTCCCTCCGACGACATCCTAACCTCCGACCACATCTCGATCTCCAACCTCAGAAAAATGAAGGGAGAAGGTGTTAGAGTGTGAGTTCGAAACAAAGATCCACCCAGAGCCAGGGCCGACCAAGCTCCAACCACTCACCAGTCCCTACATGCAGGGGACCTGCTCTACTCCTTGGATTCCAGGAAAAAGAGTTAGAGCTCGGCATCCTCCCACCCCAGGTTGGTACCTGTGAAGAAGATTGGCTCAACAAGAAGCATCTCTGCCAGGTCGATATCCAGAAAGTCATGCAGATCTGGACGTAGCAAATCAACCTGATCTAGCGGAGGTGACCCAGCTCGACACTATCGAGAGTTCAAAACAACCGAGGTCAAGGAGTATGACGGGAAAGGCGATCCGATGGACCATATTAAAAATCACAAATCCTGGTTGGATTTCAAAGGCTATGATGATGCAATTATGTGGAAGGGGTTTCGCATCACCCTTAGCGGTCTAGCTCATAAATGGTATCGGAAGTTGAAGACTGGGTCCATTTGCTCATTTGGCCATCTTGCTCATAAATTCATTGAACACTTCGCCAGACGGAAGGAAAGAGAAAAGGTGGTGAAAAACTTGCTCACTATTAGGTAGAAGCCTGGGGAAAGCTTAAAGGACTACTTGGATCATTTCGATGCCAAAGTTGTTCAAGTCGACAACTTCGATGAGAAAATCGCTGTGACAGCCTTCGTGGTTGGGCTAAGAGCAAGGAGGTTCCATTATTCTCTCAGGAAGAAGAAAACCCAAACCTACCAAGAGCTCTTACATTGAGCAGAAAAGTGATGAGTAGAGCGACGCAAAGCGTGAGGAAAAAGAGTTAAAAAAAAACCTTAAGAAGAAGAGGGAAGACGATGAAAAACCAATGGAAGATTATCAAAGCGGAAAGAGGTTGGACTCTGGTTATCGGGATTAGAGATAAGGTCCCCCAAAGTGTCCACACCACCTATAC
This sequence comes from Paratinospora sagittata, assembly GCA_035771175.1. NCBI lineage: Eukaryota > Viridiplantae > Streptophyta > Magnoliopsida > Ranunculales > Menispermaceae > Paratinospora > Paratinospora sagittata. Next base: position 18,271,688 of record CM069598.1, read on the forward strand.
ACCTCTGAACATGTCTTGGGAGCAAGTCTTGCTGGAGATCCAGACTAGAGACTACGTTCGCTGGCCAAGAAGCTACAAACACCAGCACAGCAGAGAGACAGGAAGAAGTATTGTCGGTACCACTGGGATCGCGGTCATAATACCGACCAGTGTTATGACTTGAAAGAGCAGATCAAGACGTTGATCCGTAAGGGTCATCTGAGATAATTTTTCAAGGATTTTGACTAGAAGAGAGGTGTTGCTTCAAAAAAGGACAGAGTTGAACTAGTCAGAGAGATCATAACCATCTTTTATGGAGAAATAATCGGGACATTGAACCAGGCTATTAAGGCCTATGTTCAGGAAGCGAGGTCGAAAGTCATGAACTTAGGTTCCGACATGAGAAATAGAGGCGAAGCGACTTCGCGATTACCTTCTAGGAGGAAGAAGCATAGGATATCCTCCACCTACATGCAGAAGCCTTGGTAGTGGCAATGACGGTAGCCAACTAAAAGGTTCATAGAATACTGGTTAACAATGAGAGCTTAACAGACATATTCTACTGGTCAGCGTTCGAGAAATTGGGTCTAATGAAGGAACAACTCAACTCTGTTGATGTGCCACTCATTAGGTTCATAGGAGGTGGAGTCATGCCAGAAGAAAGGATAAGCTTATTGGTGACAGCTGGTGATTCAATGCACAAAGTCACAGTCATGGCTAGCTTCTTGGTGGTCAAGTGTCCCATGGCGTACAACACCATCATAGGTCGGGCACTTCTGAATAACCTCCGAGCTACAGTGTCGACCTACCACCTAGCGCTCAAGTTTCCAGTAGAGCAAGGTGTCGGCGTCGTGAGGGGCAACAAAAAAGAGTCAAGAGAGTGTTACGCTACGACAATAAAAAGAAAAACAAGACAAACCGATAGCCCAAGGGTTTCGAAAGAATGTCTGATGCAGCTGGAAGTCCCGACCAGTTTAGAACTCGACACAAGGGAGGCAATACCAAGGCTTGAGGCTCAGGGCAAATGGAGAAGGGTGCAGATCCCCAACAACCCAGCGAAGACCATGAAGGTGGGCACAAGGATGAGCTCGAAACGTTCTGAGCAGCTGGTTGACGTGTTGCATGTACACAAATATGTCTTCACCTGGTCACATGAAGACTTGCCTGCCATATCGACTAATGTCATTGTACATCGCCTCAGTGTCAATCTAGAGGTGAAGCTGATTTGACAGAAGAGAAGAGCTCTCAACCTTGAAAGAGCTCAAGGTCTACGAAAGGAAGTCGACAACCTCCTAGCAGTCAGTTTCATCATAGAAGTATTATACCTAGATTGGTTGGCCAATGTGATCATGGTAATAAAACCTAATAGGAAGTGAAAGAATTGTGTCAATTTCACTGATCTGAACAAGGCATGCCCAAATGACAGCTTCCCACTACCTCAGATTGACCAGCTGGTCGATGCGATAGCAGGTCATGAGCTGTTGAGCTTCATGGATGCTTATTTAGGATGCAACCAGATAGTGATGAGCTCTAGAGACGAAGAAAAGACTGTTTTCATCACCGACCGAGGTCTGTATTGCTACAAGGTTATGCCATTTGGTTTGAAGAATGCAAGGGCTACCTACCAGAGGCTGGTCAACAGGATGTTCGTAGAGAAGATCGGTGTCAACCTAAAAGTTTACGTCGATGACATGTAGGTAAAAAGTGTGAAAAAATAGCCCATCCTACCGAACTAGTAGATGTGTTCAGTATTATGAGGATACTACATGAAGCTCAACCCAACGAAGTGTACCTTCGGAGTAAATTCAGGCAAGTTTCTAGAATTTCTCATACACCAGAGAGGAATCGAAGCCAATCCTAACAAGATCCAAGCTCTGGTCGACATGAGGCCTCCAAGAACAGTGAAAGAAGTGCAGAGACTCACAGGGTGCGTGGCGATGCTAAACAAATTCATCTCCAAGTCCACGAACAGGTGCCTCCCATTTTTCAAGTTGATAAAAAAGAAGATCGTGGAATAGAGTCCAGAGTGTGATAAGGCTTTCTAGGAGTTGAAGGCCTACCTAGGCCAAACTCCCTTTCTATGTAAACCCCTCCCTAGAGAACATCTCGTCATTTACCTTGCAGTCTTAGAAGCAACAGTTAGCTCTACATCAGTTAGGGAAGAGCTCGGGGTTCAGAAAGTTGTCTACTAAACCAGCAAGTCCCTGCTTGATGCAGATATTAGATACTCAGAGATGAAGAAGTTAGTCCTTGCATTAGTCACTTCAGCTCGAAAGTTATGGCCATATTTTGAAGCCCACACCATAATGGTCCTCACCATACATCTATTGCTACAAGTAGTCTTGAGGCTAGAGATATCTAGATGACTAACCAAGTGAGCTATTGAGCTGAGCTAGTTCGACATCGAATACCGATCTCGAACAACTGTGAAGGGCCAAGTACTGGCAGACTTTCTTTCTAAGCTGCCACAAACTTCTCAACCTACCTACCAGACTGCCTAGGAGAAATGGAAGCTATTTGTTGAAGGATCATCCTACAAGTAAGGATGTAGAATAATAATTGTATTTATCTCCCCTAGAAACGAGAAACATTTATGTGCTCTTTGCTTCGGTTTCATAGCTTCTAACAACAAGGCAGAGTGTGAGACACTCTTAGCAGGGTTGTGACTCGCTCATAATTGGGGGGTAGGTGACCTGGTCGTTCATTATGATTCTTAGCTCGTGGCAGGGAAAATCGCATCGAAATATCAAGCTAAAGACGACAGAATGCAGACATACTTGAATGATGCATTGACACTTTTGGGAAAGTTCAAAGAATATGATGACACAAGTGCTGAGAGCAAAAAATGTTTTGGCTGATGCACTCTCTAAGCTCGCCGCTTCCTCTGAGGTTGAGCTCATGATACACGTTCTAGTGGAGTTCTGACCAGCTCGGAAGATTGAGGAACCTACTCAGATCGACACTCTCAATCAGACCCTTCCGTGGATGGATCCGATTGAAAAGTTCATACATAATGGTGAGCTACCAGATGACGGAGTAAAGGCAAAAAAAGATACAAAGACAAGCTGCCCAATATTCTTTAATAGACAACCAACTCTATAGGCGCGTTTGGAGAAGAGAATTGGATGGGAAAGGATAAAAAATAATCCTAGTCCCATGTTTGGAAGCTGACCGGACTAGGATAAAATTTATCCTACCATCAATTTTATCCCACTGTGACGGGATAAGATATTCTCAATGTTTTGGTCGGGATTATCTTATCCTGCGATTATTTTTTCTTTCTCTGATCCTTGTTTTCTTCTTCCTTCTTCTTAAAATAAAAAAAATTCGGCCGGTTTTGCAACCAGCAATCATTGGTTTTGTTGGTTTTTGCAAAACCAGCAGATTTGATTTTTTTTTTTAATATTTTTTTTAGATTTAATATAAAGTTCTTAAAAATTAAGTTAAAAAAATTATTTAATTATGTTTTTATTCCAATCTCAAACACAACATTACTTTATTTTTAATCCCATTCCATCCAATCCAATCCCATAAAAATAATCATATCTTATCATGCGCACCAAACACACCCTATAGGCGTAGCTTCACTATGTCTTACTTGAATTGCCCGCGCGAAGAGCAGGTGTAGCAAGTCTTTGAGGAAATTCATGCAGGCGTATGCAGCAATCCCTCAGGTGGAAAAGCTCTTGCATATAAGGTTCTTCACCAAGGCTACTATTGGCCCACGATCCACAAAGACTCCTTGCGAACACCTCTGAAGTGTGACAGCTGCCAGAGGCATGGTACCAAAATTTGAGCTTCGACTGAGAATCTCTCACCAATCCGAATCTCATGGCCTTTTGCTCAGTGGGGGTGGATTTGATAGGACCCCTACTGACTTGTAGATGATAGGTAAGTTCACAATCTTTGTAATGGATTACTTTACCAAGTAGGCAGAATCTGAACCTCTAGCACACATTATTAAGCAAAATACCACTCACTTTATCTGGAAATCGATCATGTGCCACTTTGGTGTTCCATATGCCATCATCTCAGATAATGGCAAGCAGTTTGACAACGCCAAGTTTCGACCATTTTGTGAAGAGTTCCGCATTCGACTTTCCTTTTCTACTCCTGCCCACCCTCAAGCCAATGGCCAAGTCGAAGCTATAAACAAAATAATCAAGCACACCTTGAAGGCCAGGCTCGAGGAAAAGAAAAGAACTTTGGCTAATGACATGCCACAGGTCCTATAGTCATACCGCACCACCTCCCGAACTGTTAAAGGAGAAACACCCTTCTCCTTAGCTTTCAGAACGGAAGTTGTTATGCTTATAGAGGTCAAGATATCGGCCTTGAGGACTACAAACTTCGATAAATCCATGAATGCAGAAGCTTAGTGTGTCAACCTCGACTTGCTGGAAGAAAAATGGAACAAGCACAACTCAAGTTGGCAGCGTACCAACAAAGAGTCTCCAAGAACTATAACCCTAAGGGAAAGCACAAGAGTTTCAAGGTTGGTGACTTTAGTGCTCAGAAAAGTTATGCTAAACACGTGTGAACCTGGATCAAGAACTTTTGCTTTGAATTGGGAAGGACCATACAAAGCTTCTATTGTGCTCCGATCAGGCGTGTATGAACTCGGAGACTTAGCTGGAAGGAGAATACCTGAGCCTTGGAATGCAGAACATCGCAAAAAGTACTACCACTAGCGATGGCAATTGTCGAATTAAATTCTTATGATTTTTCCTACATTGTTTTTCAATGAACAATTTACTAATTCATTAAAATGCCTTCACATGCCTTTTGTTTACGATCCTACAATTCTATAGTTAGAAAACTACAAGTGTTTTAATGCCTTCAGAGTATCGAATAGGTCGGAAGTCACCAAGAGGGAGGGTTGTAGCTCAAGAGTGCCTCGCAATTACTTAGTTCTCACCGAGAAGATGACCTTAGTTAAAAAGTACCTTGGGACAATGATTCATGAGACTGATGTCACCGGGAAGGAGGGTTAGTACCCTAAAATGCCTTGGAGCAGCAAGATGCTGGCTACCGAGATGAGGACTTAAGTTCGAAGTGCCTTGGGGGGTTGGGTAGTCCCTACTGAGAAGTTAAAATTGAACTGGTTAGTTCACTAGCACACCGACTTGACAAACTGCTAATGTTGGGAGAAAATCAGCTATGTTGTAGAAGGTTTGGTACCCCACCGAGCTGCTAATGGGTAACCGAGTTGATATGCCTTACGAAAATTCGCGAAGTACCCATGCAAGCTCAATGTGCATCTCTAAAAAACACTGACCTAAGGAGTTGTCAACGTCATTAGAGTAGAACAGACTAAGGAAGGCGAGGTAGGTACCAAGCTATTACACTGGTCACTTGAGAAAAGTTCTAAGATTGTCTAGGAGCTCGGTACATGTGACATCTCAGCCATCGACCTCGTTCGACTTACAAAACTTGCATTTAAATCACAAGACAAGGGGCTCAGTAGAGAACTTAGACCTACCGACGTCATTAACAACCCAACCTCAACATGTTATACTTAACAAAAATTTCAAAAAAAAGCAACAAATAGCAAGCAAAAGAAAAAATGGTGAAATTAATCAAGTATTAAAACTAAAGTAAAGTTTAAATGGAACACAGGCCAAAAGTAGGACCAATGGCACACATGCTAGAAACAACATGAAAGGCACACATGCTAGCAAAAATAACCCAAGCTCAACATGTTATACTTAACAAAAATTTCAAAGAAAAGAAACAAATAGCAAGCAAAAGAAAAAATGGTGAAATTAATCAAGTATTAAAACTAAAGTAAAGTTTAAATGGAACACAGGCCAAAAGTAGTACCAGTGGCACACATGCTAGAAACAACATGAAAGGCGCACATGCTAGCAAAAATATCAAAACTAGTGGAAGAAATAAAAAGTCTAAGGCCTAACGAGCCGAGTCCAAACCAGTTGCGTGGTCCATTAAGTGAGTAAGGCTAAAGGCCTCCTCATCATCATCATCCCCAACTGTCATCGCCTTGTCACCTAAGCTAACCTGCACGGGCTGCCTAAATGTCTCGTCCAAGTCGATGGGAGCTGCTCAGTAGGAAGCTTTTCTTCTTTTGCCGTGCCTTCCTCGTTTGCACCACTAACTCAGCCTGCTGCCAATCATCAAAAGGCAGGAAATCTACTTAACCCTCGAAGTACTCGTTTAGGTCAGCTCGGAAGACGGTGATGGCCTCCATGTTGGCTACATCAATGGCTACCTGGAACCCCGAGGAAGCCTTGAAGTCCTCCACCACTTGAGCCTTCACCCCCCGCAAGCTAGCTCGGAGGGATTCAAACTCTGTCGCCCTTGCCTCTGCATCCTCTCACGTTTTCTTCAGGTCAGCCTCCTTGGCCCTCAGCTCGGCCTTTGCCTCTCTCGCCTTGGCATTGGCCTCATGAACTTGAAGGTTCATGACATTCATCTTCTGCTCATAACTCTATGAAGAGAAGAAATCGTTTGAGCCACCCCTTACACAACAGAAGGAGGTTAGTATTACGCCCAATCACAATAAACAAGCACAAAAAGTTACAGTTAGAACCCTACCAAGTTGACCTTCATGATAACATCTGAAATTTTCTCGTATAGATGTTTGTCCTTGTACTGAACTACAACAGAGTTCGGGATGCCTATCTCAAAATCATCGAACCTCAGCTCGGTACCACCAATCTGATGAACGGTGAAGTCCTCCTCTATGCGCGACTGCTTTTTGGCCTGATGCTCGAAAGGCTTAGTAGAGGGAGCATTGCCCCTTCTCCTTTGGAACTTCTCGGTAGGAGGTGTAGGCTGCTCGGGAGGAGGGGTGAAGTTGTGCTTGCTGGCCTTGGCACTTTCGATGCCACCGTTTTCTTCCTACCACTGTTGCCCGGAGTCTTAGCAGCAACTCAGTTAGCAAAGATCTCCTTTAGCAAGGAAGGGTTGGTAGTGTATTTGCTCGACGACTTCTTTGGCTCTATCTTTTTCTTCTATTTCTTCTTCTTGTTCGGGTCATTATCTGGCTTCTCGAAACCTACAAAAACAAACAAGTTGCATAAGCTCGGTATGTAGGTGCTAGGTTAGTAGGAAAGGGTTAAATTGCTTACGTTCAGAAAAAAGAACAGCTCGCTCAATCACACTAGCTCAGTGAAGCCTATTGGGGACCAAAATGACCTTGTATTCCCGAACTGGTGAGGGAAATGTTTAGATGGCATGAATACGAGAGAAATCATGCTCCTCCTCCTTTGGGGCCTTCCAATGTGCTATATAAGACAAAAAAGAAGAGAAACGGTCAGTAAAGAGCAGTAGCATACCGAATAGAAAATAAAAAAGTTGGAAAGAAAGATGACAAGTCATAAAGGGAGACTCCTGACACCTTTGACTACTTTCCAAACACGAAGAACTAGGTGTCCTTCCATGTCTTAATCGAAGAGGGGTTCTTGGTGACAACATGACCCCCCCTTTCCCCCTTGGTGGGCTGCTCCATAATACCACCCAGTACAAGCAGGATGGGACTTCAGAGTGTAGGACAACTTGAAAAACATGCTCCTTCCACAACATGCAACTCAAGATAACTCTCCACACTTTGGGGTTGAGTTGGGTTGGAGCGACTCGCACCTCGATAAGTAGACGACATAGGGAGGCTTGAATTGCAAGCCTCAACCCATCTGGGAAGGTGTGGTGTACAGGGCTACCTCGCTCTCCCGAGGACGACTAAGTTGGTCCCCAAGCCTTCGAGCCCTTAACTCGACTGTACAAGGGATGCTGAGCTCCTTGTGGAGCTGAGCTAAGTAATAATCTTTTATACGTGACAGGACGAGGTTGGTTGAAAAGACCCTGTCTGCGAGCCCGCCAGTTGTGGAGTTCTCCATCGCAGCAAGTTGACTTGATGTGCTCGGCTGGTCAATACCGAGCAGAGTAACTCCTAATTGAGAGGGATTTATGCGCAGAGGAAACACATCAAATAACTCCTAATTGGTATCACCCTCATCCTCGTTGGAGCCATATTCAGAGCCATTTTCCTTCTCACCATCATCTTCTTCGGAATCCCCCTCGAAACCCTTGCAAGCTACCTCTAAAGGATTTTACAGGTTTTCCCACTGACTTGGTAGTCGGTACCGACCTCCTTGGTACGACTCTATCCCTCGGTGGATTGGTCTACCTGGTCAGTACCTAAACTATTGCAACCATGTGTGTTTTCTAAAGTGTTAATGACTATCGAGCTGGAAGATAGGGCAATACCGGGCTCGCTGTAGATTAGAAAATAGAGTACTGAGCAAGATGACGGAACAACTATTTATAGGGGTGAACGTCATTAATGAAAAAACACATCTCGAGGAAACATCCAACATCCCTTAGACACAGAACGTGCGATAATTAGGAAAAATGGAACACGACGTTTCGTTTCTTGAGGTAGATTGGATAACTGCTGAAGACCTCGATACCTAAAGAGACAACTAAGAGTCTCAGACCAAACAAGCTTGATTGGAGCCTGGGGGTAGATGTTGGACCCACTTCTCGACATTCTGGAACTAGATAACACGTCATCAGCCGCATCGATTAGATTGACCACCAGGTGATGACGTCAGCTCGGGAGGAGAGGGTACCGATCTGGTGCCACCTAGATACCGACCTACTAGTACAAAAAAATAAACTCGATCACGACTACATACCGCTAGCTTGGCATACAGAGTTGGATCAACCAAATCACCCGACAACGGATAAGGGTGGCGCGGGATTCGTTGCACCAAATCAGAGATTCTACAAGATAATTGCGGCAACACACCAGCTAGGCCTAAGATCCTATTCACTATAAATACTCCTTAATCCCTCATTAATGAGGTAAGCAGTTAATTACTCCAGTTAGTGTGATTAATACTCGAAAAAGCTCAAAATTGACTTAAGCATCGGAGGATCTTTGGCCGGCACCACACCAGTGCTCCACACAATAGCCTACTCTTTCTCTCTCAGGTCCGAGGTCCAGAGTAGGTAAGTCAGCACTTAGGCTGGTTCTAGCTCAACACGTTCCCCTACCTCATCATCTACTGGTGTTGGTCAAATGTTGCACCAACACATTTAAAGTTTTTCATAAAGTTAACCGATTTTGAAAAATAAATCAAGATGTTGACTTAAGTTCTAAAATCTATTTTGAAATAGTTTTGAACTTCAATTATGTCTTCACACTTAATTTCAAATGTATTTAAGTCAGTGTTTGAAAAAATTAGTTTTGGACTTGTATTTTTTTAAGAAAATTGAATTTTGAAGAACATAAGTACCATAAACGCATTCTCATAAAAGGAAACATGTTCCCACCTAGCTAAGTGATAAAACTGGTATTTTAGGGAGAAACATGTTCCTTCATAGAAAAATGCGTTCCAATGTTTCTTGGCAGAATGTGCAATTTTCACATTTCACATCCAGAAACGCATTTCCACTTTGAGAAACGGCTTCCAACCATTTTGGACAGAATGGATGAAAATGTACAGAAACACATTCCAACTTTAGGAAACATGTTTCAAGGTTTTTTAGCAAAATGAATCACTTTACACATTCTATGGCCTGGATCAAGTTCACACTTTTTGGAATTTGTTTTTGTGTTTTAGGGCAAAATTGTGATTTCAAGCACGAATTTCAAAAATGATCCGTTGCAGTCATTGACTCAAGTCCTAGATATTTAAAAGTGGAAAATCGAGGTTTTCTAACCCTAATCTATATAAACCCAACTTAAACCATTTTACACAACTTTGATACATTTTTGAAAGATCAAAATCATTCTTCAACTTTGAACCAAGCTTGAGAGAAACCATTTTTCTTGATGTTTTCATTCTTTCAAAGATTACTTGAGAGCGCTTCATCTTTGATTCGAAGCTACATCTTCCATTTTCATCAAATAATATGAACGTTTACACACAACGACTAGAATGTTATATGAAAATGACAACTGTAATTTCTACTAACATTCTGGTTCTTTTCAGATTTCATGAAAAAGAAAAGTTTTAGAAAAACTTATTTCATGTATCAGAAACGATCTCTGGTAGGTCTGAAAAGGACTCTGTGCAAAGGACTGTTCTGAAAAAGTAAACTGATGTAGTGTACTTATTCAAACAGTGACGGTTGTTGAATTAGCGTCCTGATTTCGTAATCAGTGTCCTAACTCATAATATCAACAATGTCGTTTTATTCCTTGAGGGCGCTTATTACGTATAAGCGTCCTGCTGAACACTTAAGTGAAGGCGCTACTAACTCGTAAGCATTGTGACTTACTGTCACTTAGACGACTTAAACTTGAGGGCTCTAATGCACAGTTAGTGTCCTGTTATGTTTTAAAACAACTAAGTGCATGAGGGCGCTACTATCCGAGTAAGCGTCCTACCAGTTAAAAACATAAAACATATCATGAAAACGCTAAAATAATGTAAGCGTCCTACCAATTAAAAATATTTTAAATAAGGCACAAACATCTGAAGGATAATCAGCGTCCTGAAAGTTAATAAGTTGATTCCCAAAGGTGAAGACACTTCTATCCAGATAGCATCCAGATAGATTGTTCAACTTATAACTATCAGGGTCCTCTAAAAAATATTCTTTGAAGAACTTAAGACATCTTTCAGTGAGTCGATGCTGAGTCAGCTTCTTGATAACTTCAAAGGTTGACTAATAAAGGAGGTCGCTACTATACAAGTAAGTGTCCTGATAAATCAGTTCTTATTCAACCTTGAACGTTATCAGCGTCCTAATGACTATCAGCGCCTGACTTATAAAGTTTAGGAGAGCGTTGCCAACTCATTAGCATCCTGAAAGACTCTTTAAAAATAGTTTTGACCCACGATAAAATATACGATAAATGCGAATAAAAACTCGGTAGATTTCAAATTAAATATATAGTATTAGATCATTTGAAATACCGTAAAAACATGAAATCAAAACATGCAGATTAGAAAAACATATGTAGATGATTTATGCATGGTTTTGAAAAATATTTTGAGCAATAACGATTAGAGAAAGATATACCTTAAATACTTTGTGTATTTCTCATTTCTCATAACCGTTAAATCCAACTCTTCATTACGAGATCTTCAATAAGAGTTTTGCCGAGTTGAATGACTTGAACGTTGATCGAGAGATGTAGACTTGAAGTTTGATCGAATCGTTCGAGTGAAGATGTGATTGTTCAAGTCCTTTTGATTGAAATGAACTTGACCGTTGGATGTGATCTTTGAGTTCCTTGATCGAGTCGTTCTTTAACTTTTTGCTTTCCTTAAGTGCTTTGATGAAATCTTGATACACGCACGATTAACACTAAAAAGTACTTTGTTTGTGATCATCAAAATATACTTTATCACAGTATATTTGGGGATGAGCTAAGTGATGACCGTATAGGTTAACATCATCTTCATGAATTTCTCCACCATCTTGATGGTGGTTTGAGGGGCCCTCTGCTGAAGTAGGTGTAGGAGTGGGCGTAGGTGCAAGCTGTGGGGGGCTCTGCTGCGATTCCATGTCTACTAGTACCGGCCTCAGCCCTGTTGGCCTAAGTGGTTCATCACTTAGCACACTCCTAAGGGTTTTGATACTTACAACCAATAACAAACAATATATTGTTTGGTGTTAACGGTTCAATCAAGTATATATTTTAGCACCTCAAGAAAGAAAAAAGTAGAACAACAATTCGATCGAGGACTCATAATCACATCACACGATCGAAGTTCACGACTACTCGACTCAGCAACGAAAGATCTCCAAGTGCAAACAAAGTGATGAATTATGAGAGGAACAAATAAAGAATGTAATGTAACTTTCCTTATTCTTTATTGCTTAATTGTTTTCCAAAACCACGCACAAATCTTTTGCATGCATTTCTCAAAATCACGCACAAATTTCTTGCATGCTTTGATCAATATGTTTAAAAGGTCTTTCCAATGATTTAAATTCAATATTATTTTAAGTGTTCTATTTGATCAAAGTTTACTTGATTTAATCGAGTTTTGAAAGTTTAAGTTAATCTCAAAAATTAGGTTTTAAGTGTCTAATCAGGACGCTAATGTCTTAGCAGCGCCGTCTTGGACTTGGTAAGTCAGGACGCTAATAGAGTTCATGGTTGAAATGTACTTATCTATCAGAACGCTTACTTCATCAGTAGCGGCCTCATTAAGTCAACTTGTGAACTTGTCAGGAAGCTGATTCAAAATCAACTCCCTGATTGTTTTTCGAGTTTTAAATGTTTTAACTCTTAGGACATTGATCGTCCTTCAGCGTACTAACTGTTTTTATGAGTTAAAACTTCAGGACGCTTACGTCATTAGTAGCGTCCTTTTAGTTTTCGTGTTTTAAATATCATGATGCTTACTCGTTAGTAGCGCCCTCGTGACTTTAAATATTTTAAAATAAGGCAGGACACTAATTGTAGATTGGCACCCTCACGAAGTTTAGTCCTTTTAATCGTCAAGTAAGTTAGGACGCTTACGATCAAGTAGCACCTTTACTTCACAATTCAAGCAAGACGCTTATGGTCCATGAGCTCCCTCAAGGAACAAAATAAAAAAGTTGGTTTTATGTGTCAGGACGCTGATTAATCAATCAGAACACTAATCCAACGCTATCACAAAGCTGGTACTTGCACTTTTTTAGATTACTTTTTCAGAACTTTTTATACACAGAAACCTTTTCAGAATTGTCAAAGATTTCTTCTGATACACGAAATCATGATTCCTAAAACCTTCCTTACTCGTGTAATCTGAAAAGTATCAGAATGTTCATGAAGATTGCATTTGCCATCTTCGTGAAAAATACTAGTTGTTGTGAGTAAACGATCATTTCAAAATTCAAATTCAAATGACCAACAATTCTACTGAGTCTATTTATACCAACACTTATATTCAAACCAGACACTGAAAATTTCATTGAGCAAATACTTTTGAAAGTTAGTCGAATTTTTCAATTTGATTTCAGAGCTTAAACTGTTTTTAGTTTTCAAAGTATTTTATTTAAAACTTAGCTTATTCAAAAGATTTTCATACCGAGCTTAATCTCTATCTTTCTTTGAAAATCTATTTGAAGGAGTTTGAACTATTTTCTACTCAAATTTTCAGCACGATCTTATTCATACATCATTCTTGCTGAAGGAGAAATTTGAGAGATAGTTCATAGAATGCAGTTGTACTTCATTTCACATATGTTTTTATTCGTTTGAAAAAACCCTTTGTATTTGTATAAGTTTTTGACCGTTTGACAAACGTTTAAATTTGTTTTTCAAACTTGTCCTGCTCATTCCTAGTGTAACGGCTAGTAACCGATCTTCATTTATATAAACACTCGTTCTAGCCATCTCTCAAAAAGAGAGGGAGACACACGAGAGGAAAATGAGATAGGAACTAAATTAATCATGTTTTTCAAAATCTCTTAAGATTTTACACTTTTTTTCCTTTTAGCTTCAAATTCAATGTTTGATCAAGCAAAAGAGTTTCTGAAGATGCATTTCACAACTATCTTTTAAGAAACATCAAACAAGCTTTTTAAAAATGCACCTGAACAATACTGAAACACCGAAAGGTAAAAGGATTGTAAGTGTACTCCTCTCAGCATTACGTGTTGAATCTTACATATCTTTGTAATGCAATGTATGAGCTGAATTGTAAGTATTCTACTCAGTTAGAACCATCATTGTTATTATGAGTTGGTGTGTTTTAGGATTGAAATAACTAAGAGTTAAGTTTACTTGATAATTCTAAGGTTGGAATCATACGAAGGTTTATCCTCCACCTTGAAGTAGGATTATGGGTTGTTCCTTAGGCCGCGAAAAGAATCACGGTTCTTCCTTAGCCACAAAAGGAACGTGGGTTTTTCCTCAGCCCAGATAAAAGAAATGCGGTTCATCCTTATCCTGCAAAAGGATAGGTTTACCTTGAACCTAAATAAGAGCATTTGTAACGGTTTGGTTCACACTCGTAAGAGAATCAATTAGTAGATTCAGAAAATCCTAATCGAGAGATTAGGTAGTGGATGTAGGCGTGCCGAACCACTATAAATCGTTTGTCCCCCGTTTCCTTCATTGTTCTCTATAGTATTTTGTTAAGGATGATCATCTATTTCTTATGTATCCAAGTGTTTCTCTAATTCATTGAAAAAGTTCAATTTTGGCCATTATACGCAATTCACCCCCCTCTTGGGTGTAACCAAAAAGCCCTACTAACACCTGCCTCCTGAGGTACAACTAGAGGTGGTTTCAGCATAATAGCCTCTTCTCTCCTCAACAACTCTTGAATCTGAGCTATCTAGGCTGCCATCTGTGTGGCCTGGGCTGTCATCAAGCGTCCCTGTAAATCAACCACCTCCTCCAACCTCTTGATTCTATCATCTTCCTCGGATGGATCCATGTATGGTTGTCTTAATCTTTCGCTTCTCCTCATATCACTAAGAAAGACAACACAAACAACCAATCACACATAGGAAACATCCAATAACACCCCCAAAGCCTCATAACTACCCATAGTATATAATAGACACAAAAAATAGGATAGTAAGGCTTTTCAATTATTATTCAAGCTTTTAATCACCTAAAGCTCTCAACTCAATTATCCTATGTCAAATCGCCTAAGTCCATAACTAAGACAACTACGGCATGTGGAATGTCAGGGCGGGACGCCTAGCGTAAGCATCTACGACCACCCCAAGTGAAAATTACAACAAATTTACGATTGAGGTATATTAGTAGACAAGGAAGAATATTGATATATGAAAGTGATGGATTAACATCAAGCAACTATTACTGCCTTTTCCAAGAGCAACAAAAGAAAAAAAAATTCATACATATCTCGCACCAATCCGCCAAGCTTGATCCACACAAATCTATGAAAATATCATTTGAAAGCCACGACAAAGATCCGCACAAACGCCAAAAAAAAAAAACCAGAGATCAAGTTCCTCCACCAACTGGTTCTGAAATCTCGAATCATCAAGCCCTAACAAACTCGGAAACGATTCCAGAAACCAATAAGTACTACGATCCCATCTAACTTCTTCCTCACAAAAAATCCAAAAAATAAAAAACAATGAGCCGATCACCTAATTTACTGAAAGATCTATTAATGAACCAATCCACATTCGAAGATTTCCAATCCTTTTCCAAATCGAACAAACCAAAATCTCCAAAACAAAAATAAAAAACAAAAACAAAATCTCTCTTCTTCTTCTTCTCTCAGTGGAGATTTTGTTTTCTTCTTCTTTTGTTTTTTGTTTTTCTAGTACAAAGTGTTGTTTTTGTGTTTGTGTTTGTGTGTGTGTTTTGAGACGGGAAGTAAGCAAAGCTCTTTTTGTGTTTGCAGAAAGCAGAAGAAGAAACGATAAGATTAAGGAGAGAAACCTTTTGACTTCGCGGAAGAAAGCAGAAGAAACAGAGCAAACGATGCACAAACCTCTTTTCTCTTCTTCGTCTTCTTCACTAATGGCGCCTCAACGAGAGAGAAAGAGAATGAGAGGGAAAGAAGAGAAGGAGCACGTCTGGTGTTTGTTTCAAAAGAGGCGGAACAACGTTTTGGAAGAACACAAATGTTTGGCGGGTTATATAAATAGCATTAGTAGCGACTTTATTTGTAATAAGCCTCCCTTTATTCATAAGTAATACAAAATACTAATTTTTGTTTTTATTCAATTATTTTTAGTTACAACATAGTCGTTACTACAACTTGTAAAATTCGTAAGTAATAAACAGTTAAGCGCGACGAAAGGAGCATGATAAAATTTATTATGTTTACTTATGATAAATATAGTTTTACTTACGGAATTAAAATGGTAAGTAAATAATTGACTTCTATCAATGACTTTAGCTCACGATTTTGACGAATCGTAAGTAAAAAATGGTTTTACTTACGAAAATTAAATTCGCTTCTGAAGGTCCTATGACCAAAAGAACAATTTCTTGTAGTGTTAGTATATGATTTATTTAATCTATCTAATCAATTTAATATTTTTACATGAAGAAATTAATTTTATATCATAATACAATATTCCTATTAATCAATTTCATATATGGTTTGTTGGTGCACCCAAGAGGGGGGGGTGAATTGAGTGATGGTCAAATTAAAAACATTTCCAATGACTTAGTGATATACTTTGATACGTTGAAAATAAATGCACGTACTAACCATAAAGTAAAATGCATAACGTAAAGCACACTAAGATTTATAGTGGTTCGGCCAAGCCTACGTCCACTACCTAATCTCCCGATTTAGATTTTCTCAATCCACTAACTGATTCTCTTACGGGTGAGAACCAAGCCGTTACAACTGCCCTTTCATAGGTTCAAGGCAAACCTATCCTTTTGCGGGCTACGAATGAACCGCATTTCCTTTTTTCGGGATGAGGAAAAACTCATGTTCCTCTTACGAGATCCTGGTTGTTTCATTCCCGAAACACACCAGCATACCACAATATGAATATGATATTGGTTCTAACTCATTACGTAACAGTACAAAGATATGTAAATGCAAGTGCGTAATGCTAAGAGAGAATACACTTACAGTTCTTTACCTTTCAATATTTGGTATTGCTCAAGTGTAGTTTCGAAAAGCGTAAATGATATGTCATTTGAATCTAAATGCTTCTTCGAAAACATTATGATACCATTTAAACATTGAAGATAAAAATCATAGGACCAGTGTAAAACATATACTCAAATAGTTTTCAAAATAGATATAATATATAAGAGTGAAAACTTTTAGTTCAATATTCAGTAGTTGGCATAACTACTAAGATAGTTCAATACAGTACTTAGGATATGAAATCAAGTACAACTGTATCTCATGAACTATCTCTCAAATTTTTTCATCAGCAAGATTGATGTCAAGTATAAATCAGTGCTGAGAATTTGAGTACAAACCAGTTTTACATAATTCAAATAGATTTTCAAAGATAGAATATAATTTCAACTCAATATGAAAATCTTTTGAATACGTAAAGTATCAGTGAAAAATACTTTGAAAGATTAGAACAGTTGAAAACATTTTGAAAACGACTAACATTCAAAAAATAATTGGCACAATAAAATTATCGGCAAGTTGTTTGATTCAAAGTGTTGGTATTTATAGACTTAGTAGACAATAGTCATTAGTCATTTGGAGTTCAAATATAATGTGAACGTTTATATACAACGGCTAGAATGTTATATGAAAATGTTAACCGCAATTTTCACTAACGTTCTGGTTATTTTCAGATTACATGAATAAGGAAAGTTTCAAAAAACTTGATTCATGCATCAGAGAAGGTTTCTGATAAATCTGAAAAAGATTCAGTGTAAAGATTCATTATGAAAAAGTAGACTGATGTAGAGTACCTGTCATAACAGTGACGGTTGTTGAAATAGCGTCCTGATTCTATAATCAGTGTCCTGAAGCATAATATCAACTTTGTCGTTCTCATTATGTATAATCATCTTACTGAACAATGAAGTGAGGGCGCTACTGACTTGTAAGTGTCCTGACTTTCTTTGCGACAGAAATGACTTAACTTTGAGGGCGCTAATGCATAGTTAGCGTCCTGCTTACTTTTTAAATCAATTAAATACATGGGGGCGCTACTTCCGGGTAAGCGTCCTACCATTTTAAAAACAAAACACGATGGCGCTATTACTATATAAGCGTCCTAACATATTTAAAATATTTGAAGAACAATCTAAGTACGCTGAACGAAAATCAACGTCCTAAAAGTTATTAAGTTGATTATAAGGAAGAGGGCGCTCCTATGCAGATAGCGTCCTGATAGTTTATCCAACTTATAACTATCAGCGTCCTCAAAAATAACATCTTTAAAGAACTTAGACTCTCAGATATCTTTCAGCAAGCTGATTCACAATCAGCATCCTAACAACTTTAAAGGTTAATTCTAAGTGAGGCTGGTACTTACAAGTGAGCGTCCTGATGAATCAAATCTATTCAACCTTTAATGTTATCAGCGTCCTGAGTTATCAAGTTCAGGAGAGTGCTGCTGAATCATTAGCGTCCTGAAAGATTCTTGAAAAACAGTTTTTAATGTTTGATTAAAACTCGATAAATACGATTAAAAACTCGGTAAAGATAAAATCAAACAAAAAAATTAAATCATTTTAAATGTCGAAAAGCGTATGATCAAAACATGCAAATTTGAAAAATATATGCAAGTGACTTGTGCATGGTTTTGGAAAACATTTAAGCAAAATCAATTAGAGAAAGATATACCTTAAATAATGTGTATTTCTCATATTTCTCATAATCTTTAAATCCAACTCTTCATTATGAGATCTTCAATATGAACTTCGTGCTAGAGTTGAATTTCGTGAACGTTGATCGAATGATATAATCTTGAAGCTCTTGATTGAATCATTCGTGTGGTGCGATCTTGAAATCATGATATGATCTTTGAGGTCTTTAATTGACACGATCTTGAACGTATGATGTGATCTTGAATTCCTTGATCCAATCGTTCTTTGACTTTTTACTTTCCTAAGGTGCTGAGATAGATTCTTGATTGAAACTCGTTAGCACCGAAAGTAATTTTGCTTGTAATCATCAAAATATACTTTATCAAGTATACTTAATGATGTGCTAAATGATGAACCGCTTAGGTTAACATGGTTTAATACGAATCAATTTCAATTTCATTATTGATGAATGAATAGAAAAAATAAATAAATATATATATATATATATATATATATATTATAAACACGAGTGAGTGCAATCTTGAATTTTTTTCATGAGTTAGATTAGCATTCTCCCTCCTAAAAACCATCTACGCATGTTTTTACTCTGGTTTTTGTTTTTTTTGGTCATCTTTACTCTATTTTTTAGGCAAAAAACCACTATCACTCTCTTGTCTAAGTTTTGAAGAGAAAAAATTTACTGGTTTTTTATTTTATTTTATTTTTATTGATTGTTCATCTCATTTTTTTAATACTTTTATTTATTTGATAGAATGATAAAATATTGTTTCTTATTTACTCATATTTTTTAAAACCTATCCACCTTTTTTTATTTCTTTTCTTTATTTATAAAATTAGTATCATTTAAAAATATTTATAAAAATGTCAAGGTTTACTTATAAAATTGAGAAAAACTATATGAATGAAAATACTTATAAATTGATAATGTGTGGTTAAGAAATATTTATATATTAATTAGAAATTTGTGTATATTTATATATTTTCTTATAATTTTTTTTTAAAAAATATTTCAATAGCATATCATGTATCAATATAAGTAATTTTCTTTAATTCTATTTTCTAAATAAAATTAATGATTTTTCTTCAAAAAAAATAAAATAAAATTAATGATTCATTTTTTTAGATGGTAAAAATATATATATGTTTAATATTCAAACAATATATTTTTATTTGACTTTTATTTTAAATGGTATTTATAAAGAAAAAAAAGGTGAAAGTAAAACGTGCAAGGCAAAATCCTGTGATTTTTCTCTTCAAATTTTTTATTTTTTATTTTAATTTTTGAAGAGTTCTCCACAAGAGCTATACTAAAATTTAGAAAGTGGCAACGGTTTTTGGCAAAAAAAAATAAAACTAGAATAGAAAAATGTAAATGGATTTTGGGAAATTTATCAAAATAACATCTTAAAAATATCATTTTACAAGAACAACTCGTTTGTTTTTAATTTATATGTATAACATGTTTGGCCCTGTAAAATGTCTAAAATACCCTTATTTAACTCCAAATAATCCATCTTTATTCCTCAACCTCCTTCTACCTACTTGCTTTAAGTTCTAAACGTTCATCTTAACAAAGAATTGATCTACAATGGCTACAATCATTTTTTTTTACTTTAAAAACGAAAAACAATATTGGAATTACTAAGTTTTTGCAAGTATTTTCATAGCATCCAAAAATAATCTGAGCCCATCTACGTTAAAACAAAATGAAGGTTTGAATCCGTTTAATGTTTATTATTTCTTCAAGTTTGTTATTCTACTTGTTTTCGACAAAAATTACATAGCGGCATCCAAAGTTAAATCCCCCTAAAGACAACGATTAAACGCCAAAACCCAGATATATCAATCTCTAGTTGCAAACCCTTGGCTGATATATCAATTTTGGTAATATCGATATATCAGTCATATCTAGTTATATCTTTATTTCACGACAAAAATAACCGATATATCGGTTCTGATATTACCGATAGATCAACATATCTAATTATATCTTTATTCCATGACAGAAATGACTGATATATCAGTTTTGATATTATCGATATATCAGTCATATCTAGTTATAGAGATATGATAAATGTATCGGTTTTGACATCACCAATGTATCGCTCATATCTTTTACCGTGACGGAAACATGACCGATGTATCGGTTTTAATATTACTGATATATCAGTTATATCTAGTTATAGAGATATGACAAATGTATCGTTTTTGACATCACTGATGTATCGATTATGATATTATCGATATATCAGTCTTATCTATATATGCGTTACGACTGATAAATCAATTATGATATTACCAATAGATAATAATCATAAACGTATTAGTTATATATATATATTGTGTGATAGCATTTGACTGATTTATCAACTCTGATATTACTGATATATCTCTATTATGATAGATAGAGATATGATTGATATATCAATTTCGATATGACCGAAACATCACACATTAGTTTTTTATAATAAAGATATAATTGTATATAATAGAGATATGACCAATGCATTCATCAACTAATGTTTGTCACCATGACAGGAACACTGATCATCTTCAACACAAAAATCACGTTTTTGCTTTCTGGAAATCACGTTTTTGCTCTCTAAAAGCTCTCCTTGAATAGCTAATAACTTACAAAAATCATGCTTCAATCTGGTTTCAAAATCAGTGATTCTTTAGAAGAATGAACACTTGCTAGTTTTATAAAAACATAAGTATGGGTTGATTTGATTTAAAATATTGTTTAATGTAAGATGTGTAAGAGCATGCTAGACAATAGGAATAATCCAGGTATTAGTGGAGAATATTTCTGTCGGGATAACCTGACAAAAATGATTGGAAAATAAAGAAATCGAGCAAATAGAAACACCCACGTTTTTCTTGTCAGAATTATTAGTGTTCTGTCTCAAGCATGAATAGGCGCTATCAAGGCCTATAGCGCGCTATCTGACTGTGTAAGATGCCCAATATTGACTTATAATGGGCTATAGATGGCGATATGCACAGACTCGAGCACTCAAAATTTTTGTAGAGCGATAGCGCGTTATTGCCTGAATTTTCAGAAAACTAAAATTTGGCAACATATTGGATAGTGGGCTATAGGGACCTATAGCGAGCTATTGGTCCTATATTTGAAAAAAATCATTCTTTTGACACTAAAGATCATTCCTTTGATTCAAAAACACTTTGATAAAGGATTAAACATTTTTAAATCATTCAAAACTCATTGAAAACATGATTGAAACCTTTTGAAAATAATTTTTTCAAAATCAAATAGAAAATTGAGGTGATTTTGAAAACTTTGAAATTTTGAGTATTTTAATGCTAAGATTGATCAAGAGGTTATCCTACAAGCTTAAGATCAAACTAATGCATTATATATAAAACTTTTCTTCGAGCTTGAGCTTGACCAATATATCTATAATGTCAGAACTGATACAGCAATAAAATTAAAAAATTATGTATCGATAATATCAAAACCGATAGATCTATAAATTTGAAAAACCCTTATGAAGACGAAGAACCGCAGATAAAGAAAGAGTGAAAGAGAAAAGAAAAAATAGTTGCAGACAAAAAAAAGAAAAAAAAAGAAAGAAACAGAGATAGAGAGAGAGAGAAATCGAAGAAGAAAAAGAATCGCAAAGAGGAAATGGTTGCAGGAGAAAAAAAAAATGAACAGAAAGAGGGAGAAATCGAAAAAAAAAGAAAGAGAAAGAAGAAGAAGTGCAGTGAGAGGAAGAAGGAGTGCAGTGAGAGAGGAGCGTTAATGGTGGAACGAGAATGAAGAAGATGAGAAAAAAATCGCAAGACGAAAAAATGAATTTCTGTTGAGCGATAGTGAAATGACGCAATTTTGAAATGAGTCTATGAGAGTTAATGTTTAAATTATAAAAAAAAAAGACATTTTAGATATTTTATAAGGTTAAATATGTTATACATATAAATTTAAAATATTTTACTGGTAGAGATTGAAGAGTGCGTTAAAGCTGATGGGAAAGGCGCCTGATACTGTTATCTATTGACTTAAGGTGAAATGCAAAGATGAGATTGGTCGGCGAGTCTCTCTGGTAAAAAAAGCCACCCTAGCCGTACCATATCATGATCAAGCTCCGCTGCCTGCTAACAAATCATCAAGCAATCTTCTAATAGATACAAAGGAAGATTCACCCTCCTTTACAGCCCTTCTGCTCTTCTCCTTCATCTCCTTCGCTTTCTCCCTCGCTTCCTTCTCTCCTCCTTCCATCAATTTCTTCACTCCTTTCTCCACTTCTTCCGCCATTGTCAACTGATCCCCTGCTCCTCTGTCGTACCCTCTCCCTCTCAGCTCCACCCCCACTCCCAACTCCTTCACCAGCTGTAAAGCGTTGAGCTGCTGCTCCGCATCCAGTGGCCACGTCAAAATCGGGACACCGAACCACAAACTCTCCAATGTCGAGTTCCATCCACAGTGCGACACGAAGCACCCGATCGCTTCATGCCCTAACACCCCCACCTGCGGAACCCACCCGCAAACCAAACCCTGATCCGCAGTTCGTTCCAAGAACGCTTCAGGAACCAAATCTTTCAAACTCGTCGAGCCACTATCGGGCCGCGGGCGCAGCGACCACAAGAACCGGTGCCCGCTCCGCTCGAGCCCAATCGCAATCTCCTTCGCCTGATCCGCATCGAACGCTCCCCAGCTCCCGAAGCACAGAAACACCACTGAACACGTAGCTTGCTTGTCCAGCCACGTCATTATCTTCTCGTTGTCTTCGGCTCGATCCGAGTTAACTCGGCCGGTTCGATCAATCAGTGGACCCACTGGGTAGACTCGTGGCCCTGGCCGGCTTTCCCCGTCATTATTATTATCATCATCAAATGACGCAATGGCATGAGGTTCGAGATCGTTGAACGAATTCACGATTATACCCTTGGTTTCAACGAATCTTCGAGAGTGGTAAAGCAACCAGTTGTAGTCATCTGATCCCTTTTTCCATGTTGCCTTAGGTAAAGCGAGTGGAGGTACTGAATTCTTATAACTCGGGATTTGTAACTCACCTGGGTAGTCTTTAATGTCTACAGGACCCATCTGCGAGTCGA
Organism: Paratinospora sagittata; assembly: GCA_035771175.1. NCBI lineage: Eukaryota > Viridiplantae > Streptophyta > Magnoliopsida > Ranunculales > Menispermaceae > Paratinospora > Paratinospora sagittata. Next base: position 18,294,921 of record CM069598.1, read on the forward strand.
GAGTTGGGAAGTGCAGAAACAGACCCAGCGTGGCTGCACCTGAGGTGTAGTATAAATAAGAAGGGATGCCAAGTTCGTCGGCTATGTCGATCATGGTGGTTGTGAACATGTCCAGGATTAACCCAGCGAGTGGGACCGAGTTGTCCGTTAACTCGGAGATGACTCGTTTCGCGTGGGGCTTGTAATATTCTACGAATTCGGAGAGGCCACCCAAGCTGTGTTTCATCTCGGGAGGGGTTGAACCAGGTGGTTTGAGTTCGATGAACCGAAAAGAAGCGGTGGTGACTGAGTCGGTGTAACTGGATGGAATCGCGTAGAAAGGTGAGTCCATGGTGAGTACAGTGACTGAGATACGGTCATCGTTTTCGATAAGGGTTTTGGCGAATTCGACTGTAGGTACCAAATGACTGATTCCAGCTGTAGGGATGAACACCAGCTCTGCTTTCTTCATCTTAATTGCTGCGTTCTTATCTCTATAACTAAAAGTATGTGGTTTTGAAGACGATGTTTTGGAATTCTAAGATATATATGTGTATTTATGATAAATTTGGAGTGGCGATTGCCGATAGGGTGGGGTCTTTGGAAGCTAGCGAATCATAAGCAGAGACCGCTCGCTTACAAAAGATCTTGCGTAAGTCATGACGCTACAAGCATTTTCGAAAGAAATCTTGAATGGGAGAACTGGAGAAGGGACGGACAGCATTATGTGGATCTAAGGATCTAATTAAGGCCCACGTCTTAAAATCTTCAAAACTTACTGACGTTAATACCAAGAAAGTTTTCCTTTTTTTTTTTTTTATAATTATTAGGGGACCATAAGATACTGAATTCTACGGGGACCCCGGACACCAATCCATTATTTATTTACTTGGGGGATTCATCAGCAAGATATAAATTATGGGATTTTTAAAGTTCGAATCTTTTAATGTTTTGGATTTAGAGTAAAGGTACCACTACTTTTAAAAAAAAATTATTTAATCATCAGAAATTTTTTTTTAAAATTATAATTTTTTTATTCTAATTTTGATTTAAGCGATTCAATATGCATTAGAAAGATTTTTTTTTTCTTCTTTTTAACGCATTTTGAATAACTCAAATTGAAGTTAAAATAAAAAAATTATAATCATTTAACGTTTACATACCGATCAGTAAATTTCTTTACCGATCGGTAAATTTTATTATTGATCGATAATAAAATTTACCGATTGATAAATATATCCAAATAGCTATAAATTTTTTATTTTAACTTTGATTTGAGCGATTGAATATGCGTTAGAAAAATCTTTTCTTTCTCTTTTCAACACATTTTGAATCGTTCAAATCGGAGTTTAAACGAATAAGTTATGATTATTTGAAGTTTACGTTCCGATCGGTCAACACGAGTATATAAAAATTGCAAAAAGGTCAATCTGTGCGGCTACACTGGCTTAAGGGCCTTTTTGGCAAAGCTAAGGGAGAAAACATGCCTTACCCATCAGTGGAGTGCACAACGAGAGCATATTTGCTATATTTGTTGGGTTGTACGCTGTTTGTGGACAAATCTGATTTGTTGATGAACCTGAACGCAAATAGTTCATACTCATGGGGGCTGCATGTTTAATATTTGTAACACCCCGATTTTCAAAACTTAAATTCTAAATAAAATAATAAATATTTTAATTTTATCGAAAAAAATCACTAAAAATTGAGATGTTAATCGTATCCGTCTATCTTAACCCATAATCATTATATAGATAGTAAAATTTGCAAAATTATGAGTTTATATTTTTTCAACCAACTTACTGGTTAAGATAAACGAATACCATTTCATCTTCATGCTAAAGACCACATAATTCCACTATACAAATTTCTATAGTGAATTATGATGGTACTTGTCATTGTCTATCTATTATAGACACAACATTTAAATACATCCATCAAATAGAATTAATGGATTCAAGTCGAAAGCACATACATTTAGAGTAAATCATGATCCCTTCAATAGTCATAATAAGGTTTTATCAAAATTTTTAGTGTCAATACAACCCTTTTTAAATAAAAGTTCACAAAGTTAAACAAGTAATTAACTCATTCACTAATTAAAATCTTGTCCAGATTACCATCCTACCCCTATCACTGAACCACGTCACAACTTGCTACTTTATTTTCTAAGTATCTGCATGTAAAAAATAGGGGTAAGCTTGAAAGCCCAGTGGGTCATCTAAACGATTCACAACATTTTATCATGATACATACACAAGAACATTGCAAACAAGTTTCACACATTAATCGTTGTAACATTAGATTGTTTGAGTCGAGAATTTTATCACGTTCTAAATCACGTTCGTATCTTTAGGAAATCAAACACAGGGTAGCACTACCCAAAAATTAAAAACTCGTTGACGATATTCATCATGAATAACTGCCCCTTAATAAACATTGGCGATATTCCTTAGAATAACTGCCCCATAATAATCAATCGCGATATTCCTTACAATAACTGTATCATATGTGTGATTCTTATCTTAATTGTGTTCTTTAGTGATCTCACACCATACATACAACCTAAGTATGATATTAATTGTATTCACAAGCCATATTCAAATTCCACTACACATAGTATCATGTCACAATGTTAAGTATAATAGTATTATCGTATGAACTTCACTATGCCAATATTCTCAAGTCATGTATTTTATCATCAGGCATTATAATATACAAATGAATTTAATTACCACATGAATTGCATGCATCTAATTATCATTTGATCAGAACAAAAATCATGCTGACACACATATCATCATAGTTAACAATCACAACATGGTATATATGAAATCATGTAAAATAGGCATGAAAGAGCAATCTAATAATACTATAGACCTACTTAATTTAACATTCCTATCTATATATCAAAATAAAACATTGTAAAGCCATAAAATCCTCCCCACCTCAATCGCTAAATTTCAAATCACTTAAATTTCTCGTTACGACTAGTACTCAACCTGTACACGTATATTACGTTTGTTAATATAAATACTCGTAAGAACGATTATGAGTGTAGAAATATATACATATATATAGTGGTGGGATGTTTAAAGAAGTATATATATAAAATAACATATTATAATGCCTAGTGATATGATATAATGATATGTACGGTATAACATGGTATAATATAATATGTGGTATGAAATAGGGAAATAAAGAAGAAGGGAGGCGTGGAAAGAGATGGCGTTGATGGTGGTGAGTTGCAGAGAGGTGGTGGTGGCGATGTGTCGTGGGGAACAGAGCAAGTAAAGAGAAGAAGAGATTTGGCGATTGGGGTTTTGAGGCACGATGGGTTTCTGACAAACCAACAGAGAGAAAGAGAGAGGGTTTTGAGGCGGGATGGGCTCTGGACGAACTAGCAGAGAGAGAGATCTGGGTGGGGTGGCGTAGTATTGGGGAAGAGAGGAGTGTTTCGAGCAAGAAAGAAGAGAGAAGAGAGTGGCGAGATTCAGATAGCAGAGGAAGATGGCGGAGAAGAGAAGTTTGGCGGTTTTGAAGTAAGCAGTGGCCAGTTGCAGTGGCTAGTTGCAGCGGCGAGAGAGGAGTTTGGAGTCTCGCGCGTTCGGATGAAAGAATTGGGTGATGGTGTTGCTTGGAGTTTTGGTTACAACGACGAGATGGGGTTTCAGGCATTGGGGTTTTGAGCAGAGAGTTGAGAGAGGTTTGGGTTTCCGACGAGGCGCGATTGGGTTTCAGGGGTTTGGGGTTTCCGACGACGGACCAGAGCAGGGCAAGGTATAAGGAGGCAGTCGTGTTGCTTCTTCTGCTGCTTTCATGGCAGCCGAGAAACATAGCATCGCCATGCTCTACTTCACTATCTTCTTTCCGGCTATTGGGCCACGTTCACCGGTGGGAAGTCATCCTTATTTATTGTAAACACTCACTTTATCAAGAAAGAGAGAGAATGAGGAAGAGAAATGGTTGCTTGTTGTTACGTTAATGGCAGTGAAAACAAGGGATAGCTATGGTGCGAAGAGAAAAAGAAAAGAGAGAAAAAAGAAGAAGAAGAGAGGTTGCTCACCGTGGGTACTGCTGCGGATTCTTGTCGTCTTTCGTGCGCTTCAGTCACTGGTTCGTGAGAGAAGAACAAAAATCAGAGTTAACGTATGCATGATTGAGATTGATCGAGATAAACTATAGAGTTAGTTTAGTTGGAGATAAAATTGAATTTGAAGGAAATCTCATGTGGTGTTGGCACTCGGAATCCTTGCAAATTCAATTGGTTACTTGGAGATAAAATCGAATTTGAAGGAAATCTCATGTGGTGTTGGCACTCGGAAACCTTGCAAATTCAATTGGAGAGTAATTAGGATTCTTTTGGCTTTCTCCTGTTTCATTAACGTGGTTAATCTTTTAAGGGTGGCAATTTGGCTGAGGCCCTTGGCTTCACCCAACCCGTTATTTCAGGGGATTACAGTATTGTTGTATCGGTAGCTAGGATTCGCCACTAAGCATGAAGTTTCTGGAATTGCAAGGTATCTCACCTTGCTTGAGGTATATTTTTCATAATTTTTCTATTTGGTTTATACTATTTTGAGTAAAAAGTTTATTATACTTTCCCTTCTTTTTTTCCATGCTTGGTGCTATGAGCATTTAAAATTAGTTCGTCCACATGCTAACCCTTCATCACGAACAACCTCCCACGAGCTCAAAGATGGGTCCCAAGAAAAGAAATGGGATTAGGAGACAAATATGTCCACACTTTGCGCGAGGCACTTGATGACTTGATTGCCGAGGAGGCCGTTATGTATCTATTGGTTATTATGATTTTATAAACTTTAGATTAGTTGACGTATCTAATTATAATGTATTACATGTTTCAGGTTGTTTGGGATCTTTATTTAAGTCTAAGATCAGATCATCCCGTCTCCGAGGTTGCTTTTTATACTGGGTGCATCAAGTGTATGGATGTTGTGGAACCTTACCATCCAGATAGGATTCTCCATCAACTTGGTTACGTCCAAACAATTCCACCAAGGCCCCTTCGCCCATTACAAGCAAACAGGGGTCGAAGAGCAAAACAATATCAAGTGACGTACACCTTGTATGATCAAACCTAGGAGAGATGGGATAGTCATGTGTTATCCTCTAGAGCACGCGGTCAACATGTAGCACGCCCATGGGAAGCAATTCTCAATTATCTCGAGTGGTATCATACTATATCTCATCCAATCATTCAGAACCTAGAACATAGAGGCATTGGTGACTCCCAAGAAAGGAATATAGAGAACAATCCAATTACGGTAATTGACATTGCATTTCATTTGGTTTTTTAATTACATGACTACTATTGTATGTTCACTTCAATATTTGTTTATTTTTTCTCATGTATTTGTTTTAATTGTAAATTTTTAATTTGACAGCAAAAGAGACGTGCATTGGATAAAGTCTTGGTTATGAACCAAGGTAAAATATTTGGAAAACACCCTTTGGGCATGATTTAGGGTCAATGGCTCCTATTTCTACCATATTCAACCCTTTCCAAGCTTAAACATAAAAACCCCAAATTTGAGTTCTCCCAAGTCCGAAATCCATGGTGTGATTTACACCATTAAAAAGCTTAAAACTAACATTAGAAACGTTCTCATGAAAGAAAATGGAAGAAAACATCACCTTGGAGCACAATATTCAAAGCCCTAGCTCCATTTTATCTTTTTCCTCTTCCTTTTCTTCTTTTTCTTCTTCTCTTTCCTCTCTTTCTTATTTTCTCAACATGAATGGAGAAAAAAAAAAAGAGAGAATGGGCTGATTTAATGGGATATGCTTTAAATGCTAATAATCTCGTGCACCATGAGTAAAATATTTATTTAGCACCCCATCTCTACATCACCCATTCAAATATCATATTCATCATTTGATGGATTAAATGGGAGCACTTAATTGTAGCTTTCCCCACAAACTACTAGTCATGGCAATAGCTTGCTCAACAAGCTATCTAAATGTGGCTTTTCCAATAAGCCACAATTAATAACAATAATGAAAATTCTATTAATAAAAATAATAACAACAACAATAATAATACTTTCTATAAGCAATAATCACATACAACTCACTAAACAACTTAAAATAATATGAAAACACATGACCAAATACACAACAAGCATCAAATACACAAACATGCACATCAAAGCAAGCACATAAAGTTTGGGCATAAAACAAATTGATCATAGGCCAAATGAAAGGATTTTTGGGGCGTTGCATCACACCCATCTTAAAAGGAACTTCACCCTCGAAGTTTTAAGGTTGAGAAATTACCTAAGCTCATGAACTCGGCAAAGTGCTCCATCATGTAGTCCTCATGCTCCCGAGTAACCTGTTCCTCGCCATGGAATTGCCATTTCACCTTGACCATAAGGATTTCCTGTTGCGTAACAAATGTACTTTTTGATCAAGAATTTGGATAGGTTCCTCATCATAAGTCTCATCCTCAACGTGCCGTCAATCCAAGACGTGATCAAAATCACTCTTGTACATTCTCAGCATTGACACATGGAAGACATTTTGCACAACCGCTAGCTGAGGTGGAAAGGCTAATTGGTAAGCGACGGGGCCAATTCATTCTAAAACCTTGAACGACCCAATAAATCTCGGAGCAAGCTTGCTTTTTATTCCAAACCTTTGAGGTGAGACCTTTAACAAAACCTGCTCACCTACCTCGAACTCTATGGCCTTCCGCTTGATATCAGCGTAACTCTTCTGTCTGTCCTAAGCTACTTTCATATTATGCTTGATCTGCTTAATCTTCTCTGTGCGTTCTTGTACAAACTCGGTTCCCCTACCTTCGTCCAACACACTTGAGATCTACAGGGTCGGCCATACAATGCCTCAAAGGGAGCCATGCCAATACTGGATTGATAACTGTTGTCGTACGCGAACTCATGCAGATGTATGTACTCTTCTCAGTTACCACCTGACTCAAGGACACAAGCTCTGATCATATCCTCTAAAACCGATATCAACCTCTTGGACTGGTCATCCGTTTGTGGGTGAAAAGAGGTACTGAGATCTTGCCTAGTGCCGAGCTGCCTCTACAATCCCTACCAGAATACTAAGGTAAATCTCGAATCCCTATTTGACACAATTGAAACTGGCACCCATGAAGTCTGACTATCTCTCGCATGTAGAGCTTGCTTAGCTTGTCCATAAAATCCGTAATATTCACAGATAGGAAGTGACCAGACTTGGTCAAGCGATCAACTATAACCCAAATAACATTATGTCTCATCGAGGTGTTGGGTAATCCCCAACAAGATCAATAGTGATATGTTCCCACTTCCACTCAGAAATTTTGAGTGGTTGCATCTACCTTCTAGGCCTCTGATGCTCAGCCTTGATTTTCTAACAGATCTTACACCTTTGAATAAACTGAGTTATCTCACTCTTCATGTCAGGCCACCAATACATCTTCTTCATATCATGGTACATCTTGGTTCTGCCCGGATGAATAGCATAATGAGATATGTGAGCTTCTTGGAGTATATTCTGCCTCAGCCGTGGATCTGCGGGAACCTATAAACGTCCCCTAAACCTCAAAGCACCATCAGATGACACGTGCCAATCAACATAATCGCCATACTCAACCCAAGACTTGTACATCACATAATCAACACCTGATCTCAGCTGCTCAATCACTTCCTGGACTTGTGTAGGCTAAGCTCTCATCTAAGCACATATCACAACCTCATCCAAAGATGTAGCACATACACACATCACCGTAGCCGCCTCAAGTAGTCTCCATTCCTGTGACATCTGGCGTGCTACCAAAACTGTCTTTACCCGCTTCATGCTCAATACATCAGCCATTACATTGGCTTTACCAGGTGGTATTTCAATGTGAAATCATAGTCCTTCAAGAGCTTTAACCACCTTCTCTGCCTCATGTTCAGTTCCTTCTAAGAAAACAAGTACTTGAGGCTCTTGCGGTCAAAATACAAAATGAATCTCTTATCATAAAGATAATGCCTCCAAATCTTCAGAGCAAATACAACTGCGGCCAGCTCTAAGTCATGTACATGATAGTTCTTCTTATGCACCTTCAACTGCCACGATGCATAAGCTATGACCTTATCCTTTTGTATCAATACACAACCTACGCCAATATGAGAGGCATCAGTGTAGATAATCAACTTCTGACCAGGCTTTGGCAATATCAACACTGGCACAGATGTCAATATTTTCTTCAGCACCAAAAAAACATTCTCACACTCATCAGTCCATACAAAAGACACATCTTTCTGGGTGAGCCTAGTCATAGGTGTAGCTAACTTGGAGAATCCTTGGACGAATCTCATGTAATAACCAACTAACCCAAGAAAGCTTATGACGGTTACTGTGGTAGGTCTAGGCCAACTGATAATGGCTTCAACCTTGGACGGATCTACTGAAATTCCTTCAAAACTTACCACATGACCTAAGACCTTCACCTCAGTGATCCAAAACTCGCATTTGCTCAGCATTGCATACAACTTATGCTCTCTCAGAGTCTGCAACATCACTCTGAGATGTTCCTCATGCTCGGTCCGAGTTTTGGAACACACCAATATATCATCAATAAAAATGATGGTAAACTTATCCAAGTATTGTCTGAAGACTCACTGCATTAGATCCATGAACATAGCCAGTGCATTAGTCACACCAAATGGCATCACAAGGAACTCATAATGTCCATAGCGGGTCCTGAATGTTGTCTTAGGCACATCCTCCTCCCTAATCCTCAGCTGATGATACCCAAAGTCCAAATCAATCTTCGAGAAATACGTCGCTCCCCTCAATTGGTCAAACAAGTCATCAATCCTTGGAAGAGGATATTTGTTCTTGATAGAGGATATTTGTTCTTGATAGTCACCCTGTTCAACTGGTGTTAGTTGATGCACAACCGCAAGCTCCCATCATTCTTCTTCACAAAAAGGACTGAAGCTCCCTAAGGTGACAAATTTGGGCAAATAAAAGCCTTAGTCAACAAATCCTAGAGTTTTTTTTTGCAACTCTCTCAACTCTGTTTACGCCATTCTATATGGTGCCATGGAGATAGGCTTCGTGCCAGGGACCAGCTCAATGATAAAATCGATCTCCCACTTCTGTGGCAATCCGGGAAGATCCGTAGGGAACACATATGGAAAGTCCCTAACAATGGGGATATCCTCAAGTATCAACTCACTAGTCTCCCCATCATCAGGCACTAACCCAACCAAAATCTCTTTATCTCCATCAGTCACAAAGCCACCTCTAGTGACTGATTAGTCTTATGCTTTCCCCTGTAGTACAAACACTAGGTGTACGGGGATCTAAAAAATGATTCTCTTCTCAAAACAATAAATAACTGCATTATAAGCCACGAGCCAATCTATCCCTAGGATCTCATCAAACTCTAGAAACTCAAGGACTTTGAGGTCCACATGCATTTCAAAATCACTAATTTGAACCACGCACTGGCTACAGATCATGTTCGAGTAGATCCTCTCCTCGGCTACAGTACTCACTACTAACCATGTACTAGCCCTAATGGGAGTCAAAGGCAAACTATCTACCATGCGTCCAGATATAAATGATAATGTAGACCCAGCTTCAAATAACACATGCATGGAAGCACCACAAATAATAATAGTACTTTCCATCAAGGTCCTGAACACTATCGAGTTTGGTTCAGTAGCTGCCTTTGCTATCACTCTGACATTAGATTGCTGCACAAATCCCTTAGCCCTCGGAAGATTCGGACATTCTGATTTCTTATGCCCAGCCTGTCCACACTGATAACAGATAAACGAAGCCCTAGGTGCAGATGACCCTGTCTGAGGTTTCGTCGCATAACCTCCTCTACCTCGGCCAGCAGTCTGTGGAAATGGGGGTCTCGGCACACTCAGTGCCTGAATGGCAATCGGGGCAGGAAAGGAAATCACTGGTGAGGCCATCACGCTAGTCTGGATCTACAATGCCTCACTCAGCGCACCCTCGGAATGTGCTCCCTTATAAAACTTCATCTTCTTCACCCACTTGCCCTTTTTCCATGGAGTCCAAAGCTATCCCTCAGACTCTGTTTGCAAAATCTTCACACCTTGAGCTGTCCATGTAGACATACCATCAACCCGCTCGGCCAGCTCATATTGTTTGGCCCTCTAGACCACTGTGGCATAATCAGACATCTTCGTCACAGATAAAGCCTGTCGGATCGTTGGCCTTAGGTTCAATGAGAACCTTATAATCTTATCACTTGGGGTCTGAATCAACTCGGGAGCATAAACCGCGAGCTACTTGAACTTGAGTTCGTATTCTCTGGTTGACATGCCACCCTGTGCGAGATTCAAAAACTCAATTTGTTTTGCTTGCTTCTCAGTCTCTGGCACATAGGCCTGTAAGAACAACCATTTAAAGGTGTTCGAACTTTTCACTGTCCCTTGCATGTCCAGTTTAGAAAGCCACCAATCCTTTGCATCACTCTCCAGTGTGTGAGCAACACAGAAGACTAGGGACTCCTCATCTAGCTCTAAGGAGCGGCTCATTTTCTCAACATTTTTCAACCAATCCTCGACTTTCTTCAAATCAACCCCACCGGTAAATTCCTTAGGTTTCATTTTCATAAACTTCTCTAACAGTCTGATCTGTCGTCTGTGGGGTTCTCCACCGTAATAGGAGCAGGTGCAAGCATAGGGTGAGGTACAACCACCTGAGGCTCTGCTGCCACCGCAGCTCCATTAGTCTCGGCCTCCTCGGCCCCACTAGTACCCACCTCCTGAGGCACTGTCTGAGATATCTGTCGAGTAACAGCCTCGACCTGCTGCACCAATGGTTGAATCTGTGCAGTCTGGGCTGCCATCAAGTGGTCCTATGCCTGAAAAATCTCTTCCATTCTCTTCATCCGGTCATCATTGGATGGCTCCATGTGTGGGTGTCTCAATTTCTCACTTCTCCTCATCACATTGAGAAGTAGAAATACGAGCAACCATTACACATAAGAGCATTTAAACCACCCCAAAAGCCTCATAACTACCCATATCATATAATACACACAAAATATAAGATAATAATGTTTTTAAATCGGTCTTTTAAGCTTTTAATCACCTAAAGCTCTCACTCAATTCCTAGGTCAAGGTCGTCTAAGTCTAATTTCTAGACCAAAGAAATTATACAGTTCTATTTTGCTCTTGTGATAACTTGAATCAAGTCATTAGACAAATAATTTAGCTTTATCTAATCCTTTTACCCTTCACTTGGAAATATTTTTACTCCTCTAGTATAAAGACCAATGATAGAACTGTATAATTTCTTTTTGAAACCAGGTTGAATCACAACGGAGGTCCAAACAGGAAGAGGAACTGACACTTCAAAGTTCCATTGTCGTCATGGACTCCATTATTGATGTCCTTTTTGGAATGAACACACAAGGCGCTGGTAGGAGTGAAGAAGCTGGGACATCAATGACTGGACGACCTGAAGTTGGGACTCCCTTTGTTAGGTTTGAAGAGGCAGGGCCATCATCGACAGAACTTGTGCGGAGAACCTACCATCACAAACGTAGAAGCAACCAATAGTTTTTGGAGAGGTTCATGTTTTTTTACTTGACTTGACTTAACTTAACTTTGAATTGTAATTTAAGTTTTTGGACATGACTGTTACAAAATTTTTGTGCATAGAAAGGTTGTTAAAGTGTATGGAATGGATCAGTATTATGTGGTTTTTTCATTGTTCAAGTGTATGGAATGGTTGTTGAAAATAAAACAGGTGATTGGACTTATTCACAACCAACGAAAAACTAAAAAAAAATCACAAAATGTACGGTTTGGTACTGTCTCACCGAACCGATCACATTGGTTCGATGCCATAGATCAAACAATATAAATTCAAAAAATAAGGAAAGGCAATTTAAGGACTATTTGGTCATCTACACCAAACCTACTTCATTATGTTTGGTAACCAAACACCGAACCTCTTTCGTACAGTTTGGTAAATTAAACTGAACAGTGTCAATCAAATATTTCCCATGTATAAAATGTATTGTTCAGTCCTCAACCACCGAACAATATTATTTTCATCACATTCGGTCACGAACATTGAACCTCTGTCTTAAGGTTCGGTATATGGGTATCGAACAGTGTATTTTGTGGCTAGAATTCTTTGTGACATACATAGCATGTTCTTGTTGTATTAATAGTGGTTCAGTCCCTGTGTGACCGAACCTATACATATAGTTCGGAGAAGATGACCGAACAGTGTCAATCCAAAATACCTATGTGTAAAATGTATTGTTCGGTTTCCGTGCACCGAACCTCATTCTTCAGGTTCGGTATATGTGTACCGAACAGTGTATTTAGTGGCTAAAATTTTGTGATCAATGTACTGTTCGGCCAGTTCCACCAAACTAATTGATTATGTTCGGTACCATAGGACCGAACCAGGTATTTTTTCGGTTTTCTTACGATTCTGAGTGTAACATTCAAGTCAATTGAAAACTAAATTTTCAATAAACATGCAAAATAATCAACAACAAAATGACAATTGTATTCGATTGAATTAGGCTATACAAGTTGTCTGTATTTCAAAATGACAACTGTATGTAAATATTTGTAAGTATTCTAACATTTACAAAAAAACTATTCAATAATTGAATTATCCCTAAGGAGTGTCCGGGTCCACTATGTCTTGGGTGACCTTTCCGTTATTCATGTTATATACAATATATGGCATTTCCCATCCCTTTGCATGTGGAACACGGAATCTGTGCCAATCAGTTGATATTGGAGGTATTGGGCATGTAAAATCAAGCAAAGCTTACAAATGAGCATGATAATGTCAATATTTGCATTTCATATATGCCCACAAAATTTTCTTCCAAGATAATAAAAATAAAGAAGTTAGTTTTACCTAAACAAAGTGGTTATTGTTCACATAACAATAACACCACCACTACATTGTAACATGAGGCTAGCGTCAAACCCATATCTGGCAATGTCATTCATGCATGATAAGGTGTTGGAGTGTCATAACAACGCAACGATTCCATTATCTCGTGCACCCTCTCTGAACTTCCCAAAATTGATGTATAATAGTCTTCATATCTTTGCAGCTCTCTCAATAAGTCATCCCCCACTTGGCACCAACCATCTGCTCCTAAACCCAATACTTCGACAACTACCCGATACCCACAATGTCCATCGGGTTTGACATCCTTGACTTGATGAATGTACTGGTGCGAACCACTAGGGAATTGATCAACATAAAGCTCAAATTTCTTTGAGCGAGTCTTGTAGTTGTTTTTTGCTAATGATACAAAAGAAATGGTATGGGCAGAAGAATTAGCATGGGTAGACAAGACATGCTCAAACAGTGAGGGACTTCTTTTTGTTGATTTATCGATCTTCTTACTTGGCCTCCCTCTTGTTTTCTTCGTTTCCTCAGGCATAGTGATAGCAGTGGATGAAGGGGTATTTATCTCTCTGATCCTTTGAATCATTCTATCATTGGCATTCCCATCACAACTCTCATATTTTCTTGTTAACTATTCAATCTTCGCAACAAAATTCAAATATGGCATATTGTTATTTGTACAAGGAACAAGATTTAATTTCCTCCAATGGGCATCTACTGAAGAGAGGGGGATTTGCAGATTCGCCTGTTTACACAAAACAAGCTCATGGGCACAAGGTAACCTATGTGTTCTTTGTAACACACACCCACGAGCATTTCAGTCCATTCCTATGTATTCACTCCGTTTTAGCTCCTCGGATATCTTTTCCAATACGACTTTAGAGACAAATTCACGCAATTTTTTGTAAGTTGAAGCCTGATAGTTATATTGTACAATGTTCAGGCTTCTTTCAAATGAACCCTTGATCTCTGTGTGTTACGAATTGAGCATGAATTAATATTCACCCAAGAAGTTTCAAAGTTACATTGAGATGAGCCTAAATATCTTTTCAACTTTGAATGAGCACTCTCTGCCCTGTTGGTTGTGGTGTTGCCAAGGTGCTTATATTGATTTGTCCATGCTTTCACAAACCTTTCCTTATAGAGATCCAACCATGTAGATTTTAGATGATGCAGCAAACCAGGATACTCACTGTACTTTTGAGACAATACTTGCTCATGTTGGTGGTATTCCTCCACTAGCAACCAACTCATTCCACGAGCCCAAAAAAGCTTCAAAGTCATTTTTCTTCTCAAAGTCACCCTTTGATTTAGCCAATACATTTTTGTGATGTGCCACGTACAAAGTAAGTGAGTGGTATCAGGGAACACTTTGGCAACTGCATTAAGTAAAGCCAATTCTCTATTTGTCACAATTACTTTGGGTAGGGACCAACCATCCAACAATTGCCTCAATTTATCAAGTGTCCAAGTGTAATTGTCTTCACTTTCAAACTACAAATTCGCGTTCGCTACTAAGAATGCCATATCCGTTGATGTAATGCCAACAATTTGTAACAATGGAAATCTATACTTGTTTGTCTTGTACGTACAGTTCATTAACAAAACATGAGGAAAACATCTCACAAGATCAACAGCAATGGGATGAGCCCAAAACAAGTCTTTAACAATATTAGTTCCCTCATCACATATGTGCCACTCAACATATGCTTCTTCTTTTACCTTATGCAACAGTTGTTGCATCTAAGATCTACCTTTGTACTCCATTATTATGTGCTTTTGTTTCAAATTATAGATCGTCTTCATAGTAGATGCAATAGTGTCGTCACTTTTTTTCAATGTCATAAGGATGTCTTTCGGCCTGGCATTGCTTTTGGACATCTGAATCATAATATCCATCTCTTCCTTGGTCAACCTCCCAGAATAGGAATGCCCTTTCAAGTAATTTGTTGTTGGATGATTATGAGTGTCGCATGCTACGTCCAAAACCCAATCATTATCCCTAGGCATCTTCGCCTTTAACAGAAAAGGACATCCGCTTTTCTTCATCCCTATGTCACTCTTCCTCTTATTCTTATTATCTTAATCTTTCTGAGCGATAGATTTGTAGTAACCAAATCTCTCACAGGCAAAAATAATTTTAGGTCTCCTATCATTCTCCCCTGTATCAGAATTCTTAGTTATAATGACCAAACCATTCCTCCTCCCAACAGCTTGTACCCATGAAACAAGCTCTTCTTTGGTCATGAATAGAATGTGAGGGGTAAATTGTTCTGTATAGTTGATAACAATCTCCAATGGCTCACTTGGATCTTCATCCTGAAAGCAACCAAGAAATTCAAATTAGATGTAATGAAACCTAATTGCAATGAAAACGATATAAAAACAACCTCAATGACAACCAAAAAATACATTGATGTATTTAAAACACACAAAAAATGATTGGTTTGGACGTCAGTGACCGAACTGGGACGTATTGGTTAGGTTAATCATAACTGAACCTAAACAAAAATTGCAAATACGACTACTTCAGTCCTTGGTGACCAAACCAATATGTCTCATTTCGGTCACACAGGACCGGACCCCACAATGATCAATATCCCAACAAAAGTTTGAAATGCATAAAAAAAATGGAAAAATACCTTAGAATGATGCGCATCGTCTTCTAAACCTGAATCTCTCTTCATATTGCTTTGAAAATGTGTAGAAAACCGATGGTTTTAGATCAACCTACAATATTGACTTTAGGTTCATGTTACAAATTCAATACACTAAAAAACACAAAAATAGGCTTGTAAACAAGAAAAAAAATGCTTGTAAACTTCAAAAGATGGATCACATACCTTGAATGTGCTATTTGAAATGAAAAGAACCTTAAAGGAGTGAAGAAAATAGGTGGAGGAAGAAGAGGAAACGACAGGTGATGATGAATAGTGATGGGGTAGGGTTAGCAATTGGGTTGGGTGATTTTGGTAAAGAAGATTAAGTTAGGGACATTTTGGTACAAGCACATGAGGGTATTATTAAAAGATGAAATGGGTGGTTTTTTATGGTGTAAAGAGTATTTTTTTGTGGTTTATTTAGCTGCTCTCTAAATTTAAAGTGGAAGGTTTTTGGAAGACAACGATGAACCAGAAGAGACCACAAACTTATTGATTGATCTTGCGTAAGACGTGACTCTACAAATAATTTGGAAAGAAATCTTAAAGGGGGAAAAGGACAACGTTGATCGGATGTAAGGCCCACATCTTAAAATCTTCTAAAATCTTTTTCTAGTTTCCTATTCACGAAAAAAAAATTCTTCTAACATTTTTAACATGGGACGCAGCAGAAAAATAATCAAAAGTCTCTCCCTTTGGTGTATAAATCTAGTAGGAAACCACAAGAAATACAATACCACAACAATATCTAAAGTAAGCAATAAGAATCAAGCCACACACGTGCACCGAGATTTTTAATGTGAAAAACCTCCTCAATGTGAGGAGTAAAAACCACGGGACCGTAGTTCGTCTAAAAACTCTACTATCAATAAAATTGAGAGTACACAAATTATCCCAATATCATCTAGGGATAATAGCAGGAACAATCATCACGTATTAGACACTTGGGACTACAAACACATGTTCCAAATAATAATCAAAACAAGAGAAGAGAGATCTTATTACAACTTCAATCAAGATTCGATTGTATCATTCTGAGCAAGAAGACTCAAATAAAAAATCAACTGTTCAGATTGAAGAACCACAAGAGATGAATCTTCTGTTCAAGTTTTAAGTCAATTGGACAAAGGATCAAAAAGATAATGTTTTTTGATGAAGACAACCCAAATATATCACCTTCTTCTCTCCTGTTTCGATCACCTGTGATTAGGTTATGATAACTCATTGCTGACGCGACCGATCAAAAATCAAAACCATTAGAATACAGAGATACGAGTCTTGAACAAACTCACAAATTTTCAACACAATTCTATAGTAGAACTAGTAGATCGAGCAGTTTGATCAAAACTACCTAGGAATGGCTGTGATTTTGATCGGCCACATTCGAATGATGATAAATCACAAAATACAGCTCCAAATGAAAAATTGACCAGACAATAGGTAGATCTATCAGAGAAGAACAAACACACCAAATTTGAGCTCAATCCGACCACAGATCACAAAGATCCAACGCTACGATGAAACGCTAGCAAAAAATGTTCTTCTTCACCTTCGAACATTTTTCTCTCTTCTTTTTCACTCTAAAAAATGACTGCATCTCTCTCTCTCTCTACTGAAAAATAAGATCTTTAGGATTTTTGATAGTCATTCACCAAATTACAAAAAAAATACCCATTGAGGCCATAGGCTTGATCGGCTTGGTGATAATGGACCATTCTCCATATGTGAAGGAAACCTAACCCAACAAATCTTCCCCTTCTCGATCATGTGAAGGGGTTCACATTCTAGCGATCAAGTGACAAACCTCAAGCTTCTCCCTTGGTAGTGACTTTGTTAACATATTAGATCCGTTATGGTCTGTATGAACTTTTTCAAGTTCTAACAACTTATCATTCAAGATGTCTTTGATCCAATGATACCTCTCACATCAATATGTTTTGATTTAGCATGAAAAGTAGAATTCTTACCAAGGTGAATGACGTTTTGACTGTCAAAAAATAACACATACTTTGTTTTTTGAAACCAAGCTTCGCTTCAAACTTTTCCATCCACAACAACTCCTTAAATGCCTCGATTGCTGCAATGAATTCTCCTTCTGCGGTGGAAAGACCAACACATTTTTTGCAACCTTGATTGCCAAGCTACAACTCCTCCTGCAAAAGTATCCACATCTCCTACCATGTCCGCATCTGTATAGCCAACCAGTAAAAGCTTCTCATTTCCAAAACCAAGTCCCAAACTAGAAGTACCTCGTAAATATCTTATAATCCACTTAACCGCAATATTCCAATGTGCTCTTCCAGGGTTAGACAAAAGTCGACTAACAACACCAACAACATGGGCTATGTTTGGTCTCGTACATACCATTGCATACATCAGATTCCCTACTGCTGAAACATATGGACCTTATTCCATGTTATTCTTTTGAGCCTTTGTAGGACACTGTTTGGAGTTTAACTTAAAGTATGTGCCAAGTGGAGAGCAAGCTACTTTGGCTTTATCCATGTTGAACCTCTGAAGCACCTTTTCAATATACTTCTCTTGTGACATATACAACTTCTTGGTATTCCTATCACGATGAATTCTTATACCAAAAATTTGTTTTGTTGGCCCCATGTTTTTCATAGGAAAGTATTGACTTAATTTCATTTTTAGCATGTCAATCCTTGAGATATTCCTGCCAACAATCAATATGTCATCAACATATAATAATAAGATGATAAAGTCATCATCAGAGAATTTTTGAACAAATACACAATTGTTAGAAGTTGTTTTCTTGTAGCCTTGCTCCCCCATAACTAATTCAAACGTCTTGCACCATTGTCTCAGTGCCTCCTTTAAGCCATACAAACTTTTCTTCAACTTGCACACATACTCCTCTTTTCATTTTTCTTTGAAGCCCTCTGGTTGCTCCATGTAAATCTCTTCTTCTAAGTCACCATGAAGAAAAACCTTCTTCACATCCATCTGCTCGATCTCCAAATCAAGGCTAGCTGCCAAACCAAGCACAACTCGAATGAATGACATCTTCACAATTAGTGAAAAAGTCTCATCAAAATCAATGCCTTTCCTTTGGCTAAATCTTTTGACAACCAGTCTTGCTTTGTAACGAGGCCATGAAGTGAACTCATCATGCTTTATTCTGAATACCCATTTGTTCTTTAGAGCTCTCACACCTTTAGGTAGTAATCACATTCAAGATATTGGGTGGTACTACCCAATATTTTGTTATTTTAGACTTGTAAATTCAATACAAGTGGTGAATCCTTAAACCATAGTAATAATGAAGGATCTTACTTATTAAATAATTAACTTTATTTACGTTTCTTTCTTAGAGAAGCTAAGAAACATTAATAAAAAAAACTCAAAAGTCTGCTTGGTTTGAGACATTATATTCATTTCTCATCTTTCAATTAATTTTTTTTTTAATCTCATGTGTTGGTTGGTGAGAGTGTTTCTTTTTCCTAAGGTGATATTTAAATAAAGGATTAGTTCTTGGGCTTGAGTGCCCTCTACTGATTTAGCTGCGCCTATATGCACACCATCATTGTGCTCTTCTCTAGTTAGCCTGTTAGGCCATATTGTGGTTCCAATTACCTCTAACCTTGTTTTTGTACTCAATAATAATAATAATAATTTATTCAAAAAAATTCCATTTATTTTAAATATTTGGATTGCCTAATTTCCAAAATGAATATGGTGGGACTTCTATACTTCCTTGTGATCATATACATAGAAATAAATACCAGCATAGATATGTATCTACATATATGTACAAATGCATATCCAAACACCAGCCACAAGATTTATATGTTCTTAGCAAGCAAGCAAGGGTCACTGAGTTTATATGTTCTTAGCAATCATCTGGACTCTTTGGAAGATAAGGAGTTGTTGGCATATTGACCTTTACCCTTAAATGTTTTGATGATTGCAAACAATAGTCTTGTTTACTAATCACCTTGACTAAGTAGTTTCAATGCTTAAATGATTAAATCTCAAGAATCAATTGAAAAGTCAAAGTCAAAGCTCGAAGTGGATCAAAACACGAAGACTATATTATAAAATCTTTTTGCACTTGCTTAGATTCCATAGGGCTATAGGGTACTTTCCATTTGTGTCAGCCAAAGTCATGCACAAGTTTAAAATGTATTTCAAAATCATATTTGTTTTTAAAAAGTCCACCATTTTCATAAAAGTTAAACTGTTGCATGTTTAATCAAAATGATTTTGATTTAAGTTTTGATCTCAAAAGTATTTTCAATCACATTGTTTGAAAGTTCATTCAATTGTATTTAACAATGGTTTAACATGAAAACATGTTTTGAACTTGAATTATGGAGAAAAAGTCAAGTTTTTGCACACTGGATAGGCAGAAACATGTTTCCACTCACCTTAAGTGATTTTTCACTTAATCATGCAAAAACACATTTCCACATGAACGTCTAGAGAATAGGTTTTTGCAGGCTAAAAAGAGTAAACGCGTTTCTTTCTAGAGAAATGTGTTTCTTATTTTTGGCCGAAACTAAGTTTTGAAGTAGAAATGCATTTCTGCCATAGAAACGCATTTCAATGTGTGAAATAGAATGTTGATTCTTTTTCTATTTTTAGACAGAAACGTGGTTCTGTCAACAAAAACGTGGTTCTTACTATTTTGAAAATATTTGTCTATAAATATGTGCCTTAGCTCATTGTGAGCAACCTTTGGAAATTTTTTGAAATAATAAAACTTGTGCTCTAAGTTAGTTCTCCACATTTCTGAAAAGAAAACAAGTCTCAAATGAGATTTTGAGTTGTTCTTGGTTTTCCATCTTTGATAAGAAAAACATTCAAGTTCTTCTTAAGTGTTTCCATCAAGTTTTTCAAGTTATCAAATCACTTTAAGGAAATCTCCTGTGCATCAAATCTTCATTTTGAGAATACATATTTTCAAGAAATTTCAAGTGATAAAGGTTTTTGATTGTGTGTTTCAATCTTCATTATTTTTCAATCAAGTCCAAAGAGGTCCTTCCTTAATCACAACTTGAACTTCATTTTTACACACTTTGGTCGTTCATTCTTGGAAGGTAATCATTTCAACTTGTACATTCATTTGAGAGTTGTTTGGTAAAGAACACTCTCCCTTTCTTTATAAACATTATTGTTTTGTTTTATTTGGCTTGTTAGCCAATTGGGAAGCCTCCTAACCGGAGGACGGTGTTTGTAACGGTTGGATCCACCCCCGTAAGTTTGATCAAGGTTAGGTTGTAATGGTTTGATCCATACTCGTAAGTTGGATCAAGGTTAGTAGATGTTTGGGAAATCTTGATCGAGGAGGTCAAGTAGTGGAGGTAGGCTTTGAGGAAGCCAAACCACTCTAAATTGTAGTGTCTTATCATTAATTTTGGTTGCACTTTTATTCTTGTTTATCTTTTTCATTAAGTGTTGTTTAAGGCTTCATGAAAATCTGCTAAGTTCAATTCACCCCCCCCCCCCCCCCGCTCTTGGACTATAATCTAGGCCAGCAGGAATAAGGAGGTAATAGGCAAAATTAAGTTTGCTTTACCGATAGTAAGGTATGCATGGTACAAATTGAGTTTTTCTACTTAAATTTTCATTTTAATTTATGATATTTAGTAATTGAATAGATCATGCATGAATTATAATTATCATGCCCAAAGATCATGTACTCCTGCTCAAATTAAATTTTCGAGCATTTATCACAATTCAACTCAGTCAGCCTTCATTAGGTAAAGAGCCATTCAAGATAATATTTTAATTGGCCCATGAACTTGTTATGGGATGGAAGAGGGTTTCATTTAAGCTAGTTGTTGTGGTTATAATGCATTTAAGAAAGGCCAACGATCCCATCAGGTGGGAGTATGTCCTAGGTGTTTTGAAGATGATGAAATTCTCTTAGAATTTTATTGGTTCAATTTAGCAATGTATAGCCTCTCCATCATATGCTATCCTTGTTATGGGGCCCTTACTTTATTTTTTTAAAGGGAAGAAGGGCTTTCGGCAAGGGACCTTATCTCCCCTCTTTTGTTTACTTTGGCCATGGAGGTTCTTACTTATCTCCTCAATGATGTCACCTTTTGGGTGGCTCCTTCTCCCTAAGGTTTGTGCTCTTATGGGCATTTATCACTTGCTCTTTGTTGATGATATCTTAATCTTCCTTGAACCTAGGATTAATGCCTTATTGAGATTAAGGAATATCTTGGAAGCTTTGAAGGTTGTCTCTAAATGCTGAGAAATCTTGTATAATATTTAGTGATGGCACCTTTGAGAAGTTCCTGGCTAGAAGAATTGGATTTCAGTTGGACAATCATCCTTTGCAATATCTTGGCCTCCCTCTTACCTCAAGTAAACTTTCTATTGCTAATTGTTCTCTTGTAGTGGATAAGCTAAAGGGTTTTCTCCAAGGGTGGAAAACTTGTTCTATATCCATAACAGGTAAAGCTATTTTTGTTAGACATGTTCTTCAGCTAGCTATCTTTATTGGCCTAGTTGCTTTGACTTCCTATGAAAAGTTATCAAGGACATGGAGATGATTATGGTTGGTTTTCTCAACTACAACAAAATGACCTTAAAGATTAGTTGGAATGACATTTGTAGGCCTAAGTGTGATGGTGGTTTGGGAATTAAGATGGATCAAGGATATGGACACAACTACAACCTTAAAGCTTGCTTGGTGGATCATCTTTAAAAGGAGAACTTTTGGGTTGATTCCTTACGGACTTGTCTTCCGTTCCTAATCCTTATTGGGTTTTGACGAGAACTTTAAAGCTTAAAGACTTATTGAAGGGTTGCACATATATTAATTCTTACTGGCAATGGCAACTCTGTCAGGGTCTTGGTTAGTGAACTTGGAGAGAATTGCATGAGAGGCTCGAGCTTTGCGAGAGATGAAGTTATAGTAAGGATATGAGATTTTTCCCTCCCCTCAATTCTTGAAAACTTTTGTTCCTCTCTTTCTCCTCCCCTCTGTCTTCTTAGGACTGAGGTGTTTTCTCAAGAGACCCCACGAAGAATGTTTTGATGATTGCAAACTACTTCATCTTATGAACTAACAAATATTCTAAGTGCTTTAGTTAAGCATTAAAGAAATGTCTCGAGCAAATTCATTCTATTGAGAAAAGATCAAGCTAAGTTCAAATTAGGATATACTCAATCAAGACTCAACACATGGAAGTGTTATGGTATCTTAGTAAGTCTAGAATGTAGAACCTTACTCATCACACTTCAACATAATATTCAGTTAAAATATTTTTCTAAGTTTTCTACATTCTTCAAGATTCAAAAGAGTTTAATCGTGTTTCAAATCAATTGTTTCAATTCAAAAATGCTTTTGAAATACTTCTTTGGAATGATGATTTTGGTCCAAAAGCAATCTCAATTCAAACTGATTTCGAGTCAGAAGATTCTCAGAAAAATCAGTTGAATTTCACTCAAGTGTCTTTCAGGACGCTCAAAGCCTTCAGGATGCTCATGGAGTGGCCAATCACTTGAAATTAGGTCTACACTGAAAAACACTCCTAGTACTATAGGACGCTCAAGATTTCTGGGAAATCTTAGAGTATAGTCCGATAGGACACTCAAATTCAATAGCGCCCTCCTTGAAATATTTAGGTTCAAATCACTCTCAGATTGGGTAACTTTCAGGAAGTTATTGACGCGTCAGGACGCTCCTGTTGATTTGAGTTTTCTAGGTCTCAATTGTTTTAGGACGCTCAATAGTTTCAAGACATTATTCATAATTGTGCCAGTTACTGACATTGTCTTGTTTGAAACTCTGATATGTTGTTTCTCTGATCATTTCCCAATTCGTGTAAACTCTTACTGATTAGAAAACTACGTTCATCTTCATACCATTTTCATGAAAGAATCGAACCGTTTGATTCAAATTTCAAATATCTCTCACAACGGTTTCGAAATCCCAAAAAATGAACCTTGGCACAACTCTTACCTATAAATACCCATCTTCAAGATGAAGTTAACAACTCTTTGAAAATCTAATTTCACACTCTTTGAATGTTAGTCGATTATAAATCTTATATTATTTGAGGTACAAATACTCTGATATATATATATATATATACATATATTTTATCAAAATGAATTTTCAACTTTGGATTTCTTGAGCTAAACGTTATATCATTTTGAAAGTCCAAAGAAAGAAAAAGGTTTCTATCTTTACTCATTTTTCAATTGTTTTAACTGTTTGCTGAAACTAAGATTGAGTAAAGGTTCATAGGTTTATATTGTAAACCTCTGAAGATAGTCTCACATCTTATATTGTTCTACAACTATTGAAGTTGTGTTTGTTATCCTTTGTGTAAGGTTAACTTAGTGGTAGGCTCACACCCGTGAAGTTGAGTTAGTGGTAGGCTCACACCCATGAAGTTAAGTAGGTTAGGTAAACTCACACCTGTGTAAGTTGAGTATTGTGTAGGTTGTCTCACACATGCGAAGTTGAGACAGTGCAAAACTTTGATCCTCACCTGTGAAGAGGTGTCCTTAGTAAAGTTTGAAAATCCTAATCGAGGAGGTTAGGTAAGTTTGGAAATCCTAACTGAGGAGTTCAGATAGTGGAGGTAGGCACATAGCTGAACCACCCTAAATTTTGTGTGTTCATTTATCTTGTTTTGCCAAACTTTCATTTCTTATCATTGCAAATTTTATTTACCTGCTTAATCTGCAACTGTCCAATTCACCCCCCCTCTTTTTGGACACATATCTCGGCCAACATGAGGAAGATCACGAAATTTGGGTGCCTTGACCTTAAAGGTTTATTTTCCCTCTCATCACCTTGGAACTTTATAATGATCCAAATTCTCACCTAACGTCATGATGACGTAAATTGCCTGCTAGATACTTGAGTATGTTTTGATGTATATTTTATATGTATTATGTTCATATATGAGTATATATGAGTGTATTAAACAATTTAATACATTGTAGAAGTGTTTGACTTGATATGAGAAATTATTAAGTGTTGAAACTCTGGAAATGGGCAGGAGAAACGCGCTCTTTACATTGGCCAAAAGCTAGAATTAATTGATTGAGCTTAGATAAGCGTTGTTGGCCCAGATATGTCCAAGAGGGGGGGGGAGGGGTGAATTGGACACTTAGCAGATTTTAACTTTTCTTTAAATTGTGCGGAATAATGAAAGCAAATTAAACACAGTATAGCAATGAGATACAGTAAATGTAAATGGGACAATGCAAGCAAGATTTATAGTGGTTCGGCCGCGCCTACATCCACTACCTAACCTCGTCAGTTAGGATTTGTTCAAACTCCACTATGGACCTTCTTACGAGTGAAGATCAAACCAAAACACTTTCTCAGCTTACGAGTGTGAGAGGATCGTTTCTCTACTTACAGGTGATAGAGAACCTATTCTCAACTTAGTGGTGTGAGAAGACCGCTTACAACTTTGAGCAACACTTGCTTTGACTCAGTGACTTACCCATCACTACAATATGATTACATAATGAGATATGATTCCCTTTACTCAGAATCAAAGTGATACTTACAACGTTTTGGATTGAACCTTCTGTTGCCACAGATTCAGTGAAATATGTATGATGAAGTTTATGTTGAAAACAGGTTCAAATAGTTTTTGTCTTCGTTAATGGGTTTTTGAAATAATGAAGAAGAAGATCGATCACCCCGGAAGACTTGAAGTTTTCTTTCAAAAGATCATAAGATCAAGCACAAGTGAAAGAAGATTAACTTTCAAAAAGTGTTTTGGCGTAAAAGAAAACTGTCAACACGTTTTGAATGAATATCAGTTTCGTATTTCATTAGTTCGTTTTTCTACTCTAAGGTAGCACGTATATATAGGAATAACAGAGGCGCAATGGACTTGGTAATGTTGGCGCTCTAAGTTATTTCAAATATAACATTAACATTTTTTTCATAAATGGATTGATTCAGCTTATTGCATATTACGGCGATAGCACTTGAATCATCTGATCCTTTCATTAAAGAGGAATGTTCTGACAAATTTTTAGAACGTTTTAAAAAGTTCTAAAAAGTTGTTGTACGATTCGGAAAAATATTTGTACATTTCTGAAAAAGGTTAACAGAAATGGCAGTAATGTCAAAATAGCAAAAATATCTTTTATGTCGTTTTGTTCTTTTGAGGGCGCTCATAAAACATCAGTGTCCTACTGAACAATGAAGTGAGGGCACTACTAAGTAGTAAGGGTCCTGACTTGCTTTGACAATTAAACGACTTAAAGCATGAAGACGCTACTTCGCAGTAAGCGTCTTGCTTTGTTTTAAAACACAAAACATATGAGGGCGCTACTTAAGGGTAAGCGTCCTGAACTATTAAAAGCAGTTTTAAAACAATGTTTAAGCGCACTGATAGACGGTGAACGTCCTCAAAGTTATTTAACTTATCAGCGTCCTGATAATTCATTCAATTTTTAACTTATCAGCGTCCTTAAAGATAAAAATCACTTAAAGATAAAAAAAATCTTTCAGCGAGCTAAAACTTAGTCAACGTCCTGACATTCTCAAAGGTTGATAAGTGAAAAGTCACTACTAACAAGTAAGCGTCCTTATTAATCAGATCAATTCAACCTTGAGCATCCAAACATTTTATCAGCGTCCTGACTTATCAAGTCCAAGAGGGAGCCGCTAAAACATTAGCGTCCTGAAAGACTTTATAAAAGTAGTTTTTGATTTCTCAATTAAAACATGATAAAACATAAAGTCACCGGATTAAATACATGCAACCAATCGATTAAAACATGGAGGCATGCATATTGCTAAATCATATGGCATAGAAGGTCCTACAACCTATCATAATCTAATCATACAAATAAACATCTTCAAATGATCATGGTCTTCAAGAAGATCTTTTAATACGTTCACCATTCATCATTGAATCTTTGATACCTTCAAGTAAGATTAGATATTCCATATGTGCAGTAATATCATGAACAAAATGTAGTTTTGTAATCATCAAAATCTTTCATAAAAGGGACATATTCTCGTAAGGGACATGAGGATAATTGGTTCAACAAGCACGCTCTGTGTGGAGCAGAGCGCTTCTGCAGTGAGTAGCGCAAGCGCTCCTCTGAGTACAGACAAAGATGGTGTTTTCTCAGAAAATGATGAAAAACGTGCTCCTTGCGTCTGGGCAGTAAATTCATGGGCCCAACAAAGGTATAAAAGGAAACCGACCTTATTTCTCATTCATTTGTGCCATTTTCAGTTGAGAAAAAGGGAGAATGAGAGAAGAAGGGGATTTGGAGAACTTGAGCTAGGGTTAGGTGATTTGGCTCTAAAGGTAAGGTTTTCACCTTAATTTCTTCATATTTTTGCTTCCTTTGATGAATTCTAGCTAGAGGATGTGTTTTGGGTGTCATGCATGTGCTCGATTTGAGTTTGGAGTTATGGTTTTAATATTTGGAAACCCTAAGCGTGTGGTTTTGAGTTAGATTTCCATGATTGGGAGTAGTTTTACTTGTTTTGATAATGAATTTCATGGAAATTAAAGAAGTAATCCTGTAATTTGGAAATTTGAGCATGCATGTGAGTTTTGATGGAAACCCTTGAGGGCTAGAAGTATATTTAGTGTTTCTAATCCAATTATTGGTGATTTTGACTGTGGTTAGAGTTGAATTAATAGGAAATTGAATTGAGAATTGGTTTAAGGAAGCTTGGGAATTATATTTGGTTTATGTATTTGTGTGTGTAGACTTGAAATTGATCGTGATGTATGAATTATGTTCATTACAGGATTTTGAATTGGATTGATCAATTGGAAGGTTGTGTAGCTTGTGTTGTTGACTTTTGGATTGGTTGTGAGTATTCCTCACTTTTATTCTTCATTTATGGCATGTTATCTATATACTTGATTTGCTAAAATGTATGAAATTAAGATATATGTGCATGGTATTTGTGATCATGGAAATGATTGTAGACATTTGCATTGCCTTGGGTATTTTTTTATTAAATACCTAAGTGCGTGAATTACCATTTGATTTACTTGTTCTTCAAGAAAAGCCCTGCCAGTATTACTTGGATTGGTACTTCGTGGCAATGGGCATTCCTTTGTGAAGAATATAAGGGTAGAATTGTAGGTATTAGAGATTTTGTTATAGTCATTCCTTATAACACGAAATAGGGGAAAGTATAGGCAAAATTATCTGGAATTAACCTCGGTTAAGGCGTGTGCATGTTCATGTTTTGAGGAAAAACTTATGCATGATTTATAGGATTTAGTTTCTTTCATGTATGTTAACTTTAATTGGCGCACTTGTGTTTGTAAATGATTCTTTTATGGCATGCATGTTTTATAAATACATTTATGGTTATAATTGTGAGAATATTTCATTGAGCTAGTTAAAGCTCACTCCCCCTTTTTCCTATTTTCTCAGGTTCAGATCCAAAAGGAAAAGGCAAGGCTTAGAGCGCTGTGTGCAGCCTTCCTTTTCTTGGATGTAGGTGTCATATAGGGAATTGGGTTATCTTTTGATTATTTTGTTTTATTTTGTTCTTTTGTTCATGTGTACAACTATCACAATGTAAATATATATATACGTATCACATAGATGGTTTGTGGACATATAACATGTATATGACTTGTATTTGGGAATAGAATATGGTTTGTGGGCATATGACATGTATATGACTTGCATTTGGGAATAGATACTTGTTCATTCAAGTGATCAAAAATATGTGGAACTATGTGTTTATGTACATGTCATTATAATCTTGTTGCTAGATTTTAGAGTAAATTTCATGGTTCTATTATACTATGTCATAAACAAGATGATTGTATTTGTTCAGGTATTGTTTGTGCATTATTTAAGAGGTTGAGCAGAGCCTTAGTTTTTGTCCCGGTGTGGCATTATCTGGGGGTTTTGTGCCGACCGTGACATTATTAGGATAGGGGTTGCAACCAACTTAGTTAGAAAAAAGCATATATCCTTGATTTAGTTGGACTGAGCTTATTTGGTTCAGGGCCATGATCCTAAACATAACCTAACTTTTTAGCGTCCTTCATTGGGCAGGTTTCCTTCAACTAATAAATTAAGAAGGTGGGGAATCAATCTCCATCCTTTATGTCATTTATGCTGGAATTGCAGAGAATCCCTAGGCCATTTATCTTTTGAATGTTCTATGGCTAACTTAGTTTGGCAAGGTATCATGCGGAAGTGTGGCTCTCATAGAAGGAGGAGATCTTGTCGGCAAGTGGAAAGTTGGTGGATATATATATATCTTAAATCACTATGGCTAGCTCTCCTACCTTAATTAATAAGGTTATATATCAAGAGTGCCTTTGCAAGTACTGTGATCGCCATCTTTGGTGGGAGCATAATCACCGTAGAATGGCTAATTCTCCAAGGTCTATTGAGTTGATTATTAGAGATATAATTCATGATGTTTGTTAGATGCTTAATTTCTCTTCGTGGATTTTTGTTGTTTCCCTTGGATGAGATATGTAGCGAAAGAGTGAAATATTGACATATTTTTGGCATGTTCCCTTATGTATGTTAAGAAGCGGCACCCTCCCTTGGCTGGGTGGTTTTCCTTGAATTGTGATTGGTTTTTTAGTTCCCTTCAATTCGTTTTGGTTTTGGTGGAGTACTGATCAGGGATAGTCGTGGCTTCCTTGTTCTAAAAGTTGAAGCTAAGGCTATGGTTACAAACATTTTTATTTTTAAGGCTCTTGGTGCGACTAAGGTCCTTATTCAAAGTGATTCAAATCTCTTTATTGACTGGATTAAGCATGGTAGTGATCCCACTTCGATTAAATGCTCCTTATTGACCGGGTTACGCATGGTAATGATCCCCCTTTGGAAAATTTTGCTTTTTTTCCTATCAGTCCAGTAGGATGTGAAGTCATTTGCAATTTGGGACTGCTACACCATTGTTTTCATGATATGATGGTTTTTATCTATGAAGACCCCGCACCCCGTGCCACCAACCCCGCAAGGAATGGTGTGCAAAATGCTGGGGCAGGATGCCCGGCGTAAGCATCTCCAACCACTTCTCAACCTCCATGAGGTGGTTGAGACCCTACGAGCCTTATCCCAAACAACGACATAATATAAAAAGGTTCTAAACAAAACTACCAACCGTATTAATCATCCAAGACAAGAGATATTCCATAAAAATGAACCATAAATAAAACTGTCATAATCCCTACAGTCCATCAATACTGACATAAACATAAAGTCCAAAATTGTAGGTACAAATAAAAACCGTCATATGCCCACACGGTCTATCTAACAAGTCCCAACTCACCCATACTACAATGTGGTAAGTGTTAAAATTACATAGTCCAAAATATAATATATCATAATTTAAAACACAGTTCAATCAAAATATCTCTCAACTCACATCGAGGCCTTGGATTCTCTCACAGGCAAAGCCCTCAAGATATGACTACTCCTTTGCCCTTATTCGGGACAGAAGGACCTAAAAGAGGAAAATGAGGGTGAGCCAATAATCATCAATAAATATCATGTATGCATGTCAATGTGTAGCATGATTAAAAGCTCATAATCATATAGATATCAAGCATTTATAATAAGTTCGATACAAGTAAAAGCTTATCAATTTGGATCCACATTCCACATGCATTGGGGTTACTAGTGCACGTCTATTTCACCGTGCCGTTCTCATCCCCAATTATTTCTTTTTTTAAAACCCTCCTATGACAAGGTTAAGTCCCCCTATTAGCCAGATAGATGGGCCCAACCGAAGTCATAAGGTTTTCTCAAATCAATGCATCATTCAAAACATTAGAACACATTCATGCTTTCAACATACAATATATATAAATGATATGATGACATAAAAGATATAATCATAAATGAAGTCTACTCACAACCAAGCCTCGCGAGAGTATTTAACCACACACGACCACCAAACCGAATCAACCCAATCAAGATCCTGAAACATTCATCAATATCCTACCATACATCAATTTTTATGCTCAATCACATAGACATTACACATCAACCCTAAATCAGCCCACATATAGACAATAAGCCTAAATCCCATCTAATCCCATCATTCAACTCAAATCACATGACCTAGGCCTCTAATGCATAGTTCTCATACATAAACCATTCTATTAATCAAAAATACTGATTTTTAATTCCTTAGGCATAAACATGCCCAAATTGAGTCACTAGATCACAAGTAGGCCTAACCCATGATATGGTCACAACCACCAAATCAGTAGCATAATCAACCCTAATCATGCTTAATTAAACATAAGTTGCATCAATTCAATGATTCTAGGCCAAAAGCATCAAAAGCCCTAAAATATGAAAATTTTCATACTTAGGCCATATTGTCGATTTACACTAAGTCATCATGTTCAGCCATGTATATCACTGATTTTGCATCATGGGTTCATCAACAATGGCAACTAGGTCAACATAGTTGACATGCAAGCTATTTGGAAAGGTCTAAGTTCATATTCTAAATTTAGGTCTAATACAAGCGACCCTACCAATTCTTCATTTAATATTCTGTTCAGATGTATCAATCTACCAACAAAAATATGTAAACACAAAACCAACCGTACAGATTGAATTATGTGAAGAAACAAACCTTCTGTCCAAATATCAGCCCAATCCAACAGTGGACCGAAAAGATAGGTATCTTTGATGAACAAGTCTCTAATCAGACAATTTCTCCTTTCCTGCTGCAAATACTCGAACTCAGATGACTATATCACACAACATACTTTACACATAAACATCTCCACCTTCCAAAGTTCAGAAATATCAGTTTTAAACTACATACCCAAATCTAACATCCATCCAACGGTAGATTGAGGAGATCTATAAGTTTGAGCGAAACTGCGCGAGAAATCCAGACTTTCCGACCAGCTTTGTTTGAGAGGTTAGATCTCTTAGACGAAATCTCTAATCAAGATCTCCACCGACCAGAATGCAGAAATATCAGTTGTAAACTACATACCCAAATCTAATATCCATCCAACGATATATTGAGGAGATCAATAAGTTTGAGCGAAACGGCACGAGAAATCCATACTTTCCGACCAGCTTTGTTTGAGAGGTTAGATCTCTTAGAAGAAACCTCTAATCAAGATCTCCACCGACCAGAATGAATAACCATAAGCTACAAACTTTCTGACAAAGTTTGAGCTCAATCTGACCATATATCCCAAAGATCCAACACTTTGATGAAAATGTTGCAGAGATTTTCCTCATGCAACTCCCTCTTTCTTTCTCTTCTTCTTTCCTTTCTCTTTTTTTTTTCTTTTATTTTTTCCTTTCCCTCCACTCACCTCACTTTCTAGCACTTCCTTGGAGAAGAGAAGTGGGCATGGGACACTTGTCCACTTTCATGCACCAACCTTCACATGTGTTAGTCTCATACTACCCATACCAACCACATGTACTTTAACCAATCTTATGCTTCCATGTATTTTAAATGTCCAATCCATTTAATATACCAAATTTTCATTCTCATTTATCCTTTTATTCAATCAATCCTAACCCATATCAATTCACGGTTTAATGGGCCCATGCATAAATAATAACATATGCATTATACTTTAATTTAACATGACCCATATACAATTTATAATGCACATATTTATATATATTATCAAGCATCAACTATACAAACTTTAAACAACCATCAAACAAACACCAAACATATCAAGGCAACACATAGAGTTTGGACAAAATGCAATTGGGTTATGGGCTAGATGAAATAATTTTCGGGGCGTCACATTATCTCTTCCGAGCTTCTAGTTTATTAATTTATTTTAGAGAATGACTCCAATAAAGTGTTATATTTAAGATCCTAACGAGGTTGTTTGGGGCTCTTTTTTTTTGTATATGCTTGTATAGCTAGTTCTTTTTTGGGCTCAATTTCCTTATGGTGATGTAACTTCCCTCACTCGATTTTATTTTGATAATTACAAAAAACATACTTGTGATCACTAATCTCTTTGACATAGTTGTTTCAGTGCTAACTAGCTATATCAAATGGATTCAACTATACTGCCAAAGCATGTGGATGGAACAACAATACACGAAGATTCAAGAGCTTCATATTTGTAATCCTTAGTTTAGAATCTTAGTGTTGTAGAGTAATCCTTACTCGTTCCAACCATAATATTATTTGCAACTTTTGAAAGTCATGCATATAGGTTATCATATTCATGCACATACACTATTATTATATTGATCATGCATGCACACACACTATTATGATTATCATGCAATCATGTAGTTAAAATTGTTTATCCTGCATATCTTTATCATGGACTAGCATGCACTCCTATTACCAACTTTGCATGTTTTTATCATTTTACGTGTAACATATCGAATGCTTTGATTATCTGTTTTAATCAATTGATTTGCACGTGTTTATCTTTGTCAATTGTGTTTCAATCTTGTCAAAAATGTTTTCAAGTTTGATTTATATGTTTGACAAAGTCTTAAACTCATTTTGATCGAAAAATTGAGTTTCTATCACTTCAATGTGAAGGAACGCGCTCCTATGCATTTTTTCGAGACTTAGATTTTTCTGATCAGAGTTTAAGGAACGCGCTCATGTAGTTTTTACCAAGACTTAGATTTTTTTGATCAGGGAAAAATGAAAGCGCTCCTCTTAGCAGGAACGCGGTCTTATAGAAAATGGTGAAACAGAAAAGTTTATAGAGTTAGTAGTTCTTGATAAAGGACCTCGCTCATACGCCCAATGAACATATTAAGGAATGCCCTCCTTGATTGGAAGGAAATCTGAAAAGTTTTAGATTTCAAAGCAAAAACGCGCTCCTTCATTGAGGAACGCATTCCTGTGCCTCGGTCTGGTGTTTTTCTATAAATATCACACTTGCTCATTTGAAGAGTAACTTTTGCAAAATTTGAGAACTTGCACTGTTTTTCGTTATATCATTTCTACAAATCTAAAATAAGTTCTTGAGTGATTTTAAACATCTTTCAAAGCAAAAGTTCACCTACATTTGTTTCTTTGATTCATACTTCCGTATAGTTTACCAAATCTTTCAAACTCTTTGAGAAACTTGTGTGTTTCTCTTGAGCAATCGATCAAGACGTTTTTGAATATTTTCTTCACATCTTGTTGATTTTTTATCATCTATGAACGAGGAATCTCTCAACCATCATCACAGTTGAAGAATCTCTGAGTTTCATCCTTACCTAAGTTGGGTAAAATTTCTCTATTTAGATTCTTATGATTTTGTTTGAGTAAATCAGTTTTGTGCACGAGTTTATATCTTGAAAACTTTTTTTGATTTAAGTATTGATTGTGAAACCATACTTGATCTTCATACTACATTATCTTGTTTAGTTGTTTCATACATCTCATGTTCTATCGATTTATGTGCTAAACTTACTATATTTTGAATCGATTTCATTAATCATTATTTGGTTATTTTGATTCTCTATCTTAACCATTTATATATTTAGAATCATCAAGTTTTGATCATTAGTGCATATTGATTATTATGCTTTATACATATCATTGTTAGAATCAATATTTAAATACATGTGCATATTTGATTCTTGATTTCATATCATTTATATTTGAATCGATTGCATGTATTTGAAATCATCTATTTCAACACTTCACATCATTTAAAACATTATGGTTGAAATAGTGGTGATTATTCATTTAAGATTGTACGCTTAATATTGTTGAGAGTGTTTTAAAACACTTCTTTCTATCATTTGTAATCTTGATGTATTGTTGGCTTGTTAGTCAACCGAGATCATACTATATTTTGTACAGCTTGTAACCACGCCCATATATAAGTTGGTTACTGTGTGGCTTACTAGCCAAGCCCTTGCATAAGCTAGTGTGTGTGACTTTCTAACCAAGCCCTTGTGTTGGTTAGTGTGTGTGGCTTTCTAACCAAGCCTTGTGTTAGTTAGTGTAAGGCTTTTAGCCAAGACTTTGTGTTGTCTATTATGTACGACTTCTAGTCATGTCAGTAAGTTGACTAGTTAATAGTTGATTGGAAAATCTTGATCGTATGCGGTCGAGTAGTGGACGTAGGCTCAAGGGAAGCCGAACGACTATAAATCAATGTCCATTTATACATTCCTTCACTTTATTATTTTTGTTTGTTACCTACTGCACATATATTTTGTTTAATTAATTAATCAAAAAGTAACGCAAAATTTCCCCAAGTATAATTCACCTCCCTCTTGGACTATAGTACTGGGCCAACACCTTCCCTGGGCTATTCATAGAATTAAAAAAAAAAAAAACAACTCAATTAAGTTTTTTTCCAACTATATAAGGTTGGCTTGTTGAACGATTAAATAAGTTACGAAAAAAAAGACGATCTTCTCTTTATTTACTATATTTCCTTTCAATTTCTATTATGAAATCTTCTTTGAGATGCTTACTTGACAATTCTAGAAAAAAAAAAGACAAAAGAAAGGCATTTCTATCTTGCAATGAAATTAGTCAGGCTAATGCTTCAATATTTATCTAAAGACTTGCATCTTGCCTCACTAAAGCAAATAGAACTCAAAACAATGGCTGCAACTAAATGTATTGGTTAGCTAATATATCCCACATATAGTATATGGCCATTAATCAATATTATTATAATAAAAATACTTCACCTTGTCACATTGAAGCCATTTTATGGAAAATCCCAATAGTACCTCTTAAAGTCTTGCACAAATAAATACATTCCGACTTTAATAATAGTAATCAATAAAGTTAATTTTTTCATTTGTAAGTTAATCTTGTTTAGTAAGTCCTACATTTTTTTAACAACTTTTGTTCTTCTATCTCCTCCTTTTAATTTTTTTTGCTCTCCCTACTTACTCCCATGTCTAAAATCCACTTGATCTCTTGCCCACATTGGCTAGCACCAATGATGTACACACGAACCTGTTGGCCCAGACAAGTGTCCAAGAACGGGGTGAATTGGAGCTTGGGGTGAATTGGAGAAATTTACAAATTATACCTTTCAAAAATAAATAATGACTGAAATTGAAGTGCAACGGAAATAAAATTATGAACATAGCAGATTTAAAGTAGTTCGGCCCTTGCCTACATCCACTACCTAATATCCCTAATTAAGATTTATCAAACTCCACTATTAATACCTCTTCATAGGTGAGGATCAAACCTTTACACCTTTCTCAGCTTCACGAGTGTGAGAATAACCGTTACAATGAGCTTACACCAACTCAATAACCAAGCGACTGCTCGTCACCTTTCAACATAAACTTTGTATCTTTGATTCTCTTACCTAGAATCAATTAAAAATACTTACAGAGCGGAATGAACTTCACTAGAATATGTTTAGCAAGATGATAAAGCTTAAGCTCGGCTGAAGAGTGAAGTAACTCTTTGCCTCTTTTGGATTTCTTGAATAGATTAAGAAATGATGAACAACAAATCCAGGAAAGCTTTTAAGATCAGAGAATATTAAAAGTGTTTTTGATCTTCTTCAAGTAGAAATATGACTAACTTTCAAAAAGATTTTAGCACAATGTATCTCAAAAGTTATTTTTAAAATAACGGCTCTCTATAGCATATATAGAGGTGAACTAGGGTTTTAATCTCCCAAAAACCCTAAGATTTTTGTTTGGAATTAAAATGCAACGGATTAAACCTTTCACGAAAATGGTGCTTACAAAGACGTTGAGAAATCACTGCCAAAAAAAGCAATTTACACGAGAATAGAAATGCAACGCCCCGTAAATTGGTCAAATGTATATGTTGACTTATACGTATTTTAAGATGTAATTTTACGTGTATACATGTGTATGGGCATTAGAATGATGAAAATACATTTATTATAAGGCTATTGGTACCCTAGGATGTTAGTTGTATTATTAGAGGTTCAATACTTAGAGAAATTTTAAATCTGGAACGCAAGAAGCGTGCTCCTGAAGGAGAAGCGCGCTTCAGTGGCAGATTGCAGAGAGCTAAAAATTCAAGTTTTTGTAAGAAGCGCTCTCCTTAAGGGAGAAGCGTGTTCCTCACGGGAAAATAGAGACAAAACAGTTTCTGCGCAACATAGAAGCGCGCTTCTCGCGATTTGACAACATTTTTTTTAAATGGACGGTTAGGCGGTTTGCAAGTTTTAAAACCTGAATTTTCGATCATTCCAACATGCTTGAGTTGTGAAAAGTGGGGAAACGAAGGAAAGGAAGAACGAAGAGCTAGGGTTGTGGATCCAAGGTGAGAACTCAATCTTTTTTTGATTAAAATTACATTGTTGTGTTCATCTTTCCAAGTTGTCCAACATATGTGATTTTTGTGAAATTTCTACGGTTAGATTTGGAGATCTGAGGATTTAAAATTTGAGCTGGAAAGTGAGGATTTTTGTGTGAATTTGATAGGTAAGTGAGTTGTGAATGAAATAGAAGTTATTGCTTGTGAAATTATGCAAAAAGAATGGGCTTTCATGGATGAATTCTCCACCTCTACAGCTAAGGGTTTGGGAGCAATTTTAATGGTATTTTTGTGTGTTTGAATATGAAATTATCTGAAAAAATGATTTTTTGTCATTTATATGTGAAATTTACTATGAAATTACCGATTGAATTGGTGATTTGTGCGTGTTGTGTGTGAGCAACTAGCGTATTGAAATATAGACCGTGCATGTTAAGCGAGTATTTCTTTACTTTAGTCTTCTATATATGGCATTGTATGATACAAATTGTGTTATATATAAATCATAAGCATGTAAATGTATATGCATTGTTTGAATTCATGAAAATGTTTAACAATAGAGCATATTTTAGACTTGCTAGAGCAAGTTAAAACATGAGATCATTTCCGAAAAGCAGTCCCGCATGAAAATCGAGTAAAACTCATGGACCCAGCAGCATTCCTGAATTGAATTGGGAAAGGAATCCTAATTTGAAATGATCAATGCGGAAATTGGGTAATAAGAAGTCTGTTGCGTAAATTCCTTATAAATGCATAATAAGGGGTGAGTACCCGCTCTATTACTAGCAGTAGAGAGATGAATATGATTTCGTTAAAAATATGCATGTATTAGAAAATGAATGCATTGGAATTAGTTCATGAACATATAAATGTATTGTGAAATGTTACATATGTGTTTTGAATGAATTTTAATATGTTTGAATCACATGTTTCTTTAAATGCGTATATGATGTCATAGTTAGAAATATTTACTAAGTTGTAATTGCTCACTCCCTTATCTCAAACATTTTAAGTTCAGACCCCAAGGGCAAGGGGAAGGCACGGGAAAGATAGAAGATCCTTCTACTTTTTGAATGTATGTAAATGTTTAATTGTTATTTTGAGTTGTAAATATGTACATAACACTATCTATGGTATATGTAACACTTAAAATGAGATAATGTAGGATAATTGTATATGAAATCATACATGATGTTTTGAGGTTTCTGATATGAATGTGAATGATTTGTTTTGTGAAAAATCAGGTTGTGATATTGTGAATATATAAAGGAGATTATGTCAAAAAATTTAGAAAAAAAATGAATATGATTATTGAGAAGAGGCTGATACAGTATCATGTACATCGATGTATGGCATGTATGATATTTTATGTCGGTCGTGACTTCACTCTATAGAGTGGGTCACAATTCGCCCGTATGAAGAAACAATTTTTTCTAAGACTCACTTGAGCGTCCTACTGCTCTCGGAGGCGCTACAACGTTGAAACCCAAAAAGTTCAACCTGCCTTGCTCATAACTCTCCTACAATTTGTCATCCCAAGAGATGGAATATTGCGTCTTGACAGGCTTACTCAAAAATTTATGAGTGTCTTACCACACACTGAGTGTCCTGCAGAGCTGGCACTACAAGAGAAGAATCTTTTTATAGCATTTAAAAAATGCTATCATAACATATAGGGATAACATTTTTGCATTGGCTATGTTAGGCGATGTCATTAAAAGTATGAAGCTTTTGATAGAATTTATTAAATGCAATGAATCATATGAATACCACAACATTTAAGAAATGCTATGAATACCATAGCATTTAAGAAATGCTACCTACGAATACCCATAAATGCTATGGCATATGGGTTATTTTTAATGCCATTTTAAAAGTGCTATAGAAAGGGCTTAAGGGTTTAAAAAATCTACCATATCATAGCCTTTAAAAAATGTTATGAAAAGTTATTTATTTAGTATATAACATACTAGGATCTTTAAAAAATGCTATGTAAAAATATTTAATGTGGTATTGTCGAATTAGATCTGGCAACATCCCTTCTATTGGATCTTGGTGGAATTTATAAGCTGACACCAATAAGAAAAAAATTAAAAGAGAAATGCACGGTAAAATATTATTCAATTAAAATATCTTATACAAAGAACTAATACATAATGACATGTAAGTAAAGGAGAATGACTTCTATCCAAAATCTCAATTGTTTAAAACACACCAAATAAGAAAAATACAGGACCATGAATCATGAAATTAATCTGTACACCATTTCTTTTGTTGTACTTCGCTCACCAATATTCTATATTTTTTAGTGGCATTTGCTTTTCTACTTCTTAATTCAAGAAGTTTTCACCATCAAAAAATTGAAAGTACACAATCAATTTCAAGAATGTTGCAGGCACCCAGTTAATCATCAAAATGAAAAAAATTATTTTCTTAAGTTGCATAGGAATTCCCACGCCCATCTCTGCACTCAAGTTTGTTTTTCATCATTAGAATAATAATAAAGATAATAGAAAGGTAACAAGAAAAATGCTAAATCACCAATAACTATACACTAGTGTAAGAGATTCTACCTTGATCTTTTTCTCTTTAAATAATTAAAAGTAATTAGCAAAAACTTACTGAAAATATTATAAGAGTCTTCCTTGTAATTTCAACATCTGAAAACTTGTATTCAAATCATTTGTATACAAAAGCAAGAGATAGAATTTATGAAATCAACCACATGATGAAGGAAACAGGGTTATATTATCTAACCTCATAGCTTAATTAGAATGTGAAGAGATCAACCAAATGATGAAGGAAACAAAGACCTCTTAAAGTAGGGTTTAACATCCACCTAATGTACACCCTTTGAAGAACTAAGATGTTGACAAAAGAAAGTGATTTTGTAAGCTAAATTGGTCTAACAAAATGTTTCATTTTGGCGTTCAGTGAAATAGTGTCAAAGCTGTAAAACCATAACAATACATCTTCTATAATTAATTAAATATTTCAAGTAGGTCAT
Organism: Paratinospora sagittata; assembly: GCA_035771175.1. Taxonomy (NCBI): domain Eukaryota; kingdom Viridiplantae; phylum Streptophyta; class Magnoliopsida; order Ranunculales; family Menispermaceae; genus Paratinospora; species Paratinospora sagittata. The sequence continues at coordinate 18,334,642 of CM069598.1, forward strand.
ATGAAACTATCTACACAATGAAACAGAGAAAAAAAAATGAACAGGGCAAAATAATCTTATTTCTCAATCAAACATCAATAGAACAACAATGGAAGTATCCTGCAAAAGATAAATAAATAAGTAATAAAAGAAAAGATCGGACAAACACCTTTAATGGCATATAATTTGCAGACAAACTTTTAAAAATTAAGAAGAAGAGAGAAAAGTTTCCAAAAGAGATGATTTAGAGCAGATAACTCTCACCAAAAGTAGTTTCGCAACCTGAAATTTCTCCTTGGAATCCACCTGCATTGACGACCATCTAGCCAACCAAAGAAGAAGAATTTTTTTAAATATATATATATATACACCAAAATATATATTGAGGCATTGATGGGGAAGGTACTCGTAAATGAGAAGCTTCTTGACACTGTCCACTTTTGTGCATTGGAATCAAGGCTTTAACTCCCTGTCCAATTTTTTTTTTTTTTTCCAAAAAGTGAAATATTAGTCAGGGTAAGCAAGCAAACAAAGCAAGGTCATAAGCCTAATAAACTCAGCAACTGTTCATAATCCTCGAGTTTTGACTGTCCCATAGCCTGCCATGAACCTGAGCAAGTTCAACAACAGACATTATGAATGGTATTATCCGTTAGTTGCAACGAATTATAGCATTAAGCTGTCTAGTAATTCATATTAGTAGATCTAATTATAGTACATAGTTGCTTTTCTTTTCTTTTCTTTTGAGAAAAAAAGGATTTTGTCCCTTGACCATTATTAAGTCTAGTGTGTTGACACTACAAAGAGAAGAATCAAATTGGTTGGACCAAATGTTCATCGCCAACTCCAGAAAAATCAAGAGAGCAACTTTTATGTTTTTTTTAAGGCTTGAAATCAAAGTAACTGTTCACAAGAAAAACACACGCACACACACACAAATAGAGATTAAATCATTAAAATTACTAATCCTTCTGTCCACCTGTATGAAATTTCCTATCAAACTGGATCACTTTTGAGAAAACAGGTCAAAGATGGTGTATATGACAACAAATTAAATTAGAACTCTCACTTTTCTTATGTAGCAATTCCTGAACTTATTTTCGTTTTTTTTCTACAAGTCAACAAGAAGCTATAGGCAACATCACATTATCAATGAAAACAACCATTTCTCAGCAGATATGACACTTTTCCTCCTGTAACTAACATGACGAATGCCAATTTAACATGAATATCTTCTAGATTTCAAATTTGATTCAAAACTTTCAATCCAAAATTGAGGAAAAAATAACAGTACTTGGAGCATTTTGGGGAAATATCAAGAATCAATGGTGTATATACCTAAAGAAAACCCAAACAAAAATAGCATCTTCAATGAGAACATATTTCAAGTAGTTTTACATAAAAATGTAAGAAAAAGTATAGATTTACAGAGACAAATCCAAAGAATTACATAAGAGGATCTGTCAAATTTACTACCAATTTTCTCTGCTTTCTCATTCACAACCCAAGTCTATATATTACAAAATACAAAGACTAAAATAATGAAAAATATTTCTCAAAAGATACAATCATATCGTAATACCCCCCCTCAAGTTGGAGCGTGAAGATCACGAACGCCCAACTTGGAGAGTAGAAACTCAAAGTTCACTTTTCCCAACGCTTTTGTAAAGATGTCTGCCAATTGAAGACTAATGGAAACATATGACGGACAAATCAACCCTTCAGTCGCCGCATCTCGAACAAAATGGCAGCCAGCCTCTATATGCTTTGTTCTTTCGTGAAAAACCGAATTTTGAGCAATGTACAATGCCGACTGACTATCACAAAACAACTTCATACCCTTCTGATGTCGCACACCCAAGTCGCTTAAAAGTTGGTTAAGCCACTTTAACTCACACACTGTTGCCGCCATTGATCTATACTCCGCCTTCGCATACGATCTAGACACTGTTTGTTGCTTCTTGGTCTTCCACGACACAGGAGAACAACCAAGAAACACGAACCATCCTGTCAAGGAACGTCGCGTAAGTGGACAACTAGCCCAATCCGAATCACACCACCCTTCTAGACGTAGGTCACTATCAGCACGAAGCAAAATCCCTTGCCCCGGACTCTTCTTCAAATATCTCACGACCCTGAGAGCTGCCTCCCAATGATCCTCACGAGGTTGTTGCATAAATTGGGACAAGATATGAACCGAATATGCAAGATCAGGTCTCGTCACAGACAAGTAAATCAATCGCCCTACAAGTCGCCTATAAGGCGCTGGATCCGCAAGGAATTCGCCCTTAGCATGGGCCAATTGTGATTTTGTTCCATAGGAAATGCTGCAGGCTTGGCTCCCAATAAACCCGTTTCAGAAATTATCTCGAGTGTGTATTTTCTTTGGCAAAGAAAAATTCCTTCTGGATTACGGGCTACCTCTAGCCCTAAGAAATACTTCAAAACTCTCAAATCCTTCATATGAAAGCACCTGCCAAGGTAATCTTTAAAAGTTGTCAATGCAACCTTATCATTCCCTGCAATAATCAAGTCATCAACATAAACTAGCACGTTGATCTGAGTCCTTCCCCTGCACAACCCAAATAAGGAATAATCTGAATAGGATTGCACAAAACCATAATTCTTCAACGTTGTTGACAGTTTTGCAAACTAACATCGGGGAGCTTGTTTCAGACCATACAACGACTTTTTCAACCTGCAAACCATGTTAGGATTTGTATTTTTGAAACCTGGAGGAACCTTCATATAAACCTCCTCACTTAAGTCACCGTGAAGGAAAGCATTATGCACATCCATTTGATGTACCTCCCAATTTTTAACAGCAGCAATTGCAAGAAAAATACAAACCGTCACCATTTTTGCCACAGGAGCAAATGTCTCGTTATAGTCAATTCCTTCCACCTGATGATTGCCATAGATCACAAGTCTTGCTTTGAGTCGCTCTATGCTGCCATCGAACTTATACTTAATTTTATATATCCACTGGGTCCCTAGTGCTTTCTTGCCGGGTGGAAGAGTATCCAATATCCAAGTCTCATTGTCTTCAAGGGCTCGTATTTCCTTACCCATCGCATCTCGCCATCCCGAGTCTTTCATCACTTCTTTAAAATGCTTTGGCTCATGTCCCGCTGTCACAGCTACAAGAAAATTCCTATGTCTCACATAAAAACGTTCACAATTCACAAAATGTGTTAAAGGATAGGGCGTACCTGAGGAAGAGGAAGGAGCTGATGAATTCTCAGATGGACTTATTTTCCGTATAGTATGAGTAACAAAATCACGATACCGTGTTGAAGGAGTTTTGGTTCGTTTTCCTCGCCCTAGCTCACCGTCAACTTCCACACCTTGCTCCCCCACTGTATTCTCCAGCCCCTCATCACGCACATCCTCATGTGCGGGCTGCTGCTCGGGCTGCACCGTAGCACCAGACCCCCCCTCGAGGGTGGACGGTGGTTCCAACCCCCCTCAACTCACGCAGCACACTCATCGGCACCCTCATCCTCACTCCATGCCCCATCCTCATTGTTCGCCAGCACAGGAGTCACCACATTCCTTGGTTGGTTTGGCGCAAAAGGAAATTCTTTCTCAAAGAACTTCACATCCCTCGATACAAAGTACTCATGTGTTTCTAAATCATACAATTTTCAACCTTTCTTCCCTAAAGGATAGCCAACAAAGATACATTTACGGCTCCTACTTGCAAATTTATCACCTTTGTGTCGTTGATTATGAGCATAGCAAAGACAACCAAATACACGAATAGCATCATAAGAAGTCACTTTCCCAAACAACATTTCATATGGCGATTTAGTCTTAAGTAAAGTAGAGGGTATCCTATTAATCAAGTGACACGCTACCAACACACATTCACCCCAAAATTTGATTGGTAAGTTCCCTTGAAATCTTAGGGCTCTAGCCACATTTAAAATGTGTTGATGCTTTCTCTCAACTCTCCTATTTTGTTGAGGAGTCCCAACACAAGAAGTCTAAAAAATAATCCCATTATTTTGAAAATAATCGTGCAAACAATTAAATTCAGTCCCATTGTCACTTCTCACACGTTTTATCACTTGTTCAAATTGACGTTCAACCATAGCAACAAAATTAAGAAACATAGATTCAACTTCTATTTTATTGCAAAGTAAATAGACCCAAACTCCTCTTGAAAAATCATCTACTATTGTCAAAAAATAGGTAGCCCCACACGAAGAACGAGCCTTGTAAGGCCCCCACAAATCCAAATGAACAAGTTCAAAAATCCTACCAGCTTTATTCGTACTAATTGGAAAATTAGATTTAGGTTGCTTTGCACGCGGACACACATCACAAGATTTATTATTTGACCTACAAGAATGACTTACAGCCGGAATCATCTTCAATATTTTCTCCGACGGATGCCCCATTCGTTGATGCCATAACTCGAACGACGAATCACCATCCACTGTCAAGACCTTCACTTGAGGAACACCACGAAAAAAATAAAGTCCATCCAATCTTTCACCCGCTTCAATCACCTTCCTCGTCGGTTGGTCCTGTATAACACAAATATTATTAGTGAATTGTACAACACAATTTGATTCATCGATTAATTGCATAACAGAAATTAAATTGCATGTCAATTGTGGGACATAAAGCACTTTGTCAAGCTTCAATCCTCTTGGCAGCACGACACTCCCCTCTTGGTTTTCGTCTGTCGTATTTCCATCCGGCAAACCCACCGGGCAGTATTGCACCTTTCTCACATTCTTCAAAATAGACAAGTCGCAGTCACATGGTTCGACGATCCTGTATCGATAATCCAACTAAAATGATTATTTTTACCATATAGTCGATCTTTTGTTTTGTCGAAGTTCAAAAATGCAAGAAGTTGCTGCAGTTGCGTTGCGGAAACACCTGCAAGAGCCGCAGCGTCGGTTGCACCCGCCAGCCCCTGCGAGTTCCCTGCGTGCTGCCCAGATGATGTTCCAGCCCCGCCAGTTTTATGTGCGCGGGCAGGCGATGCACCATGCCCTCCGCCGGCCATGAGCTCATGTGGAGGTTAAAGTACTAATCCAAGTGGCTCGTGAACCGAACCGAATCGCGACGGTGACAATAAACCAACCGAAATCACGGTTCACGGTTTACTGTTCACGTCACAAAACACTGTTCACTGAGATCTGAAACTCGAGAATCTCCTGTTCATTGTTCATTATACATCCAGCGAAACTCTGCCTTCATCGCCTCCGCGGTGTGCAAATCCTATCTTTAGATCAGGATCCAACGGCGCCGGCGATCCAACCTTCACTTCGTCTTCGCCTTCGATCCAAATATGGCGTTCTGCGAGCAGAGAGTCTAATCTCTCTCTCGCTACCCTCTCTCTCTTTCTCTCAATCGCCGTTAAAACTGTTGCTCCGATTTTTAAATCCGATCTGAGATCGATCGGATCAGGCATCAATGGCTCGCCCATTCCAAGTTTGCAGAAGCTCAGGCTCTTATAAGTCCCCTTCGCATCTTCTCGCTCTCTTCCGCTCCAACCAGCAAGAAGAAGAAGAAGAAGAAGAAGAAGAAGAAGGAGAAGAAGAGATCTCAACGACAATGGCGGAAATAGGGGGCAATCGAGGAGGTTTCGGTAGAGGCTTCGGCCGTGGAGGCCGAGGTAATCGTGGTCGCGGTGGCCGTTGGGGCGGCCGGCGAGAAGAAGAGGAGTGATGGGTTCCGGTGCCAAGTATGTCAAATTCACTACCAATTTTCTCTGCTTTCTCATTCACAACCCAAGTCTATATATTACAAAATACAAAGACTAAAATAATAAAAAAATATTCTTCAAAAGATACAATCATGTCGTAATAGGATCCGTTGAGTTTCTCAAGCAGCTTTTGTTCATCGCTTAAAGGTAAAAGAAGTAGGAAATCTAAGTTCAACCGGTTCAACAGGTATAGTGATTTCTAAGTTTCCTTCAGCAAGTTTCATGATTGCTGCAGCCTAGGGAGCGCATTTTCCAAAAGAAGAAGAAGAAGAAGAAACTCATTCATAGATTTGATATAATAAAAAATTCAGAAAGTAGGAGGAGTCGGACCTTATCACGAGGAACATCAAAGACGGAAACAGTTCCTTTGTAGAAAATCGTTAAAGGAGCGGTTGGTGTTCCAGGAGGAAGACTCTCAAAAGTAACACCACAGGCTCTGAAACATAATTTTTGGAGCAAAAACAAAGTAATGAAAACAATCGAAAGCAATTCGCAGTGTACACATAAAAAATGTCTGAAAATTTAAGTACCAGTGAATCAGATTAAAGAAAGGAAGAGGCGAAAGCAAGTCGTTGTTCGTTGTCGTTCCCCTTCGGCGTTGACGGAACAGAACAGGGGCTCGTCTTTGAAGCCAACAGAACTCCATTTGGCCTAAACACCATCTCTCGTTTGAGAAAACCATTGTTAATCTCCGGTAACATTCTGATTTTTGCCCTTGATCTGATGATACTCTCAAAGAACTGCAGATTTTCTTCAATAAGCCACCTTGACCCGAACAAATCATTCAGAACAAAAAAAATAAAAAATAAAAAATAAAAAAAGCAAAAACGAGAAATGGATTAAGAAGAAGAAAGAAGCAAAAACAACACAGATGGAGATTTAAACCTCGAACGACTCTTCTTGTGTCCATCAGTTGCGCGTTGAGTGCAACTGATGAAAAATAGAGCATCTCGCGATTTGTAAGAATGGCGTTTTGTCTCGTCCCATTGAAGCAAGACGGTTTGTAAGAATGGCGAAAAACAGCATCCCGCGATTCTTAAGGCGCGCGAAATTTTATCATTTTCTTAAGGCAGTGCAAGATTTTTTTTTCTTAGAAATGCTATGTTTCAGTCAATGAATGTTATTACTTGAAAACCTTACCTATTTCTATTTGTGTAGAATAACATTATTTACTAAAATGTTATTAAAACTTTTTTTTTTATAGCATTTTAAAATTATGTTGTAATGTAATGCAATAAAAGGGCTTTTATTGTAGTGTGGCCTAATGTTAAGTGATTTGACCACTACTTGAGTGGCCTAGCGGCCTAATGAGCCGTGAGCATTCTGCTCAAACCGATAAAAATTCAAACAACTTTTTAATTTGAAATCTGTAAAATTAAATTGATTTTCATGCATTTTGGATCAAATCAAATATATTAAAATCATTCAAGGGACTTAAAAATTATTTAGAAATGTTTAGTTTTAACTGATCAAACTCATTTTAATAGAAATTTCAACAAGATTTAAAAACTTGATAACTTATGAAAAATCATTTTGAAAATCTTCAAAGAACAGAATAAATTTGCTAAACGAATTCAGGTGAAGTTCTACAAGTCTAAAAATAATCTGAGCAATCTAAATATAAACATTTTGACGTCTAATATTGCTTGATAATTAATGTCCAATGATTGATCCTCACTTGACTTGAAAAGCTCTAACAAGATTTTTTACATAACACTGATAAACCTACATTAATTAGATGTGGAATATAATTTTTTAATTATCAAAATATCTATTATGTGAGTTTCTTAAAATAAGAGAACCTTCCTCACTGAGGTCAAGAGTTTTGATTCTCCACCTTACAAAATAAATAGACGTTGCAAAAAATCTACTTCTCCTCCATATCCATTTTTTTTAATTATTATTATTATCATCAAGCGGAATTCAACTATCTTCCTCACATGAGGTCAAGAGTTTTGATTCTGTCTTGCAAAATAAATTGGAGTTTGTTTTCTCTCATGGCAAAAAATCTACTTCTCCACCAATCCATTTGTACTTGAGGTCAAGAGTTTTGAATCTCTACCTTGCAAAATAAATGGGAATTTGTTTTCTCTCCTTGCAAAAAATCTTCTTCTCCTCCCTATCCATTTTTTAAAATTATTATTATTTTTCTCACACAAAATTCAATTATTTTAAGTCTTTTTCTTATAGACATGGATGTATTGATCAATAATAATAAAAAGTGGTTCTATTCCAACTATATAATCAAATACTTGAAAAAAAAGGAAGAAAAATTTCTATTAATTAAGGAGAATGGTTTTTTGTATACATTGGCAAAATGCTACAAATACTTTAAAACAAAACTGATTATTACATAATTCATGTTAATATAATCAAATACTTGACAAAAAATAAAATTCTATTAATTAAGGGAATGGTTTTATGTATACTAACATTGGCAAAATGCTACAAATACTTTAAAACAAAACTGATTATTAAATACTTCATGTTAATATATCCTGGTTGCAGGATATGATGAATTGATGGAATAACTTGTTTCAGTTATGATTCTTGCCACATTGAAACTTGAACTGGAATCAACTGGGTAAGCTAGCTACTACTGCTACCCAGCCTCAACAAAAAAACATTATCATCATCCACTAGCAAGTTAGGTTCTCTTTTTCTTTTCATTATTTTTTTGCCAAAGCAAGTTAGGTTTTGTTATGAAAATATAGAGCACACACAGACATGCCCATTTCATTCAATTACAATAAGATACATAGCTATCCCTAAGATGCTGATAGTCTGCTACGATTGCTACTTGCAAACTGCTAATCAAACTAACCTATTAATGAAGGATTCAACTGAACTATATAGTACTGCCACTACTGGTACTATACTATATGTATAAACTACATCATATTAAGCACCAAAGGATTGAAACGAAAAAGCTGATTGATCAAGAAGCCCTAGAGCCGGCGTTGCAAGCCTAGGCTCATAAGCAAACCCATGCAACCCACCTGATCCTTGTCTACTGCCTGATGATGAAGAAGTACTACTATATTGGGTAAATGGGCATTCAGGAATCCACTGCCACACCTTCTGGTAGAAATCAAAGAGAAGAATCCTCTCTGATCTTTGAATAGTAATAACAATGAAGTCACCGTGCCCTACACAATCGAAGCCATTTCCACCTTCTGCTTCAACAAATTGCTCGTAAAGCTGCTGTGGCATTCTCTCTACTTCAACCCATGCTGTTCCATGACCCTGCAACCCCCATAATCTCAAGCTTCTTGGAACATTGAGTTTGCTTTTCTCCACAGCTGCCACTAATATTAACCTTCCTTGGCATTCCACCAAGCTTGGTGACCTTAAAAACCTTCTCATGGGTGCTTGGATCTTGCACCACTGATTAATAGAGATGTCATAAGACAATATGCTAAATGGGCTATAATTCATGCAGTAGAATCGCCCTTCTACGAACATCATTCTTCCTGATTCAAGACTACAGAGCCTTGGAAGAGCAGTTGTAGTGCCCCAGATGGATAAAAAGCCTCCACTATCTATATGAAAGCTCTCTGTAGTTAGATTCTTTACAGCAAATGGAGAAATTAGGTCATCTCCTGCTATTACAACATGGAAGGATGAATCTGTAGCAATTAGACCAATTGATGGGAAGAGCCTTGATGTTAGTGTTGGAGGGAGTTGGGTGAAAGTCTTGTTAATTGGGTTGCAGAGAATTAAACTTTTAGGGCCAGCATCATCAGAGGCCCAAGTGATCAATCCTCCTGATGAAGAAGCAGGAGAAAACCCAGAAGGAATATATAAGAAAACCAGTCGGTACCAAGTGCTTTCATAAGGATCATAGAGGAATCCTTCACAATTTTCTCCTTCTTCACCTTCACTGTTAGTGTTTCTGTAGATCATGTGGCTTCTTAGGGTTTTACGTTTGAAGAAGATGAACCAGTGGTGGCGAGGCGATAGGTCTAAATACATTTCAAGAAAGGCGTTTGAAAATATGAGGCCATACCATCTTTTACAGACTGATCGGGCTCGAAAGAAGGCAGGTGGAGGGAGGAAGACGATGACTCGATCGATCAGCATCTGTGGAAGCTTGCTCCAGATTCTACTGTCCATTCTAGGAGTAGCAGTTCTAGAGCTGCTGCTACTGCTACCAGCAGTAATGATGGATGAAATAGGAATGTTAGTAGATATGTTGAAGGGATCCATGCAGTAGAAATGTCTGATTTTAACAAAAATCTTTGATTTAAGAACCTTCTTCAACCAGCGAAAGCTACTAGGTAGATACTGATCATCAACTAGGTCACACAATTAGAATAAATAGAGAGGAAAATTAGGTTTTCTTTAATGGCTTTTGCTACCTAGTATAGTAGAGGGGCCCTGTTTGTTTGTGAGCTTTGTGGGGGAAGACGGGGTCTTATAGAAAGATAGGTCTGTCATTTTTTTTTCAAATTTAGATTTGTAGGGTTTTGTTTTTGCCTTCTCATCTGTTCTTCCTCACTGGGAGATAACTTCCTTCTGTTTGTGATGGATCCATCTATCTATTCAACTCTTCAGTATTATCTCGTCAAGGCCGATGGACAGAGAAGTTCAGTTCAGAATTCAGAGATGGATAGATAGATAAAGAGAGAGAGTGAGAGAGAGATGGATCCCAATAATAATAATGGCAGCAAAACTTGTGTACTTGATCTGATTATTAACACAGTAAGACGGCACAAGAAGGTAGAGCCAGCTGCGCATGCTCCAAGCAAAAGGCTTACAAGTTCAACTCCGAAAGGGGCAAACCATATATAAATTCTGACTTCAGGACGCATGGGTATACAGAGAATGAGAATGAAATAATGTCTCTGGAAACTTGTTTAACTTCTATTGATGAATATTAAATGTTGAAATGTTAAAAGCTGAAATTCTTCCAATGGCAAATCCCATTCAAGAATATATTTCCATAAATATTTCAAATGGTTGACCAAAACATACAAGTAATTCAAGTCTTTACTCATATAGTACATAAATAGATGTATATCAACATAGTTGGTCCTTATCACAATTCTTGTCTTTCTCTGGACTTACCCTTGGTTTAATTTTGTCAATTATTTGTAATTGGGTCATTCAACTTGACATAGCTAGCATATCTTAATTACAGATTGGGCAACCTTCTTGTAGTTCAGTAAGTTATATCTTTAAAAAATAGTCATGTCATTCTAATTGTAGAATTCCAATAGAGAATACACCATTATGTCCTTTTAGATTATACATTCTGTAGCTTAAGAATGCACAACACATATACATTAAATGAATATAGTGGATAAAGAAATACAATTCTCAATGTCACTATAAAAAAATGCAATTATATTTTTCTGTTTATAGGATATATGCATGTTTTAAATATTTTAATGTGTTTAATAAATAATTTAATGAGCGTGTAATGACATCAATTTTTTTTTGTAATTAATTAAATAAAATTTCTTGTAGAGTTTCTATTTGTATGTCATTTTTTTGTTATTGTTATGTATTTAAAAATAAATTTACTACAAATTGTTTTCATAAGGGAAATCTTTTTGATGAACTGCGTAGAGTGATAAAAGGTAGATTTTTTATAAACTTATATATACGGTTTAAATTAAATAGCTAGCTCTTTTATGGATCTAAGGGAAATCCTGTCTTTGATGACACCAAAAAACTTAAAAAAACTTAAAAACCAAGCTTAAAAAAAAACAAAAAAATCTCATGGAGAAAAACTTGATCTCCTCTATTATTTTCCACATATTTTTATTAATGTTGGGACAAGTAAAATTCATTGGTAAGTTAAAGTAATAGCATGTGCAATTCAAACTTTTGCTAGTTTGCTACCAAGACATGTATACATAGCAGTGGCATCAAAATGCATTAAAAAAGAGTAAATTTATAATACAAAAGGTTGATCAATGCCACATATTGAACCCCTCACCCCCATTGGTCACTATAATTCGTTGCGACATTAGATTTGTGACTAATTTGACCTTATTGAATTAATAAAGTTCGGCCCGAGAAGGTCTTTTTTTAGTTAGTTTTAGCTAGATATAAATAAGGAAAGAGCGAACTTCCTTCTTAGGCTTAATGCTCACACAGAAAAGGAACCTAGTCCCATTTTGGGAGTTACAACCCCTCCTTCACCCTTAGGGGAATATTAGCTTGCTAAGCTTCTTAAGATTTGCGACCTGCATTTTTTAGGACTTTCAAAAAGACGATCCCTTGGAAATAGGTCACTGCCTTGATTCACTCATTTAGGATTTGCTTCGCTGCCGACGTTGTCATATCGATTCGCTTGCTCACTAGAACCATAAGATATCTCAACTCAAAGTCAATCTACTCCTCCTATCTTTGCTTACATTTTTGCTTACATTCTTCTCTTTCAGTAGTTAAAACCCTATATATATATAGATATATCATAGTTTTTTAATTCGTTTGGCATTTTCAATTTATAATGAGCATTGTACAAAGGAGGGCTGTTGAGAAATAATAGAAATGTTTTGGAGGATGTTGAATTTTTTTTTTTTTTTGAAAAGGATTTTAGAGTTAATTAGATAGAAGGGTATCTTTGGAACCGTGGACAAGTGAAAGAAGGGCGGTTTGATTAGTATGTTTGGAGCCATTTCCCAAAGCATGACACACCAGCTGAATTTTTCTCATACGTCCAATCTTCAGGGCTCGGAGAGAGAGAGAGACAGAGAGGGAGAGGGAGAGTGAGAGAGATCAAAATACAAGTCATCGTAGCTAGCTTAGCTAGGTTTGAAATCCAAATGCAGCTAGCTGGGTACCTATAGAGAGAGAGAGAGAGAGAGAGAGAGAGAGAGAGAGGAGAAGAGGGTCTGAAAAACGCTTGCTTCTGGCTGTCAACTCGAGAGGTAGAGACTGTACAGTTGGCCTTAAGTGTGTGCAGAGGCGGCGATAGCGATAATATTCTTTCTTTTTCTTACTTGTATGTAATGTATGCATATATGTGTTGCATTGGATTTTGTTACGTGAAAGAAGCAATTAGTGCATGTGTAGTAGTGTACGAGTGACGGAGTGAGTGAAACACATGGGCAGGCAATGAGTTGGGTTTGTCAACCATACCAAAAAAGCAAAAAGACGGGCGAGACACAAGTACTGTTTCCCACCCAAAATAAGTAAACATAAAAGATGTGGGAGCGATCATCCAGCACTGTTCACACTTCACATCCGTCTCTAGCTAGCTCCTTCGGCAAAGGAACCGGAGACACCACCTATATACCTATTTCCCCTCCCCTCCCTTGTATTGATTTTGGTGCCATTTATTGTATTTTATGACTTGCTTAAGATAAGAAATTAAAGAGTTCATCATATGTATAAACATAAGTACGGCGTCAGTGTCGATCTCAACCATATTAGTACTTAGTAGTAAGCTTAAAAATGATTAAGTGGAGACAATATTAATAAGCGGCTGCTAAATCTCATACCATTTACTCTCTCTTTGTCGCCACTCTCTCCAACTATCCTAAAAGTTAAAACCAATTAAATACTCTCACCCTACCTGCCCATATTCCCATATTCCCATTTTGCCTTTCTCGTTTTCCTCTCTCATTTTTCAACATCTCCTTTTCTTCTCTTTTCCATTCCTCTCCTTTCAATCATTATTTCTTATAATTTTTCAGCCATTCAACAAGTTGGAACAATATTTCCAAGGTTTCTCAGCTACAAACTAACGAGATCTTGCGGTAAAATTAAAAAATTTCATCATTTAAAGGTTTTCTACTCAAATTGGCACAGAAAAAATATTGGATCTTAAATCAATTAGTAAAACATAATTTTTACAAGTTATTAGTTAGTTTTTATGTGTTAATTTGTACTTATTTTTGTCATAAAATACCAAAAATAGAAGAAAAACAGGGTGCATGCCCAAAACAACTTGTCCAGCCTGCTAGGGTCAAACATAATGATTTTGTTCAGCCAAACTCGAACAGATACTTTATGTTCGGCCCTGGCCAATCAGATATATGCCCCCAAGACGAAGGAGATTATTAAAGAATTTGGTCTTCGTCCTCTACTAAAGTGCATGCATGAAAATGCCAATAAGCCTTTAATTTCTTCTTTCATTGAGATGTGGTATCCAAATACCTATTAACCTAGATAAAGTCCAAAAAAGGGATGAATTGAGCCCTTTGAAGGACTTTAAACCTTTCAGAAATAAAATAAGTAAACAAATAAAAGTCCAGAAATAGTAAAAAAAAAATGCACAAGTATTTTAGCACGATTCGACTCTTGAAGCTTACGTCCACGACTTGATCTCTCCAATCAAGATTTCTCAAAACCCACTAAGGATCCTACTTCAAGGGTGAGGATCAAAATCATTTACACTCCAAACTTATAGGCGTGAGAATCTTTACAAACACCGTTCTCTAAAGAAAGAACTTCACAGTGGCTAACAAGCCACTTAAAATACAAAAAGTTTATGAAGAGCATTTTCTTACCAAGAATACATCAAAAATACTTACAGTTAACTCTCAATCACATTCTTAGAATGCTCAGTTGAAGATAAAGATTGAGCACTGAAGCAGTGAGCTAAGGTTTCAAAAATAGATTTGGATTCTTTGAAAGATTTTGAATAAGCTCGATTGAATCAAAAGAGAACACAAGTGAAAACAGTTGAAAACTTAGAAAAAACTTAGAAGCTTTGAAAACAAGAGAACTTGCAAAATAGCGTGTAAAATCGTAGGGTTTGAAGAACACAGTTATGGTTATATATGAAAGCTCAATGTGTGCAAGTGTTAGGACTTTAATCTCCAAGAAAGCTCTGATTTGATTTCAAAAATCAAACCAAACAGTTTGATTCTTTCATGCAAAGTTGGAGAGACAATCCCGTTGAAAAAATCGCTCAAAAGAAAGTAGCATGAAAGAGGAAATCGTGTGCCAACAATCACTTTTGCAAACCATAAATGTCAAGTCTTCTCTGACACAGAAAATAGTGTGTTACTCTAACAGGGAACGCGTTGGTCGTAAAAGAATAGAGACCTGTTCTTTGTTCTGCCTAGACAACAGCGCGCTGCTCCAATCAGGAACATGCAAGTCGCATAAGACTAAGATGAGTCTAGATTCTGGTCCTTCAAGTAGCACATGCTTTAAGAAGGAATGCGCTTCATAGACATCCGAGACCAAAAAACTTTTGGGTTTCAGCAGCACGCTGCTGTAAAGAGGAGCGCACTGGTGACAATGACAAACTTCACACTTGAAACACGACTTCCTTTCTGAAAAACATTGTTCAAACTCAATTGATCGAACCAAATCAAACATTTTGATGTTTTGAAAACACTTGAAAACATTTCCAATGATGGAAAAACAAAATTGGAACCTTTTTCAAAACCAATTGAAAATCATTGAACCCTTCGAAAAACATAGATAGAGTTTTAATTGAGCAAACATAGAATAGGTTCTACATCCTAGAGATCATCTAAACAATTACTAAAAAAATTTACAACTTCGATATTGAACTTGAGAGAATGGGGGTCATTGGAATATCAATATCTTTGTAACGCCTTGTACCTACGAGTCAAACCTGTACGTTAACTTATAAGTATTGTTAGGCATATTTGTATGCATATACGTATGTACATGGCCTTAGAATAGGGTGAATGTGTGTTCATTAGGATGGTAGATGTACTCAGACCTTAAACATAGCATTTGGAACCCAACACTTAATGAAATTTTCACATGGAGTTTTGAGAAGCGCGCTCTTTGGGGAAAAACGCCCTCCAGTGGTGAAAACTCGAGAGCTATGTTTCTAGAAATTTCAGGGAAGCGCGCTCCTTAGTGGAGAAACACACTCTTGGAAAGGGAGAAGCGCGTTTCTTACGAGATTCCAGTGAAATCTATTTTTTGGGTTGCTAAGAAGCGTGCTCCTAGGAAGGAGAAGCGCACTTCTCTTCGTGTCTAATAATTTTTTTTATAAGGTCGGTGAGGCAATTTGTGCATATTTTAAGCAATTACTCGACCTTTCTAGCTCATTGGAACCAGAAAAAGGAAAGGAATCGATAGGGGGGAAGAAGAGGAATAACTAGGGTTGATGAAATCCAATATAAGGGTTTATCTTTTCTAGCTAAATTTCACATATTGGAATTCTTTTCTTCAAGTTACACAACATATGTGAGATTTGTGTGTTTCTCGTGGCTAGTTCGGAAGATTGGAAAAGAGGGTTTTAGCTGGAATTTGGAGGTGATTGGCTTGCAATTGATTCCTTGCTAAATTTTGAGTTGATTGATGGTTGAATTTGTGAAATTCATGGTTGAAAATGATGGGTTTCCAACCCTGCTGTGATGAAGCAGCTGAGGGTTTGGGTTTTAGATGGTGTTATAATGTGTTTTAAATGTGAATTATGATTGTATATTGATTGGGAATGGTCTGGCAATGAAAATTTGGTGAATTGATCAATTGGACAGAATATGCAAGTGAGATGCTTGTGCTGTAATTTGTGTTGTTGAATGTGCAATTGAACTAATTGGGCTGAAAGTGTGTAGAGAAGTGTGGTGTAAGGCTGTACACCATTTTTGTGAGTATTTCTATCTATGGTCTTATGTGCGGCACTGTACTTATTAAAACTTCTTTTATGAAATGAAAACATGCATGATTAGTTGCATTGTGTATTGATTGCATTAAACTGCATTTTTAACATCGAACATACCTAGGCTTCTTAAAGTAAGAAAGATATACGATCAATTCCTTTGGGGTAAATCTTTAGGAAAGTAGCTTATGGACCAGGCCCTGGAATGATCAAATTGGATGGTCATGTACCTGATGTTCCTCGAATATGCATTAAGAAGAAGGAGACGCTCACGTACCTAATTGTGAGGATTTGATTTATTTGCTTTATGCATTGTATGATATGTATAGAGTGGTGCAAATAGTATTTTAATCATGTATTGATATTTATATGTTGCTTGCATATCGGGTTTATATTGATTTAAATGCCATGTTTTAATTATAAATGCATATGTAATGTCACAAATAGATTATTCATTGAGCCTGTTGTAGCTTACCCCAAATTTTCTCTCATTACTAGTAGTGATTACAAGGGCAAGGGTAAGGGTAAGGCTACAAAGGGTTAAGCTATGCCTCTTCTCTTTATGTATGTATGAGCAGGAGTGTTAGGTTTACATTTTCAATATTTATGTATATATATAACACTACCGATATGTATAAAATGGTAGTGAATCATATATATGGTTGGGAGCATGTTAATGGTAATATACATGTGGGAATGACATAAGATACATATGGGTATATGGTCTTGAAATATATGATTTACGTGTTAGTAATATCATGGTATTTGGATTTTGTGAATATATGGAAAGATACATGAATTTATGGATACATGTGAATTTGAAATGGAATGTGTGGATAGATGGATTTTTGATGTTTCGTGGATTATCAGGTGTATGCGGAACCTCATATTTATAGAGAGGTTCTGACAAAAAGTTTTAGTGGTTTTAGTATGTCAGAAGGCTGATAGAGTATCATGTACATCTATATATAACGTATATGGTATTCTGTGCCGGTGGTGACGTCACCCTATAGAGGGGGTTGTCACACTCTCCTGTTTTGATGATTTTAAACACTTCAATATAGACCTTGAAACGAAACTAATCTAGTATGGATGCATGAGATTTCAAAAAATTTGATAGAGTTTCGTTTAAAATATGGGAACGTACACAATGCAAATACACAAATGAGATCACATGAACTGTAACATTCATTCCCATAAAAAATAATGGGAGAAAACAATCCATAGACATGAGAAACATCTATAAAATATAAACCAAAAGCATCCAAATACATACAAATATTCAAGTACATCCATACAATCATGTCAAAATACAATCTACATCACTAGATACATATCCAAACATACAACACTCTCCCTAACTCAATGAACCCTATAGAGAATTCTCCCCTTTTTGAAACATTAAAAAGAGGGGAACATCATTGAGATGGTTTGGGTCGCGAGTGCAAATCTCTCAACACCTCTACAATGGTCACTCGGAAAGCAGAGGGCGTAGAAGATGGTGGAGTAGGCGAAGCATGTGTAAAAGTATGAATGTTTGAAAACCACCACAATTTGAGTGGTGAGAACCTTTCATATATATACTCATTTACAGATTGTATAACAAGGAAATTGAGGATTTACACATAAATGGTGATCACATAATAAATGGAAAGAATTGATGCACATATGGAAGGTAGAGGATCTTCAATAATATGGAAGGCCTTAGATTAAGGCAGAGGATCCTCAGAGGATCTTCAACAATATGGAAGGCCTTAGATTAAGGCAAAGGATCCTCAACACCCCCCCGCAAGCTGAGCGTTGGATTTGAACAGACGTGGAGCTTGGAGCGAAAAAATTGAAAGAGAGGTCGAGGCACACTTTTGGTGAAGATATCGGCAACCTGTAAGTGAGAAGGCACATACTGGGTGCGAAGTTTGCCAGCAACAACAAGTTCACGAAGAAAGTGGTAGTCTAACTCAACATGCTTGGCCCGTTTGTGAGAAACAGGGTTGGAGCTCAAAAAAATGGCACTTTTGTTGTCACATAGGAGAAGAGGTTGTTGTGGAAGAGAAATTCTAAGGTCACGAAGGAGATGTGAGAGCCAAAGAAGTTCAGCGGCAGTGAGAGCAAGGGCACGATATTCAGACTCACAGCTTGAACGAGAAACAGTGGGTTGCTTCTTGGCACTCCAAGAAACCAAGTTATCGCCAAGGTAAATAGAGTAACCAGAGGTAGAACGACGAGTGTCAGGACATCCTGCCCAGTCGGCATCAGAATAAGCAACTAAAGCACCAGGAGCAGCGGATGGATGAAAAGTGAGGCCAAAATGCAAAGTGCCCTTAACATAGCGAAGAATGCGCTTGACAGCAAGAAAGTGGTCTTCAGTCGGAGAGTGCAGAAATTGACTGACAGAGTTTACAGCATAAGCAATATCGGGACGCGTGATAGTCAAATACTGAAGAGCACCAACAAGAGATCGGTAAAAAGTAGGATCTGAAAACAGAGGACCATCAGAAGACAGGTGCTGAGAAACAACCATGGGTGTGTGAACAGGCTTGCTGTCAAGCAACTGAGCTCGCATCAGGATGTCCCGTGCATATTTTAGCTGACTAATAAAGAGACCATCAGCGGTGGATGTAGCTTCCAAACCAAGAAAGTAGCTGAGAGAACCCAAATCTTTTGTGGCGAACTCAGAATTAAGCTTACGAGTAAAGTTGCCAAGAAGAGTTGAGTTATTGCCTGTAATAATGATGTCGTCAACATAAAGAAGCAAATAAATAATGTCAGACTGCCTGTGAAAGACAAAGAGTGATGTGTCAGCACGACTACAATAAAAACCAAGTTGAACGAGAAAGGAGCTGAATCGCTGAAACCAGGCACGAGGAGCCTGTTTGAGGCCATAAAGAGCTTTCTTCAACTGACAAACATGATTAGGGAAGCGGGGGTCAATATACCCAGGAGGTTGTTCCATATAGACATGTTCAGTAAGATGACCATTAAGAAATGCATTTTTGACATCAAGTTGACGGAGAGGCCATTTGTTTGTCACAGCAAGAGAGAGGACAACACGAACAGTGGTGGCCTTGATAACAGGGCTAAAAGTGTCAGTGTAGTCGAGACCAGGTACTTGTGTATAGCCCTTGGCAACAAGGCGAGCTTTGAGACGCTCGATAGATCCATCGGGCAAGTATTTGGTCCGAAAGACCCATTTGGAACCCACAATGTTGGTGTTGGCAGGTCGAGGAACCAAGATCCAGGTACGATTAGTTTGCAAGGCTTGAACTTCTTCATCCATAGCGGCGAGCCAAGCTGGATTCTTAGCAGCAGATTTGAATCCTTTGGGCTCAGTGGATGCAAGTAGAGCAGAGAGAAGACCAGAGGATCCCAAGACAGCAAGATTCGCCGGGTGGCGAGGTTTGAAAATACCAGCTTTGGATCGTGTAAGCATGGGATGAGGGGCCGCAACAGGAGCAGGGGTAGGGAGCTCAGTGGTGAGCTCAAGAGAAGCGGGGCTAGGATCCGAGTCCGGCAGAGATGGACCTGCAAGAGAATCATTTGCCTGCACATGCTCATCCACTGGATCAGTACAAATACCACACGAGGTAGATCCGGATTGTATAATATGTTGGGAATGAGGCGCAAGAGAAGATGGTAGCATGTCGGTAGGGGAAAGACTAGGTTCCAGAAAATTTGAAAATTGGAGGGAGGATATGGGTTGAGCCTGGGAGATATCGAGGTAGGGAAAATGAGTCTCATCAAATTGAGCATGACGGGTGATATATATCCTAGAGGTGATAGGGTCAAGACAGCGGAACCCTTTGTAAGAGGGGCTGTAACCCAAAAATATGCAAGGAATGCTACGGGGGGAAAATTTGTTAGGCATATAATCACGTAAACAAGGATAAACACGGCAACCAAATGAATGAAAATTTTCATAATTTGGAGAGGAACCATATAGAAGTTCAAAGGGGGACTTACCTCCAAGAAGGGGAGTGGGCAAACGGTTGATGATGTAAGCTGCAGTGCTAAAGGCGTCAACCCAGAAGCGAGGGGAAGTGTGGGAATGAAAAAGCAAAGCCAAGCCAGTCTCAGTGACATGACGATGTTTTCTTTCTGCACGACCATTTTGGGCGGGAGTGTATGGACAAGAGAGTTGATGATGAATGCCAGAAGTACGAAGATGAGCTTGAAAGCAATTGTTAGTAAATTCTGTACCACCATCACTTTGAAAAATTTTTATACGAGCAGAATGTTGATTTTCCACAAATTTTTGAAAATGAATGAAAGTATCATAGAAGTCAGATTTAAATTTCAATGGATAAAGCCAAGTGAAACGAGAATAATCATCAATGAATACAACATAGTAGGCAAAACCCAAAGTTGATTTTATGGGGGCAGGACCCCAGAGATCACAATGAATAAGATCTAAAGTATTAGACGATCTATGGTTATTTCGAGAATAAGGCAAACGATGATTCTTTGCAAGTTGACATGCATCACATAATGTAGGAGATGGTAATAAAGAAGTAAGATAAAGCTGTCCTTTTTTATTTAAAAAAGATATAACTGAATGATTCACATGTCCAAGGCGAGAATGCCATAAATCATACGAAGCATGAAGAGATTTATTTTTAAGGACAGAAATAAAAGGGGAATTTCTGCGCTCGAGCACATATAAGCCTCCATCGCTTTTACCGGTTGCCACCACCCTTCCCGTTTGGCGATTCTGAACAGTGAAAGAATTATTAGTAAATGTAACGGATAATGGAAAATCATGCGTTAATTTACTAATAGACAAAAGATTTTTAGTGAGGTGAGGGACAACCAAAACATCTAATAGATGAAGATTTGGGGAAGGGGAAATTTTACCGGTGTGGGTAATGGGTAGGGACGCACCATTCCCTACAATCACACAATCCTTACCCGTGTAAGTGGTGGACTGGTCCAAAGTGGAGTGAGCCGGAGTCATATGAGCCGAAGCCCCTGTATCTAGGAACCAATCTGAAGCGTCATACCCAGACATAGAGCACGAAGCGTTGAAGGCTTCTGCAAGGTGCGCCGAGGGGTCATGTTGGTGCCGATCATAGCGTTGCCGGCACCGATCAGCATAGTGACCTTCCAAGCGGCAAATCTGGCATCGTGGTGGACGGCGAACGTGATTGGGTTGAGCGCGACTCTGTCCATGACTGGAGAATCCGTGGCTGGTGCCATTTCCGCGGCCACGTCTGGAGCGAGATGAGCCACCCCCGCGTGGAGAAGAGCCACGGGTAGCGGTGAACGCTGCAGCTGAAGGTGCTGGACTTGCGAGAGACTGTTGAAAGAGTTCAAAACCCTCAGCCTTGGACACAAGATCCGGGAAGCAGGGGAGAGGTGTTTGTACCATTTGGGCAGTAGAGAAATTGGAGAAATCGGGTCCTAGGCCACGAAGAAACCAGTGAACTTTGTCAGTTCCATCAACGGGGCGACCGATGGCATGAAGCTGATCACAAAGAGCCTTGAAGGCACGGGCGTAGGTAGTGACTGGACGGGTACCGCGCTTCATCAATTGGAGGTCGTCTTTGAGGCGTATTTCACGAGCTTTGGAGCGGTGACTGAAACTATTTTCAAGAGCAGTCCAGACCTCGCGGGATGTGGAGAGGTCGACGGCTTCAGCCATGGCTTCCTCTGTGAGAGAAGAGAGGAGGAGGCTGAGTAAGCGTTGATCGGCAACTTTCCATTCCAGGTGTTTGGTATTTGGTGTCTGAGAGGTGGGTGGATCAAACGGAGGTGGCGGCACAAGGGTACCGTCCACATGACCTAGCAGACCTTGGCTCGCGAGAAGTGGAAGAAGTTGGCTCTTCCATAAGAGGTAGTTGGAGGAGGAAAGTTTGATGGTAACTATGTGAATCAAGGTGTTGAAGGGAAGGAGGGTGGGAGAAAAATCAGAGGCCATTGGGATCGTGGGATGCTAATCCAGGTATGCTCTGATACCATATGAATGTTTGAAAACCACCACAATTTGAGTGGTGAGAACCTTTCATATATATACTCATTTACAGATTGTATAACAAGGAAATTGAGGATTTACACATAAATGGTGATCACATAATAAATGGAAAGAATTGATGCACATATGGAAGGTAGAGGATCTTCAATAATATGGAAGGCCTTAGATTAAGGCAGAGGATCCTCAGAGGATCTTCAACAATATGGAAGGCCTTAGATTAAGGCAAAGGATCCTCAACAAAAAGGAACACTGTCATCAGTTGTAACTGGAGAAGAACGAAGTACTTGTCGTGCCGGAAAGACCTCAACAATGTCATCATCATCCACGTCCATCACTCGAGGAGTTGTAGTGATGTCTGCATCTGGATTCACATTCGTAGCATCATCATGATCAACATCAAAATTACTCGATGGCTCGTGTGGGCCTGAAAATGTCCAAGAGGGGGGTGAATCGGACAACGGTACAAGTTCTAAAAACTTAACAAAATAGATTTACAGTTGAGACAAAATAGTAACAGTTAAATAATCAGAGATAGTAAAGAATAGTTAAAGAACAATCAATCAGTAAAGTATGCACAAATTTAGAGTGGTTTGGTTTCCTGCCTACCTCCACTACCTAATCTCCCTGAATAGGATTTTGTCCAAACTCCACCATTGAATCCTCTTACAGGTGAGGATTAAATTGTTATACTTTTTTTCAATTTCACAGGCTTGAGAACAACTGTTAACCACTTGAGAAACACTTACTTAAACACAATGACATACGCAGTCACTAGTATAAATCAAATAAAAGTTTCAGAGCTTGATTCTTTTACCATGAATCAAAGAAGTACTTACAGAGCAATTAATAAACCTCAAAGCAACACTAATTCAGCTATGAATGTATGATTATGTTCGACTGAAAAGTGAGAGGTTATTCCTCTTCCTTCCTTCAATGGATTTTGAAAGATATGATAGTGAGAAACGATTAATCTAGAAGGTGATTTCAAATTAGAGTATTTTCAGAAAATTTTCACAGTGTTTTCACAGTATTTTCAAAAAGTTTGTGAAAATCTTGTTTCTTTTCTTGTTGTCTGCTCAACGACTCAAAATGATATTTATAAAAAAATCCTTTGAAATTCAGACTTTCAAAAATGTTTTTGCGCTTGATTTGAATTTCAAATTAAATGGTCAAATTGTTTCCTCAAAATGTACATAATCAGACCGTTCGAGGTACCTGAGAACTCTGTGCAAAATTAGAAAGAGTCAGATAGTGCACAATTTGATAGCATTTTTTCAGAAATTTGACAGTGTCGCATTAGCGTCCTGAAGGAGTTTTAGCGTTTTGAATTACACTATTTTGGAAAACAAAGCTTTTGTCAACTAGTTCTAGGAGGACGCTAATACCATGTTAGTGCCCTGATGGGTTTGTTTTTCTAAAACCCATAAACTCAAAGAGGGCGCTAATGCTTTATTAGCATCCTGATGACAACTGTTGGTTTTTCTAGGTTGGTTCGATGAGGGCGCTAATACTCGATCATCGTCTTGCTTTGAACAATGAACATTCAAATCCAGAAACCATCAACGCCATGATGGTCCATTAGCGTCTTGCAGTGTTGGCTCAATATTAAGTAACTAGTCACTGCATCAGCGCCCTGATAGCCTATTAACATCCTGAAAGACACTGAAAATAATTTTCTTAAAATTTAATTTTCCAAAAGTACGATTGAATCAAATCAACACTTAAGCTTTTTGGATCAAATCAAACATTTGAAAATCATGCAAAGTGTTTTAAAGATTACGTCGAGAAACCTTCGAATTAAATCAATTAAAAACATTCTCTTTAAGATCGAAAGGTTTTTGAAAAATTTGTGAGAAATCATGAGAAATTCATGAGGTGAATGATTTGCTGAATCAGATGATGGCTGGCATTCTATAAGCCTAAATTCATTCTAAAACATTAAATTAAATTCTCGAGTAGACATGGTCTTCATCTTGATCGTGAACTTGACTTCCTTTCAACCATTCTTTTGAGTGAGTCAATGCATGCATCATTATGTATGCAATATACATAGGGATGTGGTTTGTAATCACCAAAATATTTTTTCTCATATGTGATAGGAGAGTTGTTGAAATAACAGTCTTCCCATTTTTTATGATTTCAAACACATTATGGTAGGCCTTGAAGCATAGAAATAATATGAATGCATAAGTCCTATAATGTATAAATGAAAATGACATGCAAATGATCATGTTTTGAAATATGACATTGAATGCACTTTAATCTCTCTCTCTTTAGTTATAGATTCATTCAATTTCATGCAGAGAGAATAAAATGATTACTTTTCCCCCCTGAGATAACAATCTCCTACTTTCTCCCCCTGACTTGTTACTTTTACTTTTTTTACTTGATGCTTCATAGGCAATTACTTCTCCCCCTTTTGAAAATATAAAAAAGAATCAAAATAATTGTTTACAGATTATGTAAGCATCAACATATCACACATTTGAGAGGTTAAATTCAAAAAACATTCATAACTCTCTTCATAAATTGGTCTTTGGATAAAGTTTTAGTGAAAATATCTGCCAGTTGATTTTTAGTTCCAATGTGAACAAGCTTCACATCATTATTTTGCACATGATCCCCTAGGAAATGATTGTTGGCCCAGTATTATAGTCCAAGAAGAAGGGGGGGGGGTGAATTGGACTTGACGGATTTTTGCGTTACCTTTCGATTGATTAAATAAATAGAATATAATGCGCAATAGGTAACAACAGAAATAAAGCAAATAAAGACAAGCGTAGGAAATAAATATGGACAAGATGATTTATAGTGGTTCAGCTCCCCTTGAGCCTACCTTTACTACCCAACCCCACCGGTCAAGATTTTTCAATCTACTATTAGCTAGTCAACTTTCGGACGTAACTATAAAGCCTTTTACACTGAGCCTACACCAAGGCTTGGCTCAAGCCTATCACACTACCCTACACTAGGGCTTGGCTAGACAACCACACTTGTAACCAACTTACGGGCGTAGTTACGAGCCTTACAACATTTGGTCAAAAGTCCCAAGTTGACATACCTCAACAATACATCAAGATTACAAAATAATAGAGATGTGATCACAATTACTCTTAACAGTTAAAGCATTTAATCTTGAATGAATCAAAAAATACTAGTCCAACCACTTATGATTTTAAATGATGCAAAATGTTGAAATAGATATATTTATCAAATGCACTCGATTTAAATATATGCAATGTAAAATCGTGAATCGACTATGCACATTCACTCAATATATTAATTCTAAACAAATACAAGTTTAATGCACAAGAATCAATATACTACGATAATCAAGACTTGATAATTCAAAGTAAATGTATGTTTAAGCACACGAATTATACAAATCAAGTATCGGTTAAAACTTTTATTCAAATAGAATATAATGTTAGCACATCAATCGAAATCACAAACTTTTCATGAAACCACTAAACAAACTATATTGAAGGTAATGTCAAGATAGGATTTCCCAAACACGAATCAATACAAAATCAGTTTCAAATATGATAGAGTAAGCACAAAACTGATTTGTATAAACCAAAATCACAAGAATTAAGTTTGTAGAAATGTATACACAACAAGGTAATATTGAAGCACGAAATTCTCCTTGTGTGAAGTTGGTTGCTTGAAAACACGATCAAGACTCAAATAATGGAAGTTGAAATTACTTAATCCGTCTTGAACACTTGCACAAGAGAAACTACAAAATTTCTTAAGGTTTGAAAAGATGTGGAGAAATTTTCGGAAGCTTGGATCAAATCATGAAATGTGGTTGAAATTTTGCTTAAAAGATGTTTGAAATAGCCTTAGAAACTTGTTTTGGATGAGTATAAACGGTGTAGAAAAATCGCACAAGTTTCTTCAAGTTTTGCAAAAGTTGCTCTTGAAATGAGCAAGTGTGGTATTTATAGAAAAACACCACATGGAGGTACAAGAACACGTTTCGCAAAACAGGAGCGCTCTTCTGGCTTGAAATCTGAAAAATTCCAGATTTCTTTCCATTGAAGGAACACGTTCTTTACTTAAGGAGCGCGTTCCTCAATATGCCCGTTGGGCACAAGAACAGGTTCCTTCAACAAGAACCACTGACTCTTAAAAAGTTCTCGTTTTGCCCTTAGCAACAGGAGCGCGTTCCTTATCCCTGATCAGAAAATTTTTGAGTCTCAGGAAATACCAAAGGGGCGCGCTTTTCTTACAAGAAGCGTGTTCTTTCAGCCTTGATAAAAAAATTTCTGAGTTTTCGAAAAAAGTCTAAGGAGCGCGTTCTTTCACCTACAGGTGAAAGAAACTCAGTTTTTGATCATTATGGGTTTAGGACATTGTCAAAAACATAAATTAACACTTTAAAATCATTTTGACATAATTTAAGTACAATAATCAGGATTAAACATGAAGAATTTGATCAATTAAACCAACGATTAAAACGATGATAACATTTTACGTACAATAGTAAAACCACGCAAAGTTGGTGAAAATAATACATGTGAATCACAGGTGAAAGTACGCATGATGAATAGTTCTAACCAAATGATAACATGATTAACAGACTAAAATGAATGCATGCACGATTAAACACGCAACAATGTATATGCATGAGAATTATGACCTATATGCATGAATTTTGGAAAGATGCAAATCATGTGTGGTTGGAACATGTAATATGTTAATTCTACAACACTAAGATTCTAATAAAAATACAAAATACAACCATTAAGCTCTTGAATCTTTGTGCGATGTTGTTCCTCCCACACGCTTTGACAATGCAGTTGAATCCATTTGATATATCTAGTTGGCACTGAAACAACTACGTCAAAGAGATTAGATAACACAAGTATGTTGTTTGTAATCATCAAAACAAAATCGGGTGAGAGTAATTACATCAACAATGATGTTGAATTTTAATGTGTTTAGTTCGAGAATGCAAAACTGGATTTTTTGATATGTTGATAGCACTTGTATTGTCACACAATATTTCAGTCCAACCAACATGAATTTGGTAATCTTGAAGTTGTTGTTTCATGTATAAAACTTGATAACAACAACTACCAGCTGCAACATATTCAGCTTCAGTTGTGGACAATGCCACTGAATGTTGCATTTTGCAAAACCAAAAAATTAAAGAATTTCCTAGGAAATGACAAAATCCAGAGGTAATTTTTCTATCTGTAAGACTCTCAGCATAGTCAGAGTCTACATAGCTTTTACGTTCAAATGATGTACTTTTGGAATACCAAATTCTAAGATCAGTCATGTCGTTAATGTATCTAAAGATTCGTTTGACACATTTTAAGTGTGATTCTTTTGGATTGCACTGAAATCTTGCACATAGTCTGCTTGTTGCGAGATAAAGTAAACTTCCAATCATACTTCTGTATAATTTTGGATCTATAGGTTTCCTTTATCATCCTTACCTAGCTTAACTGCCAAATTGCAAAAGGTGTCTATGGATTTCAAATTGTATATTTGAAATTTCTTAACCATTTGCTTAGCATACTTTGATTGGCTTATAAAAGTTCCATCAAACATTTGTTTGATTTGCAAACCAAGAAAGTATGTAAGTTCTTTTATCATAATCATTTCGAATTCATCTTGCATTAGCTTAGAAAACTCTCTACACAGATCTTTGTTTGATACACCAAATATGATATCATCCACATATATTTGAATAATAAGCATATCATCATTCTGGTGTTTGATAAACAGAGTTCGACGAAGTTTTCCCTTTTCAAAATGATGGTCTAAAAAAAATGAATTGAGTCTATCATACCAAGCTCTAGGAGCTTGTCTGAGTCCATATAAAGCCTTGTGGAGTTTGAACACATGTTCCGAGTTATGAGCATCCTCAAAACCTAGAGGTTATTCTACATATACCTCTTCATTGATGTAGCCATTCAGAAATGCACTTTTCACATCTATTTGGTATAAGGGAAAATTTTTGTAACAAGCATGTGCAAGTAACATTCTGATTGCCTCTAATCTTGCTACTGGAGCAAAGGCTTCTTTGAAGTCTATGCCTTCTTCTTGATTGTACCCTTGTGCAACCAATCTAACTTTATTTCAGACTATGATTCCTTGTTCATCCTTTTTGTTTCTAAATACCCATTTAGTTCCTATAATTGATTGATGAGTTGGTCTAAGAACTAATTCTCATACTTTGTTTATGAAAAAATGTCCTAGTTCTTCTTGCATAGCAAGAATTCAGTTCTCATCCTTCAATGCATCTTCAACCTTTGTTGGTTCAATTTGTGATAGAAAAGCAACAAGCTCTTGATCTTTATGAATTGAAGATCAGGTGGATACTCCTTTTGACAGGTCACCTAATATTTGATCTTTGGGTTGACTTAGAAGTATTCTAGAATTTCTTGAAACTTCTAAAGGTGTTTCATTATCAATTTCTAAGTTTTGAACTATCTTGGGATCATCATCATCATCATCGAGATTTATTTGTTTAATTTCACTTCAAGATTTCGTTTGGCTTCATATTCATAAAAATTGACATGAACTGATTCCTCTACAGTTTCAGTGGATTTGTTAAACTCTTTATATGCTTTACTGTGAGAAGAATACCCTAGAAATATTCCAATATCATATTTAGGTTCAAACTTGTCAAGATTATCCTTGTCATTTAGAATAAAACATTTGCGTCCAAATACTCTAAAATAGCTTATGTTAGGCTCTCTTCCCTTCCATAATTCATATGGAGTTTTGTTTGTAGATTTCCTAATCATTGTTCTATTTATTACATGACATGATGTGTTAATAGCTTTTGCCCAAAAATAGTTTGCAATATTATATTCACTAAGCATTGTTTTACACATTTCTTGTAATGTTCTATTATTTCTTTTAACTACACCATTTTGTCGTGGTGTCCTAGGGTTGAAAATTGGTGAGTATATCCTTAATTATTACAAAATTCTTCGAGACTTTTATTAACAAGTTCTCCTCCTCTATCACTTCTAATGATATTTATTCTCCGTCCTTTTTCGTTTTCAACTTATCTACATAATTTTATAAACAATTCACATGCTTATGGTTTATGAGCTAGAAAGAATACCCATGTGAACCTAGTAAAATCATCAACAATCACAAACATATAAGATTTGCCACCTAAGCTTTGTTTTTTGGTTGGTCCGAAAAGATCTATGTGAATCAATTCAAGAGCTCTAGTAGTAGATAAACATTTTTTGCTCTTAAAAGATGATTTGGTATGCTTGCCCAATTGACACAGTTCACAAAACTTGTCCTTTAAATATATTCCTTTTGGGATTCCTTTAGCAAGATCATTTTTGACTAATCTAGATATGTTATCCATACTTAAATGTGTCAGTCTTCTATGCCAAAGCTATGCATCATCATAAGATATAGCACTCAAACATGTAATATTTTGTTTTTCCATGTCAACAAGAGCAGGGTAATAAACATTTTTATGTCTAGATGTTATGAATGCAATTGAACTATTAGAATGCCTAACTATACATTCATTTACTTCAAAAGAAATTTCATAACCCTTGTCGCATAATTGACTTATGCTCAAGATATTATGTTTTAGCCCTTTAACATACGATACATCAGAAATAGATAGGGAGTCGTTACCAATGGTTCCAATGCCTGCTATTTCACCTTTGCTATTGTCTCCAAACGTCACCTTCCCGCCTTTCTTCTTTTCTATGCAAAAGAGCTTTGACTTGTCACCAGTCATATGTCTTGAGCATCCACTATCCAGATACCATATTTCTCCACTTTTGCTCATTTACACAATATAAAATACTTTTGATTTTAGTACCCATATTGCTTTGGATTCATGCATGCTAGGATCAATAAAAATATGCTTTTCAATCCATGCAAGTTTTCTTTTCTTCATCTTTGTAATGTTGCATCTTAATATAGTATGGCCTTCTTTATTATAGTTATGGCATTTAGGTCTCTTGGTCAATAAGTTGTTATAGTCTTTTTGCTTTGACCCTTGAGTATGACCTATTCCTGCTTTATCAAATGCACATCTCTGATATCTTGGTATCATATCAAATAATTTTTGACCATTTGTAAATTTAATCACAATATTATTTAGGTCTTCATTTTTCTTCCTACGCAACTTATTTTTATTTTTCATTTTCTTAGTTGTTCTTTTGAGTTGTTTATTATATAATGATAACTCATCAAGATCCTTTTGCTGAAATTCAATCTCTTCAAGAGCTTCTTCCAGACTCTTTTTGAGTTTTTCATTTTACATAATCTCTTTACTAAGTTTAATTTTAACATCATGCACATGCGAGTCTAGAACATCAATATTTTCATTGAATCGTTCGAATTTTACCTTGGTGCTTGCCATAAGACAAATAACTGCTCTGTGGTCTGAGTCCGAATCACTTTCACTCGAGCTTGTATCATCCCATGTAGTTTTAAGTACTTTCTTGTCCTTCTTTGAGCTGAAATTCTTTTTATACTTGTTAGGACAATCACTTTTAACATGTCCTGGTTTATTACAACCAAAACAAATGAGTTCAGTGGGTTTAGCTCCGAACTTCTTTCCTTTATGGAATTTAGAACTTGAGCTTTCCTTTCCTTTCTGTCTAATCAACTTGTTAAACTTTCTAGACAACATGGCTATGTCTTCATCCGTACTCTCATTATCAGAGGTAGTTTCAGATTTGGTTTCTACATTCAAAGCTATGGTTTTCTTTTCCTTATTCTCAACTTTAGTTTCGACTTTGTTATTTTTCAGTTTCATCTCATGAACCATCAATGAACCACAGTTCATCGAAGGTGTATTCGGCCAGGATTTTAGCTTCCTCAATAGTCGTAGCTTTAGGTTCCCATACTCTAGGTAATCCTCTGATAAATCTCCTAATTGTTTCTTCTTGATCATAAGTTCTTCCTAAAGTCTTCATTTCATTTAAGTTCTTGGTGAACCGTGCAATAGCTTCTGCTACATTCTCTATTTCCTCCATCCTATAGGTCTCATAAGTTTCAACTAACATTTGAAGTCTAACCCTTTTGACTTACAAAGTTCCCTCATATGTTACTTCGAGTCTTTCCCAAATTTCCTTAGTTATTTTAGACGCACTAACGTTATTAAATTCATCAACCGATAGACTGCAAAACAATATGTTTACAACTTGATTATTAAGCAACTCTCTTTTTTTTTCCTTAGCTGGCCATTTTTCTAAATCCTTAGGTATAGTCTTACTGTCAACTATTTTTTGTAGGTGTTGGACAATTGTTCATCACAACATATCCCACATTTCTAGATCTTGGGCTCTAATGTAAAATTTAATCCTACTTTTCCAATGATAATAGTTTTCTCCTTCGAATAGAGGTGGTCTGTTGGTGAAGTTTCCTTCACCATGGGTTGCAATATCTTTAAGATTTTGACCTGCCATGATCAATCAAAGATTGTGAGATCTTTTGATTGGTAACCAGATCTGATAGCAATTGTTAGTCCAGAAATGTCCAAGAGGGGGTGAATTGGACAACGGTGCAGGTTTTAAAAACTTAACAAAATACGTTTACAGTTGAAACAAAACAGTAATAGTTTAATAATCAGAGATAGTAAAGAACTGTTAAAGAACAATCAATCAGTAAAATAGGCACATATTTAAAGTGGCTCGGCTCCTGCCTACCTCCACTACTTAATCTCCCCGATTAGGATTTTTTCCAAACTCAACTATCGAATCTTCTTACGGGTGAGGACTAAACCGTTACAACATTTATCAATTTCACGGGCATGAGAACAACTGTTAACCACTTGAGCAACACATGCTCAAACACAATGACATGCAAAATCACTAGTATAAATCAAATTCAAGTTTTAGAGCTTGATTCTTTTACTAAGAATCAATGAAGTACTTATAGAGCAACTAATAAACCTCATACAACACTAATTCAGCTATGAATGTATGATTGTGCTCGGAAAGAGTGAGAGGTTATTCCTCTTCCTTCCTTTAATGGATTTTGAAAGATATGATAGTGAAGAATGATTAATCCAGAACACTAATTCAACTATGCATGTATGATTATGCTCGGAAAGAGTGAGAGGTTATTCCTCTTCCTTCCTTTAATAGATTTTAAAAGATATGATAGTGAAGAATGATTAATCCAGAAGGTGATTTAAAATCATAGTATTTTTAGAAACTTTTCGCAGTGTTTTCATAGTATTTTCAAAGTGAAAAAAAATCAGACTAACTTTCAAAGAGTTTGTGAAAATCTTGTTTTTTTTTTCTTGTTGTCTGTTTAACGGCTCAAAGTGATATTTGTAGAGAGATCCTTTGAAATTCTCACTTTCAAATTGTTTTGGCGCTTGATTTGAATTTCAAATTAAACGGTCAAATTGTTTCATCAAAATGTACATAATCAGACTACTTGAGGAACCTGAGAACTCTGTGCAATCATGAAAATAGAAAGAGTCAGTTAGTGCATAGTTTGATAACCTTTTTCAGAAATTTGACAGTGTCACATTAGCATCCTGAAGGAGCTTCAGCATTCTGAATTACACTATTCTGAAAAATAAAGTTTTTGTCAACTAGTTCTAGGAGGGCGCTAATACCATTTAAGTGCCCTGATGGGATTGTTTTTCTAAAACCCAAAAACCTGAAAGAGGGCGCTAATACTTCATTAGCGTCCTGATGACAACTGTTGGTTTTTTCAGGTTGGTTCGATGAGGACGCCAATACTCGATCAACGTTTTGCTTTGAACGATGAACATTCAAATCCAGAAACCATCAACGTCCTACTGTGTTTGCTCGATATTAAGTGACTAGCCACTGCATTAGCGCCCTAATGACCCATCAACTTCTTAAAAGATATTGAAAACATTTTTTCTTGAAATTTGATTTTCCAAAAATACGATTGAATCAATCAACACTTAAGCTTTTTGGATCAAATCAAACATTTGAAAATCATGCAAAATATTTTAAAGATTAAGTCAAGAAACCTTTGAATTAAATCGATTAAAAATCATTCTCTTTAAGATCGAAAGACTTTTGAAAAACTTGTAAGAAATCATGAGAAACTCATGAGGTGAATGATTTACTAAATCAGATGATGACTGACATTCTATAAGCCTAAATCTTTCTAAAACATTAAATTAATTCTCAAGTAGACATGGTCTTCATCTTGATCGCGAACTTGACTTCTTTTCCACAATGCTTTTGAGTGAGTCAATTCATGAATCATCATGTATGAAATATACATAGAAATGTGGTTTGTAATCATCAAAATATATTTTCTCACATGAGACACGAGAGTTGTTGAAATAACATCTGAACCCCGTCAAAATTTGTATCAATCGATATAGTGGGAGGCCGCTCAGCAGTAGTTCGTGGGCAAGTGAATGTTGGAGTTGAAGGAGTCGAAGGAATCTCAATTCCTTGTTGTCGTAGCATATCCGCAACTAGACCAAAATGTCTCAAGTGGTCGAGAAAGAACCACATGAAAGAAGTGACACACGTGGACATGATCTCAAACAATCGCTCCAGGAATGTGACAACTGCCTCCACGCGATCTATAGTGAGATAAACTAATATAGAGAGGCTCGTGACCTCAATAGTCAATGTGGTCACTCGAGCATCCATGACTGTAATCTTAGAGGTAGTCACATTTACTGTTACATGATGTGACTTCTCCATATTCTCGACCTCCTTCATAAGAATAGACAACTAGCTCAAGGAGGATGGATGAGTGGAGATTGGTGCAGGTGTGGTAGTAGGAGCAACTATAGTGCGGAATCGTGGTAAAGCATGAAAGAAAAACAAGACAACAAATTTAACGTGGTTTGGCAAATTGCTTACGTCCACGGGAGGCAGCACTCTTGTATTACTTCACCCTTAGGTGGATCTTACAGATTGGATCTCTTGAATAAATCTCTCAGAATAGATCTCACTGAACATAAATTTAAGAATGAAGTAAGGCCTTATTTATAGGAGTATTTGCGTAATTATAAATATATATAATAATATATTTAAATACGTAATTCGGCGCAGTCGAGTTGGTGAAATAGGATGGTGTTGGTGGCCGCCCTCGTGGGCGGCCACCAACCCTTCTCTTTGTTTGACAAAAAAATAAGGATCTTCCACACCTGCAATCTCTCTACAGATAGCAAGCTTCCTTCAAAAAACTGTTGCTGCCTCCATTAGTGCCCTTAGGCACTCCGAGCTCGTGAGATGTTGATCAAGTCCAAACAATGTTGGAACTTGATCCCTGTAACCACCTTTGTAAGCATATCTGCAGGGTTATCTGCAGTCTTGATCTTTTGCAAAAGAACACTCCCGTCTTCTACTATTTCTCGAACAAAATGAAAACGAACATCAATATGCTTCGTTCGACTGTGATGAACTTGGTTCTTTGCCAAACAAATGGAACTCTGGCTATTGCAGAAAACTTCAACATTCTTCTGTACAATTCCCAAATCTTTAGTCAATCCATGAAGCCAGATTGCTTCCTTGAAAGCTTCCGTTACTGCCATGTACTCTGCCTCTGTAGTAGACAAAGCAACTGTTGACTGTAGTGTTGATCTCCAACTCACTGGTCCTCCTGCCATAGTGAAAACATAACCAGTAGTAGATCTGCGCTTGTCAAGATCTCCAGCATAGTCCGAATCCACATATCCGACTAGATGCTTACAACTTTTCGTATTTCTCTCGAACTTTAAACCAATATCTACAGTACCATGAATATACCGTAGAATCCACTTCACTGCTTGCCAGTGGCCTTTACCGGGGTTGTGCATGTAACGACTTACCATACTTACATCATGTGAAATGTCAGGTCTAGTACACACCATAGCATACATCAAGGCACCAACTGCATTTGCATATGGAATGTTCTCCATTTTCTTCTCCTGATCTTCGAAATTTGGTGATATTGATGAACTTAGCTTGAAATGTGGTGCCAATGGTGTGGTCACAGGTTTTGTGTCATTGCCAATGCCAAAAGTTTAAAGAACTTTCTTCAAATACTGAGTCTGAGCCAAACAGATTGTGCCTTTGGCCTTGCCTCGAGTTATCTCCATCCCGAGAATTTTTCTCGTCTCTCCAAGGTCCTTCATTTCAAACTCTGAGCTCAATTGAGCCTTCAGCTTGTTGATCTCCACCTTGCTTTTAGATGCGATTAACATATCATCTACATATAAAAGCAAGTAGATAAATGTACCATCTTCAAGTTTGCGATAGTAGACACAATGATCAAACTGACTCCGGGTATATTTTTGCCCTTGGATGAAGCTGTCAAATCTCTTGTACCACTGTCTCGGTGACTGCTTCAGGCCATACAATGAATTGCTCAACTTGCAAGCCCAATTCTCTCTTCCTGGTACTTTGAATCCTTTTGGTTGAGACATATGTATCTCCTCTTCCAAATTACCATGCAGAAAAGCAGTTTTGACATCGAGTTGGGCTAACTCGAGATCAAACTGTGCAACCAAAGCCAATAATATTCGAATTGACGAATGCTTAACAACAGGTGAGAATACCTCATTATAGTCAATTCCTTCCCTCTGAGCGTAGCCTTTTGCTACCAGTCTGGCTTTGTATCGGATACCATCTGTGTTGGGAGAGCCTTCCTTCTTAGCGAAAACCCATTTGCAGCCAATTGGTTTCTTTCATTTCGGAAGTGGAACCAACTTCCAAGTCTGATTCTGATGGAGTGATTTCTTCTCCTCATGCATTGCCATTTTCCACTTTTCACTTTCCATACTCTGACTAACATCTTTGTAATTGTATGGAATATCATCTCCGGTGACTGGTAATGCATATGCAACCATGTCAGTGTACCGAGCAGGTTTGCGGATTTCTCTTCTTGGTCGACTGGTGGCAACTGATTCTGGTTGTTGACTAATGTCTGGTCCTGGAGCCTCCACCTCAACTGAGATTTCCTCCTCGTCTTCTTCAGGATGGTTGGATATCTCTACTGACTTGCCAAGAGTTACTAGAATATCTAACTCCACCCGCTGATGCAAATCTGGATCTCGATTTTCTTTATCAGAAACTGTATGTTTTAACATCACAGATTCATCAAAAGTTACATCTCGACTTTTTACAATCGTCTTTGTCTCAGGGTTCCATAGTCGGAAAGCCTTAACTCCTTCACTAAAGCCCATGAAAATCGCTTTCTTGGACCTAGGATCCAGTTTGGGTTCCTTCACATGGAAAGATGCAGTGCATCCAAAAATGCGCAGAGAATCATAATCTGAAACGGGGTGTCCAGACCATACCTCTTTGGGAGTTTTGCCATCTAGTGCTGTTGCAGGAAGTCTATTGATGATATGAGAGGCATATGACAAAGCTTCAGCCCAAATTGCCTTGCTTAGTCCAGAATGAGATAACATGCAGCGAACTTTATCTACCAAAGTACGATTCATGTGTTCTGCAACACCGCTTTGTTGTGGCGTGCCTGGGACTGTGAAATGTCTGACAATCCCTTCATTCTCACAAATTTTCTGAAATGGGTCTGACTTGTATTCTTCTCCATTATCAGATCTGAGCCTCTTAATCTTCCTTCCCGTTTGGGTTTCTACCATTTTCTTCCATATAAGAAAGATATCTAGCACTTCATCTTTATGCTTCATGGTATAAACCCAAACATAGCGTGAGAAATCATCAATGAAAGTAACAAACCAACGTTTACCTTCCAATGAAGCATTTTGAGAGGGTCCCCAAATGTCGGTATGAACATAATCCAATGTTCCTTTTGTGTGGTGGATTGCAGTGCCAAACTTGACTCGCATCTGCTTGCCTAAGATACAGTGCTCGTAGAAGTCAAGTTTCCCGGTCTTTGCACCTTTCAGAGAACCTTGCTTTATCAAGGTTTGAAGAGCCTTCTCTCCAACATGTCCGAGCCGCATGTGCCAAAGTCAGGAAGTGTCCGATGAAACATCATTAGAACTGGTGCAAGCTGAGACACTTTCGATTACTGTGTGTCCATCAAGGAAATAAAGATTTCCTTTCTGAGTACCCTTCATGGCCAAGAGTGCTCCACGGACAACCTTCAGAACTCCACCTTCAATGGTTACCTTGTAACCCCTGGAATCGAAGACTCCTAGGGAGATCAGATTTTTCTTCAGATCGGGGACATATTTGACGTCCGTGAGCCGTCTTGTTGTACCGTCATGCATCTTTAGGCGTATAGTTCCAATACCCTTTGTTTGGCAGGTATTGTTGTTGCCCATGAGCACGACTTCTCCATTGAACTCATCCAATTTGGAGAACCAATGTCGATTCGGACACATATGATAGGAACAACCAGAATATAATATCCATTTATCAGACTGATTGTCTATAGACGAAACGAAAAATGCAGAATCTTCTTCAGCCTTCTGTGCCACATTTGCATCTGTCTTGCCCTTATTTGGACAATCTTTCTTCTAGTGCCCCTTTTGGTGACAATAGGCACATTCATCCTTTGCAAGTCGTTGACATGATGAAGGTCCTTTTGACTTTGAGCGAGATCGGCCTCGCCCACTAGATCTATCAGATCTGTTGTTAGCCCTGCCTCCGGATACCGTCAAGGCTTCTGGTGATGCTTCCTTGTTATCGCGCTGGTCCTTCCTTCGATACTCGTTGTTCACCAAAGCATTTGAAACATCACTGAATTTAACATCATCTTTACCATATAGCAAAGTTGTTGTTAAATGTTCATAACTTTCAGGCAAAGCGTTTAACAACAATAGTGCCTTATCCTCATCAAGAGGTTCAACATCAAGATTTAGTAGATCAGCGAGAATCTTGTTGAAATTATCAAGATGCGCAATCATAGGAGTACCTTTCTTGTACTCAAAATGAAAGAGCTTCTTTTTCAGGTAGAGTCGGTTCTCTATGTTTTTTGTCATGTACTTGTGTCCTCTAGTTTCTTTTAGAGACTTGTTGCCATAGTCTCTTTCATGACAAAGTACTTCTGATCTTTTGCCAAATAGAGTCTGATTGTTCCACAAGCTTGACGATTTACGAAATTCCAATCATCATTGGACATATCCTTGGGCTTGGTTTCCAAGGCGATATGTGATCCTTCCCGGAATAATAGATCTTGAACTTCGCATTGCCACATGCCAAAGTTGTTGGTGCCGTTGAATTTCTCCACCACGAATTTTGCGTTGGACATCGAACTTCTTTGCCAAGGCTTGCTTGTGCTTGGGATTTCCTCCGCCATTATGACCGAAGATATGTATGATGCCGAAAAGTGCTTGAAAAAATGATAAACAACTCCAACTAA
Organism: Paratinospora sagittata; assembly: GCA_035771175.1. Classification (NCBI taxonomy): domain Eukaryota; kingdom Viridiplantae; phylum Streptophyta; class Magnoliopsida; order Ranunculales; family Menispermaceae; genus Paratinospora; species Paratinospora sagittata. The sequence continues at coordinate 18,373,108 of CM069598.1, forward strand.
GCTATATTAATAACTTAGGAGCTGAATCTGTAGAAACTGATTGCACGGTTGCGTCCGAAATGGTCGAAAATGGTGGTAATTTGCTGAAATCAGACGAAAAATGAGCCGGATATGGTTGGTCAACCGAAAATGGATTCGGTCAACTGCGGGCCGAAACGGGTTGGGCCGGGATGAACAGGTTCGGGCCGAAAAAAACAATATTGGGCCGGATGAACAGTATCGGGCTGGATAAATAGTATCAGGTTGGATGAACAGTATCTGACTATGATGAACAGTATCGGCCGAAACGGGCTGGGCCGAGATGAACAGTGCGGACTGAGTGGGCTGGGCCTGATGAACAGGGTCGGGCTGAGAGTGGCTAGGCTTGATGAACAGTGTTGGACTGAGAGCGGGCTGAGCGGATGAACAGTGTCAGGCCGAAAACAGATCCTTGGGTCGGATCCGGGTCAGAACTTAGATCCGGTTCGAATGAACAGTGTCGGGGATGAACAGCGTCGGGATGAACAATGTCGGACAAAAAATTGCAAAATACAGAGATCAAACTTTCATTGGCTCCTGGGAACTCGTTTCTTGTCCGTTTTTCTCACCGTTTATTGCGTTGGAGTCCTGAAAATAAGAGCTACCTCCATGGGTGATCAGAAAATAGTTCCGATCACTGTTACAGAATCTCGAAAATTTCGACGTTGTCTCAAAAAATTTGACAGATGGTCCATTTTTCTTCCAGAGCTTTACCTAGTCTCTGATACCAATTTGTTGTGCGGAATCGTGGTAAAGCATGAAAGAAAAAAAGACAACAAATTTAACGTGGTTCGGCAAATTGCCTACGTCCACGGAAGGCAACACTCTTGTATTACTTCACCCTTAGGTGGATCTTACAGATTGGATCTCTTGAATAGATCTCTCAGAATAGATCTCACTGAACATAAAATTTAGAGTGAAGTAAGGCCCTATTTATTTACGTAATTATAAATATATATAATAATATATTTAAATACGCAATTCGGCGCAGCCGAGTTGGTGAAATAGGATGGTGTTGGTGGCCGCCCTCGTGGGCGGCCACCAACCCTTCTCTTTGTTTGACAAAAAAATAGGTGGACCCCACAGCAACAACAATAGAGATGGCATCAAATCTAGAGAAGATACGTTGAAGGTTCTCTGAAGATATGGCGGAGACGGGAGTAAGAGATTTACTCGAAGAAGGAACAAATGCTTGAATGGTGGCGAGAATACACTCCTATGACTCTACACGAGATTTAGCGATGCCAGCGTCTCAGTAATAAACAAAAAAGATGTAATATGGCTATCGTGCAGTTGCTGAAGTCGCAAGAGTATGTCAGCCCAGAACGAAAGATAATGGAACTGAAGGTGCTCGGACTAGATATGGAGGGACATAGGTATCTCGATCATGTTCAAAAGACAGTGCAGGCTCTGGAACTGGATCATCCAATGAAGGAGCAGATGTAGCACCCATATCATTGTGGGGGTCATCATGGGGATCATCCGAGCTCTAGCATCGGACTGGGTGGCCTTGAAATCAATGGTAGGATAATCACCTGTATGAGTACTCTTGAAAGAGTTGCCAGGAAAGCCCTTGAGAAGCTCACTCTTAAGAATCCACTTTCCCTTAGCCTTATAGTACACATAGCGCATGTGCTTAAGGGTGGTAGGAGCTATACATCTATGATGAGTAGGATCTTTGGATTCTTCCATGGATAGATCAAGATCAACACACTCAAAAAAGTGAGGGAGGTACATCGCAAATGAAATATTGCAAGAAGAGGACTTGGTAAAAACCATGTAGTCCATGAGAATGTGTAAGAGATTGACCCTCGTCTTGGTCAGTACACACCAGGATAAGAACAAGTGAAGGGGCTTGACAGCACCCCTACTACCACGCCTAGGTTGAATAAAGTGAGATATGTTGCTGTGAACAACTTTAGAATGAACTTAAATATGGAGTGTTATCTAAGTCATCGGGGTAGGCAGGCCAATCTTGTTGGTTGGAAACCAATTTGAGAGCAGTCATCTTGTCATAACTGGGAAACACACACTCATCCTTAACCATCAGGACATGAGTGGGGACATCTGGGATATCAAAGAATAGCTCGAAAAGAGCTGGAGAGATGTCAATGTCTTTCCCTAAGACAGTGATCCTATAAGTGTAATCCAAATTAGGTATGAGCTTGAGGCCGGAGTAGAAGATTTTAACAAGTGTTGGGTACCACTTGGTTTTGATAAGATAGGAATTTCACCCATTCCAAGTGTTTAAACAATTCGAGAATGGGAATGTGTGCTTTCTTAAAGAAATCAAAGTCAACAAACGCCTCGTTTGTGACTTGTTTTCTAGCAAAAGTAAATGAAATGGCTTTATGGAGAGAATAGGGCAGAGGTGGTGGTGGTGGTGGTGGTGCGGTGGATGATGGGTGGTCATGTTTGGATTTCACCCTTCGTTCCTACTCCAAAGAGGGTGGAACAACCCTTTTTCGCACTAAGCGAGTGGGCATTTTTTTCGGACGGGAAGGCATGGTGGAAGAACCTAGAAACTAGGGTTTGATGCTCGAAGTTGGGGAAACATGGCACAAAATAAGAAATAAATAAAAGAAATGAGATTAGGGCACGAAGGAATTACCTAGGATACGAAGAAATCCCACAAAAAACGATTGAGAATGTGTGGAGAACGAAGTAGTGTGTTAGGGCGACGAGAAGCGAGCTGGTAAGGAAAGGATAGAAGAAGAGAAATGGGAAAAAAATAACGATGACGCCCTTTTATAGGTGTCGCCCAAAACCAGGGGCAGCGGGCTACTCTACAGCGGGAGCGCGCTGCTTTCAGGGACCTGAGACAAGGATCTTGAGATTTCTGCGAGCAGCGCGCTGCTTTCTGTGGGACCGCACTGCTATAGAAACTCGAGACATGGGTTTTCTGGAAACCCTGCGACAAGTGCGCTGCTTCACCCAACCTGGTTTTTCTGGGTTTGCTACCACCTCTAGGAGTGCCCTGCTCTCTAGGGCAACGCGTTGCTGCAATGACCAAACCAAATTTGGCATTGCAGAGTAAACCTTAACCGCGCTATTGGTCTGATATGAAATCAAAAGTGCTTTTAATCAATTCAAGCATGTTCCAACCACCAAAATAGATCAAATTAATATCAAATGACACATGATAATCAATGATTTAACACATTTGACTCATTAAACACGCCTAACTCTTTCCAAATATGAGCGAATTGATATTTGGACAATGCCTTAGTAAAAATGTCACCTAATTGATCTTTTGTTTCAATAAGGGTACGCTTAACATCTCCTTTTTACGCATGATCTCTAAGAAAATGATTAATCTCAATGTGCTTAATCCTAAAGTGCAAGACAAGATTTTTGGAAATATTGATTGCACTTGTGTTGTCAAAAAATATTTCAACACAATCAACATAAATTTGGTAATCCTTCAGTTGTTGTTTCATATATAGAATTTGTGCACAACAACTACCAACTACAACATATTCTGCTTTAGTTGTAGATAACGCCACTGAGTTTTGATTTTTACTAAACCAAGAAATCAATGAATAACCCAAGAAGTGGCAAAATCGAAAGGTACTTTTCCTATCATTAAGACTACCAACATAATCTAAGTCTACAAAGCTCCTTAGCACAAAAGAAGTACCTTTTGGAAACCAAATTTCCAAATTTGATGTCCCACTAACATATCTGAATATTCTTTTGATACAGTTTAGGGTGGGATTCTCTAGGACTAGACTGAAAACGGGCACATAAACAAACAATAAACATAATGGTCAGTCTACTTGTTGTCAAATAAAACAAGCGACTTATCATACCTTTATAAAGTTTGGTGTTTCAACTGAAATTCCCTTGCGTTAGACCGCAAATCGACGTCGATTTACTGAATATGAAAACTGTCTGATCCTTCGAAATTCTGTAAGAGATTGCTATACTTCGGCCCTGCAGGGGTCGTGACGCTTGGTCACTGAAAACACTCTGATGCCTATGACAATGAAATAGGAGAATTGAAGTATGTAGAGAATTTCAGGTTTCAGAACATACCAACTTTAGAGAATGAGCCCTCTATTTATAGTTGTGGGGGATCACTTTTTGCATTTAGTGTATTGCTCCATCAGTGGAGTGATTTGCCTTATCAAGAGTCGGCTCGTGATTCTATGTCTTGAGATTATTTATGTGTGGTATTTGAGTTATGATTGATGCGTAAGAATTGTCAGTTCGGGAGAGCTTTGTCGTTGGGTAAGGGTTCCCTCGGCCATGGTCGAGGGGTGCGCCTTAGCCGTTGTTAGGACGTCTTTTCGATCTCGGCTCAATGTGCCTCCTTTGGGGTACTGTCCGGGGGTTCTTGACTGTACCTTTCTCCAATTTTTCTTCCCTTTTGAACTATTTCTTCGGTTTCTTAGCCATCAGGTTTTGGGTGGAACATATGGTGTCTAATGGTTTGCTATTTTCATCTTTATCCATTTTAACAACTGAGTTATATAGGGTGTCAATTGTTTTCAAGTTCTCAAGCTTGAACTTCTTTATCATGTCCTTAGCATACTTGCTTTGGCTTAAGAACATGCCATTAGGCATTTGCTTAATTTGTAAGCAAAGGAAGTATATAAGTTCCCTCGTCATACTCATTTCAAATTCATCTTGTATAATTTTTGAAAATTCATTGCAAAGATGAGTATTTGAAGCATCAAAGATAATGTCATCAACATAAATTTGAACAAATAACTTTGTGCTTAATGAATATGGAAAAATCAAGTTTACCCTTTTGAAATTCATGCTCTAGAAGGAAAAACCTAAGCCTATCATACCAAGCTCTTGGAGCTTGCTTCAAACTATACAAGGCTTCTATGAAGTCTATACACATGCTCTGGGTTTTGAGAATCTTCAAAACTTGGGGGTTGTTCCGCTTATACCTCTTCATCATTTAGAAAGACACTTTTGACATCCATTTGGTATAGTGGAAAGTCTCTATAGCAAGCATAGGCTAATAACATTCTAATTGCCTCTTGTCTTGCTATTGGTGCAAAAAATTCTTCATAATATCTTCCTTCTTCTTGATTGTATCCTTGGGCAACTATTATGCCTTTGTTCCTAATAATCACTCTTTTCTCATCCTGTTTGTTCCTAAAGACCCATTTTGTTCCTATAATAGATTGGTGAGAAGGTCTTGGAACAAATTCCCACACTGTTGTTTCTAATGAAGTGGTCTAACTCTTTTTGCATTGCAAGAATTCAATTTTCATCACCTAGAGCTTCTTCAACCTTAGAAAATTCTTTGAGACTTTTAAGTTTTGATCATTCTCTTTTAAGTCCTTTAAATCCTTAGGAACTTCTTCATCATCAGTATTAAACTTTTTCAGATTTTCATTTAGCAGTTACCTAGAATCACTCCTATCAAACTTAACATGAATTGATTCCTCAAGAATTCTACTAGACTTGTTAAACATTCTATATGCTATACTATGGGAGGAATAACCAAGGAATATGCCAATATCAAATTTTAGATCAAATTTATCCAAATTTTCTTTGTCTTTTTCATACTTTTTCTAATCAAAGTTTTGTTCATGATATAAAAGGTCGTGTTAATAACCTCAACCCAAAAGTGAGTTGTCACATTGTGTTGGTCTAATGACCCTTGCCTCCTTTAGTTTTGATAATTGCAAACAATATTCCTCGTGGACTAATCTTTCAATTAAGTGTTTTCGTATCATATCACTTATTGAAGCATAATTTGTTCGGTCAACCTTAAGTCAAGCTGGTCAACTCAAAAAGTCAAAGTCAACTCTCTAATCAACTCACGGTCAATTGAAGATCAAAGCATCCATGTTTGAAGATTTTTTTTATTTGTAATTGCTTAGATCTTCTAGGGTTGTAGGTTCTTTAAAGGTTGTTCGGCCACAATATTTTTTTATCAGTTTTTCGATTTTCTAAAATCATAAAATATCTAAAGTCAATATTTGAAATTCTAAGCTTACTTGTTTTCATCAAACAAATGTTTCCCAAGTTGTTTCAAAATCTATCAATCATATTTTTTCTTGATGGAGCTCACTCCTCTACATGTAATCGAACTTAAACTTTATTTCGAATATTGTTTCCAATTATTTTAAACGTCATTTCATGTGTCGTTTGCGTCCCAAGTGTAGTGGTTACATTGCCTAAACTTAGAACGTGTCAAAAATAAAAAAATTCACACTAGTGGACTGAGGAACGCGCTCCTTTCTCATGGAGCAGTGCATTTTTGGGTTTGTTGCCTGGGGTTGTGGAGCGGGCACCATCTTCTGCAAGAACGCGCTCCATCACACCCGAGAGCACCTGGACTTAAGAAAGGCACTCCATGGCCTATGGAGCGCACTCCACAAAGTGGTCCCCCCAGTTTGCTTTTCATGGAGCGCACTCTCTTCATGAAAATTTTGCTTTTTCAACTTGAATTCTTGGCCCTTGATCTCACCTTTCTCACTTCCAATCTTTCTATCTTAGCCCTCCATCTTGTATTAGGGTTTGTAAAATGTGAGGAAGTATTTAAACCATCACTTAAACTTTTTCCATCTTTTACACACTTTCTATCTCAACCTTTGAAAAATCATTCTCTAGAGATTTTTTTTAGAAACAAGAGAACTTTGCTTTGATTTTCTGGATTTTCACTCTCAAGTTTTGAAGTTCTCATTGGTGTTTGTGTGAAAGATCAAGAGCTCTATTCTTCATCATTGTTTGATTGATTTTGAAGCTTTCTTCCAACCACATCAAGACTTGTTCTTCATTTTAAAATTCAAGTGGTTGAAAACTTAAGAAGAAATCAGTTTTGATTGTAAGTATTTCGAGGTTTGTTCGGTAAGGAACAATCTCCTTCTCTGTCTATTGTATTTGAATTAGCTTGTTAGCTAATTGGGAAGTTTCCCCAACCAGGAGAGAGTGATTATAAAAATGGTTTAATCCTCACCCATTAAGTAGGATTATTTAGTGGATTTGAAAAATCTTGATCAATGTGATCAAGTAGTGGAGGTAGGCTTGATTGAGAAGTTGAACCACTCTAAATCTCGGGTTCATTGCCATTAACATTCCTGCAACTTTTTATTTTCCCTAGCTCATTTTTGCTTTCCAAAGGTTTTTTGAAAAATCCGCTAACACCCAATTCACCCCCTTCTTGGGTGTCTATCACATTGAACTCACATAACATGGTCCTACATATCTCTTGTAGGGTCCTATTCTTTGTCTCTACTACTCCATTTTGCTATGGAGTTCTAGGGGCTAAAAGATGGTGAGTGTTGCCTTATTTTCTACAAAAATCTTTTAGATTCTTGTTCACAAACTCTCCATTTTTATCACTATGAATGATGGTAATTTATAACATTTTTCATGTTCTTCTTTATGACAAAATTCGATAAATACATCACACACTTCATGTTTATGTAAAAGAAAGAACACTCATGTAAAGCAAGAGAAATCATCAACAAGAACAAAAACATACGAGTTTCCTCCTAAGCTTACACTTCATGTTTATGTAAAAGAAAGAACACTCATGTAAAGCAAGAGAAATCATCAACAAGAACAAAAACATACGAGTTTCCTCCTAAGCTTTGTGTTCGTGTTGGTCCAAAGAGATCCATGTGGACCATTTCAAGAGCTCTAGTAGTGGACATGATTTTCTTGCTCTTAAAGGATGATTTGGTATGTTTGCCTAATTGACAAGTGATAGGTCGATATTTAGTATATGTTTTGGAGCATGTTTTAGGTGAGTTTTAGAGTGTTTAGATCATATATTAGGTTAGTTTATCATAATTTGGTTATTTAATAATTTAAGTCACTTTTGGTATTTTATGTTTTATTTTCGTGTTTAATTTTATAAGTTGGGTTAGTTGATCATATAAGTGTTCTACTTATTGATTTTGATTTGTTTTGATGTGCTAAACATGGATTTGGATGATGGAAACATGATGCATGAAGTTAACTAGAAGAAAGATGAAGAATGCAAGACTAAAGGAGGTTGAAAAATGGCTAAGTCCACAAAATCAGCACCAACACACTTGTGACTGGGCGCCACAGCACCGGGTGACGAAACTAAAGAAAGAGAGAGACTGAGACTGGGCGTCGCGACGCTAGCTGTGGGCGCTGCGACGCCGAAGGTGTTTCAAAAATTAGAAACTTTCTAATTTTTTGAGATTTTCCTATTCGACTTGGTTCTTTCTTGGGCGACTTCCTATGGACTTGTGGCTTTATATAGACCACTTTTTAGGGTTTCTAAACCATCATAGAGTGGAAAACAGCAAGATTACGACTGGAGCAAAGTGGAGAAGAAGATCAACCTTGAAGATTATTGAAGATTCTCTACACCATTATAGTTTGTTTTTCCATTGTTCTTTGTTTTCACGTCTTTAGTTATGAACTAAACCTCTTTTCAAGAGGGTAGATAGATCCAACTTGATACTATGTCTTAAATTTTATTGCTTAATTATTATTAATAAAGTTCTTCGTTTATTTATATTTTTCTGGGTGTAAAGCTTTTAATCCCTTAATCAAGGATTGAATGATCATAGACTTGAGGTAGATGCTCCAAAAGAGGTTACCTTGGATTGGAACTTGAAAAATATAACCTAGGCTATCGTGAGACTCAAAAGGAGATCGAGAATCTTTGAAGTCATTAGGTAAAAATCACAATGCTTAATGAGTCGTTGTCTTAGGTTTCCATCGAAAGAGTAAAGCCAAGGCAACAATAACATGCTCTAATTGGTGCTCCTAAAGAGGGAATTAGAAACGTTAGGATTTTTGACTTATAAACGAGGGAACCGAATTAATAATAAATACATACAAAGGGGCATAGTTGAGAGTGAGGTGACATCAAACCTCTAGACCATTCGACCATTGATTTCTCATTAGTTTTCTATTGCATTGTTAATTTAATATTTAGTTGCTTCAATTATTGTTTACTTGAATTCTCAAATTTTGTTTTCTAAATAAAATTAGGGTTAAAACGTGATAGCTAGTGTCGTAATAATCCCTGAGGACGATACCTGATATCTCATCGGAATATATTATAATTTGATATCGTGCACTTGCGGTTTTGTACGTGACAACAAGGCTCACACCCCTTATCCTTTAGGTACACTCCCTTTGGAATGCCCTTTGCATGCTCATTTTCGACAAGTCTAGAGATGTTATCCATGATAACATGAGCTAGTCTCCTATGCCGTAATCATGCATCATCATTCACAACAGAACTCAAGCAAGATACAATTTCATCACAAATGCCATCAACATTTGTGGAGTACACATTGTTATGTCTAGATGCTATGAATGCAATATAACCATTAGCATGATTTATGATGTACCTATTTGCATCAAAACTAACATCATAACCTTTGTCATATAATTGACTTACGTTCAAGAGATTATGCTTTAGGCCTTTAACATAAAGAACATCATGAACGGAAAAAGAACTATTACCTATAGGACCAATACCAACAAGTTTACCTTTTTCATTGTCTTCGAATGTCACATTCCCTCAAAGCTTGGCTAGGCTAAATTTTTTGGATTTATCTCTTGTCATGTGCCTTGAGTAGTCACTATCGAGATACCAAACATTCTTTTGAGACCCATCCTATACCACATAAAAGACTTTTGAATTTGGTACCAAAGTTGCTTTGGGTCCATCCAAGTTAGCATAATTCAAAACAGTCTTTTCTACTCATGCTAATCTACCCTTTTTAATACGTTTGAGTGGGCATCTAAAGATAGTGTGGCCTTGCCTATTACAATAGTGGCAAGTAGGTCTTTTGATCAATAAGTTATTATAATTTTTCTATTTTGACCCTTTTGTGTAACCAAGCCCGACCTTATCAAAGGCACACCTTTAGGACCCTAGCATCATAACAAAGAACTTTTTCCCATTTGTGAATTTCCTCATAGTATTGGTCAAGTCATCAACACTTTCTTTATCTCAAACTCTTTAGTCATTTTATCTTTTTATAAGGTCGTGGTGTAAATTGCCTCTTGTTGAGATTCAATCTCTTCAAGGGTTGTCATTAAGTTTTTCTTAAGCTTGGTATTCTTTTTGATCTCCCTCTCAAGAAAACATTTAACCTAGTCAAAGTCATTAGCCTCAAAGAGATCATCACATTCATCAAATGGTTCAGATTTTACCATAATGTTTGTCATGAGACAAATCACTATTTTTTCTTCTCCCGAATTCGATCTGAAATCACTTTCACTTGAGCTGGAATCATCCCAAGTGGATTTGAGTACTTTTTTGTCCTTTCCTCTTGAGCTGAAGTTCTTATTCTTTTTGTTAGCACATTCACTCTTAATATGTCTTGGTTTATTACAACCAAAACATATTAACTCATTAGGATTGGCTACAAATTTCTTTCCTTTGTAGAATTTTGGAATTGGGCCAGCCTTTCCTTTGATTTTTATGGAGCGGTTAAGTTTTCTAGAAAACATGGCAACCTCATCATTGGTTCCTTTACTCTCCAATGAACACTTTGAATTTGTACCCGCATTAAGTGCGAGATCTTTCTTCCCCTTATCTTCTACCTTAAATGAGGCTGAGTTGCCCTTGAGCTTTAGTTCATGAACCATTAGGGAACCACAAAGTTCATCAAAGGCATATTCTGCCATATTTTTTGCTTCCTTTATAACTGTGGTCTTTGGTATCCAAATCTTGAGTAAACCTCTCAAAAAGTTCCTAACTGTCTCTTTTTGGTCATTGACTTTTTTTAGGGTCTTCATCTCATTTGATAAGGCCGGGCTTTTATTTCCTCATCCTATAAGTCTAAGGCCGGCCTTATAATCTAGTTTTATATTCCTCCAATCTATAAGTCTCATATTTCTCCACTGACATTTGGAGTTTGGCCTTTTTGACTTGTAAAGTCCCCTCATGGGTAACTTCAAGTCTTTTCCATATCTCTTGGGTTGTTTCAAGGCACTAACCCTATTAAACTCATCACTCAAAAGACTACAAAATAAAATCTTTACAACTTAGTTGTTTAGGAGCTCTCTTCTCATTTACAACCATGAGGATTTTTATAACTTCTATGGTCTTTGTGGGTGTTTGGTAACCACTTATCATTACATCCGACATCTTTATGTATTGGGCTCTTAGGTAGAATCTCATCCTAGTTATCAGGACCCATTCACAAACCCCAGAGCATCCTGATCGGCACAGGAGTCTAACCATCCTATCCCTTATAAGACCATTAGACCCCTGTTAAGCCTCAACCAAACTCCGACAGAGTCTCCTTTGTAAATAGGACATCTAACAAAAAATACACCTGATAACCCATCCAACAAAATATATTATCATTCACATCTAATAACATGTCAACCCAAATAACATCTATTAGCATCCATCTACTTAATTATACATGTGGGGTGTTATATACATATTTTTACCAAAACAAAATATCAAAAATATATGTATACAACCCTGTCATCAACCTACATAAAAAAAAACTCTTATGGCAAGACACTAATATCTCACTAAAAAGATATTCGCTTATCCTTATCTGCAGCTAAAGGACTTAAAAAGTTGGGAATAGAGTGAGCCAACAGTGCCCAGTGAATAGAATTCAATAATACCATCATTCATTCATCTAAACATCCATGTATGCATGCTCAATGACATGAGAGAAGCAAGTGTTGTTTCATATATAGATGTCATAGTCCTACTTCATATAATAAATGCATTTCAAGATCTATGCCCCTTATCCACCTTTACTTTACACAATGTGACAAGCGTCCCGAGGTTATAATACTCATATAATCAATTGTAAAACACTTTCAATTTGATTTCTCAACTTGAGGTCACATATGCTTTATTACTTTAACTTGAATACTTTTGTCAGTGGCAGTGAATATTGGACTTCATTCAATGGTCAAATGTAAGTTATCCATGACTTTGTTAAAAGTCTAGCTCAATCTCCCCCAAGACATTGACTCAATACTGATCATAGAAACCCCGCAGTGGAACAATAAATGATGACTTAAATTCAACCAACAGACGATATGCTAAAACCCTCATTTAATTAATAATTAGTAAGTTTACTAGAATAACTGGTCCGATTATGTCCTTGTAGAGGGTATTCCCAATCTACACGGAGATGTCTAAAGATCCACTTTCCCAAAATCAAACTAACAAGAAATAAAAGGGTTTTTCTCCATACGCACACCATGTAATTTCCAATAAAACATTCATGAGCAAGCAAATCAATATAAATAGGATGATACAAATGAATAATAAGATTGAATTTTTACTCACAACCAATTGCCACAATATTTTTCACACACTATCAACTTACTCCGCCACTTCTAATTGAACCTGCACACATTATTACATTCACATCAACATAAAGACTCAACTCTTTCCTTTTCATTCTCATGCAATTTCCTAATCTCTTTATTATTTTCACCATTGGAAATCCATTAATACTATTTCTAACTCAATTCAATTCACATAGCATTAGAAACAATAGAATTTAACATCTACTCTAATTTCTACATGTTTCCATCCTCGATCTCACATTTTTTCAGTTGGTTCTACACTTCAAATTAGGTTATTCACCTATGAATCATGAATTTGAAGTGCAAACCTTAACAAATCATGGTTTCTAGGTGATTTAGGTAATAAAATGCTAATTACACCATTTCCCAACGATTTCCAATCAAAAGCACCAAAACCCTAGGTTGGAAAACACCCAAAACATCATCTACTTCAAAAATTATACTGAAGGAAAGGTTTCTTTTATGCCTAATAACGGAGAAAAATTGAAGAAAACGCTTACCTCCGCGACGATTCAGCGTGATTTGGGTCCGAAAACCACTTTTTTCTTTTCTTTCGTTCTTCCTGAAATAAACAAAGAAAGTCGACTTTTGGGTTTTAATTCATGACATTGCCACACCGACCAATTTTAAAAAATTTGATTTTAACGTGAGAAGCGGGCTTCTCTCAACCAGAAGCGCGCTTCTTGTGGTTTCCTGAAATTTTATTTCTCTGTTTTATGCAAGGAGCGCGTTTCTCCCCTTAAGGAGCACGCTTCTCGTATTTTCCTAAAATCCTAGCTCTCTGGTTTTGCAAGGAGCGCGCTTCTCCCCTATCTAGAAATCTACATTGTTTCCAGTCACAAAAGAGCATGCTCCTCCCCTTTTGGGAGCGGCTCCTAAGCCCATTTTACTGTTTTTACTCACTTTTTCATCTATTTCTTCCCCCGATTGGTCTCTTAGTCAATTTTACACTAACACATACACTTAATATCACAAAAGCATACATATACTCATAAATCACATTTTTCTAAAATAAATTTTGGGGTCTCACTTTATGAAATTGAGGTCGTTACAACCTCCCCAACTTAAGAAAAAATTTCGCCATCGAAATTTAGAGTTAAGAAGTATAACTCATTTCATAAACTTTGTGAAGTACAAACTCTTTTTTGATAATAAAAAAATTTCTTTTTATTCGTCATTTGTTTCCACAATTGTTACATTAAGAACAATTTCAGTAAAACATTGAATACGATCTAGGTATGGGTTGTCCCAACCTTAGTGCACTAGAGATGGAACTTGGCCTAATTGGCAGCAACAAGCGGAATAGGACTAATTGAGCCCAAAATAACCCGCACATAATGACATTCATTCACAAAACCCATGGCAAATAATTGTCTCTTTGATGGCGAAGCAGGTATACTCCTAAGTGGAAGAAACGTCAAACATTATTGATTAGGTATATTAACAAATACCACATTGTACTTGCTTACAATCAAGTGACCTATTTTAGGCATTGTCAACCAGGCATGTGACGGTGTTGGAATATCATAACAGTCCAGAGCCTAGATTATCTCATCCACTCTTTCTCTGTATTGAAAAATCAATGTGTAGTGATCTTTGAAATTCTTAAGTTCCTCCAAGAGATCCTGTCTAACCCTTTTCCAATCATCTTCCCCAAAATCCATAAAAATAGCAACAACTCGATAACCACAATGTTTATCAACTTTTACATATTTTACTTGCTTAATGTAAGGCTTCAGATCAACAAGAAATTGATTGATATATTTTTTAGGGTCGAAATTCCTTGTCTTGTGAACTTTAATTGGTCATTTAACAGTACCCAATGAAGAAAAAAGGGATTAACTATCTTCATGTGATAACATGTGCTCAAAGAATAATGAATCCATCTTGGTTGATTTATCAATATTTATATACGATCTTCCTCAGTTGTTTCTTTTCATGGCAGGCTCATACATCAATGTAGATGGGGGATTGTATATCTTCCTCAATTTTTTTCAGCATTCTTAACTTCGCAGGTGCATCACTGGCATCATAATGCCTCAAGAACGCATCAAACTCAACCATGCATTTTAATTATTGCTTGGACTCTTGAACATGGACAATCATGTTAAGTCTCTTCCAATGGGCATCCACAGAAGAAAGAGGGAGAAGTCGATGTTCTTGGTGACATTCTACGATCTTATGTGCATAGGGTAATGTACATATGGTAATTCATGTGTTTTTCACAACACACATCCACAATAAGCTCTCTTGAAGTTCTTTTTCATGCAACGTTCATATTCTTTGTAGATCTTGTCAAGTGCACATTTTGATACAACCCCACGTAGTTCTATTTAAATAGGATCTTTATGGGAACGTCACACAATGAACAAACTCTTCTCAAATGATGTTTTTATCTTTGTATGTGGCAATAACATCAGAGCATGAATAGTTGTCCATGATGATTTAAAATTCCCTTGAGAAGAGCCCAAGTGTTTCTTCAACTTTTCATGCGCACTTTCAACCCTGTTAGTTGTCACATTACCTAAATGAATGGCATGATCTGTCCCAGCTGCCACAAATCTTTATTTGTTTTTTGTCAACTACTCATCCGATAAATATGCAAGGACATCAAGTGTAACGACCCAACTTTGAATCTTTACTATCAATATGTATCACAAGACATTTCTACCAAATTTTGGCAGTTTCCTCTGTATTTTGGACATTTCCTGAATTCCTGAACCTATAAGTACTTGTCATAACATCCATACAATTTACAAAACACATGTTCTCTAATCAAACCATAAATAATTTCCAAATGAATACAATTCATAAATTTTGTCCATTCTAGTAATTCATAAAGAAAACAACTTCATATTAATAAATATCTAAAAAATTCCTTCAATAAACATTACCTGAAACTAAACTAGTGAAGTTTTCATAAAAAAATCAAATAATAAGGTCATATGAAACTAAACTGTCCACAATTATCTATCTTAATCCATGATCATTAGAACCTACATTGACTTAACTAATTGCCTAATACATAAAGTCCCTACAAAGTGCATAATATTTTATATTTTCAAAACAAAGCATGAGCTCATCTAATTCCTAGTGCCATGACTAACAAATCTACTGGTTGTTTCCAAATTCTTCAAGTGACTGCTCCAGGGTATCCACCACATCGTTTTCCTCTAAAAAATGATAGAGAAAATGGAGTGAGCTCAAGAAGCCGTGAGTAAATAACGGGCCAAACCATTACAACAATCTTCGACTAAACAAAACTTTCAACTACATAGGTAATATAATTAAAAATAAGGACATAACATTCTAAATAAACATGCTTATGCATATGCAATAGACGAATTCATGTATGACCATTTAACCAGTACAACTAAGAGTCTACGATTGATTTATATCCCTCATGTCCCTCAGTCTGGGCTCAATTATCTCCCTACTTAACCAGCAAGAGTAGTTGTTGACCCTATTTGCCGGTCATAGCGCTTTCACCTGTCTGGATTTTTGACCTAGGTACTTAGTCGCTGTCCACTTAGACACTGCTTCTCCGATTCAGATCGACGTTAATTGTTTCCTCGCATGTACGGCCAAACATGTTGATGTCTGTAGAAGTAGCTCGGTACCGACACTCACTCCCAGGCCGAACCCTTGCATCTAAATGCCAATCTGGCAGTCCTTGTATTCTCTTAGAAGTTCTCGCCCAAATGCATACCATACACACTCACGGGTCAATCAGAATAGTAACTCGAGACCAAAACGTCACTAAGTGATTTTGCATTACAAGGCATCTTATACCACCAAGTAATACAAGATCACTCAATGAAAATTCTAAATACCCAAGTTATAATCATTAGGATACCTAGAGTTCTGATACCTAATGAGCCCATTTTGACCAACCATCTGCTACTACGACTTTTAAAAAAATACTATTTCATTTCAAATACCACTTTTAAGTAAACAATTTAAAATAAACATGAATTTCACCCTGTCATTAATTTATTATTATGGGTCTCCACCATTCACATAGTTTTGCTCATGAGACATCACATTGATTACAATCACAATTCATAGTAGAACCTATCATTAAACTTGCGCGATGACCCATCAATACCTTTCCATATGCATTTCACACCACATGTATTCATCATTTAAAAACTATATATACAATCCCACAAATAGCAAACATTTGCTAAATAATTAAAATTTCAATTCCTTTTAAGAATTGACTACCCATGTCACATTTACCATTTGAGTTCGATAAAGTTTTTTATAAAGACATGTTCATTTGAATTCATGCTAATCCAAGAAAACTTCATCAACCCAGTAATGCATGGATAAAAAAACAATTTTCATCACATCAAACAACTATTTCCACAGTTTCAAAGACATATCATACATACTAGATATAAATTTTGAAAGCTCAAAACAATGGCCACTGTAATAATTCGGTCACAAATTCACTCACCAATTACCGAGATTCCTTGAAGTCCCAAATACCTCAACTCTGTCATTCAACTATCACTTTCTCTTTGGAAGTGTTCTACAATCAATCATAGTATGATAACTTAGAATCCATCAAAAGAAGTGATAATGTCATACTAGTATACTTCTAATTTAGAATTAGAGCTCTAGGCCTCACGTGAGAGTCTAACCTCTTCGACATAAGGTTTCTTAAATTGATATGTGTATGTGTGTGTAAGATTATTTCTTTTAAAATCATTTTTGTTTCCATTTTGGCATTTCTTCAAGCACTCTTTAGGCACCAATCTAAGAATTTACCTCTAATCTTCTTCTTGATTAGGATCATTCAACTTCATTATAATGAAATTAAAGTGTATTCTAAATCATCAACCTTTCAAGAAATTGGGTTAAACAACCCCATAATAGCTATTAGTGATTTAACATCCCATAAAATTGAAGTCTAACATTAAGAAGCAGATTGAACACCCTAACCCATTTCTTTTCATGTTTCAGGGCAATGAAACCAACATAATTTTCCATCTTGAACACCTATATTGATGCCCTAACTTTTGAATCCAAACAGGCTTGCCAATCCTATTAATTTTAAGCTTTTTAACTTGCTAATCGAAAGACTAAGGTGGTGTTTGGTAACTCTATTTGCAACCTCAAAAAAAAGTAGAGGGTTATAAAAAATATCATTTTTTAAATAATTTCTTAATTTTTTCAACCTCTAATTGAAGTAGAGGTATAACCTCTACAAGAACAAGCCAAAAAACTTTTCTTATTTTAGTAGAGCTTAAACCTCTACTACAATTAGAGATTAGTTTTGAAGTAGAAGTAGAGGTTAAGTAGAGTTACTAAACGCTACCTAACTTAAAGGAAAGAGGTGATTTTTGTTGGCCCAAGTGGGGGTCTCCACCTAGCACTCTCCTAAGTGTTTTGATGCTAACAAATAATATGTAATTTGGTGCTAATATTTGAACTAAGTATGTTTCAACACCATAAGCGAAGAAGAGCCAATACAAGATCAAAGCTTGTTCAAGCCTAATCAAGCGGATCATAAGAAGTCTAAATCAAAGCTTGAACGTGTCAAGATGAGAAGAGAAGGATGAGAGCTAAAGTACATAGACTTTAATTTAGGCTGTAAACCTCTAGCTTGCGCAATCACTTTCTCTTACATATCATGCATGCATTGAATTTCGTCTAAATTTATTTTCAAATGTTCAAACATGTTTGGTTTATGTTCTTAAACCATTTCAAACTTGTTTGAATCATATTTGCATCTATTTTGATCAAAATCATATTTTTACAAAGTTTTTCAAAATAAACAAAATTGTTGATTTTCATAAAATCTTGTTTGATTGTTTAAGCATTGATTTCAAAGTGTTTGAACCAACAAACAAAATCTATTTCAATCATACTTTGATGCCCAAACAAGCCCATGAATTTAGAATTTCAAAATATCATGTTCACCAAAATTTTCACACTCAAATTATGCCCAAATAAACTTAAATTAGTTAAAAATATTTTATAGCTTTCTCTGATGGCTTTGGAAATAGTTCCATTGGATCCGGAACATTCTTTCCATAAATTTTAAGCTATTATATGCCTATATTTGGTTTAGGATAAGTTGGGACACGAATTACAAAAACTCTAGTGCAGTAAACAGTGCGGTAGCGCACTATTGACCCTTATAGCAGGCTATTGACCCTGTTTGTTTGCAATAGAGGGCCAAAGAATCCTATAGAGAGCTATAGAAGTTTTTAGGTTTTTTTGGTGCGTTTTCAACGGTCGAAAACTCACTTTTTGTCCCCCCAATGGCTAGTAACTTGTCTCCAACGGCTAGAACTCTTTCCTAATCTATATATACACATTCTCTAGCCATTTTAAACTAGAGAGAACACGAGAGAAACAAAAAATGAGTGGATTAAATGATTTCCCAAAATCAAACCATTTCTCACTTTTTGAAAGTTCTTGAGCAAATTGTTGGCTCAAATGAGTTGATTTCAAAGCTTGCATTTCGTACATGATTTAAAGCATTCTCAAACTCGTTTTTGATGAGCAATCTTATGCAAGGAAGGTAAAATCATTGTAAGATCTCTCTCTCTCATTGAGCTTAAACTTTCATATCTTGTATTGGTGAATATGTATTGTGAGCTTCATTTGTAATTGTTCTAATCACTTAGAACAAACATTATAGTCTTTGTATTTGGTGTTTTGGATTGTTTCAAGGTTGAAACAAACCAAATCAAGTGATTGTGATATCACTTGTGATTCCAAGTTTGGGATCAAGTCAAGTTTCACCTTTTATCTTGAAAAGGGTGAAGTGGTTCTTCCTTAGCCCGCGAAAAGGATACCGACTTTCCTTTGCCCTTGAGAAAGGAACTAGTGGTTCATCCTTAGCCAGTGAAAAAAGATTTTGGCTTTCCTTTGCCCCCGAAAAAGGAACAAGTGGTTTTGTCCTTATCCCGCGAAAATGATAGGTTTGTCTTGAACCTTGAAAACGACATTGTAACAGTTTGGTTCACACCCTTGAAGTGAACCCAATATAATGGAATCCTAGAGACGATTTCTCTAGGCGTGGAGGTAGGAAAAGGATTTTTTGAACCACGTAAAAATCATTGTGTCCTCTTTATTTCCACACTTTACATCCATAGACATTGATTTTTAAAGCATTTACTTGTATCATTTGAAAGATTCTACTAAATAACTTAAGAAAATTTTAAAACCGGCCATTACACCCAATTCACCCCCCTCTTGGGTGTCTATCAATTTTACCTTATTTTGGTCTATATAGCATTAACGAATGTCTTTGTTACTGGAACCTCCTAAATTTTCCCTTGTTCTTCTCCTTTAGTTTGATGCACTGAAGGGTTTAGATAATCCTGTTTTTCCTCTATTTGTTTCTCCATCTTGCAAAGGAGAGTGAGATCGTTGTTGGTCTCCTTCTTGCACACTCTACAACCAATAAGAAGCAATAACCTTGTTTCTCTATCTCTCAATCACGGAAGGGAAAATCCCATCTCTTTCGGTCAATCTATTCCGTTAGTTGAAGGGAGAATAACTCCTTTCCCGTATCCCTTTTTTTCTTCATATTCCATCTCAATCGTGGCTTACCTGTATCCCTTTTTCTTCTTTTCTATATCTTAATTTGCTTTCTAAAAAAAATACTACCTATTTGTTTTGTTTTTTATCATTATTATTTTCTACCATTTAGTTTAGTTTTTTATTAGGAATACAATTATTATTATTATTATTATTATTATTATTATTATGATGCATAAGGATTTAAATATTATTTATTTATTTATTTAATATTATCATTGTTATTATTATTTGATTTGATTTTTATTACATAATTATTTCCATATATGTGTATATATTTTTGCCCAATAGAATAGTTATATTATTATATATATATATATATATATATATATATATATATATATATATATATATATATATATTGTTGGACCCATTTCTTGTGTACTGAGCTGGATGTCATGTCATCAGCTTGACCAGCCACGTAATGATGACATCAGCTTGGTAGGCCCGAAGTATTGATCTGACGGAAAGGTAGTCAACCCATTAGCAGCGGCATGAACTTTAGCTCATACCTCCGAGAAGGCACTGAGCTACCGACTTGGTATCGACCTTTCAACACACGTACGCAACGAAGAACCATTAGCTCGGCATACCGAGTTGATCAACAAAATCATTATTCGACACGGTTAAGGATCACACGAGATCCATTGCTGTTAATCTGGGATCCTATACAATTTCTATGGCGACACGCCAGCTAGGCCGAGGACCCTATTCACTATAAATACTCCTTAACCCTTCATTAATGAGGTGTGCAATTAATTAATAAGGCAGTGTGATTAATACTCTACGAAGCTCTAAACTGACTTAGGTATCGGAGGGTCTTCGGCCGACACTACCCAGTGTTCCTTACGATAACCTATTCTTTCTTTTTCCTCCCCTTTCAAGTCAGAAGTATCAAGCAACCAAATCATTGTCTAAGTGGGTTCCAGCTCAGCATGTTTCCTCCATCTCATCATCTACCAGTGTTGGTCAAATATTGCACCAACATTTGGCGTCATCTCTATGGATCCGATGTTGCAAGCCATGAATAGCTTTGTAGCCATGAGCCATGCAAGAAGCAAAACATTCAGTTGAAGTGGAACCCACCGCCACACCTATGGTACACTAAGAAAAGAGAGGAAGATCACCTAAAAAGTAGTCACAAACTCTGCTCCGAAGAAGAGCGACTCAGCTCAGAAGCAAAAGTTTAGGCTGAGTGCCATTTAAAAGAATCTTGAGAAGATGTCTCAAGTGGTCTAGGAATAGTACCAAATTTTGAGAGAGATACTTCCTCTCCTACCAATTCCTAGCCTCTGATCTCAAAAGGAGGAAGGAAGTAGCTGTCGAAGTGTAACCTCGAAGCAGAGGTTGGTTCGAAGCCAATGACCATTGAGCTCTAACCACAAGTCCCTACCTGCTGAGGACTTGAGACACTCTCGAACGAGGTCGACATCTACGGGGAATATGAGAACAACGAAGAGTACCTCAGCCAGGTCAGTATCAGTGAAGAGGAGGAATGAGGCGAGGAACAACTCAACTAGGTCAGAGTCCAAAAAGACATCTAAGCTTGGATGTATTGAGTCGGCCAGGTCCGCACCTCAACATTATAAGAAGTACAAGGAGCTTCCTTCACCTTTTATCGAGGAGATTTTCCAAGCACCTTTACCCAAAAACATCAAGACTACTAAGGTAAAAGAGTACAACGGGAAGAAAAATTCAAGGGAATTCAAGTCCTGGATGGATTTCAAAGGATTTGACGATGGTACTATGTGCAAAAGATTCAACTTTATTACCCAACTTGGAAGTGGTACCCAAGGCTGCGACCCAGGTCCATCTGCTCATTCAGCCATCTTGCTCACAAGTTCATTGAACACTTTGTTGGGCAGAATGAGAGAGAAAATTCAGTGAACAACTTGTTTGCCATCAGACAAAAAAAAGGAGAAAGTCTGAAGGACGGACTGGACTGTTTCGATGTCGAAAGAGTCCAGGTCGACGACTACGATGATAAGACATCGATCATGGCTTTTGTAACTGGATTTAGAGCAGGGAGATTGCACTACTCTTTTGGGAAAAAGAAGGCTCGAACCTACAGAGAAATCTTGGATCAGGCAGAAAAGTTTATTAATGTGGACGAGCAGAGCGATGCCAAGTGTGAGGAAGATGACTCCCCGAAGAGCTCGAGAAAAAACTGCAAAAGGAAAATAGAAGAGAATGAGAATCCAAGAGAGATAACAAAGGTGGTAAGAAGTTAGATTCTGGTCGCCGGGATCAGAGGAGTAAGAAAGTCTCCCAGAATGTCTACTCCAACTACAGACCTCTGACTGCATCACGAGAACATGTCTTGGTCGAAATTCAGAACAAGGACTATTTTGGTGTCCTAAGAAGCTGAATACACTAGTAGAATAGAGGGACATGAAGAACTACTGCCAATATCACCAAGACTATGGTCATGATACCGACCAGTGCTACAACCTCAAGAAAGTGATAGAGATACTAATCTGCAAGGGCCATCTCAAGGAGTTTGTTAAAGACTCCGACCAGAGGAGAGCTCCAAAAATGGTCAACAAGATTAGAACAAACTTCGGTGGAGATCAGCTCGGCACTTCCAGCCGAGCTATGAAAGCCTATGTTCGGGAAGCCAGGCCAGAAGTCATGAACTTGGGATTCCGACCTGAGAAGCAGAAGTGAATTGATTTCACGATCACTTTCATAGAAGAGGAGGCCTAGGGCATCATTCGCCCACATGCAGATGCCTTGGTAGTTACAATGACCGTGGCCAACTACAAAGTTCACCGAATGTTGGTTGACAACGGAAGCTCAACAAATATCATCTACTGGTCAGCATTCGAGAAGGTAGGGCTGACCAAGAAACAACTCAGCCTGATAGATGTGCCATAGGTTGGCTTTACTGGAGACGAAGTCATGTCGGAAGGGAGGAGAACCTACCAGTAACAACGGAAGATTCAAAGCACAAGGTCACAATCATGGTTAATTTCTTGGTGGTGAAGTGTCCCATGGTATACCACTTCTCAACAACCTCAAGGTTGTGATGTCGACCTATGACCTAGCGTTAAAGTTCTCAGCTAAGTGAGGTGTTGGCATTGTAAGAGGCAGCCAAGAAGAAAATAAGGATTTTTATGTTACAACAATAAAGAGGAAGACGAGATATTCAGATAGTCCCAAAGTTACAAAAGAGCAGTTGATGCAGTTGGATGTAATTATTAGTTCATACCTTTACTCCAGAGAAATAGTATTGGGGCTCGAAGCCTAGAATGAGTAGGCAAAAGTGTAGATTGACCATGATCCAGCAAAAACTGTGAAGGTCGGCACTGGGATGAGCTCATTTCTTACCGAGCAACTGATCGACATATTGAGTCAGTATAAGGATGTTTTTTCCTGGTCGCACGAAGGCATGCCTGGCATACCGACCGGAGTGATCGTAAATCACCTAAACGTTGACCGAGAGACAAGACCAGTCTGACAGAAGAGAAGAGCTCTTAGTTCTGACAGAGCTCAAGGCCTACGCGAAGAGGTCGACAAGCTCCTAGCAGCCATCTTTATTAGAGAGGTACTCTACCCGAACTGGTTGGCCAACATGGTTATGGTTAAGAAGCCCAATGGAAAGTAGAGGCCATGTGTTGACTTCACTGTTCTAAACAAAACATGCTCGAATGACAGTTTCCCACTGCCTCGGATAGACCAACTGGTGGATGCAACACTGGGTCATAAGTTGTTGAGCTTCATGGACACCTACTTAAGGTAAAACAGATAGTGAGGAGCCACAGAGATGAAAAAAATATTGTTTTCATCACTTACCGAGGTTTGTACTGCTACAAGGTGATGCCTTTCTACCGGAGAAATGTCGGGGCTACCTACCAAAGATTGGTCAATAGCATGCTCGTAGAGAAGAATGAAGTCAACGTGGAGGTTTACGTCGATGACATGTTAGTAAAAAATGTGAAAACAACAACTTATCCTACAGACCTAGTGAATGTATTCGGCATTCTAAAAAAGTACAACATGAAGCTTAACCTAGCGAATTGCACCTTCGGAGTAAGTTTAGGCAAATTTTTAGGATTTCTCGTAAACCAGAAATGAGTCTAACCTAACCCTGACAAGATCCAAGCTCTGATTAACATGCAGTCACCCTGAATAGTGAAGGAGGTGCAGAGGCTTACTCGGTGTGTGGCAACGCTTAGCAGGTTCATATCTAAGTCCACGAAGAGATGTCTCCAATTCTTCAAATTGAGTAAGAAAAAGAATGTGGATCGGACCTCAGAGTGTGAGAAGGTTTTCCAGGAGCTAAAAGCCTACCTAGGCCAAGCTCCCTTATTGTCAAAACCCATTCTTGGAGAACAACTTTCCCTATACCTAGCAGTGTTAGAAGTAGCAGTTAGCTCTGTTTTGATCAGATTAGAGCTTGGAGTTCAGAAAGTCATCTACTACACCAACAATTCCCTGCTCGATGCGGAGACAAGATATCCATAGATAGAAAAGTTGGCCCTTGCACTAGTCACCTCAGCTCGAAAATTGAGGCCATACTTCTAGGGTCACACCATAGTGGTCTTCACCAAACACCGGCTACGGAAGGTACTTTAGAGGCCGGAGACATTCAGACGATTAACCAAGTAGGTCATTAAGCTGAGTGAATTCGACATCGAGTACCAACCTCGAACAACTGTGTGTTAACCTATATGGTTCATTCTTAGCACATCCCTAAAGTATACTTGATGAAGTATATTTTGATGATAAAAAACAAAGTATTTTTCGATGCTAACGAACATTTTTCAAGAACTTATCTCTGCACCAAAGGAAAAGCAAAAAGCCACAGAACGACTCGATCAAGCAACTCAAAGCTTACATCTAACGGTCAAGCTCGTTTCAACTAACGGACTTCAACGATCACATCATGATTTCAAGATCACTTCACTCGAACGTTTCGATCAAGCTTCAAGACTACATCTCTAGATCAACGTTCAAGTTATTCAACTCTGTATTGCTCTCAGTGAAGATCTCATAATGAAGAGTTGGATTTAACGGTTATGAGAAGAAATACATAAAGGATTTAAGGTATATATTTCTCTAATCATTATTGCTCAAAATATTTTTCAAATCCATGCATATATCATTTTCATATGTTTTTTAAATCTGCATGTTTTGATTTCATGTTTTTAACTATATTTCAAATGATTTAATACTATTTGAAATATACCGAGTTTTTATTCGCATTTATCGAATATTTTATCACGAGTAAAAACTATTTTCAAAGAATCTTTTAGGACACTAATAAAATAGCAGCGCTCTCCTGTACTTGTTAAGTCAGGACGCTGATAGGTCATTAGGACGCTGATAACGCTCAAGGTTGAAATGAACTGATTAATCGGGACGCTTACTTGTACAATAGCGATCTTATATATTAGTCAACCTCTGAATTTGTCAGGAAGCTAACTCAGCATCAGCTCACTGAAAGATCTTTTAAAAGTTCTTCAAAGAATGTTTCTTTGAGGACACTGATGGTTATAAGTTGATTAAACTATCACGACGCTTAATGAATAGTAGCGCCCTCACTTTTGGAAATCAACTTAATAACTTTCAAGACGCTGATTGTCCTTCAACATATTTATTTTTAAATGCCATATGTTTTAAAAAGAAGGACGCTTACTACATAAGTATCGTCCTCATCATAAGTTATTTTGTTTAAAAAGGCAAGACGCTCACTCAGTGAGTAGCGCCCTCATAAGTAAGTCTTAAATAAAGTTAGGACGCTAACTGTGTAGTAGCGTCCTCAGAACAATAAAATGATTCAGGACGCTCACAACTCGATAGGGCCCTCACTTACTGTTCAGTAGGACGCTTATACGGAATAAGCGCCCTCAAAGAACAAAGCGACAAAGTTGACATTATGCGTCAGGACACTGATTGAGGAATCAGGATGCTAATTCAACTATGGTCACAGTTCTGATACGTACACCATATCGATTTACTTTTCAAAAGAAATCTCTGTACAAGAACTTTTCAGATAAATCAGAGATCTTCTCTGATGCATTAATCGGGGTATCTTGAAATTATCCTTATTC
The DNA here is from genome assembly GCA_035771175.1 of Paratinospora sagittata. Lineage (NCBI taxonomy): Eukaryota > Viridiplantae > Streptophyta > Magnoliopsida > Ranunculales > Menispermaceae > Paratinospora > Paratinospora sagittata. The sequence continues at coordinate 18,399,009 of CM069598.1, forward strand.
ATGCTATCTGGAAAGAACCAGAATGTGTATGAAAATTGCAGTTGCTATTTTCATATAACATTCTAGCCATTGTGTGAAAACATTCACATTACTTGAACTTCAAATGTCTAACGGCTATGTCCCACTAAGTCTATAAATGCCAGCACTTAGGATCAGACAACTTGCCAATCACTTTGTGTTGTGCCAATACTTTTTGAAAGTTAGTCTATGTCAAAATGAATTTCATTTTTTTAATCTTTCAAAGTATTTTTCACTGATACCTTTGCGATTACAATAGATTTTCATATTGAGCTTCAATTATACTTTATCTTTGAAAATCTATCTTTACTGGCATTTACTCAAATTCTCAGCACTGATTCATATCTGGTATCATTCATGCTGATGATAGAATTTGAGAAAAAGTTCAAGATATACAGTCGTACTTGATTTCATATCTTTAGTATTGTATTGAACTATATCAGTAGTTGCGTTAAACTACTAATCGTTGAACCAGAAGTTTTTATACATATATTTTATATTTATTTTGAAAATTGTCTGTGTCATTGATTTATACCAGTCCTTTGTTTTTAACGTCAATATTTGTTTGGTATATTTTATCTTTTGATAAAGCACTGATTTTCATATCATATCAATTATGCTTTTTGAAACTGCACTTGAGCAACACCGAACATTGAAAGGTAAAAGACAGAAGGTGTACCTCAACTTAGCATTACCTATTTCACGTTTCATATCTTTGTAATGCTATGTACCGTGCTTAATGTAAAGTGTTCTATTGCGTTAGAACTACCCAACATCTTAGTGTTGTAATGCTGGTGTGTTTTTGGATTGAAACAACCAAGACAACTAAAAGTAGTTCACTTGATGATTTCAGGATTGAAACCATATAGGTTTTTTCTGAGCCTGTAAAAGAGAAATCGGCTCATCCTCATCCAGTAAAAGGGTAGGCGTGTCCTTAACCTTAAAAAGAATAGGTTATCTCTCAGCCTTAAAAGAGAAACCGGTTGTTCCTTATCCCGCAAAAGGATCACGATTCTTCCTTAGTCAGTAAAAGGAACATGGGTTTCTCCTCATTCCGAAAAAAAGAAATTGGTTCTTCCTTAGCCATTAAATGGAACGTGGGTTTTTTCTAATCCCGAAAAAAGGAAAATGGTTCATCCTTAGCCCATGAAAGGATAGGTTTGCCTTTGACCTGTAAAAAGGCAGTTGTAACGGTTTGGTTCTCACTCGTAAGAGAATCAGTTAGTGGATTGAGTAAATCCTAATCGGGAGATTAGGTAGTGGACGTAGGCTTGGTCGAACCACTATAAATTTGTGTGTCAAACGTTTGCAATTTAGTCTGCGTTCTAATTTGCATCATGTTCAAATACACTCATGTAAATCTCTAAGTTATTGGAAGATAATTTTAAAATTGACCATTGCACCCAATTCACCCCCCTCTTGGGTGGGACCAACACTGTGAAGGGCCATGCACTGGCGGATTTTTTGTTCAAGCTACCCCAAAGAGCTCAACCTACTGACCAGTTCTCGCAGGAATAGTACTCATCTCCCCCAGGAATGAGAGGCATCTATGTGCTCTTTACTTCGGTTTCCGAGCCTTCAACAACGAAGTAGAGTATGAAGCACTCTTACTAGAATTGTGACTCGTTCTTAGCTGGGGGGTTGGTAACCTGTTCATCTATTGCGATTCTCAGCTAGTCGCAGGGAAGATTCAAAGAATATGAAGTGACACAATTGCCGAGAACAGAGAATGCCTTGGCTGATGCACTTTCTAAGTTGGCCTCGTCCTCTTAGGCCGCATGATACATGTCCCAGTAGAATTCTTGCCAGCTCGAAGCCTTGGAGAATCTGGTCAGGTTGGCACTCTCCACAAGACCCCTCATGGATGGATCTGATCGAGAAGTTCATACGCAGTGGCGAATTGTAGGATGACAAGAATAGTACGGAGGAAAGCTACCAGGTATTCCATCGTAGATGACCAACTCTACAGGCGCAGCTTCACGATGCCTTACTTAAAGTGCCTGCGTGAAGAGCAAGCACAACAGGTCTTTAAGGAAATCCATGCAGGCATATGCGGCAACCACTCTAGTGGAAGAACACTTGCGTATAAAGTTCTTTGCCAGGGCTACTATTTTCCCATAATCCACAAGGACTCCCTGCAAACAACTCAAAAATGTGATAGTTGTCAGAAACATGGTACCAACATCCGAGCTCCAACTGAAGATCTCTCGTCAATTCAAAGCCCATGGCCTTTTGCTCAGTGGGGGGTGGATCTGATAGGACCCCTACTACCTTGTAAAAGACAGGGTAAATTCACGATCTTTGTTGTAGATTACTTCACCATGTGGGCGAAAGTTGAACTTCTAGCCCATATTACTGAGCAAAAGACCGTGCGCTTCATTTGGAAGTTAATTGTGTGCCATTTTGGTGTTCCATATGCAATCGTCTCAGATAACGACAAGCAGTATGACAATGCCAAGTTCGGATCATTCTATGATGAGCTTAGCATTCGACATTTCCTTTTTTCCTCTTGCTCGTTTTCAAGTCAATAGTAAAGTGGAAGTCGCAAATAAGATAATCAAGCACACCTTGAAGTCTAGGCTCGAGGGAAAGAAAAGAACCTGGGTTGCATACATGCCACAGTTCCTATGGTCATATCGTACCACCTCTCGGATTGCAACAGGAGAAACACCCTTCTCCTCAGCTTTCGGGATGAAGATTGTCATCCCATTTGAAATAGATATACCGACCTTGAGGACTACAAACTTCGATGAGACCATGAATGCAGAAGCTCAGTGTACCAACCTTGACTTGTTGGAAGAGAAACAGGAACAGACAACTTAGATTTGCAGCATACCAACAGACGGTCTCCAAGCATTACATCTCCAAGGTGAAACATAGAAGTTTTAAGGTTGGTGATTTAGTGCTAAAGAAAATTATGCTTAACACGCGGGAACCTGAAGTAGGTGCTCTTGGTTTGAACTGAGAAGGACAGTACAAGATCTCTACTATGCTTCGATTAGGCGTGTATGAACTCAAAAACTTGTCCGGAAGAAGAATACTCAAACCATAGAACGCTGAGCACCTCAAGAAGTACTACTAGTAGTAATAACAGTAATAGTAGCAGTAGCATTAATAGTAGCAGTAGTAGTAGTGTCATAGTTACACTCGGATGACTACTTCTACGATGTTTTTCAAAAAGCAGTTTTTTTACTTTAATGAAGCGGTTTCACATGCCTTTTTTCTACATTTCTACAAGCCTACAGTTCGAAAGCTACAAACATTTCAGTGCCTTGGGACTATCGACCTGGTCGTAGGTCACCGAGAAGAAAGGTTTTAGCCCTAAAATTCCTTAGGGATATCCTGCATCAGCTAAGTATCTACCGAGAAGATGGCATAGCCAAAAGTGCCTTGGGATACTACTTTTAGAGGTTGGCATCATCGAGAAGGGGGTCAATACACTATAGAACCTTAGGGAAGCAAAGATGTTACCAACTGAAAAGAGGACTCAGGTCCAAAGTGCCTTAGAAGGTTGGGCAATCCCTACCGAGAAGTTACAAGCAAACTAATTGAGTTCACTAGCCTACTGACCTAACGGACAAAAGGATAAGTTTGCTTAAGTGTCGAAAGAGAGCAGGTTAGGGCCAGAGTACATAAAGGTATTGAGCTAAGTGCCTAAAGTTCACTTAGATCTAAAGTACCTTAACAACCAAAACCGACTGACCTATAAAGATACCGGGCTGAGACAGTTATACTTTGGATTTTTTCCTAAATATACACGAGAACTTGATAAAACAGGAAAAAGTGAGCTCGGTGCGATACAACCCTAACATCTAGGGCACAAATATTAAGCTCAGTACTGAGCTCATTAACATTACGAGCAAAAGGAATTATCCTTAAGAAAATTTCAAGAAATTATGGAAACAAACAAGCCAAAAAATTGTATTAAAGCTCGAAAGTAAAAAAAAATACATTCATAAAAAAAAGTTTCAAAGGCACACAGGCCAAACGCAAATATAGAGAAAAGAAAATTAAAACTTAAAGATTTCGATCAAGCCATTCACTGGGAAGGTTCAAACTAGTCGTGCGGTTGATGATAATCTCCAAGCTGATCGACTCCTCGTCATCATCAATAGGCTATGGTTGGTGCTAATCGAAACCAATGTGGACCAGCTGTTAGGATGTGCCTGTTACTTCGGCAAGAGGCTGCTCTAGGGGAATTTCCCCTTCTTCTTCCCCTTCTCCGCCATCAACGCCTCCCAAGTTCTACCAATCGTCGAAGGAAGCATAGTCCACTGAGCTCCCAAAAAATGCCTCTAGATCAGCTCGGTAGACTGTCACGACGTCCATACATTCCTCATAAACAACAGCTTGGCAAGCTATGTTCACGGCCGCACTGAACTCCGCCGAGGCCTTGAACTCGGCAACCATCTCAGTCTTCACCTGAGCGAGCTCAAGTCAGTAGGACCCCAGCCTCCTACAGCTACACGTGTTCAACAACCTTCCTCAACTCAATCGCTTGAGCCACGACCTTTGATTCCATGATGGTTGTGTTGGTTTGCGTTTCCTTCAGAGCATCTTCAAAATGCTCATAGTCTTTCTGGACTCGGCTCAAATTGTAGATGGACTGGGTAGCGACTTGAAAAATACAGAAAATAATGTTATCTTCCGACCAGAAAACACCGTTATGTGCAAACAGAAAAAAAGAGCAAAAATTACCTCGGTCGCCTACATGAAGGTGTCACTAAGGTCGTCGAACACATGCTCGCGCTTCATTATGGCCGAGTTGGTGATCGGTATGCTAACCTCCTAGAGGTCCATCCTCGGATTGACATCACTGATCTGGTGAGTCGTTGCAGCAAAGTCTTCCTTTCGTAGCTTCTTTCCACGCAGCTACTCAGGTGGTCTGGACGCCTTAGTCTTCGTTCGAGAAAACCTAACCTCTTTGTTGGGAGAGCATTATGCCCGGTAGTCCGAGCAAAGGACGACCCCTTGGAGGCCAATGTCTTTTTAGCACTGTTGCCTGGTGTCTTTGCAGGGGTGGCAAGGCAGTAATGTTTTTTTATGGAACCATCTTTTTGGTCTTCTTTTTCTTGTCGTTGCTCGTTCCTGATTTCTCAAAATTTGAAATCAATAGCGACAGTTGTCAGCTCAGCATAGACAATAATAGATCATAAGACAGAAGAGTGCATAAAAAACTTACTTCCTGAAAAACTTTCAGCTCGAGAATCACACCTGCCACCTGCATCCTTGAAGGAGTTGGACTTATTTTGTACTGACGAACTTCGTAAGGCAACTCGTAAATGGCGTCCACTCGGGGGAAATCATATTCTTCCCTGTTTGATGTTTCCCAAGTACCTACAAGAACAAAACGTCTTAATTTCGAGCAAGATGGTATCGATCAAGAAAACGAAAGGAATAAAAACACAAGGGATGAAAGGAAGCTCGATACCTGGGGGCTCAAATCTTGTGGGTACACCAGCCTCCTCTGCACACACCCCAAATGAAAATAACCACTTGTTTTTCCTGGACTTGTTAGAGGTAGGGTTCTTGATGATCAGATGACCCTCCTCTACCCCTGGTAAGTTGAGAAATAGTAGCACCAAGTAACTAAGTGTGGGACTTAAGTTGGTAGGCCAAACCAAACATGTCAAAATCAAACTCCGGCCAACCACAGTTTTCTAGAGCACGACACAACTTAAAATGGCCCACCACATATTCAAATTAAACTGAGCAGGGGCAACTCAAATGCTAGCAAGCAGAGGACAAAGAGGCGCTCAGAGAGGTAGTCTCATCCCATCCTGGAAGTAATTAACGTGGAATGCCACCCTTCCCTCTGAAGGACAACTAGCTCGGTCCTCGGGCTCGGGTGCCTTCAAAATCACCTTGTTCGAGATACCGAGCTCCTTTCAAAGCTGCACAAGATGGTGTTCCTTGATCTTGGACAGAATGCGGTTGATAGTGTAAACCGCACCTCCGAGCTCACCAGTTGTTGAGCTCTTCGCCCTAAAGGGTCGATCATAAGTGCTTGGCTCAGTGGTACCGAGCATTGCTTGTGATCTGTCAACAAATAGTAAAGGCACATCAAGTACCTCCTCATCCTGATCGGTATCCTCAAATTCCTCCTCGAAACCAGATACTTCCTCTGCGGAGGCCTCCTTATTGGCCACCTCACCGACCTCATCAGGGTTAATGTTATCCCCTGGAAAGGTATCCTCGTAGAAGACATCAACCTCCTCGGTAGGCTAAGCAACCTGATAGGGACCTATCATAGGGCCAACCATTTAATTACCTAAGGAATCTAAGGAAAGTCTGGGCTACTGAACAAATTTACCGAATAAGAGATACCGAACAGAGAGTACCAGACAAGAAATTCTAACTTCACTGCGATGACACAATTTAGAATGCTGAACAAATGAGCTTCCAACTATTTATAAGTTGATGACATACAATATCGGTGATGACATGAATCCCGAGGCAAAATCTGACGGTCCATAAGTGAAGTACGTGCAACAGTTGGAAAGGCGGCTCACGTCCTCACGATATGCGAAACATTAATGATCGATCAACTAATGACTTTGGTACTCAGACGATCAGATCAGAGCCTCTGACCAAACAATTTTGGTTAGAGCCTAGGGGTTGATGTTGGACCCATTTCTTGGTGTACCAAGCCGGATGCCACGTCATCAACCAGACTAGCCACCTAATGATGATGTCAGCTCGATAGGCCCCAGATACCGACCTGACGGAAAGGTAGTCAACCCGTCAGCAGCGACATGAACCTTAGCTCATACCTCTGAGTAGGCGCTGATCTACTGACCTAGTATCGACCAATAAAAGCACGTACAAGACGAAGAACCATACCAAGCTGATCAACAAAACCATTACTTAACACGGATAAGGATCACGCGAAATCCACTGTGACAAATCTTGGATTATACGATTTCTACAGCGACACGCCTGCTAGGCCGAAGACCCTATTAACTATGAATACCCCCTAACCTTTCATTAATGAGGTACAAAATTAATTACTAAGTTAGTTTAATTAATACTCTATAGAGTTCTGAACTGATTTAGGCATCGGAGGGTCTTCGGCCAACAACACACCAGTGTTCCTTACGATCGCCTATTTTTTCCTTTTCTTCCTCTTTAAGGTCAGAAGTCTCAGGCAACCAAATCGTCGTCTACGTTTATAGCTCAGGGTGCTTCCTCCATCTCATCGTCTACTGGTGTTGGTCAAATCTTGCACCAACATATATATATATATATATATATATTTACGCACTAGTCTTTAACAATTATTTAAATTATTTTAAAAAATAAATTTGATAATATTACCCGACATAGTGAAATAGGATGTTAAATCATGATAACTTTCATAATCATTGTTTAACACTCTTAGGTGTTCTTCATATTTCTCCTTTGACTCACATTCCACCAAGACATGTCACATGTTCATAAATGCCATCCACTTATTTTTTTGGTTAAACATTCCTTTTATTTTTTCTAACACATTCTTGTTTATATGCCAAGTACATAGCAAATTTGTGACATTTAGAAAAACAACCTTCACCGCATTCATCAAGGCCAATTCTCCGTCCTTTGTAAAAACCTCTAGTTGTGCCCACCCTTCTAGTAGATCTCTTAACTTTTAAATTGCCCATATGTAGTTGTCTTCTTTCTCATTTGAAATGAATACATGTGTGACCAAAAAAGTCATTTTAGTTGATGTAACATCAACTATATCAAATAACATATCTCGATAGATATTCGTCTTATACATGTAATCCATCATCAAAAACTTTTGAAAAGCAAAACAAGTCTATCGAAACAGGGTGTGCTCAAAATAAAGCCTTCACACAGTCAGTATTGTCATCGGACTTATGTCACTATGCGTATTGTTCTTTAGTTAATTTAACCATCATCTGTTGCATTTGATGAGATCTCCCATCATGTTCTATCAATTTATGCTTATTACGTGCATCATATATGGTCTTTAGTGTAGATGCATTATCTACGTCATCGCTTCAAGCTAGTTAATTTATTTCTAGGCTGCTCCTACTCATCTAAACAAGAATTTTCATTTTAACCTTTGTCGGCCTTCCTACATAAGAGTGTCCTTCCATTTATGTAGAGGTTGGATGATTATATACTCCAAAATCAACTTTTATAGTACAATTGTCACCAATAGCAATTTTTTCCCTCGTAATAAGAAAAGACAATCACATTTCTTCGTTCTGGTGTTAATCACCTTCGTTTTCTTTCCATAGCACTCATTATCTTTCTTCGGTTTGTACACGCCATATCTATCACAAGCAAACTTTATTCTTGTCGCCTACCATTCGACCCCCTAAATTTGAGTTCTTGACGACGATAACAAAGCCATTTTTTCGGCCAACCTTCCTAGTTCATGCAATCAATTCCTCTCTACTTCTAAATATCAAATCAGTAGTGAATTTATCAGTGTAGTCCCGTATAATTTCAAAGCCAGCGTTACTACTTTCTTCAAACTCTCATCTATCCTGATAAATTAGAAGTCAAAATAAGTATTAAATGCATATATAAATAAAAAAATATAAAAAACCAAGAACTTAATAAAAATTTAGAAAAAAACCCAAAATGATCTATCTGGTAGGCTAGAACTGGACAGACCGATTCTGTCTAGCCATCCAGGACGAAACAAATTGAGCCATGGATGGTTAGACATGTCATTTTAGGGTGTCGAAAATGGATTTCAAAACCCATTTTCAACACTATTTTCTTCAATATATGGGTATTTTCAACAAAAAAGATCAACAAAACACTTTTGTCGCAGTCGATCCCCTTATCACCGTTGAACCCCCTTGTCGTGGTTGAACCCCTACGACCCACAACGAGTCACATCTCGAGGCACAAGATAATGTATACATCCCTGATAAGGGAAGAACTTAGATGTAATCTTGTATTTAATGTGTAGAACCCATATATCATTATAAAAGGATCACCATTTCACTTAAAAAAGGTATGCTCTGAACTCTAAACTCTTTACACTTATCATTTTCTTCCACAAAAACTAACTTAAGCATCAGAGTATTTTCGGTGACACCCCCTGATGACATCATCCTTTGGAGGTTCGAGGTGGGAAGTGAAAGACACCTAAGAGGGGGGTGAATTGGGTGTTGACAGATTTTCCAGGACCTTTCTCAAACACTTAATAAACAATCAAATAAATAGTTGAAATATAAATGAAACAGTAAACAAATAAGGCACACATAATTTATAGTGGTTCGGCTTCCCAACATGCCTACCTCCACTACCTAATCTCCCCAATCATGATTTTCTAAACTCTTTACTAACTTGATCCTACTTCACAGGAGAGGATCGAACCGGTTACAATCACCAATTCCCGGTTAGGGAATCTTCCCAACTAGCTAACAAGCTAGCATTCAAAACACAACCAATAATCAAACGAGATTTGTTCAACAAAAGAACAAATTAAAAACAACTTACAAACTTGGTAATGACCTCTTCAAGATTTCTCAACCACAGGATATCAAAGTATGCACAACACAAAATAAAAAATCAAAAAGGTTTTACCTCAAAACAATCTAAATATCAAGTATGTGATAAAACTCGTGATCGTGAATAACTTTTGTGAACAGTAAATGATCAAAACATTAGTGTAACTTCATGAAAATCACAGTTCTCCAATGGCGGCTACCTCCTTTTTAGTTCAGTTGCAGAGAATAAAGTTTGGAGAATAATAATAAAAGTTCTTGTTGTGAAAGTAGGGTTTAATTAATGTTTAAATAGAAAACCATTATTAAACGTGAACATGTCAAGAATGTGATTCTTGATCATGTCTAAGTTCCATAGTCGATAAATCAATGAAATCAAACTCGGAATAAGAATCAAAACATGAAATCAATCCGGAAAAGTGAACTTTCATAAACAACAAGTCAATGAGTGAGTTCCTCCGGGAGGAAGGGAGTTCCTTGAATGTTACACATATGATAAACTCATTTTCACAAACATGCAATACATTCATTTTAGAATGAATATGATATTAGAACACTTTTGATTATGATTTCATGAATGATGAATCGAAAAATATATTAAAACCGATAAATCAAAAGGCGAATATGAAATGGGTCGGTGATAGCACGATCAAGAAACCAAGTGGCTGATCAAACATAGAAGAGACCTACAACCTAAGAGGATCTAAAGCAAATAAAATAAATAGTGTTACATCCATGTGCTTTGATCTTCGGTTGACTTCCGATTGTCTTTGGTTGACTTTCGATTGTCTTCAGTTGACTTGCGTTGTTGACTTGGTTTCACATACACGATTGAGTTCTCTTCTCTCTGTCTTTATTGTTCTGGATCTTGAACCTCAGTCTTGGCCTTCAAAGTCAAATATATGATACCAAAACTAAAACATGCTCAACAAATATTTTAGATCACAAAGAGCATTTTTTGTAATCATCAAAATAAAAAAGGTGAGGGTCATCAAGCCAACAGGAAGATTAATTGGAAAATAGCAGTATGGAGGAACAACAATGTTAATACTTCATTGTCAGCCGACTTCATCAACTCGACTTCAATGGTGCAATTTTTGGCTGAAATAGTTCCAATCCCTTCAACAACACACGAGGAATTGTCCCCCATAAAGATCTTACCTTTTACAGGCTTGTAAGAGGTAAACCATTCTTTATGGGACACATGTGAAAGGAAAAGCAGAATCAAGAAGCCATTTTTTTGCAACTCTTGGTTGATTAGTAATTGAGAGTATCTCATCAAATCTGAACTCTGACACAACACCCATATTAGATTTTTTATCTGAGGTGGATTCTTGTTCTTTCTTCTTTGATCAGAATACACATTGTAACACCCCGTACCTTTAGTCAAACTCTTTCGTTGACTTGTACGTATAGTAATACATATTTATACGTGTATACGTACATATGTCTAGGTATTGTTTGCCCAAATTATAGTCCAAGAGGGGGGCTGAATTGGACTTAACATACTTTCGTTAAACCTTAAACACACAAATGGTAAAGTAATAAATGAAAGTAAGTGTAGGAAATAAAAGATGAACACAATGATTTATAGTGGTTCGGCTTCCCAAAAGCCTACCTCTACTACTTGACCTCCCGGTCAAGATTTTCCAAACACCACTAACCTTGTTCCAAATTATGGATGTGGATCAAATTGTTACAAACATCATTTTTCGATTAGGAGAACTTCCCCGATTGACTAACCAACCAATCATTCAATACAAGATGGTTTACAAGAAATTGAGAGTGTTCTTACCAAACAAATCTCAAAAGAAACTTACAACTCAAAATGAATACCTCCCTAGGATGAATCAACCAAGTATGTTAAAATGAAGTGCAAGTTGAAGTGAGGAAGGCTCTTTCAATCTTTGATTTACAAGATGATGTAAATGATGCTCAAAGCAAAGACTTGCTTCAAAAAATTCCAAAAATCTCTAAGAATGTTTCTCTCAAGAAAGAAAGATTGAAAGTTTTGGGAATTTCTCAAAATGGAAGAATGATTTCAAAAACCTTTTCTCACAAACAAGCTCAAAATCAAACTTGGTTTTCTCTTGAAGATGAGGAGAATAATAATATAGATTTGCCAAAGGTTGTGTTCCATAAGAGCTAAGTGATATATTTATACATGTAAGACATTCAAAGAGAAAATTGGTGCACTTTGAAAATCATGGAATTTCCATTTAAAAGTAAGAAACATGTTTGGAAAAAGTTGAAACGCGTTCCAATTGAATTGTGAGAAAATCGCAATTCTAGAAAAAAAAAAGTGGGAAATGCATTTCAATTCATCGCACCCTTTTTTGTGCATTTTTCATCGTTCTGCAAAAAAATAGGGAAACATGTATCTTAAGGAGGAAACGTGTTTCTGTGAATTTCAATGAAATTGGTCATTCCGGACAGAAACTTAGAAATGTGTTTCTCAACAGGAAACATATTTCTGCTTGTCAAAGTGAAATCTTCACTTTCGAGCACCAGAAATGAGTTTTCGTGTGCACAAAATTTGAAAACATGTATTCTTTTGAAAATATTCAAGTATGATTATTTTGAAAGAGTATGAAGTTCAAAACACATGATAGGTCATTTTAAATATAAAGTCAAAGTTTTAATTATTTTGAAAATGGTTGACTTTTGAAATCATGATCATTTTAAAAGGATTTTCATGCATGCAACATTTTGACTGACCTTCCTAAAGAGAATTCTATAGCACTAAGATAGATCTAAGCATTACAAATAAAATTACAATCATATGTCTTCATTACTTGGATCCACTTCACGTTTTGATTTTGACTTCCAAATTGACTTTGATGAATTGATAAAGTTAGAACTTAAACAACTTGATCAAAGTAATTAGTAACAAATTGAATGTTATTTGTAATCATCAAAACATGCAAGGATGAGGGATACAACAACAGGTATATTGTGATTTTTTGAGGATTTTGGGTTATATCCTAGTACCGTAGGAAAATTGAGACTCTAGGTGTGGGCTTTAGGGTGAAAAGGATGGAAAAGTTCATGTTTGGGCACTAGGAACTAGCTCCCAGTATGGAAGAGCGCGCTCCCCTAAGACAGAATCTAGTTTTGGGTTTTGGACAGGAGAAGAACAGGGTTCCAAGCCTAGGAGGAGCCCACTTTTTGCAGGTGATAGAGACAAAGTTTGTTTCTGGGCAAGGAGGAGCGCGCTCCTAGTGAGGAGAAGTGCGCTCTTGGCTGTTTTGACATTTTTTATTTAAAGGTCGGTGTTGCGGTTTGAGCGCATATAAAAGTGAATTCTCGATCTTTCTTGCTCATTTACGTTGGTTTTGGCTCTTAGAGAAAGGGATAACGAAGGAGAAAGGGGGACTTCGAGCTAGGGTTGCAATTTTGATGCTAAGGTAAGGGGTTTTTAGCTCAAAATTCATGAAATCTTTTGTATTTCCTTGAGTTATTCATCATAAATGAATTTGGGTTGATTTGGATGATATGTGAAAATGGTTGGAAGATTTAGAATGTCCAAATTCGTGAGTTTTGATGATAATTCATGTTTCTATGTGTTTTAATGGTGAGAAATGAGTTTAGAACATGCAAAGAAAGATCGATGGTTTTCATGATGTGAGTATCAAACCTAGTTTTCGCTGAAGCAGCCCAGGGTTTTTAGGAGATATTTTAGTTATTTATTTGCTTAATTTAGCTGGAATAATAGGATAATTTGGTTTCCATCATATTTACAGGTTTGTATACGTGAAGTGGGGGTGATCACTCAAGGTTGATAAGCTTGTATGTGTGGTGAGTGCCTTAAGTTGATGCAGTTGAATTTTGAGTTTCAATTTAGAAATTGATGTAGTTAGGAACTTTAAATGGATTTAGGGTGTATGTTTAGCTACCTTGATGTGCTGGGGAGAGTATTGAGTGCATGAAAATGTGTTGACAGGTTGAGAATAGTAGAATTTGGCTTGGTTGATTAATTGGTGATAGAGGGACCACAACAACATGAGTATTTCTTACCTTGGTATCTATTGTTGGCCCGAAATTAGTCCAAGAGGGAAGTGAATTGGATTAATTAGTAGGTTATGCAGTTTTTCAATATTATAACAGATAAACAACGCAAAGATAGGAAAATGAAAAATATCAAGTACACAATGATTTATAGTAGTTCGGTCACGCCTATGTCCACTACCTAATCTCTCCAATTAGGATTTCTAAAACTTCACTAGAGAGTCCTCTTCACAAGTGAGGAGCAAACCTATTAAACCCTTTTCAATTTTACAGGTGTGAGACAACCTTTACACCACTCAACTTCCAGGTATGAGTCAACCTAACTTGCTTAGCTTGCGGGTGTGAGTTTACCTAACCTACTCAACTTTCGGGTACGAGTCAACCTAACTACTCCTCTTACAAGTGGGAATCAACTTACAATCCATCCTTACGCTAAGGATAGACTTACTGCCCAAATGGCTTCTTACAAAGGACTTTGAAATAAGAGATTTCTTTTACAAAGACAATCTTTAAGAAATTACAGTGTAGATATGAATCTTTACTCAAACAACTACTTAGTAAGATATTAAATTTGAAAAATGACTAAGATGAGTAAAGTATGAAAATCTTTTTTCATTGGAGGATTTGAAAAATGGTATAAGTTTAAGCACGGTATTTCCAAAGACAAAACCCTTCGAAAATATAACACAGTTCTTTTTCGAAGAAAAATAGTTTTAGAAAATTCAAACTAACTTTCAAAGAGTGTTAAGCATGAAGAAAAAATTTCTCTACTGTGTCTATGTTTGAATCGCAAAATCAAATTGTATTTATAATGAAGCACAATGATATTGAAACTTTTGAGTTTTGGAGCTATTGTGAGATAGAGATTAGCTATTATGAGATAGAGATTGAAATTCAAATCAAACGGCTAAAAACTTTCATGAAAATAGTAGTCAAACTTCTGTGAGAATGTTCTGATAAAAAAGAATATACATGAAAGAAGAAACGGATTGAAAGGATCAGGATTTTAGATTTTCAGAAACAGTGTTAGTCGTCTGACATAGTTTATGAGCATCCTGCTAAAAAGGGTGGGCGCTACTGCAACATATTTTAAAAGTATTAATGTAATACCCCAAATTTTTGTAAACATACAATACATATAACCAATAAATAAATAGTAACAATATGATGTATATGAGAAGATTATATAGTATAAATTGTTGAGTAATGATCATGATCAAATCCAAAGGCCAAGCCGAACATCAAATCAATAGTAAATCTATGATGAAGCCCAAGACAAAGCCCATTATTTAGAATTTCTAAAATAAGAAAAAGAAAATGAGGTAATAATTAAGCATACTTCAAAATTAAGCATAAATTGGTGAAATACTTTGAAATTAAGCATAAATTAGGTGAAAATTAGGTAAAAATTAGTGTTATGCTCCAATTTAGGTGACAAATGTATGGCCATGATTTTTGTAAATTTTTAATTGTGTGGTGTGGATTGAATGAATTCTAGTATAAATACCCCCTTAAATGAGAAGTTTTAAGCATCAAATTAGCAAGTTTGCTCTTGAGAATTCTAGTATGCTCTATGGTTGCAGTTTTAACTAATCTTTCACATCAGAAAGATTTTCTTGAGTGCTCTCCTCTTTAGTGTTCATTTCCCCTTCCTTTCAACATTTATCTACACCCATTCTCCTCCTACTTCTAACTCACAAACAACTAGGTAAGGGGATCGAAGTTCCTATGGTTAACGACAAAAATCAATTGGAATTTAGCGATTCAGGTGGGGAAGAATTCGTGCTCTTCACTTTATTTTCCTTGGATATGTGTGTAGGAACATAGTTAATATCATGCATGATTAGTTATAAGTTTCTTATATGATTTATGTTGATGCTTGTACATGATATGTTGTATGATATGATGATTTTCAATTTTATATACTATGATGATCATGCATGATGTGCAGAGGAATTTGTGTATCTAGTATGATGAAATTTCTATGATATAATGAGAATATTCTATGATTCATTAAAAGATGTATCATGGAATTATGTGATTAAGCATGATATGTGTTACATGATGCTCGTTTTCATGAAAGAACACTATTAAGACTAAGAATACACATTGGGGCGGATCCCCTAAGATGTTTGAGCCAGTACCACCATGGAGCGGATCTCCTAAGATGAGGTACTTAAATTGAGATATTTTGGGAAGGTACCACCATGGAGTGGATCTCCTAAGATGGGGTACTAAAATTGAGATATTTTGGGGTAGGTAATACCCTGGGGCGAATCCCTTAAAGATTGATTCTCGACTATCAAACAAATTAAAGTATACAACGTTAATGCTTGAAACTTGTGTGTATTTCTCATGTATTTCTCATGAATATATCTAAGCAAAATACTGTGAATGTGTATGGAGGACCCATTGGGCTTTCAAGCTCACCCCACTTTTCACATGTAGGTACTTAGAGAAATAAAGTCACAAGCTTGTGATGTGGTCTAGTATTAGGGCTGGGTTAGTGTTGAGTTGCATATTTAGATAGGTTTTAGAGCATGTTTTAGGTGTGTTTTAAGACATTTCATACATTAGTTTCATGTGTTTATGTTAGTTTAGGAATAATTTGGTTTTTCATGCATATTTCAATTTATTAGTATATAATCATATTCATTTTATGTTTTAAGTGTGTTACTAATTAGATTTGCTTTGTTTTGTAGGTATTTAGATGTGTTAATCATGGATTTGGATGATGGAAACATATATAAGAAGATACAATGACGAAGCATGAAGACTACAAGTCAAGAAAGGAGCGAAAAATGGTTAAGTCTACAAAGAAAACCACCACAGCAGCGTTCTGTGTGCCGCGGTGTTGTGATGGTGACGAGAAAGCGAAAAAATGATTGTTCTGGGCTCCACAGTGCCAATTGGTTTTGAATTTTGCGATTTTTTGCATTTTTTGAGTTATTTTCTCATATACTTTCTAATTTGGGTTTCTCTATGACTTTGGGGCAAATAATATATCAAAATTTAGGGGTTTTCAAGGAGAATACACTGGAGAATAGAAATGGACGGCTAGGAGCAAAGGAACGAGAAGAAATCTCTTTAGAGGCAAGAAGAAGCCTACAAGTTCTAAAGCGTCTAGTTTGGGTTTCTTTGGTTTAATTTCATGTTTCTATACATGTTTTGTGTTTCTTTATTCCTAGTTGTGAACTAACTTGTTAGTCTAGAGAGGAGATGGATCCTATAATAGAGATTAGGTATTAATATTAGTTTTTGTTTATTATCAATGAATTATTTATAGTTTATTTATGCTTCTTCATGCTTAATGCTATTGATTTCTTGGCCACTGATTAATTGATCATAGACTTGAGGGGCAACACTCGATAGAGGGTTATCTAGGTTGGAACATGAGAAATATGACATAAGATTATCTTGGAATCGATAGATTTGCCATATCTTGTGAAGTTGTAGGAAAATCACAAAGCTTAATGCATTACTAAGATATTGGTTTTTATTGATAGATCAAAACTAATATTTTGGTAATAGATTCTAGTTCGACACTCGAGAGAGGGAATTAAAAACTATAGGATTTTGACTTATAAACTTGAATAATAATCTAATAATAAGCATGTCTAATCTTGCATAATTGATAATTAGGTGAAGTTGAATCTCTAGGTGTTTTTAATATTGATTTTTTTTTCTCCAGAAAATTCTTATAATTTGCTGATTTATTTATTGCTTTGATTTAATTATTATTTTAGTTCATTGATTATTAAAATTTGAGTTTCTAGATAAAATTAGGGCAAGGAATGATATAATTAGTGTCACTTATCAATCCTTGAGGACAATACCTGATATCTCATCAGAATTTATTATAACTTAGCACTGTACACTTGCAGTTTGCAGTCATCAGTTAGTAATTTGAGTAGCTTTGTAGTAACAAGACTGGGTGCTTTATTTTTTAACTCTTTCAAAAGAAAATGGGTTGTAATAATAATTAGTACTTTTATGGCATATTATTATGATCAATAAAGAGATCATGGTTTATTTAAATGTGTATGCCTTGGACTTGAACTTGTCACTTTGACATGATAAATGTTTTCAAATGTTAGGTCCACAATGGATGGACAAGGGTAATGATCCTCTTGGCTCAATATGGGAATTTGTATGATGAAAATACATTGTCCTTGGCATGGATATTGAAAGGGTATTCATTTATCTTAATCGGTGATATAGTTTGGAATATACAATGTAATTTTCCCTAAAAATCTTATTATTTGTATTATGGGTTTGGGTTAAGGTAAATGGATATATACCACTAGCACTTCGATTTTTGGCTAGCTTCCTCGATAGAATTTAAAATACTTATATATTATTATTTTTACCTGAAAGTAAAGTAAAGAATGAAAAATCGGGGTGTGACAAGTAAAGACGTATGTGAGTGTCCTGTTACAGCATGAGCGTCCTGCTACTTATGAACCGAAAGACTTAAAATGTATCAATCAATTGATGAGGGCATTGCTCGAGCTTGAGCACTTCCAGAAACTGCCCAGAAAATTTCAAAAATTTTCTTGGCTTGCTTGAGCATCCTACTGTTGTAGGAGCATCCTACAACGCTGGGCCTGATATACTTAATTGAAATGGCCACTAGTAGGAGTGTCCTGAGGCACACTGAGCGTCCTACTCAACTGATAGAAAATGAATTCATTTCTTATGAAAAGTTCATTAAAATCAAGACATTTTGGATCAGTTAAAAAAAAACGTATAAAGATCATTCAAACACATATAATTCATTTGAAAACAATATCTTAAATGATCAAGCAAGATTTTGATAAGAATCAAAAGCTTTTGCAAAACTTTGGGAAGATTTTAAAACCTTTTTGATCAATTATGAAGGATAGGATCAAATTATGTTGAGTTATTGAAAAATAAAGTTCTACAGACCTAAGATACAATCTAAGCAACACTTTGCATTTGGAGAACTTGTGGCTCAGTGCTTGATTTTTCTTAGCTCGATCAAAGCTTCATTGTTCCTCTTGAAGTGATTCATCGTGGATTGATATTTGTTAGAAATTAACCTATATTTATAGTAAACATGATCTATTTGAAAAATTTATAGTGAATGTATCTTGGTGGGAACCTATTTAATAGGTTCATGAATGTGTCTAGGAGTTAATGAATACATGTATGTACCTAGGATAGTGTGATCCATGAACTTAGCGGTTCATGTATGTCAAGATTCATGTATGCAATTATTGTATTTGCTTAGGTTGGGTCCTATAAGTACCTCATGTACTTTTCATTTTCAAATCAAGCAAAGTGCACAAGTTCAAGTGCAAGTTAAAGTCCTTGTTCTCCTTCTTTAATATTTTTCTTGTTTAGAGTTTGTGTGCTCACTACATAAAAGCACTAAAAAAAATGTCTTTACATCACATTTTAGATTTTTAGGTCATTTTTAGGCTACTTTAATAATGCATTTTTTATTTTTTATTATTTTAATTTTTTTTAATAAGGTTATTGAGCTTTTATTTATTTTTGGGTATGTTGGTGTCTCACTTGGTCTTCAAGTATTTTTTTAGATATTTTCAGGATCAAAGGATGAGATTGCATATTTTAGGAAGATCCACACCACATATCTACTTGAACCAGATGTGGAGAAGCCGAGGCATTAGATCCAACAAGGCATAAATGATTAATCCGAGTCCGTTTGATTGAATTCTAATCAACTTAAAGATTTTGAAATAAGGGGCCCATATGGTTGCAATCTTTGACGAAGATCTAATTAACCTCAATATCAACCAATTTATGGAAGAAAAAGAGGTCACACATGTCAAAAAGAAGAAAAATGAATTTTCTCCACATATGGGCACAATCTTCTTCTTATGTTCTTGATTGAAAAAAATCTTTAGGTAATTTAGAAAATGACCATTTTTAAAGGATATTTTTTAGAGAATAATAGGTGGTGGATGTATTTTTTATTTTTAAAAATCAAGAGGTGGACACATCTATTAAATAGGATCAGATTTCAAGAGAATGGATCTTATCTCTACTCTCATTTTTAATTTATTTTTTTAGGTTAGATTTATTTTTAGTTGCTCATTCAAGCCCTAGGATTTGAATGAACCACTAAAAATAAATCTAACCTAAAAAAATAAAAATAAAAATGAGAGTAGAGATGAGATCCATTCTCTTGAAATTTGACCCTATTTATAAATGTGCCCACCTCTTGATTTCTAAAAACAGAAATACATCCACCACCTATTATTCTCTAAAAAATATCCTCTAAAAATGGTCATTTTCTAAATTGCATAAATATTTTTTTTTCAATCAAGAAAATAAGAAGAAGATTGGCACATATGTGGAGAAAATTCCTTTCTCTTCTTTTTGACATGTGTGACATCTTTTTCTTCCATAAATTGGTTGATATGAGCTTAATTAGATCTTCATCAAAGATTGCAACCATATGGGCCCCTTATTTCAAAATCTTTAAGTTGATTAGAATCCAATCAAACGGACTCGGATTGATCATTTAAGCCTTGTTGGATCTAATGCCTAGGCTTCTCCACATATGGTCCATGTAGATATATGGTGTGGATCTTCCTGAAATATGCAATCTCATCCTTTGATCACGAAAACATCTAAAAAATACTTGAAGACCAAGTGGGACACAAACATACCCAAAAATAAATGAAAGCTCAATAACCTTATTAAAAGAAAATTAAAATAATAAAAAATAAAAAATGCAATATTAAAGTAGCCTAAAAATGACCTAAAAATCTAAAATGTGATGTAAAGACATTTTTATTATTTTTTCTTCTTTTATTTTATTTTCTAGTCTAAAAGCACTAAAAATAGGTGTAAAAATATGCAAAATTGTGAGTTCATCACTACGTTTCCAACAAAGTGGTATCGGAGCGAGGTTGGTCTCAATAGCTTCCAAGAACAACATGTTGTAACCCCAACTTCCCAAGTTCAATGGGAAGAACTATACTCAATGGAGTATTCAGATAAAGATGTTGTACAAGTCACAAGACTTGTGGGACATAGTCGAGAATGGCTATGTTGAACCAGAAAATCAATTTGGTCTCACCCACCAACAAGGCAACGAGTTGAAGGAGAATCGAAAGAAGGATAACGAAGCGTTTTGCTTCATTTTCCAAGCAGTAGACGAAGCGGTGTCCAAGAGGATTTCCACAACCACTTCAGCAAAGCAAGCATGGGATACTCTTTGCAATACATACAAGGGAGAAGATAAGGTGAAAATTGTGAGATTAAAATCTCTACGTAGTGAATTTGACACCATACACATGAAGGCCTCGAAAATTGTTAAAGATTACTTCAATCGGGTCATTGTCATAGTGAACCAGATGAGGCAAAATGGTGAAAATACTGAAGATCAAAGAGTTGTTGAAAAAGTTCTTCGAAGCATGTCTCGAAAGTTTGAGTACATTGTTGTTGCAATAGAAGAATCTAAAGAGTTTCTACAATGTCTTTGGAAAGCTTGATGGGATCATTACAGTCTCATGAACTTCAATTCAAACAATTTGATTATACTTCTTTAGAGCAAACATTCTAAATACAAGTTTCTTTTAGAGGGGGTTCTAGAGGAAGAAGAGGAGGTCACAACAACTGTGGACGAGGAAGGAGTCAAGGAAACCAACAAAACCAATATAAGCAACAAAAAGATGACACTTCATATACATCATCTAAAGGAGGAAGAAGACTAGGGTCAGCCCTGGGGTAGGGCCCACAGGGCGACGGCCCCTAGCCCCAATTTTTGGGGGCCCCACTTATATATATATATATATATTATTTAATTAAATTATTGGGAGTTACCAAAAAACTTTTAGCCTCTTTGTATTATTTTTTTGGTAACTTTAACTTCTCTTTTTATAATTGTTTCTTTTTGGTAACTTTCAAACCCATTTTATTTACGTGCAACTGCTATTTTCAACTCCTTTCATTTTTTGATAACTTTTAGCCCCTTTTTATTAGTTTTGCTAACTTTATTTTTTTTTCTTTTATTATTATTTCTTTTTTTGGTAACTTTCAGCCCCATTTTTATTCACGTGCAACACACATGCCCGTGGACCAATATATATATATACACGAACATATATATGGATAATTTGGTAATAAAAAACTTTTTACCCCTTTTTATTATTTTTTGGTAACTTTAACTTCTCTTTTTATTATTGTTTCTTTTTGGTAACTTTCAAACCCATTTTATTCATTTACAACTGTCATTTTTAGCCCCTTTTATTTTTTGCTAATTTGAACCTTTTCTTTTATCATTAATTTTTTTTTTTGATAACTTTCAGCCCCATTTTATTCACTTGCAATGCATGTGCCCGTGGACTTATATACATACATATACATATATATATATATATATATATATATATATATATAGAGAGAGAGAGAGAGAGAGAGAGAGAGGGAGAGAGGTTAATTTGATTTTTAATTTTTTCATTTATTTTTTAATATCATTTTTAAACTTTTTTAAATTAAATTGTTTTTTTTCTAAATCTACTGCTATAATTCAATTATATTTTTTTAGTTTATTAATTTTTTATTTGGATCAGAAACTATAATTTTATCAATAAGCATAAGGTTGAAGTTGTTAGAATAGTACATCGGTGTTTTCACAAATGTGTTACTATCGGATAATTGTGTGAAATTTGAAATAATTTTTTATTTTGTGTTGATTTATAATTTTATTGTATTGATTTTGTGACTTATAATGTATTCACAATATTTATAAAAAATATTTATTTATTAACATATAAAAGGGCCCCATTTTATATAACTAGCCCCGGTGTCACGACCCACTCTATGTGATGTCATGACCGGCAAGGGAACCTTCGAGTATACCCTCCGTCGATACACCCGACGTCCCGTCAGCTCTCGAATACATATACGAATCCCCAAAAAGAAGTAAAAGTACATCCTTAACAACCAACTAACATGATCGTAATGATATAAAATATTACTTATCCAAATTTTTACAAATATAAAATCTTCAAAATGATACAAAACCCAACACATCCTAACTATGTGTTAAATATACAATTACTAGGTGTTGTCATGTACATAATTATCAAAATACAAAACTAAATGTACAACACCTATATGAAACAAAAACAAGGGACGCTCCGCAGTCAAACCTTCCCTTTTCCTTTTTTATCAGATCCTGAAAGAAGATGGTGAGGTTTGAGCTACAACCAGCTCAGTGAATGTTATTTACAAGTGGCATATACGTGCATTTATAAAACATGGTAAGATCATAAAACAGTTGAAATATCATGATGATGAAATAAATTACATACATGCTAACATAATGGATAAAGTCATACATAAGATGATGCATAACATTTGTAGTCATGCTCATGCAACCCTAACACCTCCTGAGTACGGGGGTTCAAGGCTGGTGCGCTACACACAGTACCTGAACATACACACAATACTCGTATCCTAATAGGATTTATGGGGTTGTGCAGCACGTAAGATTAGCCTAAACTAACCTACCCACACACAAGCCATAAAACCCTTTGCCAGGTACACAACTGGGATCGCCGCTAGACTTACGAGAATTCCCAAAAAGGGAAAATTCCAACTTGGAGCCTCAACCCAAATTGTCATCGTTCAAATGTATTTCATGGAATATTAAAACATGCATACCATCATACATAAGCATTTAAAACATTTCTATACTACAATGCCACATATAAATAATCCAAAAGTAAAAAAACACTCACTCTTGATTGGCTAAGTCTAGCCAATCCAATCGCCAAAACTCTCCAATTGACTAAACGGGTTCAAGATCAATCACAAGACCTGGAAATAACATGGTTCACACAACTGAAAATCAGTCATAAAGTGTGTCAAAACCCCATGTTCAAACCCAATCTAAAGTCAATTAGATTCTAAATTGATTACCCCCTTAAGCCAATTTCCATATTGCCCAACTTGATCATTTAGACTCAATTAAACTAGGATTGACCTAAATTGAATGTAATAGGGTGATCCCATGATCCAACCACTAATATACATGAAATTCAATTATAATTATGGTCAATTAGACTATACATCAAGTTAATTTCATCAATTGACTAAGTCTTGGTCAAAACCCCCAATTAGGCCAATATAAAACATAAGGTCAAAATGAACTAAGTCATATCAATTTAACATAGGTTCTAACATTTTAAACCCATGATTCTACTCAATTTGGGTCCAATTAAACAATCCCCAAGTCAATTTCATAAATGGACTTGCTTTGGGTGAAAAGTCTCAATTTGGGCAAAATCCCCAAATTACATGCAAAATTGTCAAAGTACATGAAAAATGTCAAATACTTAGCCTAATCAAAATTCGTCAACCTTAGGGTGTCCATTATGAGAACCCACTGAATTCAATCATCAAACAACCCTAATCATGTCCAATTAGACCCACATTGCATAATTTTTCAGATTTTATATCAAGAGCATCAAAAGCCCAAATCTGAAAATTTTCATACATAGGCCATATTGTCAATTTTACACTAGGCCACCATACATAGCCACAAAATTTACTGATCTAACAACATGGTTTCATTCACAGTGCCACCTAGAACAACATAGTTGACATGCATGACTTTAGAAAAGCCTAAGGCCATGAACCAAACAATGACCATTTACACTAAACCATATGATTTCACCATTAAAATCTCAAGCTAAATACATGAATCAGTCCCTAATACTGATCAGTACATCATAGATGGCATGCAAAGCTTAAGTCAAAGTTTAGGTCAATGAACTAAGACTAGGTCATTTGTACTAAACCCTACCAATTTCTTGTTGGAAATTGGGATTTTTGCCTTTAGAGGGTTCCCAACACACTCTAAACACACATATCAAACATGCAAAGCATTTGGACAACATTTGATTTCCACTACCCCTTCAACTCTGGGTTTCATACAATGCATGCATCAAAACAACACTAGTATGCATGAACCAAAGAGATTGAAGGAAGAACAATGGGGGAAAACATGCAAACCTTAGGGATTTTGAGCAAAATCCACCAACCCTAGGTTTCCTCTCCTTTTCTCCTCTCCAGGTCCTTTCTCTCTTTTCTGGCTGAGAAAGGAGCAAATGAGCCTAAAATTACGTTTTGGTTGCTTAAATAGACAAGCTTGGGCCCACTACTAAAAGTTGCCAAAAATTATCAAAAAATCAGCTTTCTTGTTGCAATATTTGCATTTAGATAGTCAATTGCTTGTAAAATACCAATAAATTTAACATCTTAACCGTTCAAAAGTTACATGTGTCCGTTACCAACATTATGGTAAACTTTCCAATCAATCCACGGTGGGATTTCGAGATCTAACTGTTTGATCAAAACTGCGTAAGAAAATATGAAAATCCGTGAAACAGTGTTTGGAGTCTTATAACTCATAGTAGGTAACTCCGATCAAGATATTCACCGTTCATAATGAAGATATATCTTATAGGAATGAGCTGAAACAATTTCAGCTCAATCGGACCACGGATATAGAAGATCAAAACATTGATGTAATTTGTAATAGAAATTTCTTCCTCAATAGAGCGAGCTCCATTGGATCCAAAACACCGTTCTCGACATGTTTTGACGTCGAACGGGTCTTCGGTGGTTCCGAAACTTCATGCGCACTCTTTATGACCTAAAATCATGCAACGACACTCGAACTTACGTGCTTCGAGCATCAAAATACATATACACATACGTATACGAATACGTATATGGGTACTATGCGGGTACACTATGGGTCAAAATGACGTCACCTAAAGGCACGGGTGCTACAACTCTCCCCAACTCAGGAATATTTTTGTCCTAAAAAAAAATAAAAGTAAGAGAACTAACCTCAGTCGATAAAGAGGTCGGGGAACTGCTCCCTTATCTGGTCCTCGCGCTCCCAGGTTTGCTCTTCATTATCGTGGAATTGTCATCTGACTCGCACAAGCGGGATTTCCTTATTTCTCAATTTCTGAGCCTTACGAGCCACAATCTAAATAGGCAACTCCTCATAAGTCGTATCCTCCCCAACTTGCAGATGACTCACATCAAGCACATGAGCTGTATTGGGATAAGACTCCTTCAATGGATCCTCATTAAACTTCCTCAGCATCGATACGTGGAATACATCATGAACACCCTCGAGCTAAGAAGGTAGACCCAACCTGTACGCTACTGGTCCAATCCTCTCAACAATCCGAAATGACCCAATAAACCTAGGGCCAAGTTTCCCACTGACACCGAACCTCATCTGACGTTTGAGTGGCGAGACCTTAAGCAAAACTAGATCTCCCACTGCAAACTCTAACGGCCGATGTCGGTTAACATAATAACTTTTTTGCCTGTCCTAAGCTGACTTCAGCCTCTGCCAAAATAAACTTGACTTTCTCAGTCTGCTCAACAACTGCATTAGGGCCCCATAACTGCGTATCACCCACCTCGTACCAACAAGCTGGAGATCTACGGGGTCTTCCATACAAAGCCTCATAATGTGCCATACCGTTGCTAGCCTGATAACTGTTGTTGTAAGAAAATTCACACAAGGGCAAATGCTCACCCCAACCACCATCGAACTCTAAAATGCAAGACCTGAGCATATCCTCCAACATCTGAATCACTCTCTCAGACTGACCATCCGTTTGAGGATGAAATGTTGTACTGTGTCACGACGCCCCTGACGTAGGCTGACGTCATGACCGGCACAGCGTATTATACACTGTACAAACCCATATACAGTATATAATACACTGTCAGCCTTCACGTACTCTCACAAACCTTCCCAAAATGTACAGAATATTTTTTTTCATTAATACCACACATCAAATCAAATCAAATCTCATAGATATAGATGATCATTCCATTCACATCTATGATCATCTCATTTCATCATCCCAAGCATTATATAATCTTACCACACAACCCATCTAGGTGATATTACATATATATAGTGTGTGATAATTATACATATCAAAATAACGTAAATAGAATTTATTTCCTCCAAGCATACATACACATACCAGACAAGTTCCTTTTCCCTTCGACTCAATACCTGAAATATTAGAGGAAATAGGGTGAGCAAACAACAGCTCAGTGAATATAGTTCTTGAGATGGCAATTATATACATTTAGAGAAATATGACATGTAAAATCATTTCAAACACTTATGCAACACATGCATCATTCAACGAATATAACATACATGTCAACAACATAAATTTCATGCTTTTCAATAATACAATGAACAATTTCCCTCCTCCGCAAGGCAAGAGAGCGGGTCTAACCTTGTATGGTCGTACAAGGTAGACACAGCCTCTCATTACCCAATTTCAAAACACAATGCACAATCTCCCTCCTCCGCAAGGCAAGAGAGCGGGTCTAACCCTTGTAAGGCCGTTACAAGGTAGCCACAACCTCTCATTACCCAATTCTATAACACAATGCACAATCTCCCTCCTCCGCAAGGCAAGAGAGCGGGTCTAACCCTTGTATGGCCGTTACAAGGTAGCCACAACATCTCATTACCCAATTAACAGTCATTTCAAGGATCGCAACCCTTGTTAGGATAAACCTAACGAAATGACAATGAGGAATCGCAAAGCCTCATCATTACAAACTCCAATGCTAAAATCAGTGTGCATGATCCATAAAACTCAATGCCTTATATATAATATCACATGCGTACAATCAAACAGTTTATATGCGTACAATGCCATACAAGAACCAAATCAAGAAAACTATACTCACAGTACAGCACGTTCCACTTAAACCCAATCATCATCGCTTTCGAGTCCAGCTCCAAGTTAAATCCACCTAATTTCACCTGTTATAATCACTCCATGATTCAATTTCATGTATTCAGATCTATTTACATCTTTAATGTCTCAACTCACTTCAAATCACTACTAATAAATCCATTTAGGACTCAAAAGCAGTTATCTCGTTTCTATAAACTCAAACCGGGGTTTCATTGGGTTCACATCACTGGTCAATATCACTATTTACTATACTCTGTGCACTATACACTATTTACTATTCACTGTGACTATGCACTATGCACTATTCACTATTTACTGTGCACTATTTACTGTGCGCTATTCACTATACACTATTCACTATTCACTGTGCACTACACTATTTACTGTACACTATTCACTGTTCATCACTATTCATTACTATTCATCCGAAAGATATAAATTGTATTAAAATTGTCAAACGGTCTCCAAAACGCATGAAATCGAATCTAACCACAGATTCAGAATCCCGACAGTCCAGGGAGCGTTTTTCTACCTTCCTAGCGGGTTTTCCATTCACGTTGGGGTCAAAACCCCAATTTGTAAAAACGCCGTAAAACGGCATCTACAGTAAAAATTACTCCGCTAGAACGGTTACCTCTAGCTTAGATAGTAATTTTACGAAGAAAAAGCGTGAAAATTACTTACCGGCGGTCCGAATTTCGTTCGAATCGTGCGCTTCCCCTTTTCCTTCTCCTTCTTCTCCGTCTTCTTCTCTGCTTCTTTCTTTGAAACTTCGTTCTGCACCTCATTTCTTATCTTTTAAATTTTATTTATTTTTTTATTATTATTTTTTGTCTTCTTCTGAGTACTATTTATGATACTATTTGATAAACAGTAAACTTACTATTTAATACTATTCGTAATACTATTTAATGAACAGTATCTTACTATGCAAGTATTGTTTATTATATTCTTTTATTTTATCTTTTTATTCATTTTTGTTTTCCATACACTCAATCCACAGTTTTAAGGAACCAACCATACACACGTATATTTGTCTTTTTCTTCATACACTCAATCATACACACGTATATTTGACTCATACGTCTAAAATATGTGTATTCTTACGCGTATATTTAGCTCATACGTACACAATACGTGAATTATACATCTCGATATACGCGTACTTCAATGTATGTATTTAATTAAAATTACGGGGTGTTACAATCTCCCCAACTTAAGGAATTTCGTCCTCGAAATTGAGAATTAAGGAATATTCCTCAAGTGATACTCAATCCCAGAAAACTGCTCCCGCATTTTATATTCCGCTTCCATGTTTGCTCTTCTTGATACGCAGTATCCTCCCCAACTTAGAGTTGAGTTATATCCATAACATATATGGAATCCGAATGATATTTCCTCAACATCAATATATAGCAAATATTACGGACTCCTATCAACTGTGCAAATCGGTAAGCCAATGGACCTATCTTATCAAGGATCACTAATGGTCCAACAAATTGCGGTGCGAGCTTTCTTTTCATCCTAAATCTCATTTGGCCTTTCTGTGGTAAGACCCTTAGCAAAAATGGAGTCAGCCACAATAAATTTCAAGGCCTATTAACAACCTTGTGTATGTAATTATATCTTGTGGCACCAATAACCATAAACAAGTTGAAGATCTATAAGGCTTCTTTTCAAACCTTTAGAGTGTCATCATTATGCTCTTAGAATAGCTAGTTATACACATCAGTTTACACACATAAAATATTCCTTCCAACTTCCACCAAAATTCAAGTATACTAGACCCGAGCATGCTCACAAGTCTCCAAGTCACTCTCTCCGTCTGTCAGCCAGTCTGAGAATACAATATCACACTGAGAAGGAGATGAGTACCAAATCGAGTCTGCCTCATATATCAGATCTCGACACAATCTTCGGATCTTAATCCGACATGACAAATATCTGAGTACTCCCATCAAATCTCTCTATCTCACACATATAAAATCTGCTCAGTCTATCAAAAGAATTTTGGTGTTCATTGAAAGAATACATAGACTTATCAGTCCACTAATGGTTATCCAAATGGTATCATTTCTACCCATAACCCATAAGATACCATTTGAATCCCATATTCATTTAATACAATCCATATTATCAATTTCATAACCTTTCATACTGATATCATACTCGTCTCATTATAAAGTTTACTATCTGAATATGAGTATCAATTAGCTGAACATGCATCCGAGCACAAATATCAACACATGGAGTAACAGAGAGTACACTTATAACTGTAACTCTCACTCACAAACAAGCTCCGTTTATGGCTAACTGATACTCCAGTTTTAGCCTGTTTTCTGCTCAATGCCTCAGCAACATATTGGCCTTTCCCAGGAGAATAATTCAATATAAAATCAAATCCTTTGGGAATTCTTGCCACATTTATTACCTCATATTCAGTTTCTTTCCGTTCAAATAATTACTTCAGACTCTTAAAATCTAAAGATAAAGTGACCTTTTCTTATAGAAGCAATGCTCTCATCCAATCACTATCAAATCATTTTTATTCACTCTCAATATAGTTATTCTTGTGCACTACCAAATATCTGGAGACACAAGTAATTTACCTAACCTTTTGTATTAATGCACAATCCAGATCTGGACGTGATATTCATCAATCACAATTACTTCCAGGCTCTGAAACTAGTAACAACATTTCATACTGTGAGAGCTTTCCTCATACACAACGGTCCACACAGTACTCACCATTTGTCTGGTGTAGTTTCGTGAGTGGAACAGATAGCTTCAAGGATATTTCCACATACTTTCTATAACATACAACTACTACCAGAACTTCTGATTTCCATCATTGACATCAGTTGTCACAGTACTATGATCACTTTGACCTGCTCAGCATCCTTAACAATACTATTTAAACTGGTCATGTGATCCAAAAATTCTCATCTTACTTATATGCAAAACTCATATTCACCGAGCTTGGCACTCAATCGGTGCTCTCTCAGTGACTACAAGATACTGCCGATGTGCTATTCATGTTCCTCTCATTTCTTGGGACACTTGCACATATCATCCTCGAAGACTATGTAATGACCAAGATACGGTTCATATACCCACTGCATCAAGCCTATAAACGTGATTGACACATTAATCAAGGTTACCAACATTTCATAATATCCATATCTTGTCTTAAAATAGTTTTGCATTACATCCTTTTCTCGAATTCTTAATTGATGGTGCCTAGATCTCAAAATGATCTTAAAAAATTTGGCTCCATTTAGTTAATCGAATTCGACCATCTATCATTGGTAAAGGATATGCATTCGTTGTTGTTACCTTGCTCAGTTCATAGTAATTCATACGCAAACATATTTCACTATACATTCTGTCCATCTTATCACAAATGCTCTTCAAGGTGGCATATCAAAGATAATAAATCTTTTGCTCGTCCTCACAATTCCTCAAGTACGCGTTATATGAAGATATGGAGATACATATTATACTGACATCAGTTTTATATGCTATTAATCTCCTGTGCAGGTAGCCATTTTAATACTTCATCAGAGAATACTCCAATATACCAGCTCACCACATGAATCTTAATCAACTGTATGCCTTATGACGTTACTCTAAATGGCTACTAGCCATGTTCTCCATGTCCTCGTCAATAACTAGCTTATCTTAGAGAGACAATTTTGAGGGTATAAATTTCTCGAGATTCAAAATGAGAATTTTCCACTTATTCAGAATATTACTTCTTTTCTGAGCGACGGTCCACCTGGCATGAGAAGTGACCAGCCAATCATACCCACAAAGCATCCACTTCCAACAATGTCATATTCTAAAGTCCATAATGACTTGATGACCCTCATATTTATTCCACATATTATTTGTTAACCATATCAAGGTTGATTCTTTCTCCTGTCGACATACTCACAATCAATGATACATTATTATAACAGAAGATAATACAATTTGTCTATCATATCACCAGAAATAAAAGACCAGGTAGATCGAACAATACAATCAAACTATACACAATAACAAAATGTTGATCATACCTATTATCAACGTCCTTCTAATCTTTGGATCTGGTCTTGTATTATTTTAATTTATTCTCTCAAATCTGGTGGAGTCACATTGATAAAAATTATTGGGGCATTCCATATCGACTAACTGGACATTAACACATCCCGTGTCATAGATTAATAATAGACAATTATTGGTCGAGATACAATGTACTCAGTCTGTGACTCTCGCACAGGCAATGGGAACCACTTCTGGTTTTCATAATTCTTTAACATCACTTCCCTTTTTCCCATTCTTATTGGGTTAGGTACTAACAAAATTAGAGTCATGAATACTGCCAAAATCTCAACCTTACTCAATGTTTCACTGATCTTCAATTTCAGATTAGTGCCCCCAACCTTTCCTTACATTACTTATTTCTCATTTTACCTAACACTGGTGTTGATGACTCGGCTTCTAACGACGGTGCAAGCTATATCACTAATATTGCTGGGGTTAACAATTTCA
Organism: Paratinospora sagittata; assembly: GCA_035771175.1. Taxonomy (NCBI): domain Eukaryota; kingdom Viridiplantae; phylum Streptophyta; class Magnoliopsida; order Ranunculales; family Menispermaceae; genus Paratinospora; species Paratinospora sagittata. Next base: position 18,430,816 of record CM069598.1, read on the forward strand.
CCACAGCTTTAGCTAACCCAAAATTTATAGGTTGCCTCACAACTTGCACATATAGTTATAACCCAACAATTAGCAAACCTGCCGTATAGGATTCCAAAATTTATTCTAGATCCTTATAAATCTCAGAATATTCATCGTAATCATTCCAAAAATAAACTATACCAGTCTATTGAATTCATGTTTGTATTTCTGGTTAGGCATGTCACTACATTTGAACAAGCTAAACTTTTTCATGTCTTAAATCAATGTCAACATGATGATAGAAGCCCTTATACAATAGTTTCTTTAATTCATCTCATGTCTTCATCATCTCAGGAGTCCTTAACCCCATTTTTCTATTATCTCTTATCATCAGTACTTAGCTAACGTGCTTTATCATTTTCAGAGACTTAATCATTCTCTAAGATGGTCTCCACTCAGAGTCGCAAATTCTTTGCTTCGTTTTTTATCAGACTGCCAGTTAAAATAGGAGAGTCTCTTCTCCCGAAAATTTCCATAACTTTCACATATCTTTTCATTTCGTCTGCCTTATCATTGAGACCTTCTATTTATTTTCTTTTTACTTCAGTCTTAATTATGTTTTTACAGAAGTACCCACACCATTGGCACTCACATCTGGAGCTTCAAGCCTCTGTCTTTCTCACATTGCGACTTTGCCACAAGCTCATAAGCTGTGCATTTTGTTGTTGTTGGGTAGGTACTAGCCATATATTTATTATCGTTGGATTACATCCAATTCTTTTTATTTCAGCCTTCCGATCATTTCTTGATCAGCAATTTCCATTGTTAATCTTGACTGGTCTTTCCAAATCTAGAATTCACCCACACAGGTGATTCTCAGTCAAGATAACATATTGGATTAGGCTCAACATAATAGGACTACCCATATATATACCCATACAAACAATCATAATATCATAAAGCTTTTATCTTTTTACGAATTTTAAACTTAAGGCTCTGATACCAATATTGTCACGACGCCCCTGACGTAGGCTGACGTCATGACCGGCACAGCGTATTATACACTGTACAAACCCATATACAGTATATAATACACTGTCAGCCTTCACGTACTCTCACAAACCTTCCCAAAATGTACAGAATATTTTTTTTCATTAATACCACACATCAAATCAAATCAAATCTCATAGATATAGATGATCATTCCATTCACATCTATGATCATCTCATTTCATCATCCCAAGCATTATATAATCTTACCACACAACCCATCTAGGTGATATTACATATATATAGTGTGTGATAATTATACATATCAAAATAACGTAAATAGAATTTATTTCCTCCAAGCATACATACACATACCAGACAAGTTTCTTTTCCCTTCGACTCAATACCTGAAATATTGGAGGAAATAGGGTGAGCAAACAACAGCTCAGTGAATATAGTTCTTGAGATGGCAATTATATACATTTAGAGAAATATGACATGTAAAATCATTTCAAACACTTATGCAACACATGCATCATTCAACGAATATAACATACATGTCAACAACATAAATTTCATGCTTTTCAATAATACAATGAACAATTTCCCTCCTCCGCAAGGCAAGAGAGCGGGTCTAACCTTGTATGGTCGTACAAGGTAGACACAGCCTCTCATTACCCAATTTCAAAACACAATGCACAATCTCCCTCCTCCGCAAGGCAAGAGAGCGGGTCTAACCCTTGTAAGGCCGTTACAAGGTAGCCACAACCTCTCATTACCCAATTCTATAACACAATGCACAATCTCCCTTCTCCGCAAGGCAAGAGAGCGGGTCTAACCCTTGTATGGCCGTTACAAGGTAGCCACAACATCTCATTACCCAATTAACAATCATTTCAAGGATCGCAACCCTTGTTAGGATAAACCTAACGAAATGACAATGAGGAATCGCAAAGCCTCATCATTACAAACTCCAATGCTAAAATCAGTGTGCATGATCCATAAAACTCAATGCCTTATATATAATATCACATGCGTACAATCAAACAGTTTATATGCGTACAATGCCATACAAGAACCAAATCAAGAAAGCTATACTCACAGTACAGCACGTTTCACTTAAACCCAATCATCATCGCTTTCGAGTCCAGCTCCAAGTTAAATCCACCTAATTTCACCTGTTATAATCACTCCATGATTCAATTTCATGTATTCAGATCTATTTACATCTTTAATGTCTCAACTCACTTCAAATCACTACTAATAAATCCATTTAGGACTCAAAAGCAGTTATCTCGTTTCTATAAACTCAAACCGGGGTTTCATTGGGTTCACATCACTGGTCAATGTCACTATTCACTATACTCTGTGCAATATACACTATTTACTATTCACTGTGACTATGCACTATTCACTATTTACTGTGCACTATTCACTGTGCACTATTCACTATATACTATTCACTATTCACTGTGCACTGTGCGCTGTGCACTACACTATTTACTGTACACTATTCACTGTTCATCACTATTCATTACTATTCATCCGAAAGATATAAATTGTATTAAAATTGTCAAACGGTCTCCAAAACGCATGAAATCGAATCTAACCACAGATTCAGAATCCCGACAGTCCAGGGAGCGTTTTTCTACCTTCCTAGCGGGTTTTCCATTCACGTTGGGGTCAAAACCCCAATTTGTAAAAACGCCGTAAAACGGCATCTACAGTAAAAATTACTCCGCTAGAACGGTTACCTCTAGCTTAGATAGTAATTTTACGAAGAAAAAGCGTGAAAATTACTTACCGGCGGTCCGAATTTCGTTCGAATCGTGCGCTTCCCCTTTTCCTTCTCCTTCTTCTCCGTCTTCCTCTCTGCTTCTTTCTTTGAAACTTCGTTCTGCACCTCATTTCTTATCTTTTAAATTTTATTTATTTTTTTATTATTATTTTTTGTCTTCTTCTGAGTACTATTTATGATACTATTTGATGAACAGTAAACTTACTATTCAATACTATTCGTAATACTATTTAATGAACAGTATCTTACTATGCAAGTACTGTTCATTATATTCTTTTATTTTATCTTTTTATTCGTTTTTCTTTTCCATACACTCAATCCACAGTTTTAAGGAACCAACCATACACACGTATATTTGTCTTTTTCTTCATACACTCAATCATACACACGTATATTTGACTCATACGTCTAAAATACGTGTATTCTTACACGTATATTTAGCTCATACGTACACAATACGTGAATTATACATCTCGATATACGCGTACTTCAATGTATGTATTTAATTAAAATTATGGGGTGTTACATACTGAGTCGGAGGCGGGTCCCAAATCGAGTCTGCAAGGCCTGCCAAAACCTCGATGTAAATCGTGGATCTCGATCCGACACGATAGAAAAGGGCACTCCATGCAATCTCATGATCTCTCTCACATATAATCTGCTCAGTCTATCCATAGAGTCACTGGCGCTCATAGGAAGGAAGTGCGCACTCTTGGTCAATCTATCGACCACAACCCAAATGGCATCAAATCTGCCCTGAGACCTCGGCAATCCCATGACGAAATCCAACGTGATGTGTTCCCATTTCCACTCGGGTATGGGCAATGGTTGCATCTGACCTGTAGGCTTCCGGTATTCAGCCTTAACCTGCTGGCACACCTCACATCTTTGCACATACTCAGCAATACCCTTCTTCATCCCGTGCCACCATACAAATCTCTTCATATCATGGTACATCTTGGTAGCCCCTGGATGAACAATATAGTGAGACCTGTGAGCCTCTCGAAGTATCTCAGCACGCAACTCAACATCATATGGGATCCATAGTCTCCCTCTATATCGCAAGACATCATCTGGACCAATCTGCCAATCGACCTGGTCAACACTGTCTGCGTATCCACGGTACATGTCATAATGTTGACAATGTTCCTATAAATATCTAACCCGCGGAATATGGGCATTCGTAAGCTGCACGTGCATCTGAGCACATATCTCAGTAAGTGGTGCGTTCAAGAGTATACTTATCATAGTCACTTTCTCAAGTAAATGCCACTGTTGGGCCATCTGAAAAGCAACCACCTGAGTCCGTGCTCGCCTACAGCTTAAAGCATCCGCCACAACATCGGCTTTGCCAGGATGATATTCCAAAGAGAAATCATAATCCTTTACTAACTCGAGCCATCTCCTCTGCCGCATATTCAGCTCCTTTTGATCAAAGAGGTACTTCAAACTCTTGTGATCAGAAAATAAAGTGAACTTCTCACCATAAAGGTAGTGCCTCCAAAGCTTCAATGCAAATACAGTAGCGGCCAGCTCCAAATCATGCACAGAGTAGTTGTTCTCATGCACCTTAAGCTGTCTAGATGCATATGCAACCACTCGACCCTCCTGCATCAGTACACATCCCAGACCTAAAAGTGATGCATCAGTATAAATCGCCAACTCTATCCCAGGCTCAGGAAGAATCAACACTGGAGCTGTAGTCAACCTCTTTTTCAACTCACTGAAAGCTCTCTCACAGGCATCTGACCACGTGAAGTCTGAGTCAGCTTAGTCATCGGCACGGATATCGTGGAAAAGTCCTCACGAACTTCCTGTAATAGCCAGCCAAACCCAGAAAGCTACAAATCTCGGTCACTGTGGTAGGTCTTGGCCAATCAATGATTGCCTCAACCTTAGCAGAATCAAAAGAAGTAGCCTCTGCACTAACCACATGACCCAAGAATTTCACCTCAGTCATCCAGAAATCACACTTGCTCAGCTTGGCATACAGCCTATGCTCCAACAATGTCTACAAGGTAACTCTAAGATGACGCTCATGATCTTCTCTTGTCTTAGAATAGACTAGGATATCATTGATGAAGACTATAATGAACTGGTCAAGGTACGGCCTGAACACTTTCCGCATCAGATCCATGAACATAGCTGGTGCATTAGTCAACCCGAAGGGCATCACCAGAAACTCGTAATGTCCATACCTCGTCCGAAAAGCAGTCTTTGGCACATCCTCATCTCTCATCCTCAACTAATGGTACCCAGACCTCCAGTCAATCTTCGAAAAGAACTTGGCCCCAATCAGTTGGTCAAACAAGTCATCAATACGAGGAAGTGGATATTTGTTCTTCACAGTCACCATATTCAGTTGAGGGTAGTCTATACACAAACGAAGACTCCCATCTTTCTTCTTGATGAACAACACAGGTGCTCCCCAAGGTGACATGCTAGGGTAAATAAATCCCTTGTCCATCAGCTCATCAAGTTCGGCTATGAGTTCATTCAGCTCTTTCTGTGCCATACGATACGGTGGAATGAAAATGGGTTTAGTGTCGGGCATCAGCTCAATGATAAGTCTACCTTCGCCTAGGCGACAAGCCAGGTAACTCATCAGGAAAAACCTCTAGGTACTCGCAGACTACAGGAATGTCTGCTAGCTGAATACTCTGACCCACATCATCCGCTGGCGTCAAACTCGCCATCGTAGCAACCTCATCATCAGTGGCTAATCTACCCTGGGTAGGTGGTCTCGATGCAGTCCTGCCTCGAAAGACGAAGGCTGGCTCTCCGGGTATCTGAAAGATAACCCTCTTGCCGAAGCAATCAATGTGAGCGTGATACGCTGCCGGCCAATCCATACCCAAAATGGCATCAAACTCTAGGAACTTTAAGACTCTAAGGTCAATAGACATCTCATGGTCCTCGAATCTCGCAATGCATCCCACACATACCATATTAGGATAAATTCTCTCACCGGCCGCCGTACTCAAAATCAACTGCGTACTAGTCCTAACACTAGACAATCTCAATCTATCTACTAAACCACCAAAAATAAATGACAAAGTAGAACCAACATCAATCAAGACATACATCAAAGAATTGCAAATGCTGATTGTACCTTCTATTAGTTGCATGCTAGCCTCAGGATCTGCCTGCGTAACAGCTCTAGCCTGCTCTCTGGTAGGTGCAGCTGTAGAACTAAACTGACCAAAAGGCTTCCTCTGTGGACACTGGTTCCTTTTATGCCCTGAAGTCCGGCAACCATAACACACAATCAGCCTCGGTACTCTAGGTGCAGAAGATACAACCTGCGACTCTGCCCCGGCTATCTGTTGTCTACTAGATTTGACAAAACTTTGCTGCTGTTGCTGGGATATACTAGAAATCTGAACACTCTGGCCCACGACTAGTGGTACCACTAATACTGGAGTGGAGGCTATAGATGCCTCATATCCACTGCCGCTGAATCTCGACCTCTTATTACGTCGGCCTCTCGTGCCACTGAAATATTGTGCCTCTGACCCTGCCTACTGAGTCTGATTTGTAGGAGCTGCAAGTGCTTGGACTACTGCAGGTAATCTCATCCGAGAATTTTCCTCTGCGGCCTCAAAATCTGTGGCCTGCCCCATAGCCTGCGCATAGGTCTACACGCCAGCCAGTGCCAAACCCTGACGGTACGGTCTCGAAAACCATCCCGTATCCTCTTTATCCTCAGCTCATCGGTAGAAACCATCTCTGGAGCAGAGAGTGCCAACCTGTTGAACTCTTGCTCGTACTCTCTCACAGACATGTTGCCCTGGGTCAGATGTAGAAATTGGATCCGACGTTGATCCCTCTCAACCCGTGGATAGAACTCTACAAAGAACAACTCCTTGAATCTAGTCCATGTCCGGACCTCGCCCTCGAGACGCTCCACCCGTTCCCACCATTTGTTAGCCTTGTCAATCAGCTTAAACCTGGCAAGCTTGACCTTATCATGCTCAAGCGTCCTCATATCAATGAAAATGGTCTCCATCCGAGTCAACCATCTCTCAGCAAGCTCTAAATCAAGACCTCCCAAAAACTCAGCAGGATTTTGATTCTTGAAGGCTTTCATAACCCTCTCATAACTGTCCTTCTCTGCCCGCTCAGCCTCAGTCTCCCTAATTACGGCATGCTAGACCCCAGCTGGTCCTGCCTGCTCTGCCTGATCCTCTACTAATCACCCTACAGTGGTGGCCTAACACCCTGCGTACGGCCTAGCAACTCGAGAATCTGGGCCTGCTGCTGCTGAGTGGCCTCTAAGACTGCCTCTATACGCCTAAGGCATTCCTCTGGGTCCATGGCTGATCCTGCTCTTTCCTCTCTTGTAAATATCTGAAATTCATAATAAGGAAAACCTCAATCAAGATCACAATCCAGGAAAAAGTTACCCCTAAGATAACTACCTATAATCATACTCATAATGGCAATCATAATGTCATATAAGTCTTTTATTCTTTTTAAGGATTTTAAACTTAAAACACTCTCTCTGATACCATAGTAGTGTGACACCTGGGGCCCCAAATAATCAGGACCGGGCTTGAAGAAGACGAGGACGCGAAAACAATAGAGGAAGGGGCCATAATCAGAAGCAGGTTTAATGCTACAATTGCAACAAGTTTGGCATTATCATTATGAATGCTGGGCAAAGAAGAATGATGATCAGATCGTCCCCATGCAAGAGAAAAGCCTAGACTATGATGAAGGAGCAATATTTCTTACCTGTGCTACACAGGAGAAAGATCAAGATGAAATTTGGTATCTTGACAGTGGTTGCAATAACACCACATGACAGGGAACTGAAAAACATTTGTAACTTTGGAAGAATTTGTCAGGACCCCTTCACAAATCCCTCAGGGCATCCTGACCGGCACAAGAATCTAACCATCCTATCACCATATGATCATTAGATCCTTGTTAAGCCTCAACCGAGACTCTGACAGTCTCCTCTATAAATTGGTCATCTCACACAAACCAAATACCTAATAAAACACATAAACATATCACATCTATCAATATATATATATATATATATATATATATATATATATCATCATCATTCATTCCATTCAAATTCCACCCTATTATCATCTAACAGTATTTAACTATCACAATCATCTATTAAATACAACCATCTACTTAGTTATACATATGGGTGCTATATACATATATTTACAAATTCAAAATACATGTATACCAAGTCATCAACCTCCATCAAAAACAACTCTTCTGGCATAGCACTCCTATCTCTGATAAGCTATTCCCTTGTCCTTATCTGCGACTTAAGGACCTGAAAAATTGGGAATAGAAGGAGCCAACCATGCCCAGTTAATAGAATTCAATCATACCATTATCTACACATCTACATCATCATGCATGCTTGAGTATGTTATGCCAAACAATATACAATTATCAATGTATATTGACATTCAATATACTATGCAAGTCACAATCATATGCAACACAATATTTCAACCTCTTACCAGTTATGTGACTAACTTTCCCAAGACTTATATTAATACATATAGTCAATAGGTACTAATGTTTCACCCTTAAGTCAATTCAATTCCACAATTCAACCAGATGTACTAATAGACTAGTTCTTTGTACTATCCAGTACTAACCAATTAATGTTCTAAGAGTGAATATAAACTGTACTTTAATTCCGAGAAGACATTCCCCTTTTGAACATAAATTGCTTTCCTTGCATATAATACTAAATCATTATCTTATTTTCCAACTAAAATAGATTTCTATATAACTTTTAAATCTAACTAGGATCACTAAACCCAATTATTCTTGTAAGGAGCAACTCAACCTACTCGTATGTCCAAAAGTCTAGTTCCAATAGATTTATTAGTTCATACAGACAATCTCTACATTTCCTCATGCAACAAACATCATACACATGAACAAGCATTCAATTATACATAATATGATGACATAAATGAGTAATAAGATTAAAATTCTACTCACAGCCAAATTGCCAGAATATCTCCCATACTACCAATTAACTTTACACTTCTATTCCATCCTGTGCATATCATCATTTTCAGATCAATACTATTACCCAACATCTCATTCTATTCTCATAACCAACTTATTACATTTTTACATAAAAAAAAACCCCAACAATCCACCATTTCTACCATAGGAAATTCACCAATTTCCCATTTAAACTCAATTGCAAATTATATTATGTTAGAAACAACATAAATCAACATTAAAGCTAATTCTAGACATTTCCAACATCATTTCCCCCAATTTCCAGCTAGGTCAACCATCAATTTCAGTTGCTCATCTTTGCAACCACGAACTTCATGTATAAACCCTAAACAAGAACAATTTCTAGGTGATTTAGGTTAAGGAATACCAATTCCACCATTTCCAAACCTTTTCCAACAAAGGACATCAAAACCCTAAGTTGGAAATCACCCAAAACATCATCTACTATGAAATTTATACGGTTAGAAAGGTTTATTGTTGGCCCAGTATTATAGTCCAAGAGGGGGGGTGAATTGGACTTAACGGATTTTTGCGTTACCTGTCGGTCAATTAATTTAAACAAAGTATATATGCGCACAAGGTAACAATAGAAATAAACAAGTGTAGGAAAAGTAAATTGGACACAAAGATATATAATGGTTCAGCTAATCTCGAGCCTACGTCCACTACCCAATCACCATGATCAGGATTTCCCAATACACTATTGGCTAGTCAACTTTCAGGCATGACTAGAAAGCCGATTATACAAAGCCAATACCAAGGCTTGGCTCAAGCCGTTATACTAACCAACACCAGGGCTTGGTTAGAAAGCCACTCACACTCTAACCTACACAAGGGCTTGGTTAGAAAGCCAAAATCTAGCCTACACCAAGGCTTGGCTAGAAAGCCACGCTTGTAACCAACTTACGGGCGTGGTTACGTGTTGTACAATATAAGGTCAATAATCCCCAAGTTGACACACGTCAACAATACATCAAGATTACAAAATGATATAGAGAAGTGATCAAAATCACTCTCAACAATAAAAGCTTACAATCTTGAATGAATCAACATATACTATTCCAACCACTATGATTTTAAATGATGCAAAGTGTTGAAATAGTTTTTTTTCTCAAATGCTATCGATTCAAATATATGCAATGTAATACCGTGAATCGACTATGCACAACAATCAATATAGTGATTCTAAGAAATTATAAGTTTAATGCACGAGAATCAATATACTACGATAATCAAGACTTGATGATTCAAAGTAAATATTTGAATAATAGCAAGAATCAAACAAATCAAGTATCGATTTAAAACTTCAATTCAATAGGATATGATATTACCACATGAATCGATATCACAACTAATCTATGAAACCACTAAGCAAGGTATTTTAATATGAAGATCAAGATAGGGTTTCACAAATACAACTCAATACAAAATCAGTTTAAAGATAACAATATAAGCACAAAACTAATTTGCATATACCAAAATCACAAGAATCAAGTTTATAGAAATGTATACCCCACAATGTAAGATTAAAGCACAAGATTCTTCTTGTGTGAAGTTGGTTGCGAGAAAACACGATCAAGACACAAAGATGGATGTTGAAACCACTAAAATTGTCTTGAACACTTGCATAAGAGAAACTCTAAAGTTTCTCAATGTTTAGAAAAAATGTGGAGAAGTTTTTGGAAGCTTGGATCAATAAATCAAAATGTGGTTGAACTTTTCCTATAAAGATGTTTGAAATAGGCTTAAGAACTTGTTTTTGACGAGTAGAAACAGTATAGGAAAAATGCACAAGTTCTCCAAGATTTTGCAAAAGTTGCTTTTCGAATGAGTAAGTGGGGTATTTATAGAAAAACGCCACATGAAGGCACAAAAACACGTTCCTCAACACAAGAAAGCGCCTCTGGTTTGAAATCTGCAAAATTTCAAAATTTTCTCCACTTAAGGAGCGTGTTCCTTACTTAAGGAATGCGTTCCTCAATATGTTTGTTGGGCATAGGAATGAGTTCCTTCAACAAGAACCACTGACTCTTAAAATTTTTCCATTTTGCCCTTAACAAGAGCGAGTTTATTCTCCTTGATCAGAAAAATTTTGAGTCTCGGGAAATGTCACTGGTGCGCGTTCCTTAAACCCTGATAAAAAATTCTAAGTCTAGGGGAAAATGTACAGGAGCGAGTTCCTTCAACCAAAACACATTCTTTCACTTTGAAGTGATAGAAACTTGATTTTTGATCAACATAGGTTTAGGACATTGTCTAAAACATAGATTAACATTTTAAAAACATTTTGACATAATTGAGGTTCAATAATCAAGATTAAACATGAATAATTCGATCGATTAAACCAATGGTCAAAGCAATGATAAGATTTTACGTATAACGATAAAACCATGCAAAGTTTATGAAAATAATGCATGTTGATCTCTTATAAAAATATGTATGCATATTTTTAATCATGCATATCACATGATGAACAATTCTAATAATGTAATAGCATAATTATCAAACTAATATGTGTGCATGCACAATTAATCACTTAATAATGTATGTGCATGAGAATTATAATCTATATGCATGAATTTTGAAAATATGCAAATCATTTGTGGTTGGAACATGTAAATGTTAACTCTACAGCAATAAGATTCTAATAAAGAAATACAACCATGAAGCTCTTGAATCTTCGTGAGGTGTTCCTTCCACACGCTTTGACAATGCAGTTGAATCCATTTGATATATCTAGTTAGCACTGAAACAACTACGTCAAAGAGATTAGATAACACAGTTATGTTGTTTGTAATCATCAAAAAAAAAACCGGATGAGAGTAGTTACATCAACATTTACTTCGTGCAAGATAGTAATTTCACGGAGAGAAATTGGAAAAAACGCTTACCTTGGCTCGAATTTGGCGAAATCTCCCCTCTGGAACCTTTTTTTTCCTTTCCCCCTTTCCTTTCCTCTGTTCTTGCTAAAATGAGCAAGTAAAAATAGGTTTGGGTTTTTTGTTTCGTGCACACCGACTTATTTTAAAAATAGATTTTTAACGTGAGAAGCGTGCTTCTCACAGCCAAGAGCCCGCTTCTCACGATTTCCTGAAAATCCAGCTCTCTATTTTAAGCAAGAAGTGTGTTTCTCCCCTTAAGGAGCGCGCTTCTCCCTTTTTCTAAAAATTACTAACTCTCGAGTTTTTCGCAAGGAGCGTGCTTCTCCCTAACCTAAAAACTTGTCTCATTTCCAGCACAGAGGAGTGCGCTCCTCCCCCTCTTGGGAGGGCACTCTTAAGCACAATTTACCCTTTTTTACTCAATTTTCACCTATTTCTTCCCCCAATTGGTCTCCTAATCAACTTACACTACTAAAAACATATCAAACATCCCAAAAGCATAGAATACACACTCATAATTACACTAAAAAGTTTCAAGGTCCTTTTTTATGAAATTGAGGGTCGTTACAAAATTTATCTAAAGTGAAGTTAGAATGGATGATGACAAAAGACTTCAAGTTAAAGGAAGCGGTGACATTTTAGTAAATACCAAAAGAGGTACAAAGCATATTTCTAATGTTTTCTTTGCTTCTGGCCTCAAACACAATCTTCTTAGTACTAGGCAATTGCTTTTGAAGCAATATAATGTCAAGCTTGACAATGATACATGTGAGATCAAGGACAGGAGCAATACTCTTGTTGCTAACATGAAGATGACACATAACAAGATGTTCCCCTTGTAGATCAGAACTCAAGCGTTTTCTTGCTTTAGTATAATTGTGAAAGACCCATCATGGCCATGGCATTTGCGGTTTAGACATTTGAATTTTAAAACATTGACTCATATGTACAAACATCAATGGAATGCCAGACATTCATCAACCAAATCAAGTGTGTGAAGGGTGTGCTCTTGAAAAACAACATCGAGAGTCATTTCCAAGCAAAAGTAACATGGAGAGAATCAAGGTGTCTTGAGCTAGTTCACACAAATCTATGTGGACCGATGCAAACAACATCTCTTAGAGGTAACTGGTATTTTCTTACATTCATTGATTATTATAGTAGAAAAACATAGGTTTATTTTTTGAAGGAAAAATCATAAGTTCATAAGTACTTCAAAATCTTCAAATCCATGGCTGAAAATGAATGCAGTTACAAAATCAAGACCTTACATTCTGATTGAGGTTGAGAGTGCGTTGCACACTCAGATTTCTTTAAAAAACATGGCATTCGACACCAACCGTTCGGTATACTCCCCAACAAAATGGAGTTGCTGAAAGGAAGAACAGAGCCATCATGGAGCTAGCAAGAAGTATGTTGAAAGCTAAAGGAATGCCAAACACTTTTTGGGCTGAAGCAGTTGCATGCACGGTGTATCTGTTAAACCATACTTCCACCAATAGTGTTCATGACATGACGTCGTATGAAGCTTGGAGCAGCGAGAAGCCTCATGCCAGTCATCTTCCCTATGAGAGGCATTCGACACGAGTTAGAGTGATGATCAAGCTTTTGAGAGTGAATGTCCCTCATAAGTGGAAGTGGTTGGAGTGGTTTCCTATTCCTATCGAGCAGCTGAGCCAGTGAGAGCAGTCGAATCAGTCTAGTCCTTCTTGGTTTCATTATCAAAAATCGCAAGATTGGGTCAAGCGGCAAGTCAACTTGGTGCTGTCAAGGTGGTTGAGAAGTCTCGTAATGGAATGGCTAGAAAAATAAGGGCTTTATTCTCTTCTTTCCTAGGCAATGAATCAATCTTTTTTCCTAGTGAAAATTCTCCTCGACGAATTTGTAGAGATGTTGGCGTGCCTCCTGCCAATGGGAATGACTTGATATTTGGGAACATTGCCTACTTTCATGTACTTGATGCTAAGTGAAGTAAACTTGATGACAAATCTGAGAAGTGTATACTTGTGGACTATAGTGAAAATTTCAAAGCCTACAATTTATACAATCCTGTCACCAAGAAGACAAGTCGAGATGTTGTATTCAATGAAAAAGAGTCTTGGAATTGGGATGAAAATGCAAAACAAAAATCAATTGTCATAGATGAAGAAAAATCATAAAGTCAGAATGACAATAGTGGCGGCGTGAACGATCCATCCTCATCTTCTTCATCATCATCTTCTTCAAGTGATGACGACTCTCTTCCAAGAAAAACCATAAGCATTTATAATATATATGACTCAACAAGGGCAATGTCAGATGATAATTTGACAAATTTTGCTCTCTATGCTGATGTTGATCCAATCACTTTTGAAAAATCCTTACAACATGCAAAGTGGAGACAAGCAATTTCTCAAAAACTTGATTCCATCCAAAGAAATGTAACTTGGGAGCGAGTTTAGCTTCCAAAAGGAAAGAAAACCATTGGGGTTAAGTGGATTTACAAAACCAAGTTAAATTCACAAGGAGAAGTTGAAAAGTACAAAACACGACTCGTGGTGAAAGGCTACAAGCAAAAACATTGGATTGACTACCAAGAAGTTTTTGCTCCTGTTGCACGCCTTGAAACAATCCGACTAGTCCTTGTTTTGGCAGCACAACATAGCTGGAACATTCATCAAATGGATGTCAAATCAGCATTTTTGAATTGAGTTCTTGAAGAAGAGGTTTATATTAATCACATCCTGGCTATGTCAAGAAAGGGGAAGAAATGAAAGTATGTCAATTGAAAAAAGCAGTCTATGGGCTGAAACAAGCTCCTCAAGCGTGGTTCAGTATGATCGACCACTACTTCCTAAAGAATGGCTTCAAGAAATGTCCATATGAGCATACTCTTTACATCAAAAAAGGTAATAATGGTCGTATATATTCTTTTTGTTTGCTTATATGTTGATGATTTGATCTTTACGAGCAACAGTGGACATATGTGTGATGATTTCAAGAGCTCAATGATGAATGAGTTTGAGATGATAGATATGGGTCTTCTTCATTTCTTTCTTGGAATTGAGGTGAAGCAAAGTCAAGAAGGCATCTTCATATCTCAAAAGAAGTATGCAAATGACATATTGAAGCAATTCAAACTCGGTGATGCAAAGCCCATAGGGACTCCTATGGAATTTGGCCTAAAGTTTAAAAAAGATAACGTAGATGATCCTTTTGTTGATGCAACCTATCGAAACCTCGTTGGAAGTCTCATGTATTTAACTGCAACGAGACCGGATCTCACTTTTGCAGTTAGCATGATCAGCAAATTCATGGAAGCACCAAAGAGAAGTCATTGGGAAGCGGGTAAAAGAATTCTAAGGTATGTTTGTGGCACAGAGGATCATGGCATAAACAATAAGAAGGTTGATCAATCATGTTTGGTTGGTTACAGTGATAGTGATTGGGGTGAGAGTTATGATGATTACAAGAGCACTTCTGGCTATGTTTCCAACATTGGCTCTAGTGCAATCTCATGGGCCTCGAAGAAGCAAACAAGTGTAGCTTTTTCCACCGCCGAAGCAGAATATTTTTCTTTGGCATCCCGGGTTGTCAAGCACTTTGGTTGAGATGGGTGTTACAAGAGCTCAAACAAGCTCCAGTTGAAGGGATAACTTTTTTTGTGAAAACAAATCCGTCATTGCTCTTACCAAAAATCCAGTCTTTCATGGCAAGAGTAAGCATATCAGAATCAAGTATCATTTCATTAAAGATTTAGTCAAAAATGGCGACATTATGATCAAGTATTGCAAGACTAAAGATTAAGTGGCTGACATTTTCACAAAGGTGTTTGTTGGTGCAAGATTTGACTAACACCAATAGACGATGAGGTGAAGGGAATAGAATGACCTGAAACTCGTCAGAGTGGTGGGAAAGTCGCTGAAGATTGATGATCTGAGTGAGGAAAACAAAAGAGAATAGGCTCTCGTGAGGAACACCGGTGTGCTGTCGGCCAAAGACCCTCTAATACCTAAGTTAGTTCAGAGCTCCGCAGAGTTAATGGTACTGAACTGGGTCGAGAGCTTACCTCCCTTTCAGTGATTGTACTCTTTTTATAGAGAGGGCTTGTGGTCTTTGGCCTTGTAGTAAAGTTGTTGTAGAATCAGGAATCACTCTTGTGCTGGAAGAGCACATTTGATTCCTAGTAGAATTAGGAAGATCTGGTGTGATCCTTATGGGATTAGGAGGACTTAGTAGCCTCCTAGTCGAACTAGTTGAGCTTCATGCCTTATCACAGTGGCATAAGGAGTAACTTCCGAACTTATCCCAGTGAATCACGTTTTATCCCTATCTGAACCTGCGTTTAGTCGTCATTCATTTCAGAGTCGTAAACCTCTTCAGATCGATATGTCGATCTGGAGTCTTCCATTTTGTCTGCTTGTAAGCAAAATTTTAGTCGAAAAAGAGGTCGGTAGCTTTAGGTCGGCAGGACACATTATGTCTTATCGGGCTGATCTTGTCGTTTTATAGTTAATGACCTGTCATCCAGGACAGTATCCCAACTCGTCGACCTGGAGCTCTCTCGTGTTGATCTGGTCAATATAGCGAATAATATGTTGTTAAGGTCCGTAGGACCTACCATGTCTCGAGTTGTGTGCATAGCTGAGCAGATCCGTGTTCTTTATTCAGAATAGGTCGGTATATCTACCTGGTCTGCATTACATCCTACTTAGCGAAACAAGCATGGATGACATGTTTTATGCTCGGTATATGGTCCAACAGTTACCTCCCAAGCTACGAGCGAGACTGATTGCTTGGAGGTTAGATGAAACGTTAGAAACCAAACTATTTAATGCTCATGGCAGTTGTGCTCCGAAAACCCCAGACGTGCGCCGTCTGACAGCCCAGCCACTCTTGCACGTTTGTCGAATAGTCACCGTTGATTTTGCCTCAAGATTTGTACTCATCATTACGCCTGCAGGTCGTTCGCCTATAAATAAAGAACTTGTCACTTGCTCTTCATTAAACCACTGCGCTCCAAAGAGATCAGTAATCGCTTGCTCGACATTTCTAGTCTTCCATCCTTGTGCAGTAACTCCTTATTCACAACTTTTCCTTTTATCTTTCTGCTAGGCAATCTGTTAGTATAATCCTTATGTTATTTAGATTGCATCTTCTAGCGTAGATCCACTTACCGACCAGATCCCTTCTTCTCTTCTTACCTCAAAAGAGGTTTCTTACGAGGACCTATTTTATAAAGGAGAAAAAGAAGTTAGGGCTGACCCTCAGGTCGAAGAGGATGTCGTAGTTCTGTTCTCTGAGGAAGAAGTTTCCAAGGAGGGCTCTGATGCTACCGAGCAGGATGAGGAGGTGTTTGACGTGTCGCCCTTTTTAGTCGATAGGTCACAGAGTGTGCTCGGTTGTACCGAGCCTAATACCTCAAGTCATCCTCCCGTGTCCAGTGTAGGTGAGGTATTCTACTCGGTCAATTGTGTTCCCTCCAAAATAAAATAGCACCATCTTGCTAAATTGAGGAAGGAGATCGGCATACCTAACTATGTTGGGTTGAGGGCACCTACTCCGGGGGACCGTCCTAGCAACCCTAGGAAATGGGAGGTTGCTCTGTACACCAACCTCTTCGAGGATGGGTTGACCTTGCCCATCCAATTGCCCCTGTGTTGCCTGCTCAACCAAATCTTAGTAGCCCCCGCTCAGCTCACCCCGAATGTATGGAGGGAAATTATGAGTTGTCTTGTGCTCTAGAAGGAGGGGTGGTCGGAGTTCGATTTTGACGACTTTGGCCTAGAATACCGACTAAAGTGCCACTCGAGATGTAAGGGGTTGATGCCAAGGTCAAAGAAGTCTTCCAAGCCCGAGTGGAAGAAGCCTGTGCCGATGCAATGACCTTGTACCAAGCAGACTTGGAAAAGTTTTTTGGAGACTCGGTAGACTGGAAGGGCTTCGCAGAGTGGGCTAGGTCAGCCAATGCTGAAGAGGGGGGAGCAGAAGAAGAGGCCGGGACCGAGGACTTTCTTGTCAATCAGGATACTACTTCTGCAGTTCCAAAGACTTCTTTCGATTTGCCGCAGACCATAGACTTTGAGGAGGAAACGCGTCGAGAAGGCGACGAGGACGAGCCGGTTAGCCTGACTAAGAGCCTACATTGTTTTACTACTCCGGGGTCGTAGAGGATCCCTTCGGTCTTTTATATATATATATATATATATATATATATATATATATATATATATATATATATATATATATATATTTTTTTTTTTTTTTTTTTTTTTTTTTTTTTTTGTTATGGGCCTGCGTGTCCTGATATTTCCTCCTTGCTCTCCCTTGTATTCCGCTCCAATCTTACTGAAATATCTTCTTGTTCAGATCTATTTTTAATGCACTCCGAGCCTTTTACTTGGCTTTTTTCAAGCTTTTGTAAAACAATAAGGTCGGTGGGTAGTAGATACCTACCGAGCTCTTTACTTGGCTTTCTCCAAGCATTTGTCGAGAGATGAAGTCGATGGGTACTTCACCTCGGTAGAGACTATACGACCCCCCAAGGCGTTTTGAACCTGAAGGTTTTCTTCTCGGTAGGGGTTGTTCATCGTTCCAAGCCACTTCAAGGGTAGATCACCCTTCTTCTCGGTGGTATCTGCCCCTCTGGGTCAGTACCCCAAGGAAATTTTGACCATAGTCATCTTCTCGATTGGTGCATAGCTAGAACTCAGTACCTCCAAGGCATTCTAGGGCTCGGCCAACACCTTTGTAGATACTAGAAACTAACAACTAAGCTGCTACTACCTACTGGTAGTACTTCTTGAGGTGTTCTGCATTCCAGGGCTTAGAAATTTTTTTTCCTGATAGATCTTCAAACTAGTACACGTTTGTGCAAAGTACTGCAGTGTTATTGTAAGCCCCTTCCCAGTTGGGACCGAGGGCACCTACTCCAGGTTCACGTGTGTTTAGCATGACCTTTCTTAGTACTAAGTCACCAACTTTGAAGCTTATGTGTTTCACCTTGGCATTGTAGTATTTAGAGACCCTTTGCTGGTATGTTGCTAGTTTGAGTTGTGCCTGTTTTCTTTTTTCTTCCAGTAAATTCAGGTTGATACGTTGAGCCTCCATATTCCTAGATTCGTTGAAGTATGATGTCCTCAAGGTCGGTATCCCGAGCTCCACTGGTATGACGGCCTTCATTCCGAAAGCTAAGGAGAATGGTGTTTCTCCTGTTGCTGTTCGAGAAGTGGTGCGGTATGACCAGAGGACTTGCGGCATATCTTCAGCCCACATTCCTTTCATTTCTTCGAGCCTGGCCTTTAATGTATGTTTGATAATTTGTTCACGGCTTCTACCTGACCATTAGCTTGAGGATGGGTTGGAGTAGAAAAGAAATGTCGAATACCGAGGTTTTCACAAAATGAACGAAACCTAATGTTGTCGAATTGTTTGCCGTTATCATATATAATGGCATACGGAACACCAAAACGACATACAATTGACTACCAGATGAAACGCGTAGTCTTTTGCTCAGTAATCTGTGCAAAAGGTTTAGCCTCTGCCCACTTGGTAAAGTAGTCAAGAACGATAATTGCGAACTTAACCTGTCCCTTACAGGTCGATAGGGGTCCCTATTAGATCCACCCCTCACTAGGCAAAAGGCCATGGGTTTTAGATTGGCAAGAGATTCTCTGTTGGAGCTTGGGTGTTTGCTCCATGTTTCTGACATTTGTCACACTTCCGAGCTATCTTTATAGCATCTTTGTGGATCGTTAGCCAATAATAACCCTGGCTAAGAACTTTGTACGCGAGAGTTCTTCTGCAAGAATGGTTGCCACATACACCTAAATGAATTTCCTCTAGAACTAGTCGTGTCTGCTCTTCCCGTAGGTATCTTAAGTAGGGAATCGTGAAGCTGCGCCTATAGAGCTGATCATCTATTATAGAGTACCTAGCAGCTAGTCTTCGCACTTTTCTTGCTTTGACCTTGCCCACGGGGAGGTTGCCACTTCGTACGAAATTTTTAATCGGGTCCATCCACGATTGATTTTGGCTAAGGCTTCAGACCTGTTGGTCAGTATCAGATTTACCAATACTCCTTTCTGGTAAAAACTCCATCGGGACCTGAATCTTGAGCTCCCTTTCGAACGAGGAGGCCAGCTTAGAAAGGGCAACGGCCAAGGTATTTTCTGTTATTGGCACCTGCGAAAGCTTTTTTGAACCTTCCTAGCAGGGCCAAGGCTTTTTTCAGATATGCTTGCATTTTGTCATCCTTGGCCTGATATTCTGATGTAACTTGCCTCGGGACGAGCTGAGAATCACAGTCGATAACCATTTTACCAACTGAGAGCGAGTCGTAAGCTAGCCAAAAGTGTTTCATTCTACTTTGTTATTGGATGCTAGGAAACCGAAGCAAAGAGCACACAAATGTTTCTCACCTCTGGGGGAGATGAGTACTATTCTCGCTTCACATCCCTGCTTGCAGGAAGAGCCGTCCATGAACAACTTCCAAGCTTCCTGAGGGCCAAGGTCGTTAGGCCGATCTGTCTGAGGCAATTCGAACAGAAAATCTGCCAAAGCCTGACCTTTCATAGTTGTACGAGGTCGGTACTCAATGTCAAATTCACTCAGCTGAATGGCTTACTTAGTTAATCGTCCGGATGCTTCTGGCCTCAAGAGCACCTGTCTCAACGGGTGCTTAGTGAGTACGACTATGGTGTAAGCCTGGAAATAGGGCCTCAGTTTTCAAGCTGAAGTGACTAGTGCGAGGGAAAGTTTTTCAATCTGCGGATATCTCATCTTTGCATCGAGTAGAGACTTGTTGATGTAGTATACCGCCTTCTGGTTTCCTAGCTCTTCTCTGACCAAAGCAAAACTTACTTCTACTTTTGAAACTGCTAGGTACCGGAAGAGTTGTTCTCCATGAAAGGGTTTTGAGAGCAAAGAAGCCTGGCCTAGGTAAGCTTTTAGCTCCTGAAATGCCTTCTCGCACTCCGGGGTCCATTCCACTGCCTTCTTCTTGATCATCTTGAAGAATGGAAGACATCTGTCTGTGAACTTAGGAATGAACCTGCTCAGTGCGGCTATGCAACTTGTGAGCCTCTGGACTTCTTTCACGGTCTAGGGTGGCCTCATGTCGACCAGAGCCTAAATCTTGTCGAGATTAGCATCGATTCCTCTTTGATCAATACGAAATCCCAAAAATTTACAAGAGCTCACTCTAAAAGTGAATTTGGCCGGGTTGAGCTTCATGTGATATTTTCTAAGTATTTTCTAAGTAGGATGAGTTGTCGCTACCACGCTTTTGACCAACATGTCATCGGACGTAGACTTCCACGTTGATTCCAATCTTCTCTGCGAACATGCTATTGACCAGCCTCTACTAAGTAGCCCCGACATTTTTCAGGCCGAAGGGCATCACCTTGTAACAATATAGACCTCAGTCTATAATGAAGGTTGTCTTTTCTTCATCTCTACGACTCGGCACAATCTGGTTGTACCCTGAATATGCGTCCATGAAGCTTAGCAGCTCATGACTTGTCGTTGCGTCCACTAGTTGATCAATGCAGGGCAATGGAAACTGTATTTTGGGCAGGCTTTGTTCAGATCGGTGAAGTCAAAGCATGTTCTCCATTTTCTATTGGCTTTTTGGACCATCACTACATTGGCCAAACAATTTGGATATAACACTTCCCTGATGAAACCTGTCGTTAGTAGTTTATCTACCTCTTCCCGTTGGCCTTGAGCTTTGTCAAAATTGAGAGCTCTTTTTTTCTGTCAAATTGGTTTGGCCTCTGGGTCGGCATTGAGACGATGTACCATGATGTTGGTCGGTATGCCAGGCATGTCTTCATGGGACCAGGCAAAATTATTTTTATGCTTCCGTAGGTGGCCGACCAGCTGGTCGGTGAGGGAGGGGCTCATTCTTATACCGACCTTGACAGTCCTTGTTAGATATTTTCCGATATGCACCTCTGCCCATTCATGTCGGGGTTCAAGTCCCGACACTTCTTCCCTGGGGTTGAGATTAGGGCTGGCTGGGTGTTCTAGCAGCATTAATTACTCCTATGTAGTTTTAAGACTTTTCTAATGCCCTGTCTTTTTTTCACGGCTGTGACATAACAATCCCTAGATTCTTTTTGGCTGCCCCGTACCACTCCGACACCTCGCTCTGCTGGAAAGTTCAGAGCTAGGTGATTTGGTTGATACCACAACCCTCAGACTATTGAGAAGTGATCTCCCTATAATGACATTGTAAACAATAGGACACTTTACCACCAAACAGCTGGTCATGACCGTGGCCTTGTGCTCTGATATTATTTTCAATGAAGCTAATTAGAAGGACATCCACTGGGCACAGCTGCTCCTTGGTCAGTCTCAATTTCTCGAATGCTGACCAGTAAAGGATATCTGATGAGCCGCCGTTGTCGACCAACATCTGACGAATTTTGTAGTTAGCCATGGCCACCATGACCACTAAGGCATCGGCACACGGCCAGAGTATGTCTTGGGCCTCCTCTTTTGTGAAGGTAATCGTGAAATTTGATCGCTTCTACTTCTTAGGTCGGTACCCTAGGTTCATGACTTCCGACCTAAATTCCCGAACATAAGCCTTCATAGCCCAGTTAGAGGTATCGATCTGATCTCCACCAAAGATTATTCTGGTTTTTCCCACTAGCCCAGTTTTGCCATTTTTTGGGGTCCTCTGGCAGTTGGAGTCCTTCACGAACTCCTTCAGATGACCTTTACGAATTAACGTCTCGATCTCCTGCTTGAGGTCGTAGCACTGGTCTGTATCGTGATCATGGTCTCGATGATACCGGTAATACTTTTTCTTATCCCTTTGCTCTGCAGGAGTTTTCAGCTTTCTGGGCCATTGGACATAGTCTCTGTTCTGAATCTCAAGGAGAACCTTTTCTCGTGAGGCACTAAGAAGCCTGTAGTTGGAGTAAACATTATGAGGTACTTTGTTACTCCTCTGATCTAGGCCGCCAGTGCCCGATCTCTTTCCACCCCTGTTCTCCACCTTGGAGTCATGTTCCCTTTTTTTCTTCTTGTCTTTCTTCAAGCTCTTCGGGGACCCATCTTCCCCTTGCTTTGCATCGTTCTACTCATCAGCATCGATGTACTTTTCTGCTCGGTCCAAGATTTCTTCGTAGGTCCGGGCTTTCTTTATTCTAAGGGAATAAAAGAACTACCCGGGCCTTAATCCTGCGAGAAAGGTAGTTATCGTCGTTTTGTCGTCACAGTCATTTACCTCGACTCGTACATCATCAAAACGCCCGAGGTATTCCTTCAAAATTTCATCTTTCTTTTGCCTAATAGCTAGCAAGTTATTCACAATTTTTTCCCTCTCATTTTTTTCAGCAAAATGATTCATGAACTTGTGAGCTAAGTGCCCAAAAGAACATATAAAACCGATTCTGAGCTTCCGGTACCACTTCCGAGCTGGTCCGCCAAGGGTGATCTAGAAACCTTGCACTCGGTGGCATCGTCATAGCCCTTGAATTCCATTCAGGACTTGTAGTTCTCGATGTATTTTCTCAGGTCCACCTTCCCTCTATATGTCCCGACTTATGCGGTCTTGATGTTCTTTGGTAGCAGTGTCTGAAGTATGTCTTCGATGAAGGGAGAAGGGAGTTCCTTGTACTCCTGGTAGTGTCGAGGTGTCGACTAGTAGTCTCAAAACTCTCAGATTTGTACAAATTTCTTGACACTGACCTGACAGGGCCAGGCTTTCCTGTCGCACCTCTTTCTGAAGGTACCGACCTGTATGAGGTAGGTTTCGTGGATCTCAGCTTTTCGGGAAGAGCTGACCTAATCCGGGAAAATACCGAGCTATGAATTTTCTTGGCATCTAATGAGTGACAAGTATTTAGCAAATAAGGACTTATGATTTGAGTTCGAAGGTTCTTTCCCAGATATCGACCTCTTCTTCAAGGTTACACTTCGGCATCTACTCTCTTCCCCCTTCTGAGGTCAAAGGCTAGGTGACTATGAAGAAGTCAAAGGGAGAGTACCTCCTTTAACACTCGTTGCTGCTCCAAGACATTTTTAGACATTTTCTCCAAGTTCCTCTTTATGGCAGTTAACCTTGATTTCTGAGCATAATTTTTTGACTGCTTTTTTTGTGGTCTTCCCCTTTGTTTTTGGGGTACCACCAGTGTAGCGACGGGCTCCACCTCAACTGGTATTTTTGCTTACTAACTCATGATCGCAGAGTTGTTTCTGACTTACAATGCCAGTCCCCACAGACTGTCGCAACCCACTCCGTGTGAGTGACGTCACAACCGATACAGGATACGATATATGTCATGTGACGGCATATATAATACCCTGTCATCCTTATCCAAAATCACATCCAAATTTTTCTCGAGATTTTGACAGAGTCTCCTTTGTTTATTGGTCATATCACAAGTCAAACGCAATCACAGTATAAATATGATCATTCCATTACTCATTCATCATCTAAACCTCACATTTTCATATATACACATCCATGTAAACCTATCCATACCCATCTATGTGATACAAATATTATTATAATGTTATTTAAATGACTACTACTTAAAATAGTATTAAACATTCTCAAACCATTTACATACATTGCAAAAGAAGAAGGATTATATATCCTTCACGTGCCTTTTCCTTGCCTTTAGGATCCAAACCTGAAATGTTTGAGAATTGGGTGAGCAACCACAACTTAGTGAATATTCCTAACTATGGCATCGTATATGTATTTAATAAAAATCATATAAATCAATACATTCAAGTCTCATTCAAACATGCATGAAACATTTCATAATACATACATGCCTATAAATAATTCCAAAACATGCAGGGTTACAATAAAATCAAACAATCTCCCTCCTGCTAGTAATAGAGCGGGTATGCACTCCTTTTTATGCATTTATAATGAGTCTACGCTCGGACCTCTCATTACCCAATTTTTTACTATGAATCATTTCAAATTAGGACTTAATCCCAATTCCATTCAGAAACTATCACTCAGACCATGAGATTATTCAATCCTCATTCAGAACTGTCTTCTAGAAATGATCTCATGTTTTAATTTGCTCTAGCAAGTATAAAACATGCTCCAAAGTCAAACATTTTCATGAATTTAAAACAATGCAATAGATACATATATTCATGATTTAAAACACACCATTTATATCATACAATGCTATATACAAGGAACCAAAGTCAAGAGATACTCACAGTGGTACCATGTAGACCTACCCTCTACGACCACCCCATTATTCGTATCCAATTAACAATATAATCCTGTCATATATTTATTTTTTAATTATTCATTAAAATCCAACTATCCAATTAATTCTCATAATTCCATTTCAGTCTAAAATTCACGTGAGGCGTCCCAAATATTTTACGCTGCCCTCGTGATTATTTTTAAGGCAATGGACAATAGAAACAAGCCTTTCAACCACATTTTCACTAATATCCAAGTTTGTCATATTTACCAAATTCAATCAGGCATATATTAAAAATATCCATCAATACCCAAAAATTAATATTTTGGTATCAAAATGTCCCGAATTCAGTTATCTATAACTCTATGATTTCAAACCGAGATTTCACCGGAGTTTAACATGGTTCCAAAGGGCCGCAGTCTCAAATTTGGCTTTTGACAGTTGTACCGGCACCAATATTACACTTGGACACAAACAAACCACATATCTAGTATCAACATATTTATAGGAATCATAATATATCATTTCTGCGTGTTTCCACTCAAAGTGGGTCCAAACCCCATTTTTGAAAACACGGTAAAACACCTCCTATAGCAAAATTTATACCGATAGAAACGTCACACACTAGTTAAAGATCGATTTTGTGAGGAAAAAGAGCGAAAATGGCTTACCCACGAGATGAATCGGCCGCGAAACCCGCATTCTCTGTTTTTCCTTCCACTCTGGTTCGTCTCCTCTCTTTCTTTTGTTTTTTTTTTTTTTTACAACCAAAACATTAATATTAGAAACAAAAGATGAGCATGAATTCAAGTACTATCCCATGCTTCTAATGTCATATAGCAAACCAACTTCCCTACCTTATTATTTAATTCATATCATTCATTTAACAACTCCTCATTTCATCATACTGATTGACTTTAATAATTGCATTTATTTACTCATTATCATTTACGAATTGCATTTATTTACTAATACCCCTTACATATAGCATGTATTTTCATACACGCATGTAGTTGGACCTTACGTATAAAATACGCATATTATACATCTGGTTAACCATATAAGTTAACGGAGGTATTTGATTAAAACTACGAGGTGTTACAATTTTTTCAACTTAAGGAATTTCGTCCTCGAAATTTAAAAGTAAGGTGAAATATACCTCAAGTGGTGAAAAGATCTAGAAATTGTTCCTGTATCTGATCCTCTTGTTCCCAAGTCTGCTCTTCAGTGTCATGAAATCTCCACTTGATTCTGACCAGAGGAATCTATTTATTTCTGAGCTTTTGAACTCTTCTAGCCATAATCTGAATTGGCTCTTCTGGAAATGCAATGTTCTCCCCAACTTATAACTGACTCAAATCTAAAATGAGTCAAATCTGAATGCTAAGTCGAGTCTCTATGGTATTTCCTTAGCATAGAAACATGAAATACATTATGGACACCAGCCTACTGCAGTGGTAGAGCAAGCCCGTAAGCTAATGGACCTATCTTCTTAAGGATTTTAAATGGTCCAACAAATCGCAGAGCAAGTTTTCCTCTGACCCCAAACCTCATCTGGCCTTTCATGGGAAAGACCTTCAACAGTACCTAGTCTCCCTTTGCAAACTCGAAAGGCCTATGTCGGTTGTCATAATAGCTTTTCTAACGATTTTGGGCAGTTTTTAGATTTTGTCTGATCTGTTTAATGTTTTCTGTGTGATCTGTATTGACAGTTGGCCCCAATAACTGCGACTCTCCAACCTCATACCAGCAAGCCGGAGATCTATAAGGTCGACCCTACTAGGCCTCAAAAGGTGCCATACCGATACTAGCCTGATAGTTGTTATTGTACGCAAATTCACATAAAGGAAGGTATTCATTACAACTCTCACCAAACTCTAGAATACAAGATCTGAGCATATCCTCAAACATATGTATCACTCTCTCAAACCGACCATCAGTCTGTGGGTGAAATGTCGTACTGAGATGGAGATGAGTCCTAAATCGAGTCTGCACTGAAGGCCAAAAGCTCGATGTAAATCTCGAATCTCTGTCCGGCACAATGGATACCGGAACCCCATGCAATCTCACAATCTCTCGTATGTATAATCTACTCAGTCCGTGTGACGCCCGTACCTTAGGATGACGTCATTTTGACCCATAGAGTACCCGTATACGTGTACGTGTACATATTTGATGCTTGACGTGTGTTAGTTCAAGTGTCTTTGCATACTATTTTAGAGGATTATCATTATTAATATTGTCGTTTATGTGCTAATGACATTTATAGTGATAATAATACACTTCACTAAAGTAATTTATTAATAGTGACATTTTAATATTAATGTATCTGTTATTAATTGTATAATGGGGCCAATTGGACCATGATTTGAAATGGGCATGTATTGATTAAATGAATGAAAAAAAATGATGAAATTGTTGGAATTAGTGGATTAGTTAACAACTCGCACGTGAGGTTGTGATTGGGCAAAGGCCATGTGGCTAACACATGAGCCCTTGAGCAAACATTGGGCATGGTGTTGGAGCATGATCAACACTTGGCAAAATAGGTGCATGTGGGCGTAACATCTGTCTCAATCTCTCATTTTCTTCCTTGGGGGACGTTTAAGGTTGAGAGAAAAGAAGAGAAGAGAAATGGAAAGGAAGTTGCTTAAAGGGAAGTCTTACCAACGTTTTGATCAGAGATTTGATTTAACCGTGGCCGGATCGAACTAAATATTTTTCAGCCAGTTCTTCTCTCATGATTCTTCATTCTGGTTGGTGGAGATCTTGATTGGGGTTTTCTTCTAAGTGTTATAACCTCCCAAACACAGTTGGTCGAAAAATCTAGATTTCTCGCACAGTTTAGATCAAACTGCAAAATCTCCTAAATCTACCGTTGGATGGGTGTGATACTTAATAAAATGGTTCACAACTGAACATGTTGCATTATGACGGTTAAGATGTGGACTGGTTGAGTATTTTGGGAGATCTAATCATCTGAGTTCAAGTATTTGCAGCAAGAGAGGAGAAACAGTTTAGTTAGAGTTGTCTTAATCAAATAGGCATATCTCTTTGATCTACCATTGGATTTTGCTCAATTTTGGACAGAATGTTTGTCTCTTGATGTTCTTGAATCTAATTGGTTAACTTAGTTATTGGATGTTTCTTTTGGTAGTTTGTTACATCCAAACAGTGCATTGAATCAGGGTGTAATTAATGTTTAGCCATGTATTTGACCTAAACTAGGATTTTTGGACTTAGGGCTTGCCATTGGATTTGCATGTAATGTATGATGAATAGATGGGTAAATGTGGTGTTATGGTGGTCCAATTTACTGATCTTGACGGCTGGAAACCCTGGGTGAAGTGCAATTTTGGCCTAGGCCTTGTAATTTGGGAAATTGCATGTGATTTGAGAATTTGCCCAAATTTGAGGATTTTGACCTAATTGATGTCAATTGATCAAATTGACTTGCAATTAGTCTAACTAACCCTATTTATGATTGAATGTCATGTATTATAGTGGTTAGATCAACCTATTGCATTCAATTGGGGTAAATGTGGTTAATTGGGTATTAAATGGTTAAATTGGGCAATATGGAATTGGCTCATGTGTAGGACCATTTTAGAATCTTAATTGGCATTTGATTTGGGTTTAAATATGGTTAGTTGGCATACTTGGACTGATTTTCAGTTTTGGCATAAACCATGTATGTTTCAAGATTTGTGAATGATCTAAGTTAACCAAATAAGCCAATTGGGGATTGAGTTGCATTGGGTGATTGTGGCATCCTAGTGCTTCTTGGAATTGGAAATTGGATTGGCTAGGTCTTTCCAATCAAGTTGTGAGTGTCTCTTTACGTGTAAATTTTATATGTGGCATTGTAGTAGAAAAATGTTTTAAATGCTTGAATAATGTAGTATGCATGATTTATTGAATTCATGAACTGTATTTGAGCATAGTCCGTTAGGGAAAACAGTTGAGCTATGTTGCATTCCCTAGGCTTGGGATTCTTATAGAATCCCATTAGGCCGACCGGGAATCCTCAATTGTGGACCTTACAAAGAATTTCTATGGGTTGTGTATGTTAGGATTCACCTAGACATGGTATTTGTCTTGTTGGGTGAATCCTATGGTTCATACAATCCATAGGAATTCTGATAGATACATGTAAGAAGTCGATTGGGCATGGGTTTTGCACACACATGGCCCTTGTATTAATTCTTACTCAGGAGGTGTTAGGTTGCATATGCATGTTTATAAAATGGTATGCATTGTCTTGTTTATGACATGATACAATATATTGGCATGTATGTAATATTGCTTACGCCCATGATTATTTATTTGGTTTTAATGATACTTGAAATATTTTACTTAAATACATATATATGTTGCCACTTGTATAGAACATTCATTGAGCTTGTTGTAGCTCACCTCTCATCCTTATCTTTTCAGGATCTGATAGGAAGGGGGAAGGGAAAGCTTAGCTGCGAAGCGTTCCCGTACTGTCGTTGGCGTAGGTGTTTAGTACTTTTCCGCAATTTATTTTGATAAATTGTACTATGTAACACCTAATGATTATACTTAACATTTAGATGGGTTTGTACTTATAGTTAAGTATATTTTGTACTTTTGAACACTATGGACTTGGAGAAAAAAAAATTTGGTTGTCATTTTGGATATGTTTTATATAATGATCTTATATTATGTCCATGTGTTTATTGTTGTGTATTTGGGGATTATTGTATGTGTTAGAAGGCTTATCGGGACGTCGTGTATGTCGAAGGAGGATGTACACGGGGTTCCGTGCCTGTCATGACGTCATGGACAGTGGGTCGTGACAACTTTGGTATCAGAGCGAGGTTTTAGGTTTAACAACCTTAAAAAGAATAAAAGACTTATAAGATATTATGATTTCTTTTATGGGTATGATTATGGGTAGTTATCATAGGGATAACAACTATCATGGATTGTGATTCTGATGGACTTTTCTTTATTTGTGAATTTTAGATTTGCAAGAAAGAAAATTCAGAACCAACCATGGACCCGGATGAGCGCTTTAGGCAGATTAAGGCCTTACTTCCTGCTCAGCAGGCTGCTCAGACCCAGATTTAGCAGCGGCAAACTCAGATTCTAGCACTGTTTTCCCAGGTTCAGGGTAACAGGCAGTCACAACCAGGTGTTCCAATTAAGGGGGAACACAGTAGTGTTGGCATGGTCGTGGGGGATAGGGCTCCACCAGCTGAGGTTCATGCCGATGTCCAGGCTGAGGTACCGATTGAGGTTGTGAGAATTCCCTAGCGGAGGTCTGAGTCAGAGCGTTATGAGAGGGTCATGAAGGCCTTTCGGATCAGAGGCCCAACGGATTTTGCTGGAGGCCTTTGCATTGAGACAGCTGAGAGGTAGCTTAGGAGGATGGAGACTATCTTCAGCGACATGCAGGCTTCTGAGGTTGACAGAGTGAGGTTGGCCAGGTTCAAGCTCGTCGACAGAACTGATGATTGGTGGCTGAGACTGGACCGCATGGTCGAAAAGATTCAGACGTGGACCAGGTTTAAAGAACTTTTTTACGAGAAGTTCTACTCGAGGTCAGAGCGCGATCAAAGGATGATCGAGTTCATGCACCTGACCCAGGGCAGTCGGTTAGTGAGGGAGTACGAGAAGGAGTTTAACAGCTTGGCACTCTTCGCTCTTGAGATGGTGTCTACTGACTACCTTCGCATACAGAGGATATGAGATGGGTTTCGCGATCATATCCGTCAGGGTTTGGCACTTGCCGACATTCACACTTACGCCCAGGCGATGTTGCAGGCCACTGACTTCGAGACTGCAGAGGCTTATTCCTGGATGAGGACATCAACCACGGTAAAGGCACCTACAGTTCCTTCAGGACAAACACAACCGACAGGGTTAGCGGGTCAGTTTTATGGTAAGGAGAGCCAAAAATATAAGAAGTCGAGGTTTGGTGGCAGTGAGTACAAGGCATCAGTAGCATTTGTTCCAATGACAGTTGCACTACCAGTTTCAGGCCAGAGTGTGCAGATGTTAGGCAGGCCCTAATAGCAGCAGAGTTTGGCTAGGCACAATGGAAGATAGACAATCAGAGCAGAGTAGCAGGTTGTATCTTAAGCGCCTAGGGCATCGAGACCTATAGTTTGTTTCGAGTGCGGTGTTCCAGGGCACAAGAGGAGTGAGTGTCCTCGTAGAGCATTTGCTACACAGTTCATTCCTATGCCAGTTGCTACCAAGGAGCAAGCCCGAGCTGTTACACAGGCGGATCCTGAGGCTAGCAAGCAATTGATCTAAGGTACTATCAGCATTTGTGGTTCTTTGATGTATGTCTTGATTGATGTTGATTCTACTTTGTCTTTTATATCTGGTAATGTGGTAGATAGATTGAGGTTGTCTACTGTTAGGACTAGTGCGCCGTTGATCTTGAGTAAGGTGGCTGGTGAGAGGATTTACCCTAACATGGTATGTGTGGGATGCATTGTGAGATTCGAAAGCCACGAGATGTCTGTCGACTTTAAAGTCTTAGAGTTCCTAGAGTTCGATGCCATTTTAGGTATAGATTGGCCAGCAGCATATCACGCTCACATTGATTGCTTCGGCAAGAGGGTTGTCTTTCAAATACCCGGACAACCAATCTTTGTTTTTCGAGGCAAGACTGCATCCAGACCACCTACCCAAGGTAGATTAGTCCACTGATGATGAGGTTGTTACGATGGCTAGTTTGAGGCTAGTAGATGATGTGGGACAAGGCGTTCAGTTAGCAGACATTCCTGTAGTCTGCAAGTACCCAGAGGTTTTTCCTTATGAGTTACCTGGCTTACCGCCTAAGCGAGAGGTAGAATTTATCATTGAGCTGATGCCCAAGACAAAACCCATTTCCAGTCCACCGTATCGTATGGCACCGAAAGAGTTGAATGAACTCAGAGCCAAGCTTGATGAGCTGATGGGCAAGGGATTCATTTCCCCTAGTATGTCACCTTGGAGAGCAATTGTGTTGTTCGTCAGGAAGAAGAACGGGAGTCTTAGATTGTGTACAGACTACAGTCAGTTGAATAAGGTGACTGTGAAGAACAAATGTCCGCTTCCTCGCATTAATGATTTGTTTGATCAACTTATTGGGGCCAAATTCTTTTCGAAGATTTACTTGAGGTCAGGGTGCCATCAGTTGAGGATTAGAGATGAGAATGTTCCGAAGACTACTTTTCGAACGAGGTATGGACATTACGAGTTTCTGGTGATGCCCTTCGGGTTGACTAATACACCACCTATGTTCATGGATCTGATGCAGAGAGTATTCAAACCGTACCTTGACCAGTTCATTATAGTCTTCATCGATGATATTCTAGTCTATTCTAAGACTGGATAGGATCATGAGCGTCATCTCAAAGTTACTTTGCAGACATTGTTGGAGCATAGGCTGTATGTCAAGCTGAGCAAGTGTGATTTCTGGATGACAGAGGTGGAATTCTTGGGTCATGTGGTTAGTGAAAAGGGTATTTCAGTTGATTCTGCTAAGGTTGAGGCAATCATTGGTTGGCCAAGACCTGCCACAGTGACAGAGATTCATAGCTTTCTGGGTTTAGCTGACTATTACAGGGAGTTCGTGAAGGACTTTTTCACGATAGTCGCACCATTGACTAAGCTAACTCAGAAGAATGTGGCCTTCACATAGTCAGATGCCTGTGAGAAAGCCTTTAGTGAGTTGAAACAGAGGTTGACTACAACTCCAGTGTTGATTCTTTTAGAGCCTGGGAAGGAGTTAATGATTTATACGAATGCATCACTCTTAGGTCTGGGATATGTACTGATGTAGGAGGGTCGAGTGATTGCATATGCATCTAGACAGCTTAAGGTGCCTGAGCACAACTACCTTGTGCATGATTTAGAGCTAGCAGCTATTGTATTTGCACTGAAGCTATGGAGGCATTACCTGTATGGTGAGAGGTTTACTTTGTTTTCTAATCACAAGAGTTTGAAGTACCTCTTTGATCAAAATGAGTTGAATATGCGGCAAAAGAGATGGCTCGAGTTACTTAAGGATTATGATTTCTCTTTAGAGTATCATCCTGGCAAAGTCAATGTTGTGGTTGACGCTTTAAGCCCTAAGTGAGTAGAGACTCAGGTGGTTGCTTTTCAGATGGCCCAGCAGTGGCATTTACTTGAGAGAGTGACTATGATGAGTATACTCTCAAATGCACCACGTACTGAGATATGTGCTCAGTGCACGTGCAACTTGTTGATGCCCATATTCCACGGGTTAGAGATCTACAGGAACATTGTCCGGATTATGACATGTACAGTAGATACGCAGACAATGCTGACCAGGCCGATTGGCAGATAGGTCCAGATGATGTCTTGCAGTTTAAAGGGGGACTATGGATCTCATATGATGCTGAGCTTCGTGTTGAGATACTTCGAGAGGCTCATAGGTCTCAGTATACTGTTCATCCAGGGGCTACTAAGATGTATCACGACATGAAGAGATCTGTGTGGTGGCATGAGATGAAGAAGAGTATAGCTGAGTATGTGCAAAGATGTGAGGTCAGATGTAGCCATTACCCAAACCTGAGTAGAAATGGGAGCACATCACGATAGATTTCATCATGGGATTGTCGAGGTCTCAGGGCAGATTTGATGCCATTTGGGTTGTGGTCGATAAATTGACCAAGAGTGCACACTTCCTACGTATGAGAGCCAAAAACTCTGTGGATAGACTGAGCAGATTAAATGTGAGAGAGATCGTGAGATTGCATGGAATTCCCTTGTCTATCATGTCGGATCGAGATCCACGATTTACATCGAGGTTTTGGCAGGTTTTGCAAACTCGATTTGGGACCCGTCTCTGACTCAGTACAGCGTTTCACTCTCAGACGGATGGTCAGTCTGAGAAATTGATTCAGATGCTGGTATAGGTTTGCTTACAACAACAGTTATCAGGCGAGCATCGGTATGTCACCGTATGAGGCTTTATATGAAAAACCCTGTAGATCTCTAGCTTGTTGGTACGAGGTGGGTGATACGCAGTTATGGGGCCCTAATGCAGTTATTGAGCAGACAGAGAAAGTCAAGCTGATTCGACAGAGGCGGAAGTCAGCTCAGGACAGACAAAGAGTTATTCCGTTAACTGACATAGGTCGTTGGAGTTTGCAGTGGGAGATCTAGTTTTGCTTAAGGTCTCGCAACTCAAGGGTCAGATGAGGTTCGGCGTCAGAGGGAAACTTGCCCCTAGGTTCATTGGACCATTCCGAATTGTTGAGAGGATTAAACCAGTAGCGTACAGGTTGGCTCTACCTTCTCATCTCGAGAGTGTTCATGATGTTTTCCACTTATCGATGCTAAGGAAGTATATTGAGGATCCATAGAAGAAGTTTTATCCCGACCCAGCTCATGTGCTTGATGTGAGTCATCTGCAAGTTGGGGAGGATAAGACTTATGCAAAGTTGTCGATTCAGATTGTGGCTCGTCGGGTTCAAAAATTAAGGAATAAAGAAATCTCGCTTGTGCGAGTCAAATGACAATTCCATGATAATAAAGAGCAAACTTGCGAACTTGAGGACCAGATGAGGGAGCAGTTCCTCAATCTCTTTACCGACTGAGGTTAGTTCTCTTGTTTTCATTTTGAGGACAAGATCTCTTAAGTTGGGGAGAATTGTAACGCCTGTACCTTAGAATGACGTCATTTTGACTCATAGAGTACCTGTATACGTGTACATATACATATTTGATGTTTGTGTGTGTTAGTTCAAGTGTCTTTGCATACTATTTTAGAGAATTAACATTATTAATATTGTCATTTATTTGCTAATGATATTGATAGTGATAATAATACACTTCACTAAAGTAATATATTAATAGTGACATTTTAATATTAATGTATGTGTTATTAATAGTATAATGGGGCCAATTGGACCATGATTTGAAATGCGCATGTATTGATTAAATAAATAAATAAAAATAATAGAATTGTTGGAATTAGTGGATTGGTTAACAACTCACATGTGAGGTTGTGATTGGGCAAAGGCCATGTGGCTAACAAATGAGCCCTTGAGTAAACACTTGGCATGGTTGAGAGACATTTTTGAGACATTCCTTGGGAGACATTTTTGAGAGAGTAAGGTTGAGAGAAAAGAAGATAAGAGAAAGGGAGAGGAAGTTGCTTGAAGGGAAGTTGCTTGAAGGGAAGTCTTAGCAACATTTTGATCAGAGGGTTGATCTCTTAGATCCGTGGTCGAATCGAGCTAAAACTTTTTCATCCAGTTCTTCTCTCATGGTTCTTCATTCTGTTGGTGGAGATCTTGATTGGAGTTTTCTTCTGCGAGATATAGCCTCCCAAACACAGCTAGTCGAAAAATTTAGATTTCTCGCATAGTTTAGATCAAACTGCCGGATCTCATAAATCAATTGTTGGATGGATGTGATACTTCAGAAAATGGTTCACAACTGAACATGTTGCATTATGAACGGTTACGATGTGGACTGGTTGAGTATTTTGGGAGATGTAATCATCTGAGTTCAAGTATTTGCAGCAAGAGAGGAGAAAGAGTTCAGTTAGAGCTATCCTAATCCAAGAGGAATATCTATTTGATCTACCATTGGATTTAGCTCAATTTTGGACACAAGGTTTGTCTCTTGATGTTCTTGAATCTATACGGTTAAATTAGTTATTGCATTTTTTGTGGGTAGTTTGTTACATCCAACCAATGCATTGAATTAGGGTGTAATTAATGTTTAGCCATGTATTTGACCTAAACTAGGATTTTTGGACTTAGGGTTTGTCATTGGATTTACATGTAATGTATGATGAATAGATGGGTATATGTGGTGTTATGGTGGTCCAATTTACTGATCTTGATGGCTAAAAACCCTAGATGAAGTGCAATTTTGACCTAGGTCTTGTAATTTGAGAAATTGAATGTGATTTGAGAATTTGCCCAAATTTGGGAGTTTTTTACCTAATTGATGTCAATTGATCCAATTAACTTGCGACTAGTCTAATTAACCCTATTTATGATTGAATGTCATGTATGATAGTGGTTAGATCAACCTATTGCATTCAATTGGGGTAAATGTCGGTTAATTAGGCATTAAATGGTTAAATTGGGCAATATGGGATTAGCTCATGTGTAGGACCATTTTAAAATCTTAATTGGTATTTGATTTGGGTTTAAACATGGTTAGTTGGCATACTTAAACAAATTTTCATTTTTGGCATAAACCATGTATGTTTCAAGATTTGTGAATGATCTAAGTTAACCAAATAAGCCAATTAAGGATTGAGTTGCATTGGTGATTGTGGCATCCTATTGC
Source organism: Paratinospora sagittata (assembly GCA_035771175.1). Classification (NCBI taxonomy): domain Eukaryota; kingdom Viridiplantae; phylum Streptophyta; class Magnoliopsida; order Ranunculales; family Menispermaceae; genus Paratinospora; species Paratinospora sagittata. The sequence continues at coordinate 18,466,944 of CM069598.1, forward strand.
TTCTTGGAATTGGAAATTGGATTGGCTAGGTCTAGCCAATCAAGTTGTGAGTGTCTCTTTACTTGTAAATTATATATGTGGCATTGTAGTATAAAAATGTTTTAAATGCTTGAATAATGTAATATGCATGATTTATTGAATTCATGAATTGTATTTTAACGTAGTTAGTTGGGGAAAATAGTTGAGTTATGTTACATTCCCTAGGCTTGGGATTCTATAAGAATCCCATTGGGCCGACCAAGAATCTTCAATTGTGGACCTTACAAAGGATTTCTATGGGTTGTTTGTTAGGATTCTCCTAGACGTGGTACTTGTCTTGGTCGGCAAATCCTATGGTTCATACAATCCATAGGAATTGATAGATACGGGTAAGAAGTCAATCGGGCATGGGTTCCGCGCACACATGGCCCTTGTATTGATTCTTGCTCAGGAGGTGTTAGGTTGCATAAACACGTTTATAAAATGGTATGCATTGTCTTGTTTATGACATGATACATTATATTGGCATGTATGTAATATTGCTTACACCCATGATTATTTATTTGGTTTTAATGATTCTTGCAATGTTTTTACTTAAATGCATATATATGTTGCCACTTGTATAGAACATTTACTGAGCTTGTTGAAGCTCACCCCTCAACCTTATCTTTTTAGGATCTGATAGGAAAGGGAAAGGGAAAGGGAAAGCTTAGTTGCAAAGCGTTCTCGTATTGTCGTTGACGTAGGTGTTTAGTACTTTTCCGCAATTTATTTTGATAAATTGTACTATGTAACACCTAATGATTATACTTAACATTTAGATGGGTTTGTACTTATGGTTTAGTATATTTTGTACTTTTGAACACTATGGACTTGGAGAAAAATTTTCTAGTTGTCATTTTGGATATGTTTTATATAATGATCTTATATTATGTCCATGTGTTTATTGTTGTGTATTTAGGCATTATGGTATGTGTTAGAAGGCTTATTATGACGTCATGAATATCGAGAGAAGATGTACACGGGGTTCTGTGCCGGTCATGACGTCACGGATAGTGGGTCGTGACAGTCTGTCCACAGAGTCTCTGGTGTTCGTCAAAAGAAAATGAGCAGACTTCGTCAGTCTATCAACTATTGCCCAAATGGTGTCATATCTACCGTGAGATCTTGGCAAACCTGTAATAAAATCCATGGTAATGTGCTCTCATTTCTATTTTGGAATGGATAATGATTGTATCTGTCCTCCATGCCTCTAATGTTCAGCTTTAACCTGCTGACACATCCCACATTTCTGTACATGCTCAACTATATCCTTTTTCATCCCATGCCACCACATTGTTCTCTTCATATCATGATACATTTTGGTTGACCCTGGGTAGATAGTATACTGAGATTTGTGTGTTGTGTGGAGTAACTATGTCCGTAGATCACGATCTACAGGAACCCATAATCTCCGCTGAAAACGCAAGACACAATCTAGATCTTTATGCCAATCAACTCTATCTGCACTATTAGCCCGAAAATTATACATATCAAAGTCAGGATCATACTGCTGCAGATCTTTGACCCTCTGAATATGAGTGTCGATAAGCTGCACATGCATTTGGGCACAAATATCAACATGTGGAGCTATAGAGAGTACACTCATCATAGTAACTCTCTCTAATAAACGCCACTCATGGGCCATCTGATAAGCCACCACAATGGTTTCTATCTGCTTTCAGCTCAGTGCATCTGCAACTACATTGGCTTTCCCAGGATGATACTCTAGTGTGAAGTCATAATCCTTCAGGAATTCAAGCCATCTTCTCTGTCTCATATTCAGCTCTTTCTGATCAAATAGATATTCCAGACTCTTATGGTCTGAATACAGTGTGAATTTTTCACCATACAGGTAATGCCTCCACAGTTTCAAAGCAAAAACAACTGCAGCCAACTCTAAGTCATGCACAGGATAATTCTTTTCATGCACCTTGAATTGTCTAGATGCAAAAGCTACCACTTTACCCCACATGCATCAATACACAACCCATACCTGAATGAGACGCATCTGTATAAATCACCACCTCTTTATCAGGCTCTAGAAGTATCAATACTGGAGCAGCAGTCAATTTTCTTTTCAGTTCTGTGAAAGCTTTTTCACATGCTACAATCCACACAAATGATACGTTTTTCTAAGTCAATCTAGTAAGTGGAGTTGCCAATTTGGAAAATCCTTCCACAAATTTTCTGTAATAACAAGCTAATCCCAGAAAATTACATATCTCTATCACTATGGTTGGTCTTGACCAATTGATAATAGCCTCAAGCTTAGCAGAATCAACAGATATTCCCTCTACACTAACCACATGACCAAGAAATTTAACTTCATTTATCCAAAACTCGCATTTTCTGTAGAGTAATAAGGAGGTGTTGTTCATGTTCCTTCCGAGTCTTGGAAAAAAATGAGAAAATCATCAATGAACACAATGATGAGCTGATCAAGATATGGTTTAAATACCCTCTGCATCAAGTCCATAAACATAGCAGGTGCATTGGTTAAACCAAAGGGCATCACTAGAAATTCATAGTGTCCATATCTCGTTCTGAAGGTTGTCTTCAGTATATCATCTTCTCTGATTCTCAACTGATGGTACCCTGATCGCAGGTCGATCTTAGAAAAAAATTTGGCCCCATTCAGTTGATCAAACAGATCATCTATTCATGGGAGATGATACTTATTTTTCATTGTCACCTTGTTTAACTGACGATAGTCTATACACAGACGTAAACTTCTGTCTTTCTTCTTCACAAATAGTACAAGTGCACCCCAAGGTGACATATTGGGGGTAATAAACCCTTTTTGTATCAACTCATCAAGTTGTACATTGAGTTCTTGTAACTCTTTAGGTGTCATTCTATATGGAGAAATGGAGATAGGTTTTGTATTGGGCATCAGTTCTATAATAAGATTTATCTCCCATTTAGGTGGTAATCCCAGTAAATCATCAAGAAACACATCTGGGTAATCACACACCACAGGAATATCAGAAAACTATATACCCTGTTCCTTATCTCCCAAAGGCTTTAAACTAGACAATATTTCCATCTTTTCATTGGTCACAATCCTACCTCTAGTATGGGGTTTAGAGGTATCCATACCTTTATAAGTAAATAATTGCTGACTAGGTATTTGGAATATCACCTTTTTGGAAAAGTAGTCCACTAAGGCATAATAAGCAACTAACCAATCCATACCCAAGATGGCATCAAATTCCATAAATTCTTATACCCTAAAGTCAACTGTCATTTCATGTACCTCATATCTGACAACACAATTCTGACAAACCATGTTTGGATAGATTTTTTTCCCCTGCTGTTGTACTTAAAATCAATGGTGTACTAGCCCTAACAGGAGTCAAATGTAGTCTATCTACCATGTGACCAGCCATAAAAGATAAAGTAGATCCAACATCAATCAAGATATACATCATCACATCACAGATACTGATCATACCACTTCAATCAGGGTCTTGCTGGCATCCGGATCTAGTTCAGTCACAACTCTTGCCTGTTTCCGTATGCCAGAAGCTGTAGTAGTAGCTGGAATAGTCGTGGTCTTCGGAACCGGCTGAAAAGGACATTGAATGACCTTGTGGCCCATAATGCCACATCTATAACATATCGGCGGTGGACGTGGAGTGGAAGATGCAGTCTGGGTTTCTGTGCCCAGAACTGAAAACCAATTCTATTCTGACCCTTTCTGCTGAGGCCATGGCGGTTTCACGGAAGAACCCTGACTTTGAGGTCTCCCTATTGACAATGCGCCTCTGTCTACCAATGGTGGTGGTAATGCTGCAAATGGTGGGAATGGTGTCATAGGTGTCACAAACGGCTCGCCTCCACTGGCTGCCTTAGTCGTCTTAGCCTTCTTGGCCTCATTCCAGTGCTTTCTACCCCATCTGCCATTTTTCTTCCCTGAGAATGCTAAATACAGTTCTAGAATTGCTGACTGTGTAGGATGTACTGGCGGTGTTGTCCGAACAACTTGCCTAGCTACGGCTACCTCTGCAGTCTTAAAATCTAAGGCCTGTCACACTGCTTGCTCCTACGTCTATACACCAGATATTGCCAAGCCCTGACAGATAGGATCTCTAAATCCGTCTCTGATCTGCTTCATCTTATTCTCATATGTCTGTACTAGCTCAGGTGCAAATACTAATAGCCGATTAAACTCATGCTCGTGCTGTCACACAGTCATATTCCCTTGTTTCAATGCCATAAATTCTACTCTTCTTCGGGCACATTCAGCCTTTGGGGCATAGGCTGCACGAAACATTGCTTTAAACTCTTTTCAGGTGTCAACAACCCCCTGAATTCTCTCTGTAGTCTGCCACCATCTCACAACTTCATCAGACAACTTAAATCTTGCCAGTCTCACTTTATCACTATCTGAGACTTGCATATCATCAAAAATGACTTCCATTATCATAAGCCAATTTTCTGCCACTTCCAATGTCAAACTACCAAGAAAAGAGGGTGGATCTCGCCTCTTAAAAGCTTTCATCACCACTTCGTATCTTTTTTTTATTCTTTTTAATTTCCAGATCAACTATCTAGACTTCAGCCACATGCTCAGCTGCAGGTGCGCCAACACTGTTGGCTCCAACATCAAGGATTATTGATGTTGCAGGCATCTGCCTATCTTCATGCATCTTTTCCATCATCGCTATGATCTGAGCATTTTGTTGTTGTTGGGCAGCTAATGCTTCTTCTAGTTTTCTGATCCTTTCTCAATCAGTAGAATCCATGATCAACTTTGATTATCACTTTTCAAATCTGGAAATTACAGATACAAGAGACAATTAATCAAATGATCAGGATATTTAATTTTAAACTAGCTACCCATAACATATACCATACATACAAATATAATGTAATAGGGCTTTTATCTTTCAAGGTTTTTAATCATAACCTGACGCTCTTATACCAACATTGTCGCAACCCACTCCGTATAAGTGATGTCACGATCGACACAAGATATGATATACGTCATGTGACGGCATATATAATACCCTGTCAGCCTTATCCAAAATCACATCCAAATTTTTCTCGAAATTTTGAGAGAATCTCCTTTGTTTATTGGTCATATCACAACCTAATTATCACAAGTCAAACGCAATCACAGTATAAATATGATCATTCCATTAGTCATTCACCATCTAAACCTCACATTTCCATATATACACATCCATGTAAACCTATCCATACCCATCTATGTGATACAAATATTATTAGTGTTATTTACATAACTACTACTCAAAATAGTATTAAACATTCTCAAACCATTTACATACATTACAAAAGAAGAAGAATTATCTATCCTTCACATGCTTTTCCCTTGCCTTTAGGATCCGAACCTGAAATGTTTGAGAATTGGGTGAGCAACCACAGCTCAGTAAATATTCCTAACTATGGCATCATATATGCAAATAACTATTAACTAGTATGAACATATTTAATAAATTCATATTTAATAAGTTCATGAATGTATCTAGGAGTTAATGAATACATATATGTACCTAGGATAGTGTAATCCATGAACTTAGTGGTTCATGTATGTCAAAGATTCATGTATGGATTTATTGTATTTGCCTAGGTAGGGTCCTATAAATACCTCATTTTTTTTTCATTTTCAAATCAAGCAAAGTGCACAAGTTGAAGTCCTTCTTCTTCTTCTTCAACATTTTTCTTGTTTAGAGTTTGTGTGCTCACTACGTTTCCAATAATTTTTTTGTTCCTTGACTGAAACCCTTAAGATAAAGATTAGTTTGGCAAAATATAGTTTGTAATCATCAATACATTTATCATGGGGTTCTTTGAGACAACATCTATATATGGCATTGTATAGCTATGATTGTAATTGTGAAATGATAAGCATGTTAATTTCTATATGCATTGTTGGTTTCAAATCATAAAATGATGTTAGAAACTGGAGCATATCTTTGGATTTACTTAAGTAGGTCATGGACATGAGTAGTCTTTCTTGCTGGTTAAGTCCTCTGGGAACAGATTCGCATGAGTTATCGGTGAGTACTCATGATCGGTGCATTCCCATTTCAGAGATCTGGACACAGGATTGGCTAGGATTAAAAAATGGGTAATTTGAGGCTGGTGCACTCCTCGTAAATGCAAAAGGAGCAAATTTGCTCATCAATTACTTAGAATGAGGGAGATTATACATGTGTTTTTCACTAAGATTTGCATTATCTTATAAATGAATGCATGATCATGAGATATGTTTGACATGTATGTTATTTGTTCAAATCATTATTTAAATTTATGTTTTACTTGATTTAATGTTATGTTTTATATTGATGCATATATAATGTTATCGGTAAGAATATTTACTAAGCTTGTTGTAGCTCATTCAAATTCTTAATCTTATTAGGTACAGATATCAAGGGAAAGGCTCAAGAGGACTAATCTTCACTATTTTTTTGATGTATGTGTTTTTTGAGAATTTGGAACAGTAACTTGTACTTTGTAATATATACACATAACACTACATATTATATAATAATATCACTTAGATGTTTATCTTATGAAATATGGGAAGAATAGATATGTGGTAACGTATTTAACAATCATTGTAGATATGTAATATGATAGATTTTAGTTTTGATGAATTAAGAATGGAGATATGTGTATATATGAATGATTATACAGATATAAGTATAAGGACGGGTTCGGATGACAGGGTGTCATGTATGTTTGTGTGTGATATATCTGATATTTTGTGTCAGTTGTGACATCACCTTGAGAATGGGGTCGCGACATACATGATCTTTCTGTCCATAATAGTAACATTCATGTTCCATCAATGGCTTCCGAAAACTTGAAGCTCTACCTCTTCCATGACCTTGCCCCCCACTGTTGTCCATTTCTTTCTTGAGTCAACAAAGCTTGTGACTCATTATATTGACTTTCCTTGGCACCTTCAACATTCTTCTTCTCACTAGAGAATAAAGCATTTTTTTACCCGTTCAAAAGTAATAGTATCTCTCCCATAAAGCATAGTGGTAAAGAGATGTCAATAAGTAAAAGTTTCGAACTTAGAAGAATAATAGCTTTATTCTTTGAACTAACTTGAATACCAACATTCCATAAATCAGCAACTAATTTTGTCAAATTATAATGATGCTCATTCATAGTAGTTCCTTCCTTCCTAGTTAAAGTATATAATTCTTACTTCAATATAAGTCAGTTGGTGAGATTTTTTGTCAAAAATAAATCTTATAATTGCTTCCACATCTCTGATGCAAAAGGTTCGTAAACCACGTTGAGGGCAATCTCATGTGTAAGACATAATCTTATAATACTTGCAACTGTGTCATTGATTATCTTCCACTTTGTTTCACTCATGTCAATTGGTTTACCTTTTAAAGCTATCGCGACATATTGTTGCAAACTTGCCTAGCACTAAAATTCTTTTTGCCATCATATTTCTCTATATTGAATTTCATATAAAAAATAGCGGTCTCCATAATAAAATTAAATAATGGCAAGTCTTAACCTTATATCTAATAGGATAATCCTACAAGAATATATTTTTTAACATTATAAATAAAAATAGTTAGATTACTTTAAATTACGTGATAGTACCTCGTATTACACGTTAATTATGTAAAAAAAGATGTTATTACATAATTTAAAGTAATTTAATCACTCTCACTTATAATATAAAAAAAATATGGCAACTACTCATTTTCTTATCTAATATACTAATAAATTGTTTAATTAACTCCAATTTTCTAACACGGCAACACTTGACCCACAATGATCAAATCCTCTTATACGAATTTATTGGGATTTTAACCCCAATCAATCAATCAAATTCGCAGCAGCGGATTTCAATCTAAGTAATCTCTTATTTATTTAATCAATAAAAAAAGAACTTCTCACAAACAATCAACCTTGCACCCAATCTAGCAATATCTCCAAAACTAATCTTCTCATTTCTTCTCAGACGCCATTAATCAATAATCCTAGACATTTAAAGACGCAAATACTAAAACACACTTCCAATACAAATATGAAACTAAAAAGAAATTAGTAATCTATCAAAAAAACAAAAACTAAATACGTTCTATTTCAGTTTATTAACCTCCTAATAAATTAGAATACTTTCTATTTTAAGTTCAAACCAAAAATTCTAACGGAGGGCTTATTAGGTAGGGGTGAAATCGAGTCGGGTCAGGTCAAGTTTTTGCCCTTAAATTCATCCGACCCGATGAGGTCAAATGGCAACGAGTCCAACTCGATGTCACTCGACCTAAGGTCTGGTTGGATTGGCCGGGTTGGTCGGGTTGGGCCTCTATTAAATAGTTTAATTTTTTTTAAAGCTTAATAACTACTATTTAAGCTTTTATTAATAATAAAATATGTTAAATTATCATATGAAAACTTATTAAACTACTATTTAAGTTTTAAAAGATAAGATTTCTCTTTTGGGAAAAATTTATATATGTACAAGTCAAGACAGTCTTAAATTTGACTTATAAGAATAATGATAAATAGGGAGTTGATAGACTTTTATAAAGAAAGAGAGTCTCTAATTCTTCCCAACGAACAATGTGGGATTAAAATTAAACTTTTTTCTTTTAGTCTCAAACACCCATCTTATGATTCTTATCCAAATTTTTTTTACCATTTAACCCAATAATTTTAAAAAAATAATTAAAGATTATGGGTCTTCTTAATTAGAGATCTTGTATGTAATAATTTTTTTTTGTATATTTATTATATATACATACATACATACATATATATATATATATATATATATATATATATATATATATATATATATATATATATATATATAATATATTTGTAAATTTTAAGAGGTCAGATCGGGCTGGTTGATAAAAAATTAATTCAACTAATTTAACATACTAATCAAACTCGACCCGATCCGAAATAGTCGGTTAGACCCCTCTTATTAGGTTAGTGTTGGGTTGGGCTGCTATTGCCGTATGTACATACTGATTCTCTTTTCGCTTGTTGGAACCTATGGCAAAATAGGTGGTGCTTTCAATTAACAAAGAAACTATGACCTCTCTGGCCCACATGACATAAGCTCACCACGAAATGAGGCGGAGAGTTTTGCGGACAAATCAGTTCCAGAAAACAACTAGAACTAACTACGAATTCAGATGGGTATATCGATATTTTTATCGAATCTTTAAAGTTGAAGCATTTATTCGCATCGTTCTCCGTTCTCCAAGACTTCCATTTCTTCTTCTTTCCCTCTCTCTATTGCACCTTGTTCCAGCCATAGACGCAAAGCAGAGTGCCACCATTTGCTTTAGTAATTCCTTCCTTTAGAAAGCCAAACAACCCTTTTTATTTTCAAATAAAAAACCATTGGTTCTTTCCCTGCTTTTGTTGGCCTCTTCAGCGACATGAACTATTGGGTTGAGAGAATACAGATGAAGTAATAACAGAGAGATTCCCAATCTCTTACTCAAGATGAGATTTGAGATGGCCAACAACAAGCCTGGGGATGACTTGCCAAGCAAGTTATCAAGTTATGAAGACAAAATCATTAGGGATTTTGATCAAAATTATCAATACATCAGGCTAGTCTAGCCCAACTAATTTTAGCGCTTGAGTTTGCCAGTTTAGTTGGTTTGGGCTGCACTAAGTGGCATTGTATAAATTATGGTGGCTGCTAAATTAACCCACCATTCCCACCATTTTCCCTCTCTTTCTCTACCCACCTACCTGCCAAGCTTTAAAATCACGTAAGTCCTCTCTCTCTCTCGCTCTCTCTCGCTCTCTCTCTCTCTCACACACACACACCCATATACCCATTTTACTCCTCTCACAACAAACCCACGCCCTCCCATGTCTTCCCAATCCTATCATTTCTTCACCTTTTAATTCGTCAATTTTCTAATGTTTTTAACGATTTTTCACAATAAATTCAAAGATTTATTAGGTTCAACCTACCAAAATCTTATAATAGAAACACGTACTTAGAGCATTTGAGGGGTTCTACTCAAATCAGCGTGGAGAAACCCTTTGCATTTTTAATCTTAAATCAATAAATAAAACTTAATTTTTAACATGTTATAAGTTGATTATTCTTTATAAAATAGGTTTTTGTGCATTTTTTTTTTTCCCAAAAATCGAAGAATAAAGATGTAAAAATTAGGTTTCAAAACCTATATTTTTGCCCATAACAATTTGTCCCGCTGCCCAGCCAAACAAAATGGATTTATCTGGTTGGTCCCGAAACAATTTGTCCCGCTGCCCAGCCAAACAAAATGGATTTATCTGGTTGGTCCCGGCCAAACATAATAATTTTGTTCGATCCTGGGCAGTCGAATAATGCTTTTGTTCTTCCATATTATTGTTAATTCAAGAATGGGTCTTGATTAAATAGCTCCGAAGCTATTGAACGAAGGTGGGTTATTATCATTCTTTTCGGTCTCATTTGGCGTCCAGAATAAGATGAGATTGGACTAAATATAGTCTCAATCTCATATTTAGTGCGTGGTGGGATGGGATAAAATAATTTTATCTCATTAATTTATCTCATTCTAGCGGGATAAAACAATTCTGACCATTTTGATCGGATTATTTTGAATCCCCTCTTTTTTCTTTATTTTTTGTTTTGCTGCAAATTGCACCATTCTTCGCCCTTCTTCATCATTTGCAAAACCCTCCTTCCTCATTCTTTCTTATTAAAAATAAATAAATAAAAAAATAAAATCATCAATGGGTTTTGTAATTCACAAAATCATAATTTTTTTTTGTAATTTAATTTTTTAAAATTAATTAAAAAATTAATTATTTTTTGTTCAAATCTCAAATATACTATCAAACACAAGATTACTTTATTTTTAATCTTATCTTATTTAATTTCATAAAAGTAATTTTATCTTATCTCGTATATCAAATGAGCCCTTCATGTGTAAAATATTTTTGGTATCTTCCAAGCGGGTGTTGTATAGTGGTTTTAACCTATAACTTCATTAGGGCATTACGTAATATATATATATATATATATATATATATATATATATTTTAAGCATGTTTGGTTGGCTTGCTTGCTTACCTGAAGAATCTTCTTTTTTCAAATAAGCTCTGTCAAATCTAGAAAAAGGAAAAGGATGGATAATAATTTATTTTTAATTAGGTAATATAAATTTTTTGAAAGGAGAAATTCAAACCATCCACAGATCAAACGGTGATCAAAATATCACGCCACGGTCATCTTGAGTTTTGAGTCTTTTCCCTGTATTTATACCGCATTGCTTTCTATTGAGTAATCCAAATCTCCGCATTCGAAATTGTAGTCACCAGTTGAACACATCGATGCATGGCCTCATACCATGTTTACAAATAGGAGATGACGTAGCTTACAGTTAAGGGAAACCAGTATACTTACCCCGGGCATTTATGCTGTAAGCCACTATGCGGTACCTTCCAGTATAATTCGTGGCTTTTCATGCAGCCCCACGTCTTTATTTTAAAAAGGAGCACTAGATAATTCTTTTTTAGTAAAAATTTAGGTCAATCAAGTCGGGTAGAAGAATTGAGAAAAAATGATGATGATGAAAATTATGAAATTGAACCTGAAATTAAACAAGTTGATGACCTTAATGTGCATGATTTGAATGAAGACCAATCGGCCCCTCAATTAGATATTTATGATCTACAAAATTAGGACAAACTTGATGATATAACAAGAGATTTATTAGTGGAAAAAGGTCTTATTAGAGAAACTTGTTTAAATTATCCATTGAATGTTACTTCTAGACATTTCTTAGATGGGCAATATACTAGAATATTACCAAATGGTGATAATCAATGTAGGAAATGGCTAGTGTATTAAAAAAATACAGATAAAGTTTATTATTTTTGTTGTAAGTTGCTTAAAACAATAACTGTTAGTAGTGTTTTAGCAAACGGAGGATTCAATAATTGGAAGCATATTAGTGGTAGACTTAAATTACATGAAAATAATATTCAACACATCACTAATATGAATACTTGGATTGATTTACAAATTAGATTAAAAAAGTATGAAACAATTGATAGGAATGTACAAGAACAAATTTCCAAAGAAAAAATTCATTGGAAACAAGTTCTTATAAGAATAATTATTGTAGTAAAATATCTTGCTAAACATAATTTGGCTTTTTATGGAACCCATGAGAGAATTAATGAAAATAATAATGATAATTTTTTGGGTTTAATTCGAATGATTGCGGAGTTTGTTTAAGTAATGCAAGAGCATGTTCGGTGCATTCAAAATAATGAGACTAATTATCACTATCTTAGTCATAAAATTCAAAATGAATTGATTTCTATATTAGCCTCTAAAATTAGAAGTGCAATTATTTCAAAAATCAAAGAGGCTAAATATTTTTCTATGATACTTGATTGTACTACAGATGTCAGTCATCAAGAACAAATGACTTTGATAGTTTGATGTATAGACATGTCTAATAATCCAATAAAAATAGAAGAATACTTTTTAGAGTTTTTAAATGTATATGATACATTTGGATTTGGGTTTTTTAAAGAATTACAATCTGTTTTAACATCTCTTGATCTTAATATTGATGATGTGAGGGGACAAGGTTATGATAATGGATCTAACATGAAAGGTAAACACCAAAGTGTTCAAAAAAGATTGTTAGAAATAAATCCTAGAGCATTATACATGTTATGCAATTGTCATAGTCTTAATCTTACCATTTGTCATATGACGCATTCTTGTGTTAAAGCAATATCTTTTTTTGGTGTTATTCAACGCATATATTCATTGTTTCTAATTCTATAAAAAAATGAAAAATTTTGCAAGATCATGTACATGGTTTAACACTAAAAACATTATCTAATACAAGGTGGGAGAGTCGTTTAAAAAGTGTGAAAGCTATAAAATATCAAGTTCCCCAAATAAAAAAAAAACTTTGTTTAAATTATTTGAAACTAGTGATGATGCTAAAACAAAAAGTGAAGCTGAAAGTTTAATACATGAACTAAAAAATTTGAGTTTTTATTAGGCATGATATTTTGTTTAGCATTAATATTTTTAGCAAAACTATTACAATATGAAGAAATGTGTATTGATGGTGCTATAGAACAATTGAAAGGTTTGATTTCATTTTTAAAAAAGTATAAAGAAAGTGGATTTATGCAAGCTATGATTTTTGCTAAAGATATTGCATTAGAAATGGAAATTGAACCTGTTTTTCCTAAAAGACAATAAATTCGAAGAAAACAATAATTTGATGAGAATGCACATGAGGATAATATGCAATCTGCCGAAGAATCATTTAGAGTTAATTATTTTCTTGTTGTTGTTGATGTTGCTATTGGTGCCTTCAAGAATAGATTTGAACAAATGTAAACATTTGATAATATTTTTGGGTTTTTGTTTGATTCAAAAAGACAATTTGTTCATTTTATAAAACTATGCATTTGCAACTTATTGGCAATATTTATAAAAATATATATTTATTAATGTATAAAATTAAGGGGCCTCATTTTATGTCTTTCACCTCGAGCCCCCGAATAGTCAGGACTGGCCCTGCCCACCCACCCCCCGTTCTCTCTCTCTATGCTCCTCTTTCTTTGCATTGTTAGTTTCAGTGGCTTGAGTTGTTACTAGAACCAATTAGGTTCGGGTGGATCTTCTCCACGGTACTGCAATTTTGCATATCCTAAACTTCAGGTTTTCTGCAAAGGATGATGTGTATGTTGTGAAGGATCGGCAGAGTCGCGGGAGTTCGGCGTGGTTGCAAGATGAGGCGACATTGTAGACGACACTTTGTGAGCAACTTTTAGAGCAACTAATTTTTTCCATTCTTCTTTCTTATTTATTTTTTATTGTCATTTAAAATTTTAAAATTTTCCTCTTTCTTTTTAGTTATTTGTTACTGTCATTTTTAAATTTCGAATTTTTTCCCTGTTCATCATCTTGTTCAGGTTGGTCAATTGTTTTTTTTTTCTTTTTTGTCTGTTTGTGATTCAGAACAACCAATTTTTGCCAAAAATCATCAGAAAAGTCGCTGGAGTTTGTCGTGGTTGTTGGTTTAGGTATTTGTCTCTTTCTCTGTCTTCAATTATTTTGGTTTAGGTAAATGTTTCTTTCTCTTTCTTTTCGCCCTTTCTCTCTACTCTTTCTCTCTACCCTCTCTTTAAACACTTTCTCTACCCCCCCTTTCTCTCTCTACTCCTATTTCTCTGCACCCCCCTTCTTTTTCTACTCCTCTTTTCATTTTGTTGTTTGCAGGGTGCTTTTAGTTTTCAGACATAGATAAAGCTATTAAATTAAGAACTCAAGTTCTTTTAGCTACAGAAGATTCCTACCCTTTCTAATGGATCTTGCAAAGGACGGTTCGAGTAAGTTGTTTTTTTTATGGTTGTAGTTAAATGAGCAATTTAGGAACCTTTTTATACAGTTTTTTTAGAAATTTCTGATGATCCACTATGCTAAGAAGCTTACTGTGAAATCATTTAGATGCTTTGGAAATTCATCTAAAGTCGAAAAAATTGTGGAAGAGAAGTATGTTCTCTGTTTATCAAACTTTCAAGATATTCAGATGAATCAAACAAATAAAGAGCCTTCGCCGGACAAACGTCAATTGAGATCTTCGAGATCAGCTCTGTTGTCATTAATCGAAGGATCGAAATAAGAACTGAAGATTGAACGGGCTGCGTTTGAATTGCAGAGAAAAAGAAGAAGAAGGAAAAGAAAAACTATGAGCGCTTGCATCATTAAACCCAAACATTACTAACTTATCTTCTTAAGATTCTTTTTCCTTTCTTCTTTTTTCCTTTTCTTTTTTTTGGGGGAAAATTATTTCCTTTATGTTATGATAATGAATTGCTTGAATTTGTATGACTTACTTCAACTGGTAGAGATCACTGGAAGTTGTTGATCTTAGTTCAAATAATCTTACCGGGGAATTGAATGAAGCAATCTTCAAATGGTCTAACTGTAACACCCTGTCGTTTTAATTATACACCTACGATGACTGATACGTATACGTACGCGCATACGTACTTAGGAGTTAAATGTATATGTGTATAAGCAGTCATAAATTAAGTAGATTGTATTATTAAATACAATACTATCATTAGATAATAAAATATTATATAAATGATACTTGATATTATAAAATATTATAAGATATTATAAAATGATTATCTCTCATTTACAAACGTGACAAAGGAGAAAAAAAAAAGAGAAAGAGAAGGAAAGAAGGAAGAAAGAACGAAGAGAAGGAGAAAAAGAGAGCGCGCAATCTTCGCAGAATCGGGGTCTATGGTAATTATTTTCACTCTATTTCTTCATGAAATTGATATCTAAACTAGATGTAACGTTTATTTTGGAGTAATTTTTGCTATGAGAGCCGTTTTACGGCGTTTCCAAAAATTGGGCTTTTGACCCAACTTGAATGAAAATCCTTAGGAAGGTTGGAAAACACTTGTAGGAACCTTAAATATATGGTTAGATTGAATTTATTTGTTAGTTTGTAATTTTTATAGCTATTAAAACCCGATGAAACTCCGATTTGAGACTGTAGAAAGATAGATCTACTGATCCTTGACATTTTGAGGTTAAGATCATAATTTTTGGATATGGTTTGATATTTTTAGTAACTAAATATAAGGTTTTTGTGAGTAAAATTAACTTTGGATGCCTCTGCGAACATGTAAAACCTCAATAAAATACTTGTTGAAGGTAGTAGAATGGTAGCATGACTGATTTTACACGTGTCGATGTGGACAGAATAATTTTAAGAATGTTCTATATTTTTAATAAATTGATATATGTTTCTATGTGCTTATGTAGTACTTTGCTATTGAAATCTAGCTTAAATGAGGTATTTTCATGGTAGAATGATTCCATTCCAATTGTAGATACTACTAGGGGTTGAGAGCTCCTGCAATGATGATTTAGTGACTTAAAATGGTGTTTTGTGGATTATAATGACTTATTGTAGTTTAAATTTCATGATTTCAGTATTTGAATCTGGAAATTAGCTGTATTGGTGATTGATACTGTGGGAACCTTGATGCTGAACATTTTAGGTGTGTATTAAATTGGAGTTCTAATAATGGTGTTTTAGTGAGATTAAATATTATTTTGTTGATTTTAATGATTGTGTATGGCTTGAATTGCATATTGCAGTAATTGAGTTTGGATATTGAATGTATTGATGAATGCCCTTGAGGAGTAATTATGTTGGAACTTATGATGTGCAATGAATTGGGTGATGATACAAGTGATTTTGGTGATCCATTTTGCTAGATATTGGTGTATTCACTGCTTTAGAAGCATCACTTAACCACTGTAAGTATATTTCTTGATTCTGGTTCTTGTATGACATTCTATATATATAAAATGTTTAAATTTAAGCATGTTATCTATATATTATTACCTTGTGTTTTGACTTGCATTTATAAATGATTTTAGCATTTGGAGCATGAAATATGTTGTCATTTCGTTAGGAATTAGCCTCGAATGAGGTTTTGCGTAACCTCATTGACTGTAGGACTATCCTAACAAGGATTGGAGATCCTTGAAATGACTGTAAAATTGAGTAATGTGAGGTTTGAGTGTAGGCTCCCTATCGATGCATAATAGGGAGTTTGTATCCGCTCCATTACAAGAAAGAGGGAGATGGTTGTTTTCAGTGGAAAACTTGCATTGTTTTATTTAAATTTATGAAAAAAATATATATTGTTAACATGTATGAATTATTTGCTAAATGGTGCATATGTGGTTGATAAATGTTTTAATTGATTTGAAATGTCATGTTTCTCTAAATGTATATGATTGTCATGTCAAGAACTATATTCATTGAGTTGTAGTTTGCTCACTCTAATTCCTCAACTCTTTCAGGTCAAGACTCAAAGGGAAAAATGAAAGATTAAAGAGTAACTGTCACATGATTTAGAGCACGTAATTTAGAGCCTCGCCTTTTGATGTATGTACTCATTGGAGGAAATGGTTACTGTTGTTGTTTTGATATGTATATATTTATCACATACACTATATATTTATCATCATCTACATGGGTTGCTTGGGAAAAAGAATTATAGATGCTACTTTAGCATTATGAGATAAATGGCTATGATATATATATATTTACATGTAGCAATGGCGGATGATATGCATGCATTTGAGTATTTTGGGATATTGTAATACTTGTGACATGAGAATGATTATTTATTTTGGAATGAATGGATGATGATTTGATTTGTGGTATATTTAAATACTAAATTAAAATTAAAATCAATTACTAACGATATTGATGAAATTAAAGTGAAACAATCCCCGGCAACGGCACAAAAAACTTGTTACAATAAATTTAAATTTGCAAGTTTATGAATAGTCAAATTATAATAAATCCGAGGTGAATTGGGTTATTGTATCCACAGGGATTGTTTACCTCACAAATTACCGTTTTCACTCATTTCTAACTTTATCTAGTAATCAAACTATAGAGATTTCAATGAATTAAAAATCAAATGTAACTAATTTAAACTAAACGAATTATGAGAAAAATCAATATATGCGAAAACCTAGATAATCGATTTCACCTAACTATCAACTATGTTCTTTTCCAAATATTTATCATCAATGTATTCACTTAGTTTATAAGCTGGAAATCCTAATGTTTCTAACACCCTCTCTCAAGTGCCGCGTTAGAGCATATTCATAGGAATTGATCTCAACTTCTCGATAAAGATCTAATTCTTATAAACTCACTAAGATCTATGATTTTCATTAATGACTTCAAAGGGTCTCGATCTCCTCTCGGTCTCACGATAACCTAGGCTATATTTTCCTTGTTCCAATCCAAAATACCCTCTCTCGAGTGCCGCACCCTAGAACTAAGTTCATCCAATCCGTGATCAAGAGATTGAAAGCATTAACAACAGAGAAATATAAATAAACTATCATAAATTCATTAACAATAAGTAAAGCCCTAAACTAAAACATAGAATCAAAGTTAAGATCCATCTACCCTCTAGATAGATGATCTAGTTCCTAACCAAGAAAATAAAAATGAAAAACAATGTTATAAATATGAACATGAACAAGGGAAATCAAACTAGAAAAATATAGGATGTTGATGAAGAATCTCCTCCTCTCGAACTTGATCTTCTTCTCCTTTGTTCCAAACTCTAGCCGTCCTTATTCTCCTCTCTTTCCTCTCTGATCCCCCTTTAAAAACCCTAAGGAATGATGTATTTATGTGCCCAAGCCAATAGCAATTCGTCCAAGAGAAGTCCAAGTCGAATTAGGAAAGTCGCAACAAAATTAAAAAGTTGCTAATTCTAAATCACACGTTCACTTTCTTCTTCATCGTTTTTCTTCTTTTTTCCACTCAAAATCCACCTAAAAACCCTTCTATATTATATTATTTCAAGTAAGGAATCCATAGAAACAAACCACGTCCAATTCGGAGTTGAATTGAGAAACTTACAGGCGAAACAAAAAATTCGCGCAGTTGTCATTTGCGCCAAAACGTGTTTTTGACGTTTTTTCCTCTATTTTCTTCACTTTTTGACTTGTTTTCTTCACGTATCTTCATTGCATCTTCATGTATCATGTTTCCATCATCAAAGTTGACTTCAAACACATCTAAACACCTACAAAACAAATCAAATCAAATCAATAACGCACTAATAAAATATGAAATGGATCAAATCATATACTAATAAACCAAATTAATACATAAAAACCAATTTATTCCTAAACTATCAAATGCATCAAAACTAACATAAACACATAAAACTAATGCATAAAATATCCTAAAACACACTTAAAACATGCTTTATAACCTATCTAAATATGAAACTATCAAATACCCCTAAACTTAGGACTTTGATCGTCCCGAGCAAAGGAAAAACAAAACTAAAATTCAACTAACTCAATCATCAATCTACCATCATATTCTCAGACAAATTAAAATTTGATTCAAAATTTACTTGCATACCATCATCATGGCCTCTAAGATCACATTGAAAGATAATAACTCATCGGAAAGTTTCAAGAGTGCTAGAGTCTAGATTTTCAATCCAACCCTTCACCTAACCTCATCTTCCACTATCAAACACACCATCATATAGTTAATCTCATAAAACTATTCATATAATTCATAGACAAGTGCAAGCAAGTATAAAGTGTAAGTGATCTCAAATAGATATATATATATATATATATATAGTGAATCCCATAAGCAAATCTTTTCATACCACTCGCCACTAATGTAGATCACATGCCATTTAGAATCAATAGGTCTTTCCTAGGTTGTAATGTATGACCAAGGTTCAAAGGTAGGAAAAAATGGGAAAATTTTAGCTCAACATACCCTAAACACTTTGATCTTTTACAAACATCCAAAACATTACATTTAGAATCAAAAGCCCAATTTCAGTACATATACCCACTTCAAATATTCAACTTTTTTACTCAATCTCCATTCTTACATTGTTTGCTTGTTTTCATAAAATGCTACACCCCCAAACTTATTTCTTTTCACAATATGGGCATAACATTCTTCTCTTTTTTTCTTTTTTAAATATAGCAAACTTTGCAATTTCCCAATATACTTTTCTTCATCACCTTCTTTTCACCCTTTCTCATTCTCCCTTTTTAACCCTCAAAAAGATAACACTCCAACATAATCAAAGTGTATAAGATGCATAGGTTGAAAAATAAGGATTTTAACATACATGGCTCAAGTGAATTAATGCATAGGTAATCAATGAAAAGATCATAAAGCTCAACATGGGTGACTAAGGATATAATCAAAAATATGGTTGGCTACATGGCTCAAACTCATTCAAACATGGCCTAAAACATTTTCCTCATGGCATGCTCACTAGGATTTCGCTTCAAGTGATAAATCAAACTTGTTCTAGGATTTCTAGAGATCTATTATAAATAACTTTACTTGCACAAATTCAATCCAAACAAGCCATAATTCCACAAAATCAACTGCACTAGACATGTAGAGAATTTCTAACAAAACTAAGCAAATAGTCGAATCAAGCACACAGACTTATAAATTACTCTCTACATTATCCTAGAGTCATGTTCATATACATGTTCTCTTATCATGGGCCATTCAGAAAAATAAAATAAAATTAGAATCAAATCATAATTTGTAAGATCATAGGACATCCTAACCTAAAACTACCACATCTTTACCATGACAAGTAAAAAAATCAAAACTCTCCCCCTAAACATAAAACAAGCATTGTCCTCAATGCTTCACAAAACAAAATCAAAGAATGGATGGAAATAAAATAAATAGAGGTTGAGAAAACCCCCTTGAACCCAAAGGGTTGAAGTCTCCACATAAACTCATCATCCTCTTCATGTAGCTTGCACAAGGACCACAAACTTGATTTTGAACCTGAAAAAAGATAGCAAAAGACATATCATAGGCAAAGGTGGATACTAATTAACTAAATAAACCAAATAAATAAATAAAAACATAAAACATAAAAGAAACTGATGGGTTGCCTCCCAATAAGCGCTTAGCTTAAAGTCCTTAGCCTGACTTCTTATATTCGCTTAAATCGAGTGTGTTTCTTTATTATTTCGAGCATCCTCCCGTCTTTCTCATTGTTTAGCATTGATTGCATCACCAGATCTGTGCACTTCTCCCATAAAAATGTTGAAGAATGCGCCACAAGTAGATACACAAAATTCAATGGAGTATCACTCCCTTGTAACGGAGGAATATCATCTATGTACTCCATTGGTGCTTTCCAAGCATTTTGGCCTTGATCACCAAGCACCTCGAAATGGCTTTGAATCTTGGTATCAACCCCCTCAACTTTCTGTTGAAGTACATGGGCAAACTGATCCTCAAAATTGAATGCATATTCCTTGGCATCCAAACATTTCTCCACACTAATAGGCGCCAATTCATCAAATGGCATCAGAAGCTCACTTGATTGCGCATCCATGGGCACCTCTTGATCATCACATTCAAGCATGTCCACCGATTGAGTATTCATCTTTTCTCCTCTCGAAGCCTCATAGCGTTGCATCACTTCTAAAATAGTCAATTGCCTAAGTGGAGGTGGTGGTGGTGGCGGCGTCATGTCTTGATATACTGAATCAGCTCCCTTGACATCTTTTTCATCGCTCAGGAAGGAATCTCCTTGATGTTGAGCATTAAGAGATGAAATAATTTGCCCCACATAACCCTCTACATTTTTCATTGAAGCTTCCATTTTGTCCATTTGAGTGCTTTCCTCCTTTTTTTCATAGAATCATTAAGTAGATATTCCAAGGACAACTTCTTCTCCCCTTGATTATAGACATTCGCTTGAGGTTGCAGCTCGTTCCATTGATTATTTAACCTAGGCTCACTCTTATTTGACCCCGCTTCTGATAGATAATTAGTAAGTATATCTTCTAAGGATGACCTCTTTTCCACTTGATTATGGATGCCCGGTAAAGGTTGCAAGATATTCCATTGATTGTCATAGGAGTAGTTCTCATGGTTAGAAATACTCGAATGGTATTGATAGGGTAAAGGATCACCCATCCAATTATATGCCCAATTGTTACCATAATGAACTTGCTCCATACATGAACTCATTCCTAAATACCCCATGCTTGCAATTCCCATGCTCTCTACGGTAGCTTGAGATCTTGCCTCTTTAAGCTCGGAAACCTGCTGCCGGAGGTTAGATATTAATGCTGAACACTCTTGAATAGGATCAACTGGCCCGAAACTATATTGAAAAGTTGAGTGATTAAAATTGTATGCCATTAAAAAAAAATTAGAAAAAAAAATACAAATAAAAAAAATATACTAGATTAAAATCAAAATCAATTACTAACGATATTGATGAAACTAAAATGAAACAATTCCCGGCAACGACGCCAAAAACTTGTTACAATAAATTTAAATTCGCAAGTGTACAAATAGTCAAGTTATAATAAATTCGAGGTGAATCGGGTTATTGTATCCACAGGGATTGTTTACCTCACAAATTACCGTTTTCACTAATTTCTAACTTTATCTAGTAATCAAACTATAGAGATTTCAATGAATTAAAAATCAAATGTAACTAATTTAAACTAAACAAATTATGAGAAAAATCAATATATGCGAAAACCTAGAGAATCAATGTCACCTAACTATCAACTATGTTCTTTTCCAAATATTTATCATCAATGTATTCAATTAGTTTATAAGCCGAAAATCCTAATGTTTCTAACACCCTCTCTCAAGTGCCGCGTTAGAGCATATTCATAGAAGTTGATCTCGACCTCTCGATAAAGATTTAATTCCTACAAACTCACTAAGATCTATGATTTCCATTAAGGACTTCAAAGGGTCTCGGTCTCCTCTCGGTCTCACGATAACCTAGGCTATATTTCCCTTGTTCCGATCCAAAATACCCTCTCTCGAGTGTCGCACCCTAGAACTAAGTTCATCCAATCCGTGATCAAGAGATTGAAAGCATTAACAACAGAGAAATATAAATAAACTATCATAAATTCATTAACAATAAGTTAAGCCCTACACTAGAACATAGAATCAAAGTTAGTATCCATCTACCCTCTAGATAGATGATCTAGTTCCTAGCCAAGAAAATAAAAATGAAAAACAATGTTATAAATATGAACATGAACAAAGGAAATTAAACTAGAAAAATATAGGATGTTGATGAAGAATCTCCTCCTCTCGAACTTGTTCTTCTTCTCCTTTGTTCCAAACTCTAGCCGTCCTTATTCTCCTCTCTTTCCCCTATGATCCCCCTTTAAAAACCTTAAGGAATGATGTATTTATGTGCCCAAGCCAATAGCAAGTCGTCCAAGCCAAGTCAAGCCAAGAAACAAAAAAGTCGCGCAGTTGCCTTTTGCGGAGCCGCGGTGCTAGAATTGAGCCCCGCGTCGCCTAGAACGTGTTTTTGACGTTTTTTCCTCTATTTTCTTCACTTTTTGACTTGTTTTCTTCACGTATCTTCATTGCATCTTCATGTATCATGTTTCCATCATCCAAGTTGACTTCAAACACATCTAAACACCTACAAAACAAATCAAATCAAATTAATAACGCACTAATAAATTATGAAATGGATCAAATCATATACTAATAAACCAAATTAATACATAAAAACTAATTTATTCCTAAACTATCAAATGCATCAAAACTAACATAAACACATGAAACTAATCTATAAAATATCCTAAAACACACCTAAAACATGTTTTATAACCTATCTAAATATGGAACTATCAAATACGAGGGAACTTGTGAATGTTCATGTTATGGGGAAATGCCGTTGAAATTTTTGAAAATTTTGAAAATAGTTGTGAGTGTTCTTTGAGGCTGGCAGTATATTATACTATATAAGGGTATGTACAGTGTATAGCATACTGTATCGGTCATGACGTTAGCTTACGTCAGGGGCGTCGTAACACTAACCTTAGATTTATATCCGTCACCGACAACAACTTTAAAGGAGTTTTACCTAATTGATTGTTCTCATTTGACCACCTGTACTTTATTGATCTTTCTGGCAATAATTTCTCTGGGTACATACCTTATGTGAATTTCAAACCAACTCAACAGGTTCAACATTGCAGATAAAACATCGATGGGCCATCATATTCTAAACAAAATCTAGATATAAGGGTAAATGTGAATCTTCTTGAAAACCAAGAATTGGGTCTAGATTACACTTTATTAACATGTGCAGGGAATGATTTATCATACAAATATCTCCATGGTGAGAACATCCAATACAACAACCAACTCTACTAGATCAAACATCCGGGGAAAAAGGTAATATATTTTTCATCTTACAAGAAAAAAGTGAAATATAATGAAAAAAAATTGTTGAAAAAATTAATACATTTCATCTTACTTCTATATATATAAATTCGACTGGATTTGTACGCAAATTGTTGAAAAACATGGTAACACTATAAGCAATAATGTTTATAAATAAAAGTAATTTTAGAGAGTTTTATTCATGTTGCATTTAATAAATTTTGACTTTTTTTGTTCTTTTCATTTAATGTTTTTTTAGATTTTTTATTTTTTATTTTTATTTTCTTTAGCTTCTACAATTTTTTTTCCCATATATCTCACAACTGTTCATTTTTTTTTTGTCATTTTGTCTTTACAATTCAATACATTTTCCCCTATACTATGAATAATCTTGATTTCAATTAAAATAGTAGTACTATAGAAAAAAAAAATGTCAACACATGATTTTAGAGTCAGCCATTTGAAGAGGGGCTCCATGAACAACTTGCCTTCTTCTAAGCTTATCCCAACCACTAGGCTTTACTAATCTTTAAAGCTAAGATGTATATATGATGGGACATTTTAATCTGGCTTTCGGGTTAATGCCGACACCTTAAGGTAACCTAATATCATGATGAACCTGAAAAAAGATGTGTTAAATACTTATTTATATCTGTGTAATAATGCTAACTGACATATAATTATAATTTCTTCCCTACCCATTCTCTTTTTCTATGACTATCATTTACTACTGAATTAAATTGCGTTCATTAAATTATAAGATTTTGACCCTACTTCTTTGCTATATCTCACCTTTTAAATATAAAAAGAAAAGATGGTTGTCCTTTTTGTGCTAAATTATAAATATATTCTTTTATATTATTATCAAACTTTTTTCATGTGCATACATATATATTTTCGTTTGTGCTTGGTATAATTTAGTAAAAGTTAAAAATATTCCCGCATCTCTACTTTTTTATTACCATAGAGGACAATTGCTCTTAAAAGTTTTATTCCTATCAATCTTAACGATCTTTCAACATTAAAATTTGTCCAAACAACAATTTGGCTAAGCTTATTCAAAAGACATAGTTAACACTTTAAGATTGAGCATGAACGAAACTTCGAGGTACTATTAAAGTTGTTGACGAAACTTTACAAGTAATTCTAAGTTTTTTAAAAAATGTTCACTGTCCTAACACATATTATTAGTAATGTTCTGCAAATCATTTCTATGAACATTGACATGTAAACATGTGTCAATTGGAAAGCCAAGAAGATTATTGCAAAAGGACCTTCTAATTTCATATTTTATTTTTCTTCCTTATCCTACAACTTCTTATCTAACAAAAATTATCAATTAATTGCTCCTCAATAAAATTAACATATTAAAGCTTCCACTTAATTAAAATTATATTTTCTAATAAATTATGTCAAATTACTAAAATTATCACTAATCGAAAAGAAATAATAGCCACTTAAGAATTAAATTAAGTATTGACAAATATATCAAAAAATACTTTCAAAATCAACTGATACATAATATATACATGAAATTTATATAATACTATAATTTTAAAAGTTATAAAATAAGATAAACACCAAAAACAAATACCTATACCTAACTCATATACGTGGACTATACATTTATCTGGCTATTGTAAGTAAATGAAAAAAAACCGCCGATAGGGTGGGAATGCAAACCTGTTCCATAAATACTTATTTATATTTATTTATAACTTAAAATATTAAATATTATTACTGTAAAAAGGTATAAAATGAAAAATAAAGAGAATGGTTGAAAAAAAGAGAAAGGTCGAGAAGGGGTAAAACTGAAAGTTCTTGCAAGCATTAATTGGAGTATTTAATTAAAGACATGTGGCGCGTGGATAACCCACAAAATTGTACCGGGGAGGGACCGGGCAGTGGCTCACAGCATGTAAACCACGCCTACACTGACCAAGTTCCACCCAGCAGCATTTAATGAAGGACGTGACCAATTTTCCATCGAGAGAATAACCCTTGTTATTCTTCTCGAAAAGCAAGTACAAGTAGGAGCAAGTATTAACACTTGTTATTCCGTCGGAAAGACGGAAACTAAGCGGTGGTGAAGAAGAACCGGAATTAATTAATGGAGATGAAGAAAGAGCTCGTGTTCGTTCCGGCGCCAGCTTACGGCCACCTCGTTCCGGCCTCAAAGCTAGCCAAGAAGTTCTTCGACAGAGCCCATGGCCGAGGCCTCTCCGTCACCATTCTCAGCATCAAGCTTCCCTTCGCTCCTCGCACCCACTCCTACATCGACTCCATCGCTTCCACACTCCCCGAAATCCGCTTCATCGACCTCCCTACGCCCACCCTCCCTCCACTAGACAAAGTCGCCTTAGAAACCTCCGTATCACTCTTCATCGAAGCCTACAAACCCAGCGTCAAACAAACCTTAACTCAACTCATCTCCTCCGAGTCGACTCATCTCGTCGGACTCGTCTTCGACATCTTCTTCACCACCCTTATCGACGTCGGAAACGAGCTCGGAGTCCCGACGTACCTCAACTTCACTTCCACCGCGGCCATGCTCGGCTTCATGCTCCACCTCCCCACTCTACACGCCGAAATCCCCGGCGAGTTCAACGACTCGACGACCGAGTTGAAGATCTCGAGTCTCGCTAACTCGGTCCCGCCCGAGGTCTTGCCCAGTACCGTTTTGAATAAGCAGGACGACGGGTGCAAGTGGTACGTGCACCACGGTCGCCGGTTCAGAGAAACCAAAGGTATAATGGTGAACACGTTTTACGAACTCGAATCCTACGCGCTCGACTCATTGGCCGACTGTCGAACCCCGCCTGTTTACCCGGTCGGACCGCTGCTAGACGCGGACGGCCAAATGCAGTTTCAAGGCGATTCGGTAGAGCAGGAGAAGATCTTGAAATGGCTGGACGACCAGCCGGAATCGTCGGTTGTGGTGTTGTGCTTCGGCAGCAATGGAGTGTTCAACGAGGAGCAAGTGAAGGAGATAGCATTGGGTTTAGAGAGAAGTGGGTACAGGTTCTTGTGGTCATTGCGTAATCCGAGGAAGGTCGGAGCTGATCGGCCGGTGATGGCGAATGAGCCACGGGAGGGGTTGCCGGAGGGATTTGAAGAGCGTGTGGAGGGAAGAGGGATGATATGCGAATGGTTGCCGCAGGTGAAGGTGTTGGGTCATCGGTCGACCGGAGGGTTCGTGACGCACTGCGGGTGGAACTCGGTGTTGGAGAGCTTGTGGTATGGGGTGCCGACGGCGACGTGGCCGTTGTGGGCAGAGCAGCAGATGAACGCGTTCGAGATGGTGAAGGAGTTGGGGCTGGCTGTGGATATAAAGATGAGTTATAGAATGGGTGGTAGTGGTGAGGTGGTGAAGGCGGAGGAGGTGGAGAGAGGAGTGAGGAGTTTAATGGAGGGTGGTAGTGAAGTGAGGAAGAGAGTTGCAGAGATGAAAGACAAGTGCAGGAACGCAGTTAAAGAAGGTGGATCGTCCTTTGTTTCATTCGAGCGGTTGATTGAAGCTGTCCTGAAAGAGTAGGTCTTTTGACCAGAAAAAGAAAGAAAGAAAGAGTAGTCTTTAGTAATAACCAAAAAAATAAAGATTCGAGTTGTGGCGTTGGTTTGCGTATTCCTTCGTTAATAAATGGGCATTTATTTTCTATTTATTTTCGATTATTTTATCGAATCTAAAGATAAAATTTTAGTAGTAAACAATTAATTTTTTTTTTTTCAAACCTTAGAATTCAATCTTATTTTTAATTGATTTGTAGTTTTTAGATAAATGTTTAGTCTTGTGTTAAAAAAAAATGTTTTTAAGATATATATGAAAAAAAATGAAAACTTGTTTTGTAAGTTTCTTTTTTAAGTGGAAAAGATTTCAAAAAATAACAAAAAAGTAAAACGTGAGAATTAGAAAACACAAAAAATGACTTCTTCTTGTTAAAAATATGGTGTTTTCTATATTTGAACCAAAAAACTGTTTTTAAATTTTGTCAAATCAATCAAGTTTTTTTTTTTCACTTTATGTTTTTAAATAAAAAAACAAATTTGATATCAACCACAACCTTAAGAATTGGGTGGGTTTGAATATGGCAAAGCAAATTGTTCATTTTTTTAAAATTAATTACTCACAAAGGCCTTTGGTATGGATTAATAAAGTTAAAGTTCATTCAAATTAATTATGACAAATTAGAAGATCTTGATGAAAATTCATAAACCTAAAATTACCAGGAATCGTACTATATAAATGAAAATTAAAACAAATCTGTCATCCTTTGCATGATACGAAAAAAATAAAATAAAATTTGTCTTTCAAGCCCTAGTCTTTTAGCAATCTCGATGGAGAAGATATACAGACATACAACAAAGGTTGTCTTACTAAATACCTAATGCTGGATACTTACGTTAACTTATATGATTCATTCTTAGCACATCCTTAATGTTTGATGATCACAAACAAAGTATTTTTTCGGTACTAACGAAAGTTTTTCAAGAACTTATCTCTGCACCAAAGGAAAAGCAAAAAGCCAAAGAGCGATTCGATCAAGGAACTCAAAGCTTACATCTAACGGTCAAGCTCATTTTAACTAACAGACTTCAACGATCACATCATGATTTCAATATCACTTCACTCGAACGTCTCGATCAAGCTTCATGTCGACATCTCTCGATTAACGTTCAAGTCATTCAACTCCAAATTGCTCTTATTAAAGATCTCATAATGAAGAGCTGGATTTGACTGTTATAAGAAGAAATACACAAAAAATTTAAGGTATATCTTTCTCTAATCGTTACTGCTCAAAATGTTTTTAGAATCATGCATATATCATTTTTATATGTTTTCTAAATCTGCATGTTTTGATGTCTTAGCTATATTTCAAGAAATTTAATACTATATATTTAATTTGAAATATACCGAGTTTCTATTCGCATTTATCGAATATTTTATCGCGAGTAAAAACTGTTTTCAAATAATCTCTTAGGACGCTAATGAAATAGTAATGCTCTCTTGAACTTGTTAAGTCAGGACGCTGATAGGTCATTAAGACGCTGATAACGCTCAAGGTTGAAATAAACTGATTAATCAGGACACTTACTTGTATAGTAACGGTCTTATATATTAGTCAACCTCTGAAGTTGTCAGGAAGCTGATTCAGCATCAGCTCACTGAAAAATCTTTTAAAAGTTCTTCAAAGAATATTTCTTTGAGAACGCTGAAGGTTATAAGTTGATTAAACTATCAAGACACTTACTGAATAGGAGCACCCTCACTTTTGGAAATCAACTTGATAACTTTTAAGACGTTGATTGTCCTTCAGCGTATTTATTTTTAAATGTCATATGTTTTAAAAAGAAGGACGCTTACTGCATAAGTAGCACCCTCATCATAAGTTATTTTGTTTAAAAAGGTAGGACACTCACTCAGTGAGAAACGCCCTCATAAGTATAGACTTAAATAAAGTCAAGACGCTAACTTTGCAGTAGCGCCCTCAGAACAATAAAATGAGTCAGGACACTCACAACTCGGTAGCGCCCTCACTTACCATTCAGTAGGACGCTTATACGGAATAAGTGCCCTCAAAGAACAAAGTGACAAAGTTGACATTATGCGTCAGGACACTGATTGCAGAATCAGGACGCTAATTCAACTATGGTCACTGTTCTGACACATACACCATATCGGTTTACTTTTCAGATCAAAACTCTGCACAAGAACTTTTCAGATAAATCAAAGATCTTCTCCCGTGCATGAATCGGGGTATCCTGAAATTCTCCTTATTCATGCTATCTGGAAAGAACCAGAATGTGTATGAAAATCGCAATTGCTATTTTCATATAATATTCTAGCCGTTATGTGAAAACGTTTACATAATTTGAACTTTAAATGTCTAACAGTTATGTCCCACTAAGTCTATAAATACCAATACTTAAGACTAAATAACTTGCCAATCACTTTGTGTTGTGCCAATACTTTTTGAAAGTTAGTCTGAGTCAAAATGAATTTCATTTTTATAATATTTCAAAGTATTTTTACTGATACCTATACGATTTTCATACTGAACTTTAATTCTATTTTATATTTGAAAATCTGTTTTTATATTGGTATCAACTCAAATTCTTAGCATTGATTCATATCTGGTATCATTCATGCTGATGATAGAATTTGAGAAATAGTTCAAGATATACAGTCGTACTTGATTTCATATCTTAAGTACTGTATTGAACTATATCAGTAGTTGCCTTAAACTACTGATCGTTGAACCAGAAGTTTTCATACATATATTTTATATTTATTTTGAAAATTATCTGTGTCTTTGATTTACACCAGTCCTCTATTTTTAACGTCAATATTTGTTTGGTATATTTTATCTTTCGATAAAGTATTGATTTTCATATCATATCATTCATTCTTTTCGAAACTGCACTTGAGTAATACCGAACATTGAAAGGTAAATGACAGAAGGTGTATTTCAACTTAGCATTACCTATTTCACATTCCATATCCTTGTAATGCTATGTATTGTGCTTAATGTAAAGTGTTCTACTTCATTAGAACCAACCAACATCTTAGTGTTGTAATGCTGGTGTATTCCTGGATTGAAACAACCAGGACAAGTGAAAGTAGTTCACTTGATGATTTCAGGATTGAAATCATAAAGGTTTTCTCTGAGTCTATAAAAGAGAAATCGGTTCATCCTCATCCAGTAAAAGGGTAGATGTGTCCTTAACCTTAAAAAAGATAGGTTATCTCTCAGCCTTAAAAGAGAAATCAGTTGTTCCTTATCCCGCAAAAGGATCATGATTCATCCTTAGCTAGTAAAAAGAACATGGGTTTCTCTTCATCTCGAAAAGAGGAAATTGGTTCTTCCTTAGCCATTAAAAGGAACATGGGTTTTTCTTAATCCCGAAAAAAGGAAAATGGTTCATCCTTCGCCCGTCAAAGGATAAGTTTACCTTTAACCTTAAAAATGACAACTGTAATGGTTTGGTTCTCACCCGTAAGAGAATCAGTTAGTGGATTGAGTAAATTATAATCGGGAGATTAGGTGGTGGACGTAGGCTTGGCCGAACCACTATAAATCTGTGTGTCAAACGTTTGCATTTCAGTCTGTGTTCTAATTTACATCATGTTCCAATTAACTCATGTAAATCACTAAGTTATTGGAAGATAATTTTAAAATTGACCATCGCACCTAATTCACCCCCCTCTTGGGTGAGACCAACAACTTGAATTTTTGTTACAGGGAAGGCTCGGGGACTCTAGAATTTATAATTCACCGAAAGAAGACAAAGAAACTTTCGGTGAAATGAAAAGAGGTAACGCGTTATTTAGAATAAAATATTAAATGAAAAAGATAACGCATTATAACGATTATATTACTTTATTTCGAATACGCGTTTTATGTTGGCCACTTTATGAGTTGTGACGTGTGCCACACTTCGACCAACAATCTCCCACTTGGCTCATGGGCTAAAAACTTTACGTGGCCAAACTAACCAATACACACTTAATTAGAAATTTTAAAACTTGAATCACGCCTGTTGGGTTCTTTAGGCAAACATTTCCTTCTATGTATCACAAGTATAAAATTTTAAAGAAGCATATTATATTGTATGAATGAACTTCATATAAGTCATTCTGAGTCTAACTTTATTAATCCCAACGGATTAGTGGACCTTAACTTTATGTTTACAAAAGGTCTGTAGTCAAGAGAACTATTTAATCGAGCAAGTATGTAACACCCTGTAATTTTTAATTAAATACATACGTTGCGTACACGTATATCGAGATGTATAATACATGTAATTTATACGTAAGAGTCAAATATACGTGTGTATGATTCGTAAATAAATATTAAATAAAGATGATACATATGTGATCATCTTATATGAGTGCTTACAGGTTAAAAATGAAGTTGAATTATGTGGATTGAGTGTATAGAAGAAGAAAAAGAAGAATAAAAAATAAAATAAAAAAATAAAGTCACTGTTCATTTGCGGGGTACTGTTCACCAAACAGTACTCGGTGAACAGTGCTTAGATGTAATAAAAAAAAAATAAAACGAAAACGAAATTACTATCGGAGTTGCAGAACGGCAGAAAGAAAGAAAAAGAAGAGGGAAAAAGGAAACGACGGATTTGCGACCAAATTCGACGTGCCGGTAAGCTATTTTTGCTATTTTTCATCGTAAAATTACTATCTAAGCTAGATGTAACGATTCTAGCGGACTAATTTTAGCTATTGGAGTTGTTTTGCGGTGTTTTGACAATTTGAGGGTTTTTGACCCAATATGAATGAAAAGCTACTAGAAAGATAGAAAAACACTCCTTAGACGGTAGAGACCCCGAATATGTGGTTAGATTTATTTCAGGAGGTTTGGTGACCGTCGGACAATTTTAATACAATTTACATCTTTCGGACGAATAGTAAGTGAATAGTGCACAGTGAACATTAACCAGTGATGTGCATCCAATGAAACTCCGGTTTGAGATCATAGCATCGTGAAGAACTGAATTCCGGACGTTAGAACATGATATTTAGATATGCTTTGATCGTTTTAGTAACTAAGTATATGGTGTCGTGAAAATATGATTTGGACATCTATTTTCACTGTTCTTTCTTGTAGAAATATCTAGATTGCCCACAGAAACGAGATAGTAGTTTCTTCAACTAGTTATGAGTCCTAAATGAATTTATTATTCGTGATTTTAAGTGAGTTGAGAAAGTAAAGATGTAAAAGATATGAATACATGAAATTGAATTATGGAGTGATGGTGACAGGGTAAATTAGTTGGATTTAACTTGGAGCTGGACTCGAAAGCGACGATGATTGGGTTTAAGTTGAACGTGTTGTACTGTGAGTATAGTTTCCTTGATTTGGTTTTTGTATGACATTATACATATATAAAATGTTTGATTGTATGCATGGTATATTTATATATACATTGAGTTTTATGGATCATGCAAACTGATTTTAGCATTGGAGTTTGTAATGATGAGGCTTTGCGAATCCTCATTGTCATTTCGTTAGGAATTAGACCCGGATGAGGTTTTGTGAGTCCTCATTGTCAGTAGGACTGTCCTAACAAGGGTTGCGATCCTTGAAATGACTGTGAATTGGGTAATGAGAGGCTGTGTCTACCTTGTACGACCATACAAGGGTTAGACCCGCTCTCTTGCCTTGCGGAGGAGGGAAATTGTGCGTTGTGGTATTAAAAATCATGCAATTTATGTTGTTGACATGTATAATATATTCGTTGAATGATGTATGTGTTGAATAAGTATTTGAAATGAATAAGTATTTGAAATGATTTTAAATGTCATTTTTCTCTAAGTGTATATAATTGCCATCTCAAGAACTATATTCACTGAGCTGTTGTTTGTTCACCCCATTTCCTCCAATATTTCAGGTATTGAGTCGAAGGGAAAAGGAAAAAATTCGTGAGTGATATCACGTAAGCCTTTGTTCGGTATGTGTATGTCTGCTTGGAGGAAATAGCTTTTGTTATTTTGATATGTATACTTATCACACATTATATATATATGTATCTAGATGGGATGTGTGGGCATATATATAGTTTAAGATATTGGATGAGGAAATGAACATGTGCTGTGTGAATGAATGATCTATATTAGGAAAAAAATTTCTGTAGATTTGGGAAGGATTGAGAGAATACGTGAAGGCTGACAGTGTATTATATACTGTATATGGGTATGTACAGTGTATAGTATACTGTGCCGGTCATGACGTTAGCCTACGTCAGGGGCGTCGTGACAATATTGGTATCAGAGACAAGTTTAGGATTAAAAGCCTAAACGATTAAAAGCTTTATGATATTATGATTGTTTGTATGGGTATACATATGGGTAGTCCTATTATGTGGAGCCTAATCCAATATGTTATCTTGACTGAAAATCACCTGTGTCGGTGAATGTCAGATGTGGAAATGAATAGTCAAGAGTAACAATGAAAATTGCAGATCAAGAAAAGATCAGAAGGCTGAAAGAAAAAGAACTGGATGTAATCCAGTGATAATAAATGACATAGCTTATATATGGCTAGTAACTACCCAACAACAACGAAATGCACAGCTTATGAGCTTGTGGCAAAGGCTTGAACCATTGATAGCTCCAGATGTGGGTGCCAATGGTGCGGGTACTTCTGTAACAACCTATATAGTTAAGACAGAAGGAGCAATAAATAAATAGAAGGTCTCAATGATAAGCCAGATGACATGAACAAATATGTGAAAGTTATGGAAACTTTCAAGAGAAGAGACTCTCCTATCTTAACTAGCAGTCTGAGAGTAGACGAAATAAAGACTTTGAATGGAGACCATTTTAGAGAAGGAGTAAGTCTCTGCAAATGATAAAGCAAGTTAGCTAAGTTTAACTGATGATAAGAGATGATAGAAAATTGGGTTAAGGACTCTGGAAATGATTAAGGCATGAGATTAATTACAGAAGCTATTTTATAAGGGCTTCTATCATCGTGCTGAAATTGATTTAAGGCATGAAAAAGTTTATCTTGTTAAAATGTAGTGACATGCCTAACCATAAATACAAACATGAATGAAATAGACTGGTATAGTTTATTTTTGGACTGATCACGATGGATACTCTGAGAATGATAAGGATCTAGAATACATGTTGGGATCCTATACGGTAGGTTTGATAATTGTTGGGTTATAAATATATACGCAAGTTGTGAGACAAACTATAAATTTTGGGTCAGCCAAAGCTGTGGTGAAATTGTTAACCCAAACAATATTAGTGATATACCTTGTACCGCCATTTGAAGCCCAGTCATAAATACCAGTGTTAGGTAAAAGGCGAAATAAGTAATGTAAGGAAATGTTGGGGCAATACTATGAAATTCAGGATAAGCAAAACATTGAGTAAGGTTGAGAATTTGGCAGTATGAGTGACTCTAATTTTGTTAGTACCTAACCCAATAATAATGGAAAAAAGGAAAAGTGGTGTTAACGAATTATGAAAACCAGAATTGGTTTCCATTGCCTGAGCAGGAGTCACAAACTGCGACATTGTATCTCGACCTATGATTGTCGATTATCAATCTGAAAAAGATGTGTTAATCTCCAGTTAGTTGATATGAAATGCTCCAGTAAATTTTATCAATGTGACTCCACCAGATTTTAGAGAAAATACAAAACCAGATCCAAAGATGAGTAAGACGTTGATAACATGTATGATCAATATTTGGTTATGGTGTATATTCTGATGTGTTGTTAGATCTACCTGGTCCTTTATCTCTGGTGATATGGTAGACAGATTGTATTATCTTCTGTTAAAAGAATGCATCATTGATTGTGGGTATGCCTACAGGAGAAAGAATCTATCATGATATGGTTAGCAAAGATTATGTGTAATAACTATGAGAGTCATCAAGTAATTATGGGCTCTAGAGTATGAAATTTTTGGAATTGGATGCTTTGTGGGTATGATTGGCTGGTCACCTCTCATGCTAGGTGGAGCGTCTCTCCTAAAAGAAGTAATATACGACATAAGTGGAAAATTCTCATTTTGAATCTCGAGAAATTTATACCCTCAAAATCTTCTATCTAAGATAAGATAATTATTGACGAGGACATGAAGCATATGGCTAGTACAAAGCCATGTAGAGTAAGGTAAGAAGGCATGC
The DNA here is from genome assembly GCA_035771175.1 of Paratinospora sagittata. Taxonomy (NCBI): domain Eukaryota; kingdom Viridiplantae; phylum Streptophyta; class Magnoliopsida; order Ranunculales; family Menispermaceae; genus Paratinospora; species Paratinospora sagittata. Next base: position 18,502,414 of record CM069598.1, read on the forward strand.
AGTTGATTAAAATTCCTGTGGGGAGCTGGTATATTGGAGTATTCTCTGATGAATTAATTGCCACCTGGACAAGAGATTGATAGCATATAAAACTGATGCCAAGCACCTGAGAAATTGTGAGAATTTAAGGTGTAGGTAAATGTGTTAATGAGCAAAAGATTTATTATCCTTGATATGTCACTTTGGAGAGCATGTGTGCTAATATGGAAATAAGGTATGGAGTATGAAGTCTTGTTAACTGAGCAGGGTAACAATAAAGAATGAATATCCTTTACCATGGATAGATGGTCGAATTCGATTAACTAAATAGTGCCAACTTTTCTTAAAGATCATTTTGAGATCTAGGCACCATCAGTTAAGACTTCGAGAAAAGGATGTAATGCAGACTGTTGTGAGACAAGATATGGATATTATGAACTTTTGATAACCTTGATTAATGTGTCAATCACGTTTATAGGATTGATGCAGTGGGTATATGAACCAGATCTTGAGTATTACATAGTCTTCGATGATGATATGTGCAATTGTCCCAAGAAATAAGAGGAGCATGAATAACACATCAGAATTATCTTGTAGTCACTGAGAGAGCACCGATTGAGTGCCAAGCTCGGTGAATCGACGTTTTGCATAGAATTAAGATGATAATTTTGGATCACAGGACCAATTTAAATAGTATCTTTACGGATGTTGGGAAGGTCAACGTGTTCATAGTACTGATGTCAATGATGGAAATCAGAAGTTCTCTGGTATTAGTTGTATGTTATAGAAAGTGCGTGGAAAGATCCTTGAAGCTATCTGTTCCACTCATGAAACTAAACCAGATGAATGCTATAGAATGTGTGGACCGTTGTGCATGGGAAAACGCTCACAGTATTAATTGTTGTTACTAGTGTCAGAACCTGGAAGTAATTGTGATTGATGAATATCACGTCCAGATCTAGGTTGTGCATTGATACAAAAGAATAGGTTAATTACTTGTGCCTTCAGATATTTGGTAGTGCACGAGAATAACTATCGTGAGAGTAAATAGAAATTTGTTGGTAGTTATTTTGACATAATGAGAGCATTGCCTCTATAATAAAAATGTCACATTATCTTCAGATTTTATTTGAACGGAAAGAACTTGAATATGCGGTAATAACTGTGGCAAGAATTCCCGAAAGATTTGATTTTATATTGAATTATTATCCTGGGAAAGGCCAATATGTTGCTGAGGCATTGAGCAGGAAACAGGCTGAAACTGGAGTAGTATCTATCAGTGAGGCCATAAATGGAGATTGTTTGTGAGTGAGAGTTACAGTTATGGGTGTACTCTCTCCATGTGTTGATATTTGTGCTCGAATGCATGTTCAGCTGAGTGATACTCATATTCAGAGCGTAAGATTTATGAGACAAGTATGATATCCGTATGAAAGATTATGACATTGCTAATATGGATTGTATTAATTAAAGATGGGATTCAAATGGTATTTTATGGGTTATGGGTAGAAATGATACCATTTGGATAACCATTAGTGGACTGATAAGTCTATGTATTCTTCCAATGAACACCAGAATCCTTTTGATAGACTGAGCAGATGTGTGAGATAGGGAGATTGTATGGGAGTACTCAGATATGTTTCATGTCGAATTACGATTCGAAGATTGTGTCGAGATCTGCTATATGATGCAGACTCGATTTGGTACTCATCTCCTTCTCAGTGTGATATTTTATTCTCAGACTGATTGATAGACTGAGAGAGTTACTTTGATGCTTGCGAGCATGCTCGGGTCTGGCATACTTGAATTTTGGTGGAAGTTGGAAAGAATACTTTATCTGTGTAAACTTGTGTGTATAAACAACTATTATAATAGCATAATGATGGCACTGTAAAAGTTGGATAGTAAGCCTTCTAAGTCTCCAACTTGTTGATTTGAAAGTGTGGAGTTATTGTTATTGGTGCCAGAGGATATGATTAAATATACAAGGTTGGTATATAGGCCTTGAAATTTATTGTCGCTGACTCCGTTTTCCTAAGGGTCTTACCACATAAAGGCCAAATGAAATGTGGGATAAAAGAACAGCGTGCACCGCAATCTGTTGGATCATTGAGATCCTTGAGAGGATAGGTCTATTGGCTTACCGATTTGCTCCACTGTCACAGTTGATAAGTGTTCGGAATAGTGTATATATATTGATGTTGAGGACATGTCATTTAGATTCCATATATGTTATGGATATAACTCAACTCTAAGTTGGGGAGGATACCACGTATCAAGAAGAGCAAACATGGAAGCGGAATATAAAATGCGGGAGCAGTTTTCTGGGATTGAGTATCACGCACTTGAGGAATAGTCTTGGATTCAAATTTCGAGGACGAAATTCCTTAAGTTGGGGAGATTGTAACACCCCGTAATTTTTAATTAAATACATACGTTGCGTACACGTATATCGAGATGTATAATACATGTAATTTATACATAAGAGTCAAATATACGTGTGTATGATTCGTAAATAAATATTAAATGAAGATGATACATATGGGATCATCTTATATGAGTGCTTACAGGTTAAAAATGAAGTTGAATTATGTGGATTGAGTGTATAGAAGAAGAAAAAGAAGAATAAAAAATAAAATAAAAAAATAAAGTCACTGTTCATTTGCGGGGTACTGTTTACCAAACAATACGTGAACAATACTCGGTGAACACTACTTAGATGTAATAAAAAAAAACGAAAACGAAATTTCTATCGGAGTTGCAGAACGGCAGAAAGAAAGAAAAAGACGAGAGAAAAAGGAAACGGCGGCTTTGCGGCCAAATTCGACGTGCCGGTAAGCTATTTTTGCTATTTTTCATCGTAAAATTACTATCTAAGCTAGATGTAACGATTCTAGCGGACTAATTTTAGCTATTGGAGTTGTTTTGTAGTGTTTTGACAATTTGAGGGTTTTTGACCCAATATGAATGAAAAGCCACTAGAAAGATAGAAAAACACTCCTTAGAAGGTAGAGACCCCGAATATGTGGTTAGATTCGATTTCAGGAGGTTTGGAGACCGTCGGACAATTTTAATACAATTTACATCTTTCGGATGAATAGTAAGTAAATAGTGAATAGTGAATAGTAAATAGTGAACAATGAATAGTGAACAGTGCACAGTGAATAGAGTGAACAGTGCATAGTGAATAGTGTACAGAGCATAATAAACAGTGCACAGTGAACATTAACTAGTGATGTGCATCCAATGAAACTCCGGTTTGAGATCATAGCATCGTGAAGAACTGAATTCCGGACGTTAGAACGTGATATTTAGATATGCTTTGATCGTTTTAGTAACTAAGTATATGGTGTCGTGAAAATATGATTTGGACATCTATTTTCACTGTTCTTTCTTGTAGAAATATTTAGATTGCCCACAGAAACGAGATAGTAGTTTCTTCAACTAGTTATGAGTCCTAAATGAATTTATTATTCGTGATTTTAAGTGAGTTGAGAAAGTAAAGATGTAAAAGATATGAATACATGAAATTGAATTATGGAGTGATGGTGACAGGGTAAATTAGTTGGATTTAACTTGGAGCTGGACTCGAAAGCGACGATGATTGGGTTTAAGTTGAACGTGTTGTACTGTGAGTATAGTTTCCTTGATTTGGTTCTTGTATGACATTATACATATATAAAATGTTTGATTATATGCGTGGTATATTTATATATACATTAAGTTTTATGGATCATGCAAACTGATTTTAGCATTGGAGTTTGTAATGATGAGGCTTTGCGAATCCTCATTGTCATTTCGTTAGGAATTAGACCCGGATGAGGTTTTGTGAGTCCTCATTGTCAGTAGGACTGTCCTAACAAGGGTTGCGATCCTTGAAATGACTGTGAATTGGGTAATGAGAGGCTGTGTCTACCTTGTACGGCCATACAAGGTTAGACCCGCTCTCTTGCCTTGCGGAGGAGGGAGATTGTGCATTGTGGTATTGAAAATCATGCAATTTATGTTGTTGACATGTATAATATATTCGTTGAATGATGTATGTGTTGAATAAGTATTTAAAATGATTTTAAATGTCATATTTCTCTAAGTGTATATAATTGCCATCTCAAGAACTATATTCACTGAGCTGTTGTTTGCTCACCCCATTTCCTCCAATATTTCAGGTATTGAGTCGAAGGGAAAAGGAAAAAATTCGTGAGTGATATCTCGTAAGCCTTTGTCCGGTATGTGTATGTCTGCTTGGAGGAAATAGCTTTTGTTATTTTGATATGTATACTTATCACACATTATATATATATATGTATCTAGATGGGATGTGTGGGCATATATATAGCTTAAGATATTGGATGAGGAAATGAACATGTGCTGTGTGAATGAATGATCTATATTAGGAAAAAAATTTCTGTAGATTTGGAAAGGATTGAGAGAATACGTGAAGGCTGACAGTGTATTATATACTGTATATGGGTATGTATAGTGTATAGTATACTGTGCCAGTCATGACGTTAGCCTACGTCAGGGGCGTTGTGACAAAGTCTGTCTCATGCCATCTATATGATCCTTGTAAAACTTAGTCGGTAAACTTTTATACATAAGATTTGCTAACATGAGATTAATTGTAACACCCTGTACTTTTAGTCAATGTATTTGGTTGACTTACACGTATACTAAAGAGTATAATACACGTATATATATATTAAAGCCACGTGTAGGGGTGTCAAATGGACTTCAAAATGTCAAAAGTAAATTCAGAATGTGATTTTATATAGGGATCGATATAAAAAATATGTATTTTTTTTTTGAAATAGTAACATGAATAATACCAATGTTGTTCATGAACAACTATATGAATAGTAATGTATTACTGTTTGTGAAAACTATGTATATCATGAAAATGGTATATTATTGTGCATGAAAAGGATGTGTTACTGTTCATAAATAGTGCATAAATAGTGTTTAAGTTGTTTTTCTTCTTTTTTTATTGGTTTGACACTATTTTGGCCAGAGAAGAGAGGAGAAGAGCAGAGAAGAGAGGAGAAGATAGGAAGGAAAAAAAAAGGGTTTCGTGGCCGATTCAACACGTCCGTAAGTTATTTGTGCTAAATCTTATTGCAAAATTATTTTTTAACGTGTGATGTTTTTACCGGTATAATTTTTGTTATAGGAGGTGTTTTATGGTGTTTTCAAAAATTAAGGTTTTGGCTCACTTTGAGTAGAAACATGTAAAAATGATATATATGACTCCTATAGTTATGTAAACCTTGAATATGTGACTTGTTTGGGTTGATTTGCAACATTAGAATTTATATGGTTTTTTGAAGTTAAACTTGATATTTGAGGCATTTGGATCACCATTAAAACCCGATGAAATTTCAGTTTAAAGCTATGGAACGGTAGAATGGACTGTTCTGAGTTTATTGATACTAATTTCATGATTTTTGGAGACCATTTGATATTTTTAATAAAATGATATATATTTCTAATGAATAGTATGGTGAACAGTACTATAAACAACACGGTAAACAATACTGTGATTATTTCTAGTGAATAAAATGAAATTGAAATTTGGTGAAACTATGGTTTGAGACTGTAGAAAACTATAGGGATTAATTCCGAACATTTTGATATAAGATTCATAATTTTTGGAAATGTACTAGTATTTTTAGTACTTGAATATATGAAATTGATATATTGAATGAATGTGACATGTTGAAACTATAAGAATTAGATTGATTGACTTGGATCTGAATTTGTAGTTGCGATAATAGGACTTAGATTTGAAAAGTCCTGTACTGTGAGTATTTCTAATTTGGTTTTTATGTATGACATTATTATATATAAACTCTGTTTTGATGAAGTATGAGCATGTATGATTGTCATTAAACACTTTGATTTGAAAATTGGATATACTTAGACTTACTTGAAGTAAGGAAAGTATATGATCAATTCTAAGGAGGGAAGTTTGTGGACTAGACCTCGGAATGATCGAGAGGATGATTTGATAAGTTGAATTCTCCCTATAAATGCATAATGGGGATACAAATTCGCTTACATACCTGAGGGTGAGGATTTTATCTTTATGCATTGTATGATATGTATAGAGTGGCAAGAAATGTATTTGAATAATGTATTGATAATAATTACATTTGAATTGCATAATGAGTTTATAATGATGTTTTCAATGTTTTGTTTTCCTATGGATGCATATATAATTTCATTATTAGATTACTCACTAAGCTTGTTGTAGCTTACCTCACTCCCTTTTTATTACAGGTATAGATCACAAGGGCAAGGGCAAGGCTCCAGAGAGTTGATTAAGCTTGTCTCATTGCTATTGTGAGTATGATGTGTGTACAGGGAGTTGGTTTTATGTCCTTATTTTAGATATGTATTAGTATATAACACTATTATGATATGTATAAGACAATAGTGAGTTGTAAATGATAAGGATACTTGTGAATATATTGATGTATATGTTTTGGAGACTTGAGTTGTATATAAGTCTTGTGAGAAAGAAAATTGGATAGTGTTTTGTGTATAAATGGAATGACCATATGTTTATAAATGTGGATGTGAGTATGATATGTGATATTGTAATTTGTTCATGTGTTTTGGTGAGAATATCAGGTAAATGTGGAACCTCAAATTTATGGAGAGGTTTTGTCAAAACGTTTTAGTGATTTTTGATGTATTGTCTTAAAGGACGAGGCTGACAGGTATCATATACGTAGAGGTATGGCGTATATGGTATTCTGTGCTGGTTATGACGTCACCCTAACGTGGGGGTCGTGACAAGATTAGTATCAGAGCCAGGTTTTGAGAGGGCGAATTCAACGCATGATCAGGGGTTCTCACGATATGAGGGTGGCGAAACACCGGCTCTTACCCTGACATGTCCACATTGGCTTGCTACCAGGGTGGTTGGTTGTGAAATGGTCGAGAGGCTGGCCGTAAAACCTTTTTTGAGGTACGCTCATGTGCCACATGACTTTGTAGGTCACAGTCGTTGGACACGCGTGAGTGTCAGTGATGACCAACACAAGATTGGTATCAGAGAGGTTGTTAATTGAGTGTTAAGGTTGTTATGTTTAAAAACCTTACTATGATATGTTTTTATGTATGAGTATATTGTATGGGTAGTTAGAATATGATAAATATCATGATCAATTGACTAATGATCTCTTTTATCTGTGATTGCCAATATTGAAAAGAGATGGTCAGGAAAGATCATGGATCCAACTGATCAAGAGAAGATCAGAAGGTTGGAATAAATGTTAGCTGCCCAACAACAACAGAATGCCCAATTGATAGAACTAGTTGAAAAGTTGCAGGCCGACATGCAAGAGACCTGAGGCACCAGTAGTTCCAGAGATTGGAGATAACAGTGTGGGTGCATTAGCAGCAGAGCATTGACTGGGATTGATGCCCCGGTGTTTGATGTCAGAGGGGACATCGATAAGAAAACGAGATATGAAGAGGTGATGAAGGCCTTTAAGAGATCCACCTATATTTATAAGTGGATTAGAATTAGAAACTGTTGAGAATTGGTTTCTGAGAATAGAAATAATTTTTGATGATATGCAAGTTCTAGAGAAAGACAAAGTGAGATTGGCCAAGTTTGAGTTTACTAATGATCCTATGAAATGGTGGAAGTCCATGGAAAGAGCACATGATGAGATCAATACTTGGGTCAAATTCAAGAAAGTGTTCTATGATTCCTTCTATCCCAAGGCTGAGTGTGATAAGAAGAGAAATGTTTTCATGAATCTGAAGCAAGGGAATATGACTGTGCATCGGTACAAACACGAGTTTAACAAGCTATCTGTTTATGCGCCAGAGCTGGTATAGACTGATGAGAGTAGACTAAGGTAGCTCCGTGATGGGTTTATAGATCCCATTAAGTAGGGTTTGGCATTGTCAGGAGTGCAGACCTATGAGCTTGTTTTATGACAGGCGATGGACTTTGAGACTGTAGAAGCAAAAACAGTTAGACATGTTGTTTAGACAGTGCCATTAGTACTACCTAAGCAGCCAACATATACGGAGAAATATTTCCCGTTTTTAGGGAAAAAAAGTACATGGGGAAAGAAGTTTGGGATCGAGATGAAAAAGGCCAGAATCGTCGAAACAGCTAGTGGTGAGCAGCAGACAACTCAGATGGCACCAGTTTCAGGAGTGCCATACATGGCATCACCAACGGGCAGAGGGACACAGACGGTAGGGAAACCTCAGAGTTAGAGTTCTTCAGTTAAGTCGTCGTGGCCTCAACTAAAGGGATTCGGTGGTAGTTGGATTTCAGTGCCTGTATCCAGGGCCACAAAATCAAGCAATGTCTTTCTCAGTCGGTTCCTAAGATTTTGACGACGCCTTCTAGTGTGACATCGTCTGGTACACAAGAACAGGCACAGGCAGTGATAGAGCCAGATCCAAAAGCGAGTAAGACATTGATAGAATGTATTATCAGTATTTGTGATACTTTAATGTATATTCTGATTGATGTTGGATCTACCTTATCTTTCATTTCTAGTAGTATGGTAGATAGACTGCATTTGACTCCTGTTAGAGCTAGTACACCATTGATTTTGATTACAACAGCAATGGAGATAATCTACCCTAACATGGTCTGTCAGAACTGTATAATGAAATATGAAGGACATGAGATGATTGTTGACCTCAAGATATTAGAATTCCTGGAATTTGATGCAATCCTAGGTATGGACTAGTTAGCTGCATATCATGCCCTAGTGGATTGTTTTCCAAAAGGGTGGTATTTCAGATACCTGGATAGCTATCATTTGTGTACAGAGGTACAGTTGCATTTAAACCACCTACTAGAGGTAGATTGGTTACAACTAAAAAGATAAAAATTCTGGCTAGTATTAAATCGGAGGGAGAAAAAAATAAAGGTATTCAGTTGTTTGAGATCCCCATTGTGTGTGAGTATCCAGAAGTATTTCCTAATGATCTACCAGGATTACCACTTAAGCGGGAGATAGACTTCATTATTAAACTAATACCTAGCACAAGGCCTATTTCTATTCCTCCATATAGAATGGCGCCAAAAGAGTTGCAAGAACTCAAAGTGCAGAGTGATGAGTTGATGGAAAAATGGTTTATTTCACCCAGTGTGTCCCCATGGGGAGCACCCGTCTTGTTTGTGAAAAATAAAGATGGTAGTCTACGCCTATGTATAGATTATAATCAATTGAACAAGGTAACCATAAAGAATAAGTATCCTCTACCGCGTATTGATGTTTTATTTGATCAACTGAATAGGGCCAAGTTCTTTTCCAAGATTGATCTTCGATCTGGGTACCATCAGTCGAGGATTCGTGAAGAGGATATACCAAAAATTGCATTCAGAACGAGATATGGGCATTATGAATTCCTTGTGATGCCATTTGGTTTGACCAATGCACCTGCCATGTTCATGGACTTGATGCAAAGGATATTTAAGCCATATCTGAATCAGTTTATTATAGTCTTTATAGACGACATTCTGATTTATTCCAAGACTCGAGAAGAGCATGAGCAACATCTCTGGATCACACTGCAGACACTGAGAGAGCATAGGTTGTACGCCAGGCTCAGTAAGCGTGAGTTTTGGATAAATAAAGTGAAATTTCTAGGTCATGTGGTGAGTGCAGATGGGATATCTGTTGATTCAGCCAAGGTAGAGGTAATTATAAATTGGCCAAGACCGACCACAGTGACAGAAATTAGAAGTTTTCTTGGTCTAGCAGGCTATTACAGAAAGTTTGTGGAAGGCTTTTCCAAATTGGTTGTACCACTTACTAGGTTAACTCAAAAAAATGTGCCAATTGTGTGGACTGTAGCTTGTGAAGAGGCATTCACAGAGCTGAAAAGAAAGTTGACTACTGCACCAATATTAGTACTTCCAGAGCCCTGGAAAGAATTGGTGATCTATACAAATGTATCACATTCTGGATTGGGTTGTGTACGATGCAAGTGGGTATAGTTGAAGCTTATGTGTGACGCCCCGGAAATTATTTCATCTAGCCCATAACCCAATTGCATTTTTCCCCAAACTCTATGTGTTGTCTTGATATGTTTGGTGTTTGTTTGATGATTGTTTAATGTTTGTATAGTTGATGCTTGATAATGTATATAACTATATGTATCATAAATTGTATATGAGTCATGTTAAATTAAAGTATAATGCATATGTTATGATTTATGCATGGGCTCATTAAACCATGAATTGATATGGGTTAGGATTGATTGAATAAAAGGATAAATGAAATTGAAAATTTGGTGTATTAAATGGATTGGACATTTAAAATACATGTGGTTGGTATGGGTAGTATGAGACCAACACATGTGAAGGTTGGTGCATGAAAGTGGACAAGTGTCCCATGCCCTCAAGGAAGTGCTAGAATGAGTGGAGGAAAACAAGGAGAGAATCAAGGAGGAAAACAAGGAGAGAATCAAGGAGGGAATCAAGGAATTGCTAGAAAGAGGTGAGTAGACTTCATTTATGATTATATCTTTTATGTCATCATATCACTTATATATATTGTATCTTGAAAGCATGAATGTGTTCTAATGTTTTGAATGATGCATTGATTTGAGAAAACCTTATGATTTTGGTTGGACCCATCTATCTGGCTAATAGGGGGACTTAACCTTGTCATAAGAGGGTTTTAGGAAAGGAAATGATTGGGATCAACGGCACGGTGAAATAGACGTGTACTAGTAACCCAAATAAAAAGAAATTGGGATCAACGGCACGGTGAAATAGACGTGTACTAGTAACCCAAATAAACATGATTGGGATCAACGGCACGGTGAAATAGACGTTTACTAGTAACCCAAGGCATGTGGAATGTGGATCCAAATTGATAAACTTTTACTTGCATCGAACTTATTATAAATGCTTGATATCTATATGTTATGAGCTTTTAATCATGCTACACATTGACATGCATACATGGTTTTTATTGATGAGTATTGATAGCATATTTGAATTCTATTCACTGGGCATCGTTGGCTCACCCTCATTTTCCTCTTTCAGGTCCTTCTGTCCCGAATAAGGGCAAAGGAGTAGTCATATCTTGAGGGCCTTGCCTGCGAGAGAATCCAAGGCCTCGATGTGAGTTGAGAGGCATTTTGATTGAATTGTGTTTTAAATTATGAAGTACTATATTTTGGATTATGTAATTATAACACTTACCACATTGTAGTATGGGTGAGTTGGGACTTGTTAGATAGACTATGTGGGCATATGACGGTTTTATTTGTACCCATAATTTTGGACTTTATGAGTATGTCAATTTTAATGGACTGTAGGGATTATGATTATTATTTATGGTTCATTTTTTTTATGGATTATCTCTTGTCTTGGATAATTAATACGGTGGGTAGTTTTGTTTAATACCTTTTGATATCATATCGTTGTTTGGGATAAGGCTTGTAGGGTCTCAACCACCTCACGGGAGTTGAGGAGTGGTCGGAGATGCCTACGCTGGGCGTCCCGCCCCGCCATTCCGCACGTCATTCCCTGCGGGGTTGGTGGTCCGGGGTGCGGGGTTGCCACAGTTGGTATCAGAGCCTGATTTTACTAGGTTTGGTCTATGTATTTGACTTAGATGACTTTGACCTAGGAATTAGGTGAGAGATTTAGGTAATTAAAAAGCTTAATGGAACTAACTTAAAAGCCTTACTATCATATTTTTTGTGCGTATTATATGATATGGGTAGTTATGAGGCGGGCACTAGTGGGGCCGACGCTAGTAGAGCTGCAGGGGCAGCAGGACTTCAAATGGCTGTACCTCAGCCTATGGCTACACCTGCTCCTATTGTTGTGGAGAACCCCACTGATCGGTGGATCAAACTGCTAGAGAAGTTCTTGAAGCTAAAGCCTAAGGAATTCATTGGTGGGGTTGACTTGAAGAAGGCCGAAGATTGGCTGAAGAATGTCGAGAAGATCGGTCGCTCCTTAGAGCTTGATGAGGAGTCTCAGGTCCTATGTGCTGCTCACACACTGGAGAGTGATGCAGAGGACTGGTGGCTTTCAGTATTAGATACACAGGGGGCAGTGAAGAGTTGGGACACCTTCAAACGGTTGTTCTTACAGGCTTACGTTCCAGAGACTGAGAGACAGGCTAAGCAACTCGAGTTTTTGAATCTCGCACAGGGCACCATGTCAGTTAGGGAGTACGAGCTCAGATTTAGGCAGCTCGCAGTTTATGCTCCTGGGTTAGTTCAGACACCAAGTGATAAGATTATGAGGTTCTCTTTGAACCTAAGGCCTGCGATCCGACAGGCCTTGTCTGTAACGAAGATGACTGATTTTGCCACAGTGGTCCAGAGGGCCAAACAGTATGAGTTGGCTGAGCGGGTTGATGGTATGTCTACACGGGCAGCTCCGGGTGTACAGACTTCACAGGCAGAGTCCGGGGGACAGTTCCAAACTCCATGGAAGAAGGGTAAATGGGGAAATAAGAGAAAGTTTTATGGAGGAGCACAGTCCGAGGGTGCTCAGAGTAAGGCATCCCAGGTTCAGACTGGTATGATGGCCTCACCAGTGGTTTCCTCTCCTGTCCCGATTCCTATTCAGGCACCGAGTGCACCGAGACCCCTATTCCCACAGACTGCTGGCCGAGGCAGAGGTAGAGGCCGAGGAAGTTATGTGACGACATCTCAGACTGGGTCATCTGCGCCCAGGGCTCCATTTTTATGTTATCAATGTGGGCAGGTTGGGCATAGGAAGTCCGAGTGTCCAAATTTTCAGAGAGCTCAGGGATTTGTGCAGCAGTCCAGTGCCAGAGAGACAGCGAAGGCAGCTACTGAGCCAGACCCGACAGCATCCAGGACTTTGGTGGAAGGTACTCTTATTATTTGTGGTACTTCTATGCATGTATTATTTGATGCTGGTTCTACATTATCATTCATATCTGGACGTATGGTAGATAGTTTGCATTTGACTCCCATTAGGGCTAGTACATGGTTAGTGGTGAGTACTGTAGCTGGGGAAAGGATCTACCCGAACATGATCTGTAGCCAGTGTGTGGTTTAGATTGGTGATGTTGAGATGCCTATTGACTTTCGAGTCCTAGAGTTTCTAGAGTTTGATGCAATTCTAGGGATGGATTGGCTCGCGGCATATCATGCAGTTGTCGACTGTTTCGCAAAGAGAATCATTTTTCAAATCCCCGGACACCCAGTGTTAACACTACAGGGTAAAGCTTCAGACCAGACAGTCACAAGGGGTAGATTTGTGACTGATGGAGATAGGGAGATTTTGGCTGGGTTAGTGCCTGATGAGGAAGAGACTAGTGAGGTGATACTTGAGGATATTGCCATTGTTAGGGACTTTCAAGATTTGTTCCCTGCGGATCTTCCAGGATTACCACCGAAGCGAGAGATCGATTTCATTATTGAGTGGAAATGGGAGCATGTCACTATGGACTTTGTTGTGGGATTACCCAACACCCCAAGGAGACATAATGCTGTTTGGGTTACTATTGATCACTTGACCAAGTCCGCTCACTTTCTACCGGTGAACACTAGGGATTCTATGGACAAGCTGAGCAGACTCTATATGCGGGAGATAGTCATAGTACATGGAGTGCCTGTTTCGATTGTGTCAGATAGGGATCCGAGGTTTACATCGGTATTCTGGAAGGGGTTGCAGAGGCAGCTCGGCACTAGACTAGATCTCAGTACCGCTTTTCACCCCCAGACGGATGGCCAGTCTGAGAGGTTGATATCGATTTTAGAGGATATGCTTCGAGCTTGTGTCCTTGAGTCCAGTGGTAACTGGGAGGAGTACATACATTTGTGTGAGTTCGCGTACAACAATAGCTATCAGTCCAGTATTGGCATGGCTCCTTTTGAGGCATTGTATGGTCGACCCTGTAGATCTCCGATCTGTTGGACGGAGGTAGGGGATGTTGCGATGATGGGACCAGAGTTTGTACAAGAACACACAGAGAATATTAAGAGGATCAAGCATAATATGAAAGTAGCCCAAGACAGGCAGAAGAGTTACACTGATGCCAAGCGGAAGACCGTAGAGTTCGAGGTGGGTGACCAAGTTTTATTGAAGGTCTCACCTCAGAAGGGCCAAACTAGATTTGGGATAAAAGGCAAGCTCGCTCCGAGATTTATTGGGCCGTTCGAGGTTTTAGAACGAATTGGCCCCGTCGCTTACCGATTAGCCTTGCCACCTCAGTTAGCAGCAGTCCACAATGTCTTTCATGTGTCAATGCTGAGAGCGTACAAGAGTGATTTTGATCACGTCTTGGGCTGGAGGAACATTGAACTCAGGCAGGATGGGACTTATGATGAGGAACCTATTCAGATACTTGACCGGAAGGTCCAGAGGTTACGTAACCGCGAGATTCCGATGGTTAAGGTGAGATGGCAGTTCCATGGCGAGGAACAGGTTACTTGGGAGTGTGAGGACTACATGATGGAGCACTTTGCCGAGTTCATGGGCTTAAGTAATTCTTAACCTTAAAACTTCGAGGACGAAGTTCATTCTAAGGTGGGTGTGATGTGACGCCCCGGAAACTATTTCATCTAGCCCATAACCCAATTGCATTTTTGCCCAAACTCTATGTGTTGTCTTGATATGTTTGGTGTTTGTTTGATGATTGTTTAATGTTTGTATAGTTGATGCTTGATAATGTATATAACTATATGTATCATAAATTGTATATGAGTCATGTTAAATTAAAGTATAATGCATATGTTATGATTTATGCATGGGCTCATTAAACCATGAATTGATATGGGTTAGGATTGAATGAATAAAAGGATAAATGAAATTGAAAATTTGGTGTATTAAATGGATTGGACATTTAAAATACATGTGGTTGGTATGGGTAGTATGAGACCAACACATGTGAAGGTTGGTGCATGAAAGTGGACAAGTGTCCCATGCCCTCAAGGAAGTGCTAGAATGAGTGGAGGGAATCAAGGAGAGAATCAAGGAGGAAAACAAGGAGAGAATCAAGGAGGAAAACAAGGAGAGAATCAAGGAGAGAATCAAGGAGGGAATCAAGGAATTGCTAGAAAGAGGTGAGTAGACTTCATTTATGATTATATCTTTTATGTCATCATATCACTTATATATATTGTATCTTGAAAGCATGAATGTGTTCTAATGTTTTGAATGATGCATTGATTTGAGAAAACCTTATGATTTTGGTTGGACCCATCTATCTGGCTAATAGGGGGACTTAACCTTGTCATAAGAGGGTTTTAGGAAAGGAAATGATTGGGATCAACGGCACGGTGAAATAGACGTGTACTAGTAACCCAAATAAAAAGGAATTGGGATCAACGGCACGGTGAAATAGACGTGTACTAGTAACCCAAATAAACATGATTGGGATCAACGGCACGGTGAAATAGACGTTTACTAGTAACCCAAGGCATGTGGAATGTGGATCCAAATTGATAAACTTTTACTTGCATCGAACTTATTATAAATGCTTGATATCTATATGTTATGAGCTTTTAATCATGCTACACATTGACATGCATACATGGTTTTTATTGATGAGTATTGATAGCATATTTGAATTCTATTCACTGGGCACCGTTGGCTCACCCTTATTTTCCTCTTTCAGGTCCTTCTGTCCCGAATAAGGGCAAAGGAGTAGTCATATCTTGAGGGTCTTGCCTGCGAGAGAATCCAAGGCCTCGATGTGAGTTGAGAGGCATTTTGATTGAATTGTGTTTTAAATTATGAAGTACTATATTTTGGATTATGTAATTATAACACTTACCACATTGTAGTATGGGTGAGTTGGGACTTGTTAGATAGACTATGTGGGCATATGACGGTTTTATTTGTACCCATAATTTTGGACTTTATGAGTATGTCAATTTTAATGGACTGTAGGGATTATGATTATTATTTATGGTTCATTTTTTTATGGATTATCTCTTGTCTTGGATAATTAATACGGTGGGTAGTTTTGTTTAATACCTTTTGATATCATATCGTTGTTTGGGATAAGGCTTTTAGGGTCTCAACCACCTCACGGGAGTTGAGGAGTGGTCGGAGATGCCTACGCTGGGCGTCCCGCCCCGCCATTCCGCACGTCATTCCCTGCGGGGTTGGTGGTCCGGGGTGCGGGGTCGCCACAGTTGGTATCAGAGCCTGATTTTACTAGGTTTGGTCTATGTATTTGACTTAGATGACTTTGACCTAGGAATTAGGTGAGAGATTTAGGTAATTAAAAAGCTTAATGGAACTAACTTAAAAGCCTTACTATCATATTTTTTGTGCGTATTATATGATATGGGTAGTTATGAGGCGGGCACTAGTGGGGCCGACGCTACTAGAGCTGCAGGGGCAGCAGGACTTCAAATGGTTGTACCTCAGCCTATGGCTACACCTGCTCCTATTGTTGTGGAGAACCCCACTGATCGGTGGATCAAACTGCTAGAGAAGTTCTTGAAGCTAAAGCCTAAAGAATTCATTGGTGGGGTTGACTTGAAGAAGGCCGAAGATTGGCTGAAGAATGTCGAGAAGATCGGTCGCTCCTTAGAGCTTGATGAGGAGTCTCAGGTCCTATGTGCTGCTCACACACTGGAGAGTGATGCAGAGGACTGGTGGCTTTCAGTATTAGATACACAGGGGGCAGTGAAGAGTTGGGACACCTTCAAACCGTTGTTCTTACAGGCTTACGTTCCAGAGACTGAGAGACAGGCTAAGCAACTCGAGTTTTTGAATCTCGCACAGGGCACCATGTCAGTTAGGGAGTACGAGCTCAGATTTAGGCAGCTCGCAGTTTATGCTCCTGGGTTAGTTCAGACACCAAGTGATAAGATCATGAGGTTCTCTTTGAACCTAAGGCCTGCGATCCGACAGGCCTTGTCTGTAACGAAGATGACTGATTTTGCCACAGTGGTCCAGAGGGCCAAACAGTATGAGTTGGCTGAGCGGGTTGATGGTATGTCTACACGGGCAGCTCCGGGTGTACAGACTTCACAGGCAGAGTCCGGGGGACAGTTCCAAACTCCATGGAAGAAGGGTAAATGGGGAAATAAGAGAAAGTTTTATGGAGGAGCACAGTCCGAGGGTGCTCAGAGTAAGGCATCCCAGGTTCAGACTGGTATGATGGCCTCACCAGTGGTTTCCTCTCCTTTCCCGATTCCTATTCAGGCACCGAGTGCACCGAGACCCCTATTCCCACAGACTGCTGGCCGAGGCAGAGGTAGAGGCCGAGGAAGTTATGTGACGACATCTCAGACTGGGTCATCTGCGCCCAGGGCTCCATTTTTATGTTATCAATGTGGGCAGGTTGGGCATAGGAAGTCCGAGTGTCCAAATTTTCAGAGAGCTCAGGGATTTGTGCAGCAGTCCAGTGCCAGAGAGACAGCGAAGGCAGCTACTGAGCCAGACCCGACAGCATCCAGGACTTTGGTGGAAGGTACTCTTATTATTTGTGGTACTTCTATGCATGTATTATTTGATGCTGGTTCTACATTATCATTCATATCTGGACGTATGGTAGATAGTTTGCATTTGACTCCCATTAGGGCTAGTACATGGTTAGTGGTGAGTACTGTAGCTGGGGAAAGGATCTACCCGAACATGATCTGTAGCCAGTGTGTGGTTTAGATTGGTGATGTTGAGATGCCTATTGACTTTCGAGTCCTAGAGTTTCTAGAGTTTGATGCAATTCTAGGGATGGATTGGCTCGCGGCATATCATGCAGTTGTCGACTGTTTCGCAAAGAGAATCATTTTTCAAATCCCCGGACACCCAGTGTTAACACTACAGGGTAAAGCTTCAGACCAGACAGTCACAAGGGGTAGATTTGTGACTGATGGAGATAGGGAGATTTTGGCTGGGTTAGTGCCTGATGAGGAAGAGACTAGTGAGGTGATACTTGAGGATATTGCCATTGTTAGGGACTTTCAAGATGTGTTCCCTGCGGATCTTCCAGGATTACCACCGAAGCGAGAGATCGATTTCATTATTGAACTAGTCCCTGGGACGAAGCCTATCTCCATGGCACCATATAGAATGGCGCCAGCCGAGTTGAAAGAGTTGCAGAAACAGCTTGAGGAGTTATTGGCTAAAGGCTTTATTTGCCCGAGTGTGTCACCCTGGGGAGCTCCAGTTCTTTTTGTGAAAAAGAAAGATGGGAGCTTGCGGTTATGCATCGACTATCGCCAATTGAACAGGGTGACCATCAAGAACAAATATCCTCTCCCAAGGATTGATGACTTGTTTGATCAGTTGAGGGGAGCGACATATTTTTGGAAGATTGATTTGTGCTCCGGGTATCATCAGCTGAGGATCAGGGAGGAAGATGTGCCTAAGACAGCGTTCAGAACCCGCTATGGACATTATGAGTTCCTTGTGATGCCATTTGGTGTGACTAATGCACCGGCGATGTTCATGGACCTGATGCAGAGGGTCTTTAGGCAGTATCTGGATAAGTTTGTCATCGTCTTCATTGATGACATATTGGTGTATTCCAAGACTCAGGCTGAGCATGAAGAACACCTTAGAGTGACCTTGCAAACTCTGAGAGAGCATAGGCTATATGCAAAGCTGAGCAAGTGCGAGTTTTGGATCACCGAAGTGAAGTTCTTAGGTCATGTGGTGAGTTCTGAGGGGATTTCAGTTGATCCGTCTAAGGTTGAAGCCATTATTAGTTGGCCTAGGCCTACCACAGTGACCGAGATCAGAAGCTTTCTTGGGTTAGCTGGTTACTATAGGAGATTCGTTCAGGGATTCTCCAAGATAGCTACGCCTATGACTAGGCTCACCCAGAAAGATGTGTCCTTTGTATGGACCGAGGAGTGTGAGAATGCCTTTTTAGAGTTGAAGAAAAGATTGACATCTACGCCAATGTTGATTTTGCCAGAGCCTGATCAGGAGTTAGTTATCTATACTGATGCCTCTCGTATCGGCTTGGGTTGCGTGTTGATGCAGAAGGATAGGGTCATTGCTTATGCATCGAGGCAGTTGAAGGTGCATGAAAAAAACTACCCTGTTCATGACTTAGAACTGGCCGCAGTGGTTTTTGCTGTGAAGATTTGGAGGCATTATCTCTATGGTGAGAGATTCACTTTGTATTCTGACCATAAGAGCCTCAAGTACTCGTTCTCTCAGAAGGAATTGAACATGAGGCAGAGAAGGTGGTTAGAGCTGCTCAAAGACTATGATTTTACATTGGAATACCACCCAGGTAAAGCCAATGTAGTGGCTGATGCATTGAGCAGGAAGCGGGTAGAGACAGTTATGGTAGCACACCAGATGTCTCATGAGTGGAGACTACTTGAGGCGGCTACGGTTATGAGTATATGTGCTACCCCTTCAGATCAAATTGTGATATGTGCTCAAATGAGAGCTCAGCCTACACAAGTCCAAGAGGTAATTGACCAACAGAGACTTGACGTTGATTATGGGATATACAAGTCTTGGGCTGAGAGCAGTGATTTTACTGATTGGCACTTGTCATCTGATGGTGCCTTGAGATTTAGGGGACATTTATGGGTTCCCGCAGATCCACGACTTAGACAGAGTGTTCTCCAAGAGGCTCACAGATCTCATTATGTTATTCATCCTGGCGGAACCAAGATGTATCATGATATGAAAAGAATGTATTGGTGGCCCGACATGAAGAGAGAAATAGCTCAGTTCATTCAGCGGTGTGAGATCTGTCAAAGAGTCAAAGCTGAGCATCAGAGGCCTGGAGGGCAGATGCAACCGCTTGCCATTCCTGAGTGGAAATGGGAGCATGTCACTATGGACTTTGTTGTGGGATTACCCAACACCCCAAGGAGACATAATGCTGTTTGGGTTACTATTGATCACTTGACCAAGTCCGCTCACTTTCTACCGGTGAACACTAGGGATTCTATGGACAAGCTGAGCAGACTCTATATGCGGGAGATAGTCATAGTACATGGAGTGCCTGTTTCGATTGTGTCAGATAGGGATCCGAGGTTTACATCGGTATTCTGGAAGGGGTTGCAGAGGCAGCTCGGCACTAGACTAGATCTCAGTACCGCTTTTCACCCCCAGACGGATGGCCAGTCTGAGAGGTTGATATCGATTTTAGAGGATATGCTTCGAGCTTGTGTCCTTGAGTCCAGTGGTAACTGGGAGGAGTACATACATTTGTGTGAGTTCGCGTACAACAATAGCTATCAGTCCAGTATTGGCATGGCTCCTTTTGAGGCATTGTATGGTCGACCCTGTAGATCTCCGATCTGTTGGACGGAGGTAGGGGATGTTGCGATGATGGGACCAGAGTTTGTACAAGAACACACAGAGAATATTAAGAGGATCAAGCATAATATGAAAGTAGCCCAAGACAGGCAGAAGAGTTACACTGATGCCAAGCGGAAGACCGTAGAGTTCGAGGTGGGTGACCAAGTTTTATTGAAGGTCTCACCTCAGAAGGGCCAAACTAGATTTGGGATAAAAGGCAAGCTCGCTCCGAGATTTATTGGGCCGTTCGAGGTTTTAGAACGAATTGGCCCCGTCGCTTACCGATTAGCCTTGCCACCTCAGTTAGCAGCAGTCCACAATGTCTTTCATGTGTCAATGCTGAGAGCGTACAAGAGTGATTTTGATCACGTCTTGGGCTGGAGGAACATTGAACTCAGGCAGGATGGGACTTATGATGAGGAACCTATTCAGATACTTGACCGGAAGGTCCAGAGGTTACGTAACCGCGAGATTCCGATGGTTAAGGTGAGATGGCAGTTCCATGGCGAGGAACAGGTTACTTGGGAGTGTGAGGACTACATGATGGAGCACTTTGCCGAGTTCATGGGCTTAAGTAATTCTTAACCTTAAAACTTCGAGGACGAAGTTCATTCTAAGGTGGGTGTGATGTGACGCCCCGGAAACTATTTCATCTAGCCCATAACCCAATTGCATTTTTGCCCAAACTCTATGTGTTGTCTTGATATGTTTGGTGTTTGTTTGATGATTGTTTAATGTTTGTATAGTTGATGCTTGATAATGTATATAACTATATGTATCATAAATTGTATATGAGTCATGTTAAATTAAAGTATAATGCATATGTTATGATTTATGCATGGGCTCATTAAACCATGAATTGATATGGGTTAGGATTGAATGAATAAAAGGATAAATGAAATTGAAAATTTGGTGTATTAAATGGATTGGACATTTAAAATACATGTGGTTGGTATGGGTAGTATGAGACCAACACATGTGAAGGTTGGTGCATGAAAGTGGACAAGTGTCCCATGCCCTCAAGGAAGTGCTAGAATGAGTGGAGGGAATCAAGGAGAGAATCAAGGAGGAAAACAAGGAGAGAATCAAGGAGGAAAACAAGGAGAGAATCAAGGAGGAAAACAAGGAGAGAATCAAGGAGAGAATCAAGGAGGGAATCAAGGAATTGCTAGAAAGAGGTGAGTAGACTTCATTTATGATTATATCTTTTATGTCATCATATCACTTATATATATTGTATCTTGAAAGCATGAATGTGTTCTAATGTTTTGAATGATGCATTGATTTGAGAAAACCTTATGACTTTGGTTGGACCCATCTATCTGGCTAATAGGGGGACTTAACCTTGTCATAAGAGGGTTTTAGGAAAGGAAATGATTGGGATCAACGGCACGGTGGAATAGACGTGTACTAGTAACCCAAATAAAAAGGAATTGGGATCAACGGCACGGTGAAATAGACGTGTACTAGTAACCCAAATAAACATGATTGGGATCAATGGCACGGTGAAATAGACGTGTACTAGTAACCCAAGGCATGTGGAATGTGGATCCAAATTGATAAACTTTTACTTGCATCGAACTTATTATAAATGCTTGATATCTATATGTTATGAGCTTTTAATCATGCTACACATTGACATGCATACATGGTTTTTATTGATGAGTATTGATAGCATATTTGAATTCTATTCATTGGGCATCGTTGGCTCACCCTCATTTTCCTCTTTCAGGTCCTTCTGTCCCGAATAAGGGCAAAGGAGTAGTCATATCTTGAGGGCCTTGCCTGCGAGAGAATCCAAGGCCTCGATGTGAGTTGAGAGGCATTTTGATTGAATTGTGTTTTAAATTATGAAGTACTATATTTTGGATTATGTAATTATAACACTTACCACATTGTAGTATCGGTGAGTTGGGACTTGTTAGATAGACTATGTGGGCATATGACGGTTTTATTTGTACCCACAATTTTGGACTTTATGAGTATGTCAATTTTAATGGACTGTAGGGATTATGATTATTATTTATGGTTCATTTTTTTATGGATTATCTCTTGTCTTGGATAATTAATACGGTGGGTAGTTTTGTTTAATACCTTTTGATATCATATCGTTGTTTGGGATAAGGCTTGTAGGATCTCAACCACCTCACGGGAGTTGAGGAGTGGTCGGAGATGCCTACGTCGGGCGTCCCGCCCCGGCATTCCGCACGTCATTCCCTGCGGGGTTGGTGGTCCGGGGCGGGATCGCCACATTATGCATCTAGACAGTTGAAGGTGCATGAGAAGAATTACCCTGTGCTTGATTTGGAACTGGCTGCAATTATCTTTGCATTAAAACTATGGAGCCATTATTTCTACGGCGAGAAGTTCACCTTATTTTCTGATCATAAGAGTTTGAAATATTTGTTTGATCAGAAAGAGTTGAATATGAGGCAAAGAAGATGGCTGAAATTCCTAAAGGATTATGACTTCACGTTGGAGTATCATCCTAGGAAGGCCAATGTAGTTGCTAATGCACTGAGTAGGAAACGTTCAGTAACTGGAGTGGTAGCCTATCAGATGGCCCACGAGTGGCGATTATTATAGAGAGCTACAGTGATGATTGTACTCTCTATTTCCCGTTATGCCGATATTTGTGTTTAGATGCATATAAAGCTGACTGATACTCATATTCAGAAGATTAAGGATCTGCAGTAGCTTGATCCTGATTATGATATGTATAATTCATGGGTTGATAGAGTTGAATTGGTAGATTGGCAACAAGATTCAGATGGTGTAATACGATTTCAGGGGAGATTATGGATTCTTGTAGATTGTAAATTAAGAGTTGAATTACTCCAGATAGCACATAGATCTCAGTATACTATTCACCCAGGATCAACCAAAATGTATCATGACATGAAAATAACAGTTTGGTGGCATGGGATGAAGAAGGATATAGCTGAGTATGTTCAAAAATGTGGGGTGTGTTAGTTGGTTAAGGTTGAACATCAGAGACCTGGAGGACAAATTCAATCATTATCTATTCCAAAATGGAAATGGGAGCATATTACTATAAATTTTATCACAGGATTACCTAGATCTCAGGGTAGATACGATACCATCTGGGTTATTGTTGATCGGCTGACTAAATCTGCACATTTTCTTCCAATAAATGTAATACTCCAAAATTTTTATAAACTTATAACATACATGGTACCTTGATTAATATGTACATTACATCATGTATAATATGTAATAAATATTGTTGGACAAAAAATATTGTAAATCCATGATTAAGCCCAAGTCAAAGATGTTGGATCCATAAATATTGGACTAAAAAAATAAATCCATGATCGCTTGATCAAGACAAGCCCCAATACTAAGTCCAAGCCCATTATCTAGAAGTTAGGTGAATTATTGGTGGAAAAGTCGTCAAAAGTATATTACATGTGTAAGGCCATGATTTTTTGGTGAATTTTAAATTGTGTGGTTGTGATGTGTTGAATACTAGTATAAATAGATGTGCTTGGCGTTTATTCCAAACCATCCAAGTGAGAGAGAGAACTAAAGTGTAGAGAGTTCAAGTGAGAGCTAGAAGTGTTCTAACAAATATTGTGAGAGTTATAGTAGTTTGTATTATAAATGTTAGTAGTAATTGAGTGATACATAATATGCTCTGTGCTTGCCCTTTTGTGATATATTAGTAAGGTGTGATCCCTATTCCAAATTCGTCCAAACACCCAACCCAAGTCAACACTTCAAGTGTGAAGATTTATACGTGTTGAGGAACCTGAACGACGGGTTATGCGTGTTCAGGTGGGTGTGATTCTTGACTTTTTCCTTTATTCTTATTTATTTCTAGCATGTTATATCATATCTAGTTAGATGGTTGTGTGTGAATTACCTTCTTATATTTTTTCATAAAGTTATCATGCACTTTCATTATATCTAATATTCACTTACATCATACCATTTAAGCATGTTCTTCGGTATATAAAATCCATGTGTCATGTCATTACTCTGCTGAATTAGTAATTGATTTAATTAGTCAGACACAGTCTTGTCCCAAGTACCTTTGAATAGTGAACGAGAGGCAGTTTGCTGCTCTAGAAGAGTGGTATTTAAGCGAGACCATTGTGACTCCACCACTCAGCCTGGAGACTAGTCTGGTCGATTTTATTGAGAACCATTCTTTTGGAGTAGCCTTGTGATACAATACTATTTACGTATACAGCACTATTCACATATATGGTACTATTCACTTATATGAAATGATTATTGTTAAATTATGATATGATATGAGTTGTTGCATGTTGTTTAGTAATAATTTTATAATGACATGATATGTTAATACATTACATTAATAATGTTGGTATATTAGTCATATGATTTGTCTCACTAAAGACACACTAAAAAGATAACAATACATTAAAAGGTGTCTTGGCCTAGCCTGGGGTGTTCTGAAAGGCCAAAGTTATGTGCCACGATGGCCAGTGAATTTCGGACTCCATTCGAAAAGAGTTCCGAGGAAAGGTGATTCCGCCTAGGTAGTCTATGACCCAAATGAATGGTTAGCGACGACACTTAAAACAAATTAATGTTGCAACGTAATGTATGCACTTGTTTGAATATCTAATTGGATTTGACGTATTGTGTTATTAATAAATAAGAGTTCAGGAATATTGTTTAAGGTGATCCACTGGGCATTAGCTCACCCTTATTTCTTTTTCAGGAATGAATAATGCAGCATGAGCAATCCATGGGTTGAAGAGCAGTAGTAGCTAGTACTATTGGTGGCTTAGATTTGGCTATGTGTAGTGGTTATTTATACTTACTAGTAAGAGCAATAGTTCCAATAGGAATAATTTTGGTATTTTAGTTTGATTTTAGTATGTCAAGTGTTATGCTAAAGGTATTGCAAATAGTTTCAATGTCATGTATGTCAGAACATGGAAAACATATGTATAATTTAAATTAATCCAATACCCTGTGAATTATGAAATGTTTATTAATAAATTTGTCTCTATTGATGAATTATGTCAAAATTGAAAATGGATCAAGTCTTTTGATTTTTGGAGAGTTAAGAATGCCAAAGCGATAGACATGTCTTGGTTGAATTAATGTATTAAGGTCTATGGTGAGACTAAGGTAATTATAGAGACATTCAGTCTCCGATGAATTGAATTTGCAGGCACAATAAGACTAGGGTTAGGCAATGTCCTTAAAACACGTATTCTCACTAATTTTAAAATATTTTTATAAGGTCATTGAATTGAGATGATGGAAACTCACGCCCCGATTAGGTGATCTAGGTGAGTTGCACTCCATTATAGTACACGTGATTAGGTCCGAAAAATCAGGGTGTGACAACTCGGTATCAGAGCTAAGGCTTCAGATCTTTATGGGATCAAGTGTAAATGTTAGACAACCAAGTTTTGTCAAACTTAATATCAAAGTTTAGACGGTAAGTCTAAGGGCTTAACTAAATCAAGCGTAGTGTCAAAGCTTAGGCAGCGAGTGTAAGGGTTTAGTCAAACTAAGTCATAAAAAGTTGATGCTAAGGCATAAGTCAATATCTTGAGGAGACCAAAAGTTGAGATAAGTCGCATAATTATGACTTATTATCAGAACCATTAGGTAATCTAGACTATGATTATGAGTATAGTTCAAGTATAATATAAGTCCAGGGCATAGTGGAGCATGAAATAATAAACTGTTAGGACATAAGTTAGAGACAAGAACTTGTGTGAGACTTTGTATGGCTAGTGTTTGAGATCAGGAAGAAACTTATATCCTTAGTTCGGAAGCGGTTATGGGATGTGAAAGGATTAAGGGTATTTGAGAAATTCTGAACTTGGATCCTGGCAGGCCATGTTTGGTGAATAACTAACGACTTTGGACAAGCTTGTATTGCTATGTTCCACTGGAATGGGACAACTTAGACATAGAGGGTACCTGGAAAGCCTTAGTTGTTGGGTCATTCGCACCATTGTTTGGGTGTATTGAAATTTCTTTGTGGAAGCTTATGTCACCGGACTAGAGTGGTACGGGACACTCGAATACGGAGGGCATAAGTGAAAGCTTAGGAATTTCATTATGCTATTGTTATGTTGTATGTTTGTTTGTTTGCATGCACCGAAACCAACTCTTGTACCCTATGACAATCACGTATTGTCAAAATCAAATGAAACTTAGAAAATGAACCACTAGAATCACTTTATTTTGAGAACTTAAAATTCTGAACAATAGAGTCACCCTAAAATGAAGCGTTATGAATATAACCAACTAACAAACGCTAGTATATCTTGTAGACAATGAGATCAGAAAAAAGAGCTACTAGGCCAATTGCAGAAGAGAAAAGGTGAAACTACAATTATGGAGTCTCAGCCCGAAGAACATGTGCAATTGAACCATGCCAACAATGTGGAAATTACTAGCGTTGAGACATCTGATCCTAAGAGAACCGGATCGGATCATACGGCTCCTATGCCTCAAAATGTGGAACCTAAACCAAGGAATAATGGTGAAAATGTCAGTGTCACTAGCAATGTAACACCTAGTATTACCTTAATGCCTGATATGATGGCTGAGTTCGTGAGGCAAGTCATGGAACAAGTGGCCAGGCAATTCCCCCAGCCTCAAATGATCTCAACTATAGTAAATAAATATTCAAGAAGGCCTAAAGAGAAAGAATGGGCAGAACAATTGAAGGATTTCTAACGTCTCCAGCCTTCCAAATTCGAGGGAAAACCTGATTATTTGGCTACAGACAAATGGATCCACAAAGGTAAAGGGAATCTTGACGTACTAGGGATCCAAGGGCCAAGGAGTGTGGCTGTTGCCACACATCAATTTGTGGGCGAAGCATTAAACTAGTGGAAAATGATAAAAGGAAATCATAATAACCAAGTTGAAATGATGGGTTGGGAAATGTTTGAGGAACTCTTTTACAAAAAATATTTTACAGAAGCTGTGAAGAACCAGATGCAGTATGACTTTGTCCGCTTGACTCAGAGGAACATGACGGTGGCAGAATACGAAGCCAAATTTGCTGAGTTGGTTAGATTCTGTCCAGACATATTAAAAAATGAAAAATAAAAAATAAATAGTTTTCAGGATGGACTGAGGATCGAGATCTGCAAAGTCATTGCTACATTTAACCTAAAGGTGTATTAGGAAGTAGTTGAGAAGGTATTGATTGTGGAACGAGAGCTCAATTTCAAGTCAATGGTCAAGAATAGAGGAAAAAGGAGTCAAGGCAACAACGTGGAGGCTACTGGTTGGAATCAAAACAAAAGGCAGGCAACAAGCAATCCAATGGTTGCTAAAAATTATAAAAAGAACAAAAAATTTAGCAACAACAAGACGGGATAAGGACAACCAAGCCAGAAGGGCCAGAATCCAAAGCCTCGGTGGATTGCAACAGAACCAGCGTAAGCCTATTGTATGCTTTAACTGTCAACAGCCTGAGCATATCAGGAGGAACTACCCCAATAATAATACAACGAATCAAAACCTGAGGCCCAATACTCAAAATCAGAAACCTCAAGGATAAATGTTTGCAATTACTAATGAAGAACCAATTGTAGCAAATAACGAGGTGGAGGAAGGTATTTTTTCTATTTTTAATACCTTCGTTAAAGTATTGTTTGATTCTCGAGCTACTAGATCTTTTGTGTCAAATGTATTGATTGAACACTTAGGACTAGAAATCAAACCATTACACTCGGAAATATCTATCACCACTCTAGTGGGAAAAAATGTTGTGACTAGCAAAAGGTGTAGCTGTGACCTTAGAATTCAAGATAAGGTAATAGTTACTGGACTAATATTGTTACCTATGAATGGGTACGATGTAGTTTTGGGCATGGATTGGTTGTCTCAATACCAGGCCCAGATCGACTGCCTCAAGAAAAAGGTAACATTGGTGTTACCAGATGGATCCATTTTGAAGGTGCAAGGAAATAAGGTTCGAACTCCAAGATCTATGTTAGCTGCAATGCAAAAAATGGTGGCAAATTATAGAATAATTGAGTCAAATCTTCTCATAACTGAGAAAGAAGAAAATTTAGAAACCTCTAAAGGTTCTTCTCATAACTTAAGAAGAAGAAGATTCAAAAACCTCTAAAGGTTTCAAACAAAGGCAACTGGTCGTTAGAGATTTTTTGGATGTATTTTCAAAGGATCTACCTGGACTACCTCCCAAGAAAGAGTTTGATTTTGAGATTGATATTTATCCAGGGACAGACCCCATTGCGATACCTGCTTACCGCATGGCTCCTACAAAACTTAAAGAGTTGTTTAAGCAACTGAAGGAGTTAGAAAGTAAAGGGTTCATTCGAGAAAGTCACTTGCACTGGGGAGCACCAGTTTTGTTCGTCAAAAAGAAGGATGGATCGATGCGGTTATGTGTTGATTATCGGAGATTAAATAATGTCACAGTGAAAAACAAATATCCCCTCCCAAGAATAGATGATTTGTTCGATCAATTAAGAGGAGCAAAGTATTTCTCGAAGATTGATTTGAGATCTGGGTATCATCAATTTCGAATTAAGGAATCTGACATACCCAAGACAACATTTAGAACCAGATACGACCTGTATGAATTTGTGGTGATGCCTTTCGGGTTAACTAACGCCCCTGCAGCTTTTATGCATTTGATGAATAGAGTGTTCAGA
This sequence comes from Paratinospora sagittata, assembly GCA_035771175.1. Lineage (NCBI taxonomy): Eukaryota > Viridiplantae > Streptophyta > Magnoliopsida > Ranunculales > Menispermaceae > Paratinospora > Paratinospora sagittata. The sequence continues at coordinate 18,531,271 of CM069598.1, forward strand.
CGATACTTGGACCAATTTGTGGTAGTCTTTGTGGACGACATTCTGATCTTTTCAAAAACCCAAGAAGACCACATCAAACACCTAAAAATTGTGTTAGAAACCTTGAGATCAAACCAATTATATGCTAAGTTGGAGAAGTGTGAATTTTGGTTACAAAAGGTCAAATTCCTAGGTCATGTAGTCTCAAATGAGGGCATATCTGTGGATCCGTCTAAAGTAGAATCGGTGATGAAATGGGAGAGTCCAAAAACTGTCACAGAAATTTGAAGTTTCTTAGGACTAGCCAGTTATTATCGAAGATTCATCCAAAACTTCTCAAAATTAGCGAAGCCTATGACCAAGCTGACCAAGAAAGGTGTTAAGTTCGTGTGGGATGATAAATGTGAGCCTCATTTCAAGAATTGAAGAGAAGACTGACCACAACACCAGTGTTAACAACTCCCAGAAGTGGTGTTAACTATGTTGTATACACTGATGCCTCACAAACATGATTAGGGTGTACTGATGCAGGAAGGGCAAGTAGTTGCTTATGCATCTAGACAATTGATGATACATAAGAAGAACTACCCAACTCATGATTTGGAGTTAGCAGCGATAGTATTTGCATTGAAGATTTGGAGACATTACTTGTATGGGGAACAATTCGATCTATATTCAGATCATAAGAGTCTTAGATATATCTTCACACAAAAATAATTGAATCTAAGACAAAGGAGATGGGTTGAATTTCTCAAGGATTATGATTTTAAAATGCACTATCACCCTGGAAAAGCTAATGTGGTCGTCGATACATTAAGCAAAAAGACAGATAAAGTGAACAAAAATCAAGAAGCGGAAGTGGAAAAGATGTATCAGATGATCAGGGAATTCAACTTGAAGATCAAAAAGGAGGAAACTGGAGTCAAGCTAAGTAGCCTAAAGATTGAGTCAACCCTGAAATGGGAGATAAAAGAAGCTCAAGGAAAAGATATCTACCTCAATTTTATGAGGAACAAAATGGAGAAGCAGGAAGCCAGTGCGGATTGGAGAATAACCTCAGAAAGAATAATGACCTACAAGGACAGGTGGTGTGTACTGAAGAATGATTTATGAATCAAGATGATTTTGGGTGAAGCACACTCCACTAAGTATACAATGCACCCTAGAGGAGACAAAATGTACCAAAATCTAAAGAAGAATTATTGGTGGAACGACATGAAGCAAGCAATAGCAAACTATGTAGCAAGATGCCTTACTTGTCAGAAAATTAAAGCAGAACACAAGAGACCATCAATACTCCTTCAACCTCTAGAAGAAATGGGATAATATTGTGATGGACTTTGTAAACGCTCATAATCAAAAGGGAGAAGACATAACATGGGTGATCGTGGATAAATTGACAAAATCTGCTCATTTCCTTCCGTGCAAGTCACCCGACACAGTAAACAAGTTGGGTGAAGTGTACGTTAAGGAAATTGTGAGACTACACGGTGTGTCAAAGTCCATTATATCAGAAAGAGACCCAAGGTTCACTTCTCAATCTTGGCAACGCTTGCAGAAGGAGTTGGGAACAAAGTTGTGTATGAGCATCGCATACGACCCTTAAACGGATGGTCAATCTGAACGAGTTATACAAATCTTGGAAGATATGCTCAGAACCTGTGTTGGATTTTAAAGGGAATTGGAGCAAATACTTACACTTGGCTAAGTTTGCGTATAATAATAGTTATCAGTCAAGTATTAAGATGGCTCCATATGAAGCTCTGTATGGGAGGCCATGTCGATCACCTATTAACTAGGCAGATCTCGAGGATAGAGTGATAGTAGGCCCGGATATGATTCACGAGGCCACAAAGAAAATTCAACTGATCAAGAAAAGATTGCTGACTGCACAAAGTCGACAAAAGAATTATGCTGACAAACAAAGAAGACCACTTGAATTCGACGTTAAAGACTCGATATTTCTAAAGGTGAGCCCTCATAAGGGAATTAGAAGATTTGGCAAAAAGGGGAAGTTATCACCTAGGTTCATTGGACCGTTCGAGATTGCAAGTAGAATCGAGAAGAATGCATATCGATTGAAACTTCCTACACAGTTATCTGGTGTACACGATGTATCTCACGTATCGATGTTGCGAAAGTATAAACCAGATCCATCCCATGAAATAAACTTGCAGGGTATAAAATTGGCGAAAGAGATGACCTACAAAGAAGGACCTAAGAAAATCTTGGACACAAAAGTGCAAGTACTTAGAACCAAGCAGGTACCTCTGGTAAAAGTTTTATGGTTGCAACATGGAGCAGGAGAAGCCATTTGCTAATTGGAGTCAGAGATAAGAAGATAGTATCCACTCTCGTTTGAGAATAACTGAAGAAAACTACAAAAACTCTATAATAAAAGGTACACAATCTTAATTTTACTTTACCTAAATTTCGGGGCGAAATTTCCTTTAAGGGGGTTATATTGTAATACTCCAAAATTTTCATAAACTTATAACATACATGGTACCTTGATTAATATGTACATTACATCATGTATAATATGTAATAACTATCATTGGACAAAAAATATTGTAAATCCATAATTAAGCCCAAGTCAAAGATGTTGGATCCATAAATATTGGACTAAAAAAATAAATCCATGGTCAAGCCCAAGACAATGCTCGATACTAAGTCCAAGCTCATTATCTAGAAGTTAGGTGAATTATTGGTGGAAAAGTGGTCAAAAGTGGATTACATGTGTAAGGCCATGATTTTTTGGTAAATTTTAAATTGTGTGGTTGTGATGTGTTGTAAATTAGTATAAATAGGTGTGCTTGGCATTCATTCCAAACCATCCAAGTGAGAGTGAGAACTCAAGTATAGAGAGTTCAAGTGAGAGCTAGAAGTGTTCTAGTAAATATTGTGAGAGTTACAGTAGTTTGTAGTATAAATGTTAGTAGTAATTGAGTGATACATAGTATGCTCTGTACTTGCCCTTTTGTGGATCTTGTACATCAGAAATGATCACCATTTACTATTACTTTTATTGAGTGATATATTAGTACAGTGTGATCCCTATCCCAAATTTGTCCAAACACCGAACCCAAGTCAATACTTCAAGTGTGGAGATTTATATGTGTTAAGGAACCCGAACGACGGGTTACGCGTGTTCAGGTGGGTGTGATCCTTGAATTTTTCCTTTATTCTTATTTATTTCTAGCATATTATGTCATATCTAGTTAGATCGTTGTGTGTGAATTACCTTCTTAAATTATTTACATGATAGCCATTATTGTGATGCACATATTATATCTTTTCATAAAGTTATCATGCACTTTCATTACATCTAATATTCACTTACATCATATCATTTAAGCATGTTCCTCAGTATATAAAATTCATGTGTCATACCATTACTCTGCTGAATCAGTAATTGATTTAATTAGTCAGACACTGTCTTTTACCAAGTACCTTTAAATAATGAATGGGAGGCAACTTGTTGCTCTAGAAGAGTGGTATTTAAGCGAAACCATTGTGACGCCACTACTCAGCCTGGAGACTAGTCTGATTAATTTTATTGAGAGCTATTCTTTTGGACTAGCCTTGTGATACAGACTATTCACGTATATAGAACTATTCACATATATTGTACTACTCACTTATATGAAACAATTATTATTAACTTGTGACATGATATGAGTTGTTGGACGTTGTTCAGTAATAGTTTTATAATGGCATGATATGTTAATTCATTACATTAATAATGTTGGTATGCTAGTCATATGATTTGTCTCACTAAAGACACACTAAAAAGATAACAATACATTGAAAGGTGTCTTGGCCTAGCCTAGGGTGTTCCGAAAGGCCAAAGTTATGTGCCACGATGGTCAGTGAATTTTGGACTCTATTCGAGAGGAGTTCCGAGGGAAAGGTGATTCTGCCTGGGTGGTCTATGACCTAAATGGATGGTTAGCTACGACACTTAAAACAAATTAATGTTGCAACGTAATGTATGCACTTGTTTGTATATCATATTAGATTTAATGTATTATGTTATTAATAAATAAGAGTTTAGGAATATTGTTTAAGGTGATTCACTGGGCATTAGCTCACCCCTATTTCTTTTTCAGGAATGAATAACGCAGCATGAGCAATCCATGGGTTGAAGAGCAGTTGTCACAACCCCCTTCTTAGGGTGACGTCATGACCGGTACAGAATACCATATACGTCATAGCTAGACGTATATGATACCCTATCAGCCTCGTCCTTCAAGACAATACCTCAAAAATCACCAAATTTTTCAACAAAACCTCCCCATAAATCTGAGGTCCCACAAAAAACCTGATAGGTTCAAATCACACATATTCACATTATCAAATTATCAACATCATTCATATTTATCCCACATACATCCACTAATATATGGCCTTTCATATACACAACCACTATTCATTTTTCTTTCTTACAAGACTTATACAAAACTCAAGTCTCCAAAATATACATCATCATGTACCATTCTCATGTATACTATATCATTATAAATCTCACTAACTATTACACATTGTTTAGTGTTATATATATATAATCATATACCAAAAACAATGTGTATACCCATCTCCCTGAAAACACAACATACGCACATAGCAAAGAAGTGAGCTCAATCAACTCTCTGGAGCCTTGCCCTTGCCCTTGTGATCTACACCTGTAATAAAAAGGGAGTGGGGTGAGATACAACAAGCTTAATGAGTAATCTAATAATGGAATTGCATATGCATCAATAGAAAACATGGCATTGAAATCATCCTTTTAAACTCGTGCAATTCAATGTACATATCAATACATGATTTAAGTACATTTCTTGCCACTCTATACATATCACACAATGCATAAAGATAAAATCCTCACCCTCAAGAATGTAAGTGAATTTGTATCCCTATTATGCATACATAGGGAGAATTCATCTTAACAAACCATCCTCTCGATCATTCTGAGGTCTAGTCCACAAACTTCCCTCATTGGAAATGATCACATACTTTCCTTACTTCGGGTAAGTCTAAGTATGTTTGATTTTAAAACCAAAGAATTTAAATGCATTAATTAAACAATGCAACATGGAGCAATCATACATGCTTCAATTTTTAGTGATTTTTGATGTATTGTCTTAAAGGACGAGACTAACAGGGATAATATACATCTAGGTATGGCGTATATGATATTTTGTGCCTGTCATGACGTCACCCTACGGAGGGGGTCGTGACATTAATCTTTATGTGCTCAATAACTTTATGCACGTGCCTTAATGTTCTCTTACAACCAAGTGTTTTATGTCGATAATAAACTTTATTGGCCTTTATATCATATTGACAATCCTTAGGTTTGAGACAAAATTTCTCAACTACTTGGTGTTATTAATTTTATATCAATTAGTAAAGACCATTATTTAATATCCTCCCGCTTGGTCTTTAATAAGTGATAACTAGTGTCTCAATTATGGACACAACATGTCTTACAGTGAAGACACAGAAAAATTTCCCATACACATGTGCACCAATATGGAAAATACTATATAAAAGAGGATAATAATTAAAAATATGATCACAAATACAAAGTGTCAGAAACTGAGCCACTACAATAACTCCCACTAAATAAGTACATCAAATGAGTCAATAAGACCCAAATGAGCAACGTGCTCATTGTACAATATAGGCGGCAAACCATTAGTCATGGGATCAAGAATTATTTGTCGTGTACCAATGTGCTCCACTGACGCTAGCTGGTTATCCTCTCTCTAACAACAAGATATTTAATGTCAATATCCTTTGACCTTCCCGAACTCTTGTTGTTTTTAGACAACATAACTGTTGCAGAGTTGTCACAGAAAGTCACCAGTGATCGAGAAATAAAATCAACCACTAGGAGGCCTGAGACAAAATTTCGTAACCAAAGATCTTGCGAAGTGGCCTTATAACAAGCAATGAACTCCGCTTCCATGGTGGATGAAGCTATCAAGGTTTGTTTCATACTTTTCCATGACACCGCTCCTCCAACCATTAGAAAAATGAAACCTGAAGTGGATTTCTTACTATCTGGACAACCAACAAAATCAGAATTCGTGTAACCCATCACTTCAAATGTGTCGGTCTTCTTATATGTGAGCATATAGTTCTTAGTCTGGTGCAGATACCTTAAAACTTTCTTCGTCGCTGTCAAATGATCCAAACTTTTGCATGTTGAACCTCTTAAGAACTCTATCAATGTTGGTTTTTTGTGACAATCCAAGAAGTCCATGAGATCTATCTCGGTGAATCTCTATGCCAAGGACAAAAGAAGCCTCACCAAAATCTCTCATCTCAAAACTTTGAGATAAAAACTGTTTAGTCTCATGTAACAGTCTTAGATCACTATTAGCAAGTAGTATATCATCAACATACACTACTAAGAAAATGAATTTACTTCCACTGACTTTAAGATAAATGCACTCATCAATTTTATTTTCTTTAAAACCATAAGATCTTATTACCCCATCAAACCTTAAGTACTATTGTCTCGAAGATTGTTTTAACCCATAAATGGACTTATTAAGTTTGCAAACTAAATGTTCCTTGCCTTTAGTCTGAAAACCTTCTGGTTAAACCATATAGACATCTTCAAACAGGGAACCATTTAGAAATGCAGTAGTAACATCCATTTGATGCAATTTTAGGTTAAAATGAGCTACTAATGTCATTATAATCCTCAAGGTGTCTTTCTTTGACACAGAAGAAAATGTTTCCTTATAGTCAATGCCCTTTTGTTGAGTAAAACCCTTTACAACTAATCTGGCTTTATAAATTTTGAACACATCCAGTGCCACTGCTTTTTCACCAATGAAATACACATACCCATAGCGAGAATAATCATCAAAAAATGTTATGAAGTACCTCTTACCACTGATTGTAGTAGTATGAAACGGGCCACAAATGTTAGTATGAATAAGAGCTAAAAGCTCATTACTCCTAATAGCACCCTTATTACTAGACTTGGTCATTTTCTCTTTAACACAGTTAGTGCAAAAACCAAAGTTTGAAAATTTTAACGTGTTCAGAACTCCCTCTCTGACTAACCTTTCTAGCCTTGCTCTAGAAATATGGCCTAAACATTTATGCCACAACATTGGCGAATGAGTGTCAACAATATTACATTTGGTACTCACATTCAAGGATAAAAAAGATTGAGAAAACAATGGATCAAGGTTTAACATGTAAAGATCATCACTCAATGATCCAGAACCAATATATTTAGAATTATGAAACAAGGCAAGAGTACCATTACAAAAACCAAATTCATAATTCAACTTGTCAAATCTTGATACAGAAATGAGATTTCTTGACATGAAAGGAACAAAGAGTACATCATTTAAAATAAGGGTAAAACCACACCAACAGCTCGAACATGAGCTTCAACCCCATTACCCATTGTGAGCATCCTTTGGTTGAGATTGAACTTTTGGTTCCTTATGAATGTTTGCATAGAATTGGAAATATGAATAGTGGCTCCTGAATCAACCCACTAGGTATTTGGTGGGGCAGTGGCTAAATTAGACTCTGAACACACTAGACAATGGGTGCTACTTTTCTTTGCTAACTAGTTCTTGTAACCATAGCAATCTTTCTTGACATGGCCTCATTTCTTACAAAAGAAACACTGCACTCGCTTCTTCACGCTTGGCTTGTGTACTTGACTGGGTCCAGATTCAATGTTGGTCTTTGTGCCATACCTAGATTTCTTAAATTTCTTATTCTTATTCTTGTTTGTGATTGATTTCTGACCCACATAATGTGTTTCTTCAAGCTTACTCGACAGTTGCTCTTCCTTTTGAGCACACATGCTAATTAATTATGTTAGCTTCCACTTCTCTTTCTGCGCATTATAAGTAGTTTTGAAAACATCAAATTGCGGAGGAAGAGAGTTCATGATGAAATGAATCAGAAATGAGTCATTAACTTCCATATCCAGATTCTTTAATTGACTTGCAATGTCAGTAATTTTCATGATATGCTCTCTAACCCCACTATGTCCATCATAGGTTATGGTCCCTAATTGTGTCATGCGAGTGCTAGCCAGTGATTTGGTGAAAACAGTAACGTGTTCCTCTATGGCCTTAAGGTAGTCCTTAGACAACGGTGCACAGGAATGTCTACTCTAATGTAGTTGGGAATATTGTTCTTTATGTACATTAGGCTTAAACGGTTGGATCTCTCCCACCGTTCCCATTCTCTTTTCACCTCTGGACCATTAGTGACAGTAGGTTGAGACGGCTCATTCATCCTAAAGGCTAAGTCCAAGTCTCTTGGCCCTAGGTTAAACAACACTTCATCTTTCCAGTCCGAGAAATTAGATCCCGTCAAGGCCTTCATACATGGTAATGAACCAACTGTATAAATAACATGTAATAAGCATCACATAAAATGAATAATAAGGCCATTAAACAAACAATTTAATTGATGGAGAAGTCAATTAAATTTTTCAGAATTAATCAATATGCCTCAAAACAATTAATTCTAGATGGGATCAACATCACATACAATACATAATTTGTCCTTTAGGCTAAAACTATAGATATGCTAGTCTCCCCCTAGTGAAAGCATTATTCACCAATTGGGGCTAATTAAGCATAAAAGACATAATTAAGCTTTACTCCTTTGGGAGAAAAAATAATAATTATAGCAAATACATTAATTATCCCAATTTCTCTAGTTGGACAAACTCAATGATCCACCTTTGGGCTTGACCATTATTTGTCTCTCTAAACACCACATAATCCCTTCTTTTTTTTTGATCTTTTGCAACTCAATTATTATGAAAACTTTATCGACTAAGTCACTTTGGTGAACATTAATCAATACAAGTTTAATAATATTGGTGCCTTGAATTATGATGATTCAATTTCCCCACATGAATCATACATGAACATACATATATCATGCATTAATAAACATCACCAACATTATATTACTTGAGACACAAGCATGAATATTGTAATCATAAATCAAATAGGCAGGAACACATGATATAATTGGAATCTCATGTAAAAACAGTGAAACAATGCCCATAATGCTTACTGTGCTGCCAAAAATGTATCTATTAATGTGGCGACATGTAAAGATAAACCAAAACTTGTATATGATCAATGTAATTCAACAGTCATTTGCATTAATGTCATAGAGCAGTTGACCACGACTACACTAAACATGTAGCATCAATTTGCAGCAACGATATGTAGGATTTGATATTAATATTATATATATACAAATCTATATAAAGGTACCACAAAAGCATAAATTTGATTGATAAAAAAATGAATTGTTTTATATGTATTAGCTTGCAAGATGAAGACATTCAAGTTTTACAATTATTGAGTGGTTCCCACAACAACACTACCATTAAATAAAATAAAATAAAAACTCATCTTAATCAATTCCTTTCAATTAAGAAAAAGTTAAGGCTGAAACAATATACCCTTTTAAGTGATAGGATTTTATGCATTTCAAAACTGAAATTTGAAGTAAATCCATATGTCACACAGTCTGCATGGGTATATGGTTGCTGTGAAGAACACGTTTCTGTTATTATTATGAATTGTAATACTATATATGAAAATCAAATACATGAAAGAACAAAATCATTTGAGTTTGTAAAAACTCTTTCATGATGGGTGTATAGTATCAACCTCCTGTCTCCAAATGGAAACACTGAATGTTTTTGAAGAAATGGTATGTTCAGAAGTGTAGGTGTTGTGTATAACATGGAATCAAATAAATTAACATATTGGCACCCACAAAATTTAATCTCATGCAGCTATTTTAGTCGGAAGAACAAATTTTAGAAAACAACAATGTTCTTTGCAATAAAGAAACTTGCAACATTCACAAATTCAAATTTAAGAAATGATTCATGGTTGTATAACGCTTGTACCTTAGGATGACGTCATTTTGACCCGTAGTGTACCCGTATACTTATTTGATGCTCAGCGCCCGTAGGTTCGAGTGTCTTTGCATGTTTTTATGTCCTTTAGAGTGCACATGAAGTTTCGAAATGATCGAAGACCCATTCAACGTTGAAACATGTCGAGAACGGTGTTTTGGATCAGTGGAGCTCCATGAAGGAAGAAATTTATGTCACCGATTACATCACTGGCTTGATCTCCTAGATCTGTGGTCCAATTGAGCTAAAATTTTGTCAGCTTATTCTTCTCGAATAAATCTTCCTTATAACGGTGAAGACCTTGATCGGAGTTTTCTACTATGAGATATAAGACTCCAAACATTATTTCTCAGATTTATGGATTTTCTTGCGCAGTTTTGATCAAACGATTGGATCTCGCAATCCCACAATTAGATTGAACTGAAACTTTACCAGAAGGTTTGTAACTGACTCATAAAAATTTTAAACGGTTAAGATGTTAAGTTGGTGATTCGTTTGTAAGAAATTGATTATCTAAGTGCAAGTACTTGCATGAGGAAAATCTATTTTTTGGCAGTTTCTCATGTGGGCCCAAGCTTGCCCAAGCTTGTCTATTTAAGCAACTAGCACATAATTTTTGGCTCACTTGCTCATTTTTCACTTAGAAAAGAGGGAAAGGAGCTTAGAGAAGAGGAAAAGAAGGGGAGAGGAGAAAATGGAGGAAAATGCTAGGGTTTTGCTGATTCTTACCCAAATTCCCTCTAAGGTATATCATTCTTCCTCATTTTCTTCCTTCTATCTCTTTAGCATGTGTATGCAAGTTTTATTTTGACCTAGGATTTGCTATGAATGCTAGATTTGGTGGGTTCTTGACCTAGGGTTTGTATGTTTAGGCTATTTTAGGCTTGTTTATGATGTTAATGGCCTTCCTTATTCTAGAACAACACCTAATGATGTGTTTCCACACATGAATCCCAAAATTTAAGGAGGGTGGTGGAAGAACACATTTAGGAGTTAGGCTTTGCATGCCATATATGTATGATTAGAGGCCATTGGGAACCTATTGATGGTAAAACCCCCAATTTCTAGCAAGAAATTGGTAAGGTTATGTGTATTGACCTAAACCTAGGATTTTGGACTTAGGGTTTGCCATTGGACTTGCACGTGATGTATGTTGAATAGATGGGTAAATGTGGATGTGTGGTGGTCCAATTTACTGATCTTGATGGCTGGAAACCCTAGGTGTAGTGCAATTTTGGCCTAAGCCATGAATTTGGGGATTTGCCCAAATTTGGGGATTGTGACCTAGTTGATGTCAATTGATCAAATTGACATGAAATTAGTCTAATTAACCCTATTTATGATTGAATGCCTTGTATTATAGTGGTTGGAGCAACCTAGTACATTCAATTGGGTTAAATGTGGGTTAATTTGGTATTAAATAGTTGAATTGAGCAATATAGGATTGGCTCATGTGTATGACCATTTTAGAAACTTAATTGGCTATGTAGTTTGGTTTAAACATGGTTGTTTGGCACACTTTGGACTGATTTTCAATATTGTGTAAACCATATCGTTTGCAGGGATTTGTGAATGATCTAAGTAACCCAAATAGGCCAATTGGGGATTGAGGTGCATTGGGGTGATTGTGGCATTCTAGTGCTTTCTTGTGGTTGAAATTGGATTGGCTAAGTGTAGCCAATCAAGTTGTGAGTGTTTCTTTACTTGTGATTTTATATGTGGCATTGTAGTATAAATGAGATTTTAAATGCTTATCTAATGTAGTATGCATGATTTAATAGTTCATGAAATATATTTGAGCATAGTCAATTGGGAAAGCAATGTGGGTTGGATCTCCTAGCATGGGATTCTCTTTTAGGGAATTCCATTGAGGCCGGATGGTGATCCCCAATTGTGGACCTTGCAGAGGGTTTTATGGCTTGTGTAGATAAGATCGCCTAGACATAGTATATGTCTCAGTGGGGTGATCTTATTAACTACACGACCCCAAAAATCCTATTAGATTACGGGTAAGAGGTCAATAGGGGAAGGGGTGTTGCGTACTCCGACCTTTGGATTGACGCTTACTCAAGAGGTGTTTAGGATTGCATGTGCATGTTTATTAAATGATATGCATTGTCTTGGTTATGACATGATGCATTATATTTGGCATGTATGTAGCCTTGTGTATCAGCATGCTATTTAAAATGTTTTATGAAATGCATATGTATGTTGCCACTTATTATAGCTCACCCCTCATCCATATCTTTTCAGGATCTGATAAAAAGAGGAAATGGAAAGCTTAGCTGCGGAGCGTTTAACTATATTTTGTGACATAGGTGTTTATATTTTTTTCGCATTTATTTTGATAAATTGTACTATGTAACACCTAATGCTTATACTTAACATTTAGATGGGTTTGTACTTATGGTTAAGTATAATTTTGTATTTTTGAACATTATGGACTTTGAGGAATTTTCCAGTTGTTATTTTCGGTATGTTTTTATATTGATGATCTTATTTATGTCCATGTGTTTGATGTTGTTTATTGGGATAATGGTGTGTGTTAGAAGGCTTATCGGGACGCCGTGTACATCGAGAGAGGATATACCTGGGGTCCCATGCCGGTCATGACGTCACAGATCGTGGGTCGTGACAGGTTGTCTCTGATACCAAATGACGGAAATTCATAAACCCAAGATCACCATGAATCATAACGTATAAATGGAAATTAAAACATACCTGTCATCCTTTGAATGATACGAAGAAATTTTTTTTGTCTTCCAAGCCATGGCCCTTTAGCAATCTCGATGGAGAAGATACATAGGCATACAACAAAGGTTGCCTTACTGAATACTTAATGTTGGATACTTAAATTTTTGTTACAGGGCAAGCTCGGGGACTCTAGAATTGTCATAGCCCGCCCAGACGCGCCTAAATCGGCGGTACACTCGTGGACGGGGCGCGATTTGGAACAATAACAATGGTAACAACAGAGTGCGCAGCGGAAATATATGTCACATAGTACAAATCTGATTTCATTTAATTCAGAATATTTTTGTACATAAAATGGTCAAGGGAACATACTCCCAAAAATCCCCAATGAATAACACAAAGGGTACAAAATGTGGGCCCAATAACCTGCACCCAGTCCACCCTAATTTCCTGTGAAAGATTGGATAATAATGGAGTGAGCTTAACGCGCTCAGTGGGTAAATAGTTCATGAGTATAACAATTAATAAAGCATACTTCAATATCAAATATCTTAAATACACATGTGAGCATCATAATCAATTAATATGTATGTATGCATGACACCGTCTCGTAATGGTTTGATGAACGTACATCACCTGAGTTCACGTACTGGTGTCCTTCCCCGGGCGTAGCCAGGTTCTCATTGTACGTCCCTCCTCAGGAACGATGCTTTGGATTCATGTACTGATATCCCTCCCCGGGTGTAGTCGGGTTCTCATGTACGTCCCTATCCAAAGAATTAATATGAATAGCGAGCAATGCTCCTAACTATTCTATGAGTCATAAACCATATACGTCCCTAGGTGGTGATATGTATGATGTCAATGCATGAACTAGTCTAATCTACTGGTCTGGTCTTTTCTTGACATTTAGACTGATTTTGGCAACGCCTAGTGATCCTTATCAGGGTCGGTATCATGACGTGCAAGGTTAGGACATTCAGTATTACATGTATAAACTGATAGCTTTCAATAAGACCAACTAGATCAGTCCCCAGTTGAGAGGTGAGACACATGGTCTGCTTAAATAACCAATCGCCTAGAGCAGCCCGCCGCCTCCCGTTCACTATTTAAAGTTACTGAGGACAAGACCGAGTCTAGTTGAGTCAGATTGACCACAAATTCGGCATTATAACAGTATAATACGTGAATTCCAAGTGTACAGGCATAAGTGCGGCAGTATAACCATTATATGACATAATGCAGTGTAAATTAACAGTTGACATACTAATAATTGAATGTAAACTTTAATAAAAGTTATAAAACACGCAAACCTATGTTTCATTCCCCACCTTCAGATAAGAACTTCTTCTTTTTCAGATCTGGTGCTTTCTTCCAGACAGAACTTCGTCGTGCTGCACTGAGAGTCTCGGATAGAGAGTCTCAAAAGACTAAAAACTCAAAATGAGTGAAAAAATGAGGAAAAATCACAATTTGGAGTGAATTTGGTGTGAAAAATGAAGAGGGAAGGGTTGGTTTATATTGAGTTTTTTGCGCCTGGACTTCCGTGCATGTGCCTGGACTTCCAGGCATGTGCCATGTGCCATGTGCCTGGACTTCCAAGCATGTGCTTTATCCTAAAAAAGCTATTATTATTATTTTTTATATTTTTATTTTTTTTGTGAAATACAAGGTATTACACTCTACCCCCCTTAAAGGGATTTTGCCCTCGAAATCAATTCAAGTAGTTATGATGGTTATCTGCTTGAGATCCACTGTCGGCGTCATCTCTTGCGAGTTCAGGATAGTGCTAGTATGGTCCCAGAATTGCACTGTGGCCGGTGGAATCCTCATCATCCTAAAACTATGGAGAGCAAATGGAATCAGACTCATCCTCTGAAGATTCCTACATTTGCATAACAGATGGTGGAGGAGGGCGATGGTTACATCGTTTGAGGGGAGGTAGGTTGAGCGGTGGAATAGGTTTTCATGTTGTTGCTTGAATTCGACCTCTTGGCAATTGTGGTAAAAGGTCCTGCCAAGATGAGGGCACGGGATTGTTGCGAAAAATTCATGCACGTTCTGGCGATAATGATCGCTGTGCGGTGATGGAGTTGGTGATGTAAAGTAGTAGTGACTTGACTCTGCTTCTTGAGAAGTAGTTACAAGTTGCCAAGGAGGCCACTGCGTGCGTGCATCACGATATCCATGGATGTTAGTTTCAGACATCGGTGTAGTTATTCAAGTGAAACAATGTATTAAGATAAGTGTAACAATGTTTCATCATTTTATTGATAAGTGAAAACAGGACAATGTATCGCATCATCAGTTGGTACTAGAAAGCAATTCAGGATATTTTTGTTTAATAGTTGCTTTTAGTTCCCATGTTGCTTCCTCTACGCCGTCGTGATCCCAGAACACTTTCACAAGTGGTATGCTACGTCGCCGTAGTTCTTGAGTTTTTCTATCTAAAATTTGTATCGCTTTCTCCTGATACGTATTTCCTTCCTCAACCAGAACCTCGACTAAAGGGATGATATGCGAAGGATCAGGACGATACTTGCGAAGCATAGATACGTGAAAAACGTCATGAACCTTAGGCATGGACGATGGAAGGGACAGACGATAAGCAAGTTTGCCAATACGTTCAATGATCTGAAATGGACCGATATACCGTGAGGAGAGCTTGCCTTTGATCCCAAAGCATTTGACACCTCTTGTGGGCTGGACTTTCAGAAAAACAAAGTCCCCCTTATCAAATTTTAGAGGTTGCCTATGCTTGTCAGCATAGCTCTTCTGTCAACTTTGTGCAACACAAAGTTGTTCCTTTACTAGTGTGATATTCTTAGAAGTCTCTTGAACTAGTTCAGGGCCTAACTGCGATCGATCTACCATATTTAACCAGCATACCAGAGATCTGCAAAGCCGACCATAGAGAGCCTCGTATGGTGCCATGCCGGTACTAGTTTGGTAGCTGTTGTTGTATGCAGACTCAGCTAGATGCAAATCCTTTGTCCATCCGTCATTAAAGTCCAAAATGCAGCATCGTAACATGTCTTCTAAGATTTGGATAAGCCGCTCTGACTGCCCATCAGTCTGAGGATGGAAGGCTGTGCTCATAGTGATCTTAGAACCCATTCTATTCTGGAAGCTTTTCCAAAAGTTTGATGTGAATCGAGGGTCTCGATCAGAGACGATCGTGAGTGGTATGCCATGAAGGCGTACGATCTCTCTTTCATATAGTTCTGCAAGTTTGGCGGGATTATCCGTGAACTTTATTGGCAAGAAGTGTACAGACTTTGTAAGTCTGTCAATGATAACCCAGATAACATCTTGCCCTTTATTATTTCGAGGAAAGGCCTTAACAAAATCCATTGCGATGTTCTCCCACTTCCATTCTCCAATAGGTAACGGCTGGAGAAGTCCTGAGAGAAGTCTTCGTTCTGCCTTAACTTTCTGGCAAACAAGACATCGAGCAACGAAGTCTGCAATTGCCGTTTTCATTCCAGAAAACCAGAATTGTCGCTTGACATCCTTGTACATCTTGTCACCCCCAAGATGCATAGCGTACCTCGAACAGTGCATCTCAGTAAGCAAGTCTTTCCGAACCTCAGGATCGTTCGGTAGACAGAGACGTTTTTAATAGAAAACGGCTCCGTCTTTAGAGACTGACCAATGAGAAAGATCTTGTCCACTGAGTAGAAGTTCTCGTTTCTCCATTAACATAGGGTCATTAGCTTGAGTAGCTGAAATCTTTTGAACGATCTCAGAGGTGGCTGATGATTGAGAGAGTCGTGGTCGTGGTCCCTCTACGTTCAACTGTAGGTTAAAGTTATCCATATCTGTAGCCAACTTCCCCATTTCATAGTTAAGAGTGCAAGCAACATAAGATTTTCTACTCAGGGCATCGGCCACAACATTGGCCTTTCCGGGATGGTACTGGAGTTGAAAGTCATAATCTTTCAAGAATTCCAACCATCGTCTCTGGAGGAGGTTTAGGTCTCTCTAAGTGTATATGTACTTAAGACTTTTGTGATCCGAGAATACCTCAAACCGTTCACCGTATAGGTAATGACGTCATAGCTTTAGTGCAAACACAACAGTTGCAAGTTCCAAGTCATGTGTTGGGTAATTACCCTTCATGAATCTTTAGTTGCCTCGAGGCATACGCAACAACTTGGCCTTCTTGCATTAGTACGACACCTAAGCCTTGGAGAGAGGCGTCGGTGTATAATGAAAATCCAATTGCATTTCTTGGAGTGATAAGTACAGGTGTCGCCGTGAGGCGTTTCTTCAATTCCTGAAATGATGCTTCACAGGCGGGATTCCAGATGAATCGCACGTCTTTCCGAGTGAGCTTGGTCATAGGTTCAGCAATCTTTGAGAAGTCCTTGATGAAGCGTCTGTAATAGCCAGCCAACCCAAGAAAACTCCTAATCTGAGTAACAGTGGTAGGCTACTTCCAGTTTAAAACGGCTTCAACCTTAGAAGGATCTACCTCAATGCCATTGCCTGAAACCACATGGCCTAGGAATTGAACTCTCTTCGCCCAAAATTTTCACTTACTCAACTTTGCATATAGTTAGTGGCTTCTCAAGGTCTGGAAGACTATTTTCAAATGTATTTTATGGTCTTCCTCGGTTGAGGAATATATCAAGATGTCGTCCATAAAAAGCACCACAAATCGGTCTAAGTATAACCTGAATATGCGATTCATCAAATCCATGAATGCAGCAGGTGCATTTGTTAGACCGAACGGCATAACTAAGAACTCGTAATGACCGTACCGAGTTCTGAACGCCGTCTTGGTGATGTCCGACTCTCATATCCGGAGTTGGTGATAACCGGACCGTAAATCAATCTTAGAGAAGTATTTGGCTTCTCTAAGTTGGTCGAACAAGTCATCGATCCTGGGCAATGGATATTTGTTCTTGATGGTGACGTTATTCAACTTGCGATAATCGATGCAAAGTCGTAACGAACCATCCTTTTTGCTAACAAACAGAACTTGAGCGCCCTAGGGTGATGAACTCTTTCGGATGAAGCCATTACTCTCTAATTCCTTTAGTTGTTTGTCTAATTCGACTAGCTCGACATTAGACATTTTGTATGGTGGAATTGAGATAGGCCATGTCCCAGGTATGAGGTTGATCTCAAAATTGAATTCCCTAACTGGAGGTAGACCAGGAAGGTCATTTAGAAAAACTATTGGGAATTCAGATATGACTGAAACATCGTGTACTTCGAGAGGGTATAGTGCTGGTGACTCATTTTCGTCACCAAGGGATAACGCTCGAAGTTGAGATTTGAGAAGTGCAACTGTTGATTTGTGTATCCATTTCCTTGTTCCGTGAATCTTGACAAACTCTCCTGTAAGCAAGGTTAACTGAACTTGCTTCTTTAGACAGTCGATCTTTGCATTCAGTGGTGCGAGCCAGTCCATGCCAAGGATGATGTCGAAGTTTTCAATATCCATCACAAAAAGATCTACATATATTATCTGTTCTGACATTCGAAGTTCACATCGAGAACACTGCAAATTCACGTCAGTACCAGATCCAAACGGTGATGTGACATGGAGTGTGATGTTTATGGGTTCAGGACGCAGGCCTAAATGTCTTACCAATGCTTATGATATAAAAGAATGCGTAGCACCTGAATCAAACAAAACATGCACCATTGTATTGAACAAAGGAAAGGTACCTTCGACTACATTGTTGTCTGGGAGGGGTTGTTGAGCGATAGCATATGCTCTGCCCTGATTCTGTTGACCCTGGTTCTGCTGGTTCAGCCTGGGTTGGGCATTAGCAGCAGGTGGTGCTTGTTGGACCAGAATAGCAAGAACAGGTCACTGAAGGTGCGGACAGGCATTTCTTACATGGCCCTGCTGGCCGCAGTTGAAACAAGTAAGCCTGTGCTGCTGATTGTGTTGCTGGCCATGCTGATTGTTCTGCTGGGCTTGCTGATTGTGGTGTCGACCACCACCTCTGCCATTGTCGTTTCGACGGCCACCCCTTCCATAACGACCTCCGCGGCCATGATTACGAAAACCCTGATGGTTAGGGTTAGAAGGTTCAGCCGCAGGTGTTGTGGCCTCATTCTTCGAAATAGGGGCTGGGAGGGCTGGGTTTTGATTGTAGTAGGGTTTTCTCTTGTTGTCCTGCTGCGAGCCTTGTTGGGAAAACGTTGCAGGTCGTTTGCCCTTATTCATTCTCTGTTCCTGTAAGAACTTCTTTTGTTCAAAGCTCATGGCCTTGTCAACAACCTCCTTGTAAATCTTGAGATCCAAGATCGACAAGGCTTGTCGAATGTCATGGCGAAGGCCATTATAAAATTTCTCAGTCTTATCTCGCTCCGTTGAGATGGTGGAGAGAGAGTAGACGGATAATTCTTTGAATTTTTTAGCATATTCTCTGACAGTCATGGTGCCCTGGTATAACTTAGCGAATTCCTGGCGCTTCTGCTTCATCACCGCGTTGGGAAAATACTCATCAATAAACATTGACTCAAATTGTTGCCAAGTCATATCTGCTATGTTGACCCTTGGGTCTTCTTTCACTGTCATCCACCATGTGTTTGCCCCACCAACAAGTTGGTAGGTCGCTAGTGGAATTTTTCGAGTCTCATCGACTCCCATTGCATCAAGAGCCTTCTTTGACTCATCCAGCCACTTTTGCACCTCATCAGCATCAATGGTGCCATCGAAAGTAAGAGGTTGTAGCCGCTTGTATTTAGTAATTTGATCGGTTTGACCTTCCGACCCAAATTTTGCAGGTGCTTGAACCGTGGCAACTTGACTGGTCGCGGTCTCACAAACAGCCGTTTGAACAGTGGCTTTGACGGCTTCAATAAATCAGGCGAAAAAGGTTTCCATGCTCGAAGGCACAGTAAAGGGTGCGGGTAGGGGTGGTATTGTCTGCCCAGATGGAGTGGTAGTGTCGGGTGTGGCCTGTGCTGTTGTCGGAGGCGACGGTTCCTAAATATCAGGAAGTGCCTCAACTGCTGGACGAACAGTACATGGTCTTCCTCTCTTCCTTGTTTGTTTCTCACTGGCAAGTAGAAAATAAAACCAAGATTAAGAAACTGTAGTCAAGTATAATGTTATAGTATGCTCAGCAATAATTTCGAGAGTACTGTAATATTAAAATCACCTATTTTTTTCTAAGTATAGTGTAAAGTTTTTGTTGAGGAATCAAAGAATCTTATATAACTCGTATGTTTGGCAGGGTGTAAAAACAAGGTTAGAATGTTTATATAATAAGTACAAAACTTTGCACGTATTTGAAATGATTTGGTTTTGGTCTTTGTGAACATACTTATATATTTCATTAAAAATCCATACGAGTCATAAGAATTCTAAGATTTGCCTCGGTAAATATCCTGATCTAACGTTCTATCGCAATCTTATGTATTCAAACTCTTACTCTTAGTCTTTTCGATTATTAGCCAAGTTCATGTGTCCCATACCACATGACTTTGGTAATAAGGGTGTTAACCAAGTTATGTTGTATGAACACGGTCTCTAAAAACATTGGCTGAATAGAAGTTCACTAATAGTATTGTCTAAATTTAGTCCCATACCGTGTAAACTTAGTGATAATATTAATAATGCAACTTTCTCATGTTTCTTTTCACACAAGGTCATGGGTTTTCTTATGTCACATACCATTCCAAAGTTAGTGATACAAAAGAAAGAATGGTTGTAAGTCGGCCCACCAAAGATAGTATTTAAACAAAACATTTCATTCATGTATATAAAAGAAAAGTTTACAATGCCAGTAATCAATTTTGATTTCCCTGCCTACTTCTGCTCCTTCTAGATCTCCTACTAGGTACAGAATGACTACTAACAGAAGGTTAAGAGTTTGCTCGCTCTGCTTCAGAGTTTTGCATGTGTTAATATATAATTTTGAGTAGCTCTCATTTCTGCCATATTCGATTCCATTGTATTTAACCTTTCAAAAAGGTTAGTCGATTGGTCCATTGGTGGTTGATGGCTCGATTGTCCCATAGGTGGAGGGTAGGCCATAGGCATTGGGGGAAAGTATTGGTTGTACGTGTGATTCACAGGTGAAAGGTAATTGTTTTGATTATACAGGGATCCCCTAACTGAAACCCATTGTATATCTAGATCTGTACGAGGTGAAAAATTTTGAAATAGTGGGCTCATTGGGATATTTTGCCCTCCAAAATTTGGTGCCTCTCTGACGGAAATCTTGCGTCGACTTTTTCGAAGGTAACGTCCATGCTTGTCCCTCATTCTCTCTGTATTTCCTATCGTTGTGTCGAATACTTCCTCGTCAGTTACTCCTCCCCTTGGAACATATATCTTGAAGATAGAAGATGTTGTAACTGGCTCAACGATTTGTGTCGAAGTCCCATCAAAAGTGTCGATGTTTACTTCGCGTAGCATCCTCATGATCAAGACTCCGTAACCAAGGAATTGCTTTCTCAAAGGGTTTTGAATCACCCTCAACATTTGTTGGATGATGATGTGTGGTAGGGAGACCTTTATTCCCTTCTCTATGCAATATAGCACAAGGAGTTGGGCCCTTGACATAGTGCCATTAGGCCTCCTTTTTGGCAAGATGTTGCCGAACACGATCTTTCCAAGGCCGGCAAAAGATGGTTTAAGATAATTGTTTGGGAGGTTGGTGAACGTCGATTGAGTGTATGGCTCCTTGGTGAGGGAATTGAATAATTTTTCATTAGACTCCGCAATCTTTGTAATTGTCTGCGGTTCATGTGGATCAATAATTTTTTCCTCAATCGGAATCTTCATAAGTCGAGCGATGATTTCGACGTTGATAGGAATTTTTATCCCCATAACTGTTGTCTCCAATACAGGGCTGATTCCCTCTTCTGGAAGTCCCACGTAATTCATGGCTTCGTAGAAGGATCTTACCAAGTTGTAAGAGACTTGGCCCTCAACCTTTGTTATGTTCAACCAACCCACAGTTGCGAGTTTGTTGTAAAGGATTGGGTGGAGGCGGAGATCTCTGTTGTCGATGCTCCTCATGGTCATAACCTCCCTTTTGGACAATTCCTTGAGTGGGAATTGGTTCCCTGCTAGTGGAAGTTGCTCCTTCACTTGAGGCCATTCTTTGCTGAAAGGAAAATAAATTTGTGAAAGACACAAAATATATTCCTAACATTTTTAAGATTTATGCTTTGGCAGTTGGATAATATTTTATATTTTTCTCTTGATGTTTATGCCATCATGTAAGCAAAATTCTTCATTAGCAATATAATATATATATATATATATATATATATATATATATATATATATATATATATATATAATCATAACTGAATATATAGTTTTCATAAATCAACTATATATGATGTGAAATTTAAACTATATCTAAATCATATACAGTTTCCTTAGATATATATTTAATACAAATCTTAACTATATATATAATTCATATATATATAGTTCTATATATATCTAATAATTTATATATATATATATATATATATATATATATATATATATATATATATATATATATATATCTCATATATACTAAGGTATATAGATATATATATATATATTCAATCATAACTATACATATAGTTTTTAATAAATCATGACTATACGTATATTTAAATCAAACTATATAAAAATCATATAGTTTTCTAGATATATATTTAATATAAATCTCAACTATATATAATTGACATATATATATAGTTCTAGAGATATATATATCTAATAAAATTTTTCATTATCAGCATGGTATATATATATCTCCTATATACATAGATATATAGATATATATATATTTAATCATAACAATATATATAATTTTCATGAATCATAACTATATATATATTTATTTAAATCAAACTATATAAAAATCATATAGTTTTCTAGATATATATTTAATACAAATCTTAACTATATATAATTCATATATATAGTTCTAAAGATATATATATCTAATAACATTTTTCTTCCCCTAAATTGGTGGACTTGAGCGGGTCGTGGACCGTACGCTCTGATACCATTAAATGCCACACCCTGCCCGAATGCGCCTAAACTGGCGGTACACTCGCGGACGGGGCGCGCATTTGGAACAATAACAATAGTAACAACAGAGTGCACAGCGGAAATATATGTCACACAGTACAAATCTGATTTCATTTAATTCAGAATATTTTTGTACATAAAATGGTCAAGGGAACAGACTCCCAAAAATCCCCAATGAATAACACAAAGGGTACAAAATGTGGTCCCCATAACCTGCACCCAGTCCACCCTAATTTCCTGTGAAAGATTGGATAATAATGGAGTGAGCTTAACGCGCTCAGTGGGTAAATAGTTCGTGAGTATAACAATTAATAAAGCATACTTCATTATCAAATATCTTAAATACACATGTGAGCATCATAATCAATCAATATATATGTATGCATGACACCGTCTCGTAATGGTTTGATGAACGTACATCGCCTGAGTTCACGTACAGGTGTCCTTCCCCGGGCGTAGCCAGGTTCTCACTGTACGTCCCTCCTCAGGAACGATGCTTTGGATTCACGTACTGATGTCCCTCCCCGGGTGTAGCCGGGTTCTCATGTACGTCCCTCTCTAGAGAAATGTAATGAATAGCGAGCAATGCTCCTAACTATTCTATGAGTCATAAACCATATACGTCCCTAGGTGGTGATATGTATGATGTCAATGCATGAACTGGTCTAGTCTACTACCCTGGTCTTTTCTTGACATTTAGACTGACTTTGGCAACGTCTGGTGATCCTTATCAGGGTCGGTATCACGACGTGCAAGGTTAGGACATTCAATATTACATGTATAAGCTGATAGGTGAGACACAAGGTCTGCTTAAATAACTAATCGCCTAGAGCAGCCCGCTGCCTCCCGTTCACTATTTAAAGTTATTGAGGACAAGACCGAGTCTAGTTGAGTCAGATTGACTACAAATCCGAGATTATAACAGTATAATACGTGAATTCCAAGTGTACAGGCATAAGTGCGGCAGTATAAACATTATATGACATAATGCAGTGTAAATGAACAGTAGACATAATAATAATTGAATGTAAACTTTAATAAAAGTTATAAAACACGCAAACCTATGTTTCGTTCCCCACCTTCAGATAAGAACTTTTTCTTTTCAGATCTGGCGCTTTCCTCCGGACAGAACTTCGTCGTACTACACTGAGAGTCTCGAACAGAGAGTCTCAAAAGACTAAAAACTCAAAATGAGTGAAAAGATGAGGAAAAATCACAATTTGGAGTGAATTTGGTGTGAAAAATGAAGAGGGGAGGGTTGGTTTATATAGAGTTTTTGGCGCTTGGAAGTCCAGACGGGCTGCCTGGACTTCCGGGCACGTGCCTGGACTTCCAGGCATGTGTCATGTGCCATGTGTCTGGACTTCCAGGCATGTGCTTTATCCTAAAAAAATTATTATTATTTTTATTTTTATTTTTATTTTTATTTTTATTTTTTTTTGTGAAATACAGGGTATTACAAGAATATATATTTTTTTGTCTCTTACTCTTTCCATCATAGAGAAAGGACAAACATAATTGATATTGGTTAGTGGAGTTGGAAGCACGATGATGACATCGAAAGAAGTCAAAGAAACTTTCAACGAAATGAAAAAAGGTAACTTGTTATTTAGAATAAAATATTAAAAGAAAAAGATAACGCGTTATTGATAGAATAAAATATTAAAAGGAAAAGATAACGCGTTATAACAATTATATTACTTTATTTTGAATACAAGTTTTATGTTAGTCACTTTATGAGTTGTGACGTGAGCCACACTTCGGCCAACAGATCTATTTATTTGTATATCTATATCTATAAATATAGATATGATACCTTGAAAGTTGAGGGTGAAATACCTTCTTTGTTATATGTTGAAATATTAAATTTTATATTCTACATTGTTAATTAATAAGCGGTAATTTTGTCATGATAAACTAACCCGTAACATCAACCATACCTCATCCATCAGTTTTTAAACCGCAATTAGATAACTATTAAATATCGATCCATTAAAAGGATATGAGATTAGTTGGGTTACAATTTTTTTTTTCATTTTTATGTCAAAGAAGAATTTTATATAACAACAAAGGACGGAAAGGAGTCTATAGGGACAACTCCAGAACTACAACTATCTCAACTACATGGTGCACCCGATACTAGTTCCTTCCATGCAAGAGCGTGGGCAAATGAATTGATCGATCTCCCAACGTGTTAGAATAAAACTCTTTTATCCTGTGACCTCAAACAACTTCAGATATCCTCCACGATTGGTTTTGATTGAGCTAAACTTCCTTTCTTGTGTAACAGCTCCCGAACAACCAACAGTAAATTCGTGTAAAGAATCAATGTATTCCAATTATAAGTGTTAACCATAGTTAATAAATTTAGTTTACTGTAATTAATTATGTGGCTAGTTAGTTATCTTAGGTTTTTACTCTATATAATGAGCTAGTTGTAAATCTCTTTAGTATGAAATAACAATGTAGTCTTTTAGTTGCTTGTGTCTTTTCTTTCTTCTTTACTTCTTTCTTTTTATTTCTCTGTTTTCAATTCAATTTCTAGCATGGTATCAAAGCCTCTTGGCTCCTGTAGCTTCTCTGGTCTCTCTTTCGATTCCGAGTTGAAGAAATGGAAAAAGTAATTCAAGTGATCGATAAAGATAAAGCTCTCATTCCTCCATTAATGGCGTGATTACTTCTTGTGACCCTAATCTTCTTTTCTTTATCTTCTCAATCTCTTATTTCTTCTTCTTCAAAATGTCAAAAGAAAAACCAAGAAATTTGAGATCGGAGAGATCAATAACTCATATCACGCATCCATGGTGATCTCGTCTACTCCATCCACTCATCATCTTCCTCTCAAATCCACTTCTTTGAAATTCCGATTTGATGTTCGATCATTCCATTTTTGCAAGAAACAACAAAAAAAAGGGGACATCAAAATCTCGCAACAAAAAAATGTCTAGGTATACCTCTCTCTTGATCTTCTTATTATTCTAATCATAATTTCTGCAAACCCCCAAGATTATGTTTTGTATTGCATCTTCTTCTTCTCATTAAAATTTAGGCACAAACATTTTCATTAGATTATCTCATACCCTCTTCAAAAATCACTCAAAATGCCTTCTCATCAGTTTTTTATTTTTATTTTCTTGTGATCCCTCAAATCCTCTTCAAAATCAATTAATCAAGTTTCTCTTATTCTTTTCAAATTCCTCTTATTTTTTGCTAGATCTTTAACCATCTTCAAACCACTTGCCCTTCACGTTCTCCTTATTTCCCTTTTCCTTCATTGCTGGTGAACGCCCGATATGTACGAGTCAAACTTATATGTTGACTTATACATAAGGTCAGGCATATTTATACGCGTATACGTGTGTACATGAACTTAAAATGATGAAAATACAAGTATGATAGGATTATTGATACACTAGGATCATAGTTGTGTCATAAAATGTCTCATACTTAGTAAGAAAATCAACTAGATTTCAAGGAACGCGCTCCTGTGGTGAATTCCCTTGAGCTCTATTTTTCAGACTTTCTTAAGGAACGCCCTCCTTTCGGAGAAACGCGCTCCTTACTTAAAAGAGCGTGCTCCTCATGGAAAAATAGAAAATAAAATAAAATAAAATAATTTATGGGTAGGAAAGGAACGCGCTCCTTTGTGTCGCTGACAGTTTTTTTTTAATAGGTCGGTGTGGCAGTTTACAAGTGTCAAAACGCCAAAACTCGAGTTTTATGGCTCATTTGCACCAAAACGAGATGGGAGAAAACTGAGAAAAGAGAGAGGAAGATGGAAAACTCAATCCAAGGTAAGAATTCATGATTTTTTATTTAAAATTTTAGATTTTTGTTCCTCTTTCCAAGTTGCGCAACATATATGAAATTGGTGTGATTTCAATGGATAGATTGAGAGCTTGGGAAAGAGGGTTTAAGCTGGAAATTGATTGAATTGTTTGAGGAAACTTTGGGTAAGTAGTTCCTTGTTGAATTGTGATCACTTTGATGGTTAAATTTTAGATTTTCCATGGTTGAACATATAGTTTCTTCAAACCAGTTGTGCTGGAACAACAATGGGTTTGAGAGCATGTTCAATGATGATTTAGATGTGTTCTTGATGTGTTTTATGAATGGAAGTTGATTGGGATGTATTGGCAATGTTGAATTGCAGAAAAATTGGGAGATAATTGATGAAATTATGAATTTGGACAGCACATCAATGGAGGTGCTTATGCTGTAAAATGTTCAATTGAGCAATTCTCGCTAAGTATGTGTGTGAAGGAAGTGCATTGGACTTGGCTAGATTAGCAAAACATTGTGAGTGTTTCTATTGTGGTTTTATATATGGCATTGTATTATATAAATTCTATTTTTATGAAATTGAAGCATACATGATTGCTACATTTTGCATTATTACTTGAATGCATTAAACTCTTTGATTTGAATATGGAATATACTTAGACTTACTTGATGTAAGGAAAGTATAGGATCAATTTCATTGAGGAAAATTTGTAGACTAGATCTTGGAATAATCGAGAGGATGGTTTGATAAATCGAATTCTCCCTGTAAATGCATAATGAGGATATAGATTCGCTTACATTCCTGAGCGTGAAGATTTATCTTTATGTGTTGTATGATATGTATAGAGTAGCAAAAAATGTATTTGTATCATGTATTGATATTTACATTTGAATTGCATATTGAGTTTACAATGATGTTTACAATGTCATGTTTTCTTTATTGATGCATATATAATGTAATTACTAGATTACTCACTGAGCTTATTGTAGTTTACCCCACTCCTTATTTATTACAAGTGCAAATTACAAAGGCAACAGCAAGGCTCCAGAGGGTTGATTGAGCTTGTCTGTCTCCTGATGTAAGTTTGGTGTTGAGGAAGTTGGTTTTATATCACTTAATTTTGAATATGTATAAATATATAACACTAAACTATGTTTATAATGGTTAGTGAGTTGTATTAATGACAAGGATACATGTGAATGGTATTACATGATGTACGTGAGATTATAATCATGGTACCATGTATATAGTGATGTATATTTTGGAGACTTGATTTCAATATATAAGTCTTGTGAGAAAAAAAGAAAAATATATGTTGTATATGGGATTTGGATTTGATATATATACATGTTATGTGAGCTTTAAATCTTGAGATATGTGTTTTGTTGCGTGCAAACCGCAAGTGAATGGTTGCCAAGTTATAATATATTCTGATGAGAAATCGGGTATCGTCCTCAAGGATATCTACTACACTATCTATTATGTTTTAACCCTAATTTTATCTAGAAAATCAAAATAAAATAATTGAATGATTAAGACAAAAATTAAACTAATTAATTGATAACAAAAAAAACGCAATGTAAATCAATAAAGAATATACTAGAGGTTCAATGTCACCTCGCTCTCAACTATGTCTTGATATATGTATTATTATTAAATCAATTCTCTAGCTTATAAGTCGGAATTCCTAACGTTTCTAATTTCTCTTTTGAAGCAGAACTAATGCATATTATCGTTGTGTTGATTTAACTCTTTCGATGGAAATCAAACACAACGATAATTCATTAAGATCTGTGATTTCCTTCTAATAACTTCAAAGGTTCTCGATCTCCTTTTGACTCTCACGATAGCCTAGGTTATACTCTCCAGGTTCCAACTCAAGGTACCCTCTTTTGGAGCATCTACCTCGAATCTAGAATCGGTCAATCCTTAATTAGGGGATCGAAAGCTTTATGCTCAGAAAAACATAAATAAACTAAAAGAATTCATTGATAATAATTAAATAATAAAAGCCAAGACGTAATCTCGAGTTTGGATCAATCTACACCTCTAGAAAGAGGTTTAGTTCATAGCTAAACAATTAAAAACGTAAAATATAAGTTCAAACATGAATCTTAAGAAAGAAAAGTAAACTAGAATCAATATGGAATGAATGATCCTCAATGTGAATATCATCCTCCAACTCATTCCAGTCGTTCTCCTCTTGTTCTCAATGTCTCTATATTCCAATCCGTTTTTCTCGAAAAACCCTAAAAAGTGATATATAATATGCCTTCCTTTAGTCGTCCGAGAAATTAGAGAATCCTCAAAATTCCCCAAAAGTTGCTAAAACGCAACTTACAAACTTGCGTTGCGTCGCTCCGTCAATTGTCTTCCAGCGCCTCGGGCGGTGCCCAGAGCCACTTCTTTTCTCTAATTCCAGCATAGCGAGCTGTGCCGTGGCGCCCAGAACCTACACTGTTGCGTGATTTTGTAGACTTAGCCGAATTTCCACTCCTTTTTGCCTTCCTTCTTGTGGACTTAACCAATTTTCTTCTACTTCTTCACTTAGGTTCTTCAAGAAACATCATCTAGGCTTTTCATATGTTGTGTCCATCATTCACGCTCACTTCCACACATCTAAATACCTACAAAACAAATTAAAACAAGTAATTAACACACTAAAAACGTAAATTGATCCAACATATAAATTAACAAACCGAAATAATGCTTAAAAGCCAACTAATTCCTAAACTATCAAATGCATCAAAACTAGCATAAACACATTAAACTAACGTATAAAATGTCCTAAAACACACCTAAAACATACTCTAAAACCTATCTAAATATGTAACTATTATTTTTGGATGTGATTTGATGAGATTATCAGGTGTATGTGAAACCTCATATTTATGGGGAGGTTCTGCCAAAAGTTTTAGTGAATTTTGAGTGTATTTCTTTCAAGAAAAGACTAACAAAGTATTATATACATCTAGGTACGGCGTATAAGGTATTTTGTGTCGGTCATGATGTCACTCTGCGGAGGGGGTCGTGACAGTTGGAAGAAAGCCCTTCATCTAATTTCTCTCTACTCTTCTCATTCTTCTTCTTTTTCTTCTTATCTTTTCTCTCAAATTTCTGCAACAGATCTCCCTTCTTTAATTTATTTCCTCCGAAAATTTTCCAAAGATTTAAAAATAAATAAATAAATAATAATAATAATAATAATAATAATAATAATAATAATAATAATAATAATAATAATAATAATAATAATAATAATGTGTTCTAGTTTCAAACAACCTAATTTTACTTCTCGGTTTGGCTTCTCAGAATTGCGTGCTTGTCTGTGGTTGGCTGTGTGATAGATAAGTCTCTGATTTTTGTGATGTGAAGATGAAGTTTGAGGAGACCTTTACGGCATCTGTACAGAGGTCTGGAGTGCGTTCTGAAAAGAAAAAAAAATGCTCACACGTTGAATACAAGAAGTTCCAGACAATTCTCTAAGGCTGTAGGACAGCTCGTGGTTTTGGCTAGTTAGTTTCGTTGGCAGTGGAGAATGGTGAATCTTTGCAATTGTGCCAATGTGTTGCGTGCCCATTGTGTGATGTGAAGTTCAGCTAACACATCAAATCCTTCATTGCAAATTCAAATATAGTGCAAGCTCATGGATGTTTTCCACAACCATGAATTTGAGGGGACATGATAACCATAGTTAATTTACTGTAATTAATTGTATTGTGGCTGGTTAGTTAGCTTAGGGTTTTACTCTATATAATAGCTAGTTGTAAATCTATTTAGTATGAAATAACAATGTAATCTTTTAGTTGCTTGTGTCTTTTCTTTCTTTTTTAATTCTTCTTTTCAATTTCTCAGTTTTCAATTCAATTTGTAGCAATAAGAAATCACTGATGAAAGGCCTCTAAGAACTCCTTTTGCTTCAACATCTTCCACTGAAAGTGAGGTAGTTGTAACATAGCTTTTTGCACCAAAGACTCTTTCCTCTGCATCAAGAAGAACCCAGCCTACACCTGTTTGTAATGACTGAATTTCAATATGCATCTGTAAATAATTTCCAAGAGCCAAACACTTTTTCCACAGGAACCAAAACTCGCTAAATCCTTGGATCTGGTTTATCCGGTTGGAGACTCTACACAAATTTCATATAATGGTTACTGGTCACTTGAAGAGGGTTTAGTTTCAATGTCTTGGAAGACCTTTTTATTTCTTGACTTCCAAATATGCGAGAGGCCAAAGGCAAGGCAAGCCAAAGCCTCGACACCATCTTCCTGGGTCTGCAACACTTCTCCTAAGTTTATCCAAATTTTCATAAAGGAAAGGTCTTGTATTTTATGAATTAACAAGCTTAAGAGAGACCCAAACCAAAAAGCCTTTGCAGCTTTCTTAATTAAATTTTTGTCGCATTGGACTTAGTAATTATAAGTACAGTTTTACATTCATTTATTTTATATATTTACTGTATAATTAAAAGTTGATAAACTTCCCGATCACTTTTAACTTTCTTTCAAAGGTACCTTGAAATCTCTTGTTTTAATTTTTAACTATTTTTTAGTAATTTGAAGGATAATATAATAATTTACTTAGATAATTTGTTAAAAACTTTCATTAACTAGCTCATTTTTATGGAATCAAATTGATAAGTTTTTTTTTTTACCCTTCTAATTACAATTTTTATTTTTAAAATATATTATTATTATTATTATTTATTTATTTTAAAAAGAGTTTAGGTAAAAAAACCTTTCAATTTTAAGGGTTAAAAAAGGCAATATTACCCTTCATAATATTTTTCTAAAAAGTAATACAAATTTACTTAAAACTTTATCAAGCAATGGTTTAAGTAACGTGCAAGTTGCAACACACCTATTTGACTACCTACCTACCGTGCGGTTCTTAACAACCCTACCAGAACATTATTTGTGCGAAAAATGAGTAATTATTTGTCAAAGTTCGCGACCACATGTATAATTATAATTTTTTTGCTTTAACTTTAAATTTAAAGTCAAAGCATCTGCCATTTGAACAGCAATTACAATTTTTTTTGCAACTACTATAATTAATTTAGCAATCTCCTTTCTTATTATACTATTAGTGGTGAAAATCATGCCACATATCTTCAATTTGAGTTCTTTTCCAAGCATTATTCAGTAATAATAATATTAGTGGAATGTTAATATAACTATAAAAAATATAACTATATATTCATATATATTAGATATATATGTCTTATACATATGAAAAATGTTAATATAACTATAAAAAGTTTTAACTACCATACATGTATATTCATTAGATTATTTATTACATACTTTAAGATAATGTATAAAACACTAAGATCTAATAAATATATATATATATATATATGTAGTTGTACATACAGTTGACGCAACAAATAAGTGTGCAAGATCAAATTAGGTTTCTAAATTAAAGATTATAATATAAAATAAAAATATATGACACAACAAATAAGTATGAAAGCAATTTTAATTCCTATACCATTGTAATTTAAATGTTAACTTATCATTTGATAAAACACAGTGGAAGAAACTGTTTCATGTAGCCAACCTCATGTAGTTAGAAATAATGCATGTATTGCACGTGATTTTTATCATAAATTAATTAAAATAAATAAAATTTTATTAGAAAAATATGTATGTTTTGAAAATTATTTAAAAATATCGACGAAGGTATATAGAGTAAAAATATTTAAAAATATTTAACATAAATTTATTAGAAAACTATGTATGTTTTGAAAAGTAATTAAAAATATGGCACACCCTCGAACCTTGTCATAAGAGGTATGTCGTTTTTTTGTTGGGATGGCCTTGCCCACTTATTGTGACGGTTATATCCTCTTGCTGCGAGGGCGACTATGCCCTCTTATTGTCAAGTTTTGTTGTGTTGTTTTGAACTTTTGGGCTCACTGTTATCCATATAACATGTTTTATTTTGTGTCTGGATTGTACTTGTAATTGTCTCAATATCTATTGAAAGAGTGTACTCCGGACTTGGAGATTGTTATGGAATATAAATTTCATCCTTGACAAAAAAAAGAGTACTTGTAGTTGTATTTTTTTATAAATAGATTATCATTCAACAAATATTATTGTTACTACTAACAACTCCATTTCCTATTTATATTTTTAAAAAAATTGTAATTAGGTCTCTAATTAAATATATGATGAAACTATAAGTATTAAAATAATAATATATGATGAAACTATAAGTATTAAAATAATTTTAAGTCCCATTGTAATTTAAATGCAAACTCAGCATTTGATAGATCGAAGAGATAGAAGCAGATTCTTTATGTAGTCAACCTCATGTAGTTAGAAATAGTACGTGTATTACACATAATTTTTATTATAAATTAATTAAAATAAATAAAATTGTATTAGAAAAATATGCATATAATTAACATGGGTAAAATTATTTAAAAATATGAATGAAGGTACGTGCAAGTAAAAACTTAGAACTTATTAGGAATAAGGAAGAAGAAAAAAAACTAAGGAAAGTTTAAAATGTAAGTAACATGGGCAAAATTGAAAAGTGGTTAAATGTGAAATTATTACACACACAAGTAGAAAAGCACGTGCTTTACACTTGATTTTTCTATAAATTAATTAAAAGAATAATTGTTACGGAGAAATTTGTATGTTTTTGTCTTCCGGTGAAATTATGAAAATAAGGGTATATCCGTGTAAAAAATAAGTTAGAAATTAAAAGGATAGAATAGGAAAAAAAAAAAAAAAGAGTTTAAAGAGCCTAAATGGTGGGTGCTACTAATTGCACCACGATTTTTTTTTCCTTTTTATTAATTTTTTTAAAGATTTTTTATCACTTTATATCTCCGTTTTTATAATTAAGTATTTATTATTAATATACCTAAGCAAAGTTATTCAACAAATTTTTAGGGCTTTTAAATAAAAAAAGATAATAATTTACAACGGTAAATGATTGAAAGTAAAGAATTTTACATACATATATAAATTATTAAAAAGTGAGGTAATTTTATAAAAGGAATCTTTTTATAATAATAAAAAGAAAATTAAAAATAGGAGGTGTGTTAAGAAAAAATGGTTGGTGTAATAAGTGTTAGTACTTGCTCCTACTTGTACTTGCTTTCCGAGAAGAGTTACAAGTATTTATTCCATCAAAAAATATTTTTTGATGTGGCTTATGAGTAATGATAAATTGACATTTATTTTAAAGTACACTATTTTTATTGGATTGCCTTATTGATATATGATTGGAAGCAATGTAATAATGTATTAATAATAATTTATACTTTAAATATACAGAATAAGTGTTACTTTTAACATTTTCCGTTGTTTATTTGGATACGTAGGACGCAAATCTTGGGTTCTTCCAATTAATACTACTAAAAGGTTATTCTCTTGATAGAAAATCGAATATATATGAGAAATGCTAATATAACTGAAAAAAGTTACAACTATATAAGTACACATATATAATTATATATGTATATCTATTAAATTATTGATTATACACCTTAAGATAATGTATAAAATAATAAAATTTAATAAAAATATGTGTGTAGTTGCACGTACAATTGATACAACAAATAAGTATGCAAGATCAAATTAGGTCTCTAAATTAAAGATTGTAATATAAAATTAAATATATGACACAATAAATAGGTATTAAAGCAATTTTAAGTTCTATACTATTGTAATTTAAATGTTTTTTTTTGGAAAGGAAAAGAGGGGGAATACCCAGCAAGAACAACTAGCACACTACACCTCGAACTCTCCTAGGCCAAGTAACCCCAGTTGCATCTTCCCTTAAAATATTGAATAACCCACGGGGAGGGGAAGACAGGATACACACTCCCCGATTGAACTTCAAAGCCTCAGTAGCCAAATAGTCTGCTGCTCTATTACCTTCTCTGTAAATGTGCTCAACTTAAACTATCCAATCTCTCTGAAGGAGTCTTCTACACTCATTTACCAAGTTGGAAAGGCTAAGCTGCGGCATACTGTTGCCTTTTAACCAACCAGCCACCATAGCCGAATCTGTTTCGAAAACTATAGAACGATGGCCCTCCTCCCAAGCAAGACGTAAGCCATGAACAGCAGCCCATAATTCAGCTTCAGTTGCAGTACAAGAACCAATATTAGCCACAAACCCCCTCAACCACATACCACGATAGTCACGGAGAAGACCGCCACCCCCTGCTCGCGATGAAGCATTCTTAAGACATCCATCAGTATTAAGCTTAGTCCAACCATGGTTGGGAGCACACCAGCCTACCATCTTCACCCTCTCTATCAGTCCATCATCATGGACCGCCACTTTGGCTCGAAAAGCATGAATGATTTCAGCCACTTTCCCTTTAAGCCAAGCCATGCTATACTCGAAGTGAAAACGAAGATTACGAAATACTAAATCATTCCTCCATTTCCAAAGAGCCCACACGGCAACTGTAAAGTAGGAAGCCCAGTCATAATCAACATTACAATCATTAACGCCAGCAAGATTATGAGCAAGCCAGCTTTGGAAATCCAAATTGCTTTGAAGATGATACTCAACTGGCTGCAATAGACGCTTTCATAATTGCACGGCTCTAGAGCAATTTCGAAAAATATGATCAACATCCTCGATACATCCCACACATTCAATACAGTCAGACGCCATGGTGAAACCCCTTTTCATCCGCTCAGCATTGCACATGATCTTTCGATGCGCAACCATCCACAAAAAAGTCCTGCATCTTTGAGGAACTTTAAGCTTCCAAATCGTCCTCCAAAGGGAATTAGGATATCCCATAAGAGTGCCAGTAGAAATAGTATAAGCATAGGTCACCGTTAATATGCCACTCTTAGAAGCTCCCCAACATATGCCATCTGCAACCTCCTCCTCATCCCATAAAAGCACAGCAGCAAGTTTATTTTCAACCTCAAAAGGGAGTAAACCTGATAGAGCATTCCAGTCCCACCCTGAGCCCTTCACCCAATAGCTTGAGACAGGCTTATACATCTCCACCAAACTCAAATCCCGCATTTTCATATTGATTAAGGCCACCTCACCTACCCATGTATCAAGCCAAAAAAGAGTGTCCTTACCATTACGAACTAGAGCCCGCACTCCGCTACGTAAAATCGGCGAGGCTTTAACAATGCCCCGCCACGCATTGGAAGCCCCATTCTTAGGCTGCAACCTATCAATAGTAGCTTCCCGATGCAGATACTTCATGGAAACAACTCTGGCCCAAAAGCTATTCTTATCTGTAATTAGTCTCCATCCCAATTTGGCCAAAAGGGCCAAGTTCATATAAGCCATACTCTTAATGCCAAGACCACCGTCCTCCATAGGTTTGATGATGATTTCCCACTTAATGAGGTTGACGCCCTGCTTCTCATTAGACCCTCCCCATAGAAAACGTCGAACTAATTTATCAATGGTATTACACACCCCTATTGGTAACACCATAGTCTGCATGATGTACATGGGAATAGAGTTAAGCACCGATTTAACTAGAACCAATCTACCCGCAAAGGACAAGAATTTTGTCTTCCACCCCTCCAATCGAGTAGTCACTCTCTCAATGATGTACTGAAAGTCAGCAGGTCGGACCCTCCCATGAATGGAGGGAGCACCAAGATACCGACCCAAGTTGTCCGTAAGGGGAATACCAGAGATAGTAGATATGTCTTGAGCCACCGCAAGCTCCACATTGTGAGATACAAATATATGAGATTTCTGGTAGTTAACTCTTTGGCCCGAGCACGCACAAAATAAATCCAGGCACTTCATAATAACCTTTATCTGCTCTGTAGATGCTTCCGCAAACAAAACCATATCATCTGCAAAGAAAAGGTGGGAGATAGAAGGACCATTACGAGAAAGCTGTATGGGTTTCCATTCCTTTCGCTCCACTGCCCCATTAATCAAATGACCCAATCTTTCAATACACAGAACAAAAAGATAAGGCGAAATTGCATCCCCTTGCCGAACTCCGCGCTCAGGAGAGAAACAATCCAAAAGATCCCCATTCCAGACAATCGACATCCTAGAGGAAGAGACACAATGCATCACATTTCGGATCCACCCATCACCAAGACCAATCTCCTTCAACGAGTCTTCAATAAAATCCCAAGATAATCGATCATAGGCCTTTTCAAGGTCAATCTTAATTGCCATATGAGATACACCACTCTTCTTAGTTCTCATTGAAAGATGGACTTCTTGACTTATCATTTGATAGAGCATAGTAGAATAAATTATTTTATGTAGCTAACCCCATCTAATTAGAAATAATGCATGCTTTGCACATGATTTTTATCATAAATTAATTAAAATAAATAAAATTTTATTAGAAAAATATATATGTTTTGAAAATTGTTTGAAAATATGGATGAAGGTATATAGAGTAAAAATATTTAACATAATTTTTTTTTTGTTCCTTTAAATCTATTTTGTGTTAGCTTTTATTTATTTATTTGTTTTAGTTCTATGAGTTGATTGCTACTTATTTTAATTATTTATTGAATATTCTTATTTAATGGGTTAATATTATATTTCATCATTTTATTGTATTCTTTATTTTAACTTTTTTTTTCTTATTTTTAGTTAACTTTATTGATGATAAATGTTAGATAATTCACTTTAGTATAAAATATTGAGTAATTTTTTTTGTATTTGAGTAATGTAGTCTAACTTTTAATATGTTACAAATTAAATGAAAAAAATATCGCCCTGAATTTAATTTAAACATCTCTTTAATGTGCGTGTGTTTATATTGCGCCATACGATCTTATTAATTGACATGTGTCACCATGCCGAACTCTGTTCATATTTTCTTTTCACTCTTATTATTTTATTTTATTTTTGGATATATAGCCGGAGAAACTAGGGATGACAATTTGGTCCGAGGGCTATAGGCCTAATTTGACCTATTATAAATGGCCTGATTCAGGTCCGGGTCCGAGTCTGAGCTCGGTCCGATCCTAAAACTTATTGGACAAATTTAAGATCATATAACTAGACTCGACCTGGCTTACTAACCCGATCCAAAGGCTCGATTACACAAACATACATATATATATTTATTATATTTATTATAAAATAAATACATGTCTATGTGTAATATACTCTTAATTACAAATTTTTATTTTTATTTTTTTTGTAAGTCTTAATTATAAATTTATACATACACATTGACATATATATATATATATATATGTATGTAGGTATGTATGTATGTGTCTAATTAAAAGTATATAAAATAAAATAAAAACAAAACAAAACAAAACATAATTAAGATTGATGTGTTATAATTAAAGCATATATAGTATATATAATACATGCTACATACATTGTGTCAAAAAAAAAAAACTACACACACACACACACATGTCTATATATATAAGAGTTCACAAAATGATTAAAAAAATTAATCAAGTGTATTATTAGTTATTATAATTAAGAGTATATAAAGTGTGTGTAATATATATTTAATTAAGTCAAGAGTGTTATATAATTAAGGGTATATATTTGTATTATATATACATTATTAAGAGTATGTTCAATTAAGTATATAATACGAAAAAAAAAGTACATATAATCAACTAAGATATTATATATATACAATTTATATTATATTGTATCCTTTTTATTTTGCTGCATTTTACTTTATTGAGTATACTCTCTAAAAAAAAAAACTTTACCAAGTATGTTTTATTAAGTATACTCTCTAAAAGTATGTAGGACTAGATATAAATATATAATGAATTTAACTAAATTATAATAACATGGGTTAGACTACAATTATAGAATAAAGACATTATCTAACTATATATATAAACTCACTCATTTTAATTATTAGAATAAATCAACACATATTCAAGATAAATTAAATAAAACAAATAATTTCCGTTCCTAGTCTATTTCTTAATTAGAGTATAAGATGACAAAAACAAAACATAATTAAGATTCAAGAGAATATATAATTAGAGAATATATTATACACACACTGATATATATATATATATATATAATTAAGAGTTTACAAAATGAAAGAAAAAATATAACCAAGAGTGTTAGTGCAATTAAGAAGATGGAATTGAACAACTACTTGATGTTGATGAAGACCGTGAGTGATTTATTTTTAATACATTGTATTGTTATATATATTTTTTATCATTGTTATATAATTTGTATTATTTAATTTGTAATAATAAGTTGTAATGTAGTGTTTGAAAATTTGTTGTAATATTCTAATATTTAGAATTTTATAGTAAATTAGAAAAGTTTAGGTTTAGAAATTATTTTTTGTTTATTTGGAAATTTGTTGTAATATTTAAAAATTATTTGTTATTTATTTAGAAATTAATAAATAATATTTTTTATTTATATATTTTATTTAATTACTAAACTAAAATTTTATATTTTATTGTAATTAATCTAACATTAAAATATGTATTTGGTTACATTGGTGGTCCAAAAGTTCGGTTCAAAGGCCCGATTTTAAGGCCCAGCCCAAATGTCCGGTCTATATATTTTTTGGGTCGGGCTTGGGTCAAAGTTTTTTAATGTCAACCCGGCAAGACTCAAAATTTTATAAGGCCTGACCTGGCACAATTATTCCTAGGCCTGGCGGGACCGGGCTGGGCCGAATTGCCCAAATTGCCACCCGTAGGAGAAACTACTATTTCTTTTCTTTTCTTTTTTTCCTCTTTCGCAACATATCTAAGTTTTTGTTGGATGTATGATAACAAGCTTCACAAAAGAAATAACTTTCAATATAATTAACTAGATTAGTTTCCAAACTGAGTGGTGGAGTCATAATAGTCTTGCTTGAAAACCACTCTTCTAAAACAAGTTGTCTCTCATTCACTATTTAAAGGTACTTAGAACAAAACTTTGGCTAGCTAAACTAGGTCAATTGTTATTTTAGCAGAGTAACGGTATATCAATGGTCTTGCTTAAAAATCACTCTTCTAGAACAAACTACCTCGTTCACTATTTAAAGGTACTTGGGACAAAACTTTGTTTAGCTAAACTAGATCAATTGCTATTTCAACAGATTAACGATATATCAACAATAAATTGAGTCTAGAGTTTAACTCTATGTCCTTAAAACAATTTTGTTGACAACTGTCTCCCAGGATACAATGACCTCCTTCTTGTGATAGTAGTACTTCAAATCACAAGAATATTCGAACCAATAATGTTTGTAATCTCTTACAAAAAAAACTAATGTTAAAATAAAGAAGAAAGAAAGAGAAATATTTTGAGAATTCAGATATTTTGAGATAAACTTTCTAAGTTCTGAAAGGCCCTTACCTATAGACATTTTGTAGTTGTACATGGTGCCTTTTTTTGTGTATCGTCAAATCGAGTCTAATCGCAATTAGATGCAATCAGACGGTTGCGATTGACGCACCTGATCATACACCATCGGATCGTACTCGATTGATGTAGGTGTGATCTAACGGCTCCGATCAATGCACCTGATCTCACACTATTGGATTGTGGTCGATCTATGTGGTTGCGATTGTCGCACCTATTCCCACACCGTCAGATTGTGCTTGCACAATCCAGCGACTCCAATCGTTAGACCAGGTTCATCAAACCTAGACATCCAATCGTTCATCGTGTCTGGACACCCCAACAAACGCTCTTTATGCCACCTTCACGAACGTATCTGATTCGTCCAATCTACCTCGATTTCTGAAAATAAAAAGCTCTACAGCTCCTTTCGATGATGCACACGTGTCACGATGCATACTTCAACGTATGTATATAAGTAAAACTACGGGGTGTCACAACACGTGTGAAGTGCAAAGTGTTGTATGCCCTCACACACGCATGACAAAGTATCACCCTTAAGCCTGTTTTGTGTGTAGTGAGCTTAAATTCAAATGAAGGCTTCTAACTATCACTTATAAGTAAACCCTTTATTTTCTAACTTTATGACGTGAGACTAAATTATGTTCACTATTTTTCACCACTTTAGACTTATTAAGTAGGCTACCTTAGACTTAATTTTTCATTAATATAAAAATGAGTATAGCTAAATAATTATATATTCCTAATCTCCACATATTAGATATTAATATTCAACTTGGTCCTGCTCAAAATCACATGTGGGTCATACTTAATTTTTAGCTCAAAATGATGAAAAATCATGTTTGGTATCCATTGTTCCAATAGTTTTAAATTTCTACTTTAGTTTAATATTTTTAACACTTCATCTAAATTTCAAAAAAGCAAGTGCAATATATTTTTAGAATTCATATTTTTACTTAAAAATTTATATTTGTAGTCTAATTATCTTAATAACAAAATTAAACTTATAAATTAAATTAAATTTAATCATAATAAAAAATAGTGACGTAGAAGCCGCGATGGGCTCTGTCGAAGAACTTCTTGGCTAGCTTTGAGGCAGGCATGAGGTGGCTGTAAGCTGGCATTGTATCATGGTCATGTTGTCCTATGCACCGTCACGTCTTTTTCTTTGTAATCGAGAGTATTTTTGTAATTTTGGGGGCCAGTATAATTGGTGTCACATTTTGATGTTTCCTTTTGGGATTAAGGTAAAAACTTAAGATTTACCTTGTAGGGGAGGTGGCAGTCGCCTAGAGGTAGTGCTTAGGTGTTCTTTACAACTGAGTGTCCCTTGTAAAGCTACCAATGTGTGTCCCTTGTAACTGCTTGCTATTGCTAGCTTGTAATTCTCTAGCGATATTTGCTCCCCTAGGGTGCGTATGTATTCTTTTCGTGTAAACATGTACAACATTTACTTAAGATTAATATAAATATACTCTCAATTACTTGTTGTATGTTATTGTGTGTGTTATTGTTCTTTACTTGCAGATTGGCCGACCTTGTTATTTGATATTGCCGGGTGTCGTACGGGTATTGCCTTGCACCATTGACTCACCCATGACAGCTGAGAAGAACAAGAGCTCTTTCTTCATCCCCATTAATTAATATCAGTTCTTCTGCACCAACGCTTAGTTTCTGAGAGAGGAAGTACCAATTCGCTCTTTCTTTGTACTTGCTTTTCGAGAATTAAGGGGCATTTGATATGGAGTAATCTATGAGATGAAATTGAGAATTTTGAAGATTCTCATGTTTGTTTCACTATTTATACTTTTTTTAAGAGTGGTAAGTGACTCCTGAGAAAATAGAATTCCCACCCAAGATGAAATAGTGATTTCCATAGAAATAGGTGATATTCACTTTTCGAGAAAAGTGATTATCATAAGAAAGTTTTTATTTCTTTTAAAGAAAAGAAAAAAAAAACCACGACAACCCAAAAAATAAAATAGTCTCCCTTATTTTATCCGTGTGAATATATTTAAATAATATGATAGTTTTTTATTAAACATAATATGTTAATAAAATATATTGATTTTATTAACTTAATATTAGTAATAATATTTTTTATATTTTTAATGAAATATTCATTTTATTATTTTTTAAAAATAATTATATTATTATTTTTTTATCACAACAAATTTTATTATTTTTAATAAAAATCAATTTTACAATTAATTTTATTATCTTTCATAAGAACAAATTTAACTATTTTAAATTAAATTTAAGTTTATTATTTTAATAAAAAATACTTTATTATTTTTAATAATGAATTTTTATTATTTATTATATTAATAAAAATTAATTTTAATAAATTTAATATTTTATAATAAAAATTATTTTATTATCTAATATTTTAATGTACTATAAAATAAAGTAATGTAATATTTTTAAAAAAGTTATATAAGATTTTTATTTGTAATAGTAATATTGCATTTTTACTTTTAGATTCTCGTCAATTATTTTCTAAAAATTAAATTTTTATTTTTATTAAAAAATTACCGCGGGCCAAACATAACTTAAAGAGTGTTTAATTATTACACCTTCTCAATAAATAGAGTGATGTGGTATATTTTGGATATGTTTTAAATCGTTGTAGCAGTTAGCACACATGAAAAAAAAAATCGCTGTAGCACTCTTCAAAATCAATTAATAATACTAAAGGTTCTTATCGCGATGGAAAATTGGACACGTCCATTCCTTAGATATTCATTAAAAGCTGCTGGCGAAACTTTACTCTAGCTTGGGGTAAGTATACCGCCATAACGTCACCACCTGTTAAACACGGCTTGTAGAGATGCCTATTAATAATTAATAATTAAATCAAAAAAGGAATTTTAGAGATTAAGTCCTATACCCATCTTTATCTAAAGCAGAGGTCTTATAATTTTTAAAATTGACATTTAAGTTCTTAACCACCTTCAACTAATTAACCTATCACAAGTCAATCAAACTACAAGTTATCAAAGAGTGCATCAGACAATTTTATCCTTCTCATGTTTAATCATCCTTTTAACTCAAATTAAAGTGATTTAAAATGTGTTAAAATTAAAAAGTTATTAATCAGGCAACTCAGTTGATCGATCAAACAACTCAGTGACCAATCAGTCAAGGTGACCGAACGATGAGTTTTCGATGACCAAAAAGTTAATTAAGGCACCTGAATTTATATATCTTCTCTTCATCTTTTCAACTCATTTTGAATCACTCAAATCGGAGGTGAAACGAAAAAGTTATGATCATTTGAAGTTTGCATATCGATTGGTCAATCGCCATACCAATCGGTCAACATACTCACCGATCGGTCAACTTGGTAACCA
Organism: Paratinospora sagittata; assembly: GCA_035771175.1. Taxonomy (NCBI): domain Eukaryota; kingdom Viridiplantae; phylum Streptophyta; class Magnoliopsida; order Ranunculales; family Menispermaceae; genus Paratinospora; species Paratinospora sagittata. The sequence continues at coordinate 18,574,356 of CM069598.1, forward strand.
ATCAGTGAGTTTTCGGTATATCGTTTAACCGATCAATAAGAAAACTTTAAATTATCATATCTTTTTCGTTTTAATTCGGATTTAAGTGATTCAAGATGCATTGAAAAGAAGAAGAAAAGATCTACAACACCGGGTGGTTTAACTGAATTTTTTTTTATCACCGAGGACCGGTCACCAGTGACCGAAAAGTCACTTAAGGCACCTGGATTTGTAGATCTTTTTTTCCTCTTTCCAACTCATTTTGAATTAGTAAAATCGAAGTTAAAACAAAAACGCTATCGTCATTTGAAGTTTGCATATCGATTGGTCAATCGCCATATCGATTGATCAACAAACTCATCGATCAGTCAACTCGATGACCAATCGATGAGTTTTTGGTATATCGTTTGACCGATCAATAAAAAAATTTAAATGGTCATAAATTTTTCGTTTTAACCCGAATTTAAGTGATTCAAGATGCATTGAAAAGAAGAAGAAAAGATCTACAACACTGAGCATTTAACAGCCACCAAACCGGTCATCGGTGACCGAAAAGTCACTTAAAGTACATGAATTTGTAGATCTTCTCTTCTTCTTTCCAACGCATTTTGAATCAATCAAATCAGAGTTAAAACGAAAACGTTATAGTCATTTGAAGTTTGCATATCGATTGATCAATCGCCATATCGATTGGTCAACAAACTCATCGATCGGTGAGTTTTCGGTATATCGGTTAACAGATCGATAAGAAAACTTTAAATGGTCATAACTTTTTCGTTCTAACTCGAATTTGAGTGATTCAAGATGCGTTGGAAAGAGGAAGAGAAGATGTACAAATTCAAGTGCTTTAAGTGACTTTTTGATCATCGAAAAAACTCATCGATTGATCACCGAGTTGCCCAGTCAAGAACTTTTCAATTTCAACGCCTTTTGAATCACTTTAATCCGAGTTAAAAAGATGGTTAAACATGAGAAGGGCAAAATGGTCAAATGCACTCTTTGACAACCTACAGTTTGATTGACTTGTGACAAGTTGATTGGTTGAGGGTGGTGTGATTTTCATCATTTGATCTGTGAATGGTTTGAATTTTTTTTATTATACTATTAGTCTATTAGTAGTGAAAATCATGCCACATATCTTGAATTTGATTTCTCTTCCAAGCATTACTCAAAATATCCAACAATGTTAGTCTAACTGAAAAAAAAATACAACTACTATAATACCCTGTATTTCACAAAAAAAAAATTTACTATTTGGGCAACGCCCGAACGTTCAGGCACATGCCAACGTTCTGGCATGCGCCTGAACGTTCGGACATTGCCCAAATAGTAATTTTTTTTTTTTTTGTGAAATACAGGATATTACAACTACTTGTATAATTGTAGACATTGATATGGTAAAACACATGTATCCAATGAGCACTTGTAGTTACCCTAATAAAAGTGCAGAAACCCTCTCTGCCACCTGAACCCCTTACTGATCAATGCCTTCTCCACCGCTTAGGGTTTTCTCCTAAGTGGCAGAGCCGTCCTTTTCTTTTCCTCTTTTCTCACTACCTCCCCTTCGTCGGTTACTCCTCTTGCGGCAACTCTCTCTTCGCCACACTACCATTAATCTTTCAACCTCAATATTGCTCGTTCTTCTCATCCCAATTACATCTTTTCTCTGCCACTCCTCTTCGCCATTGCTCTCTCTTCTCCACTAGGGTTGCCGCCGCTTACTGTCCACGGGGAATAGTGCTTCAAGTTTTTCTTAATTTGTAAGTCAATAAAAAAGCACACCCTCAGACCTTGTGGTACGGGTTATGCCTTTTTTTTGTTGTGATAGCCATGCCCTTTTGTTGTGAGGGTTAGGTCCTCTTGTTGTGAGGGCGGCCATACCCTCTTGTTTTGAGGGCGGCCATGCCCTCTGTTGTCAAGTTTTGTTTGTTGTTTTAAGCTTTTGGGTTTACTGTTGTCCATAGGATATGTTTTATGTTGTGCTGTATTGTACTTGTAATTGTCTCAATATCTCTTGGCAAGATGTTCTCCAGACTTTGAGACTGCTATGAAATGAAAATTCCATCCTTGACAAAAAAATAAAATGAGCACTTGTAGTTGTATTTTTTATAGTTAGATTAACATTTGTCAAATATTATTGTTACTACTAACAACTCCATTTCCTATTTAAATTTTTCAAAAAATTGTAATTAGGTCTCTAAATTAAATATATGACAAAACTATAAGTATTAAAATAATTTTAAGTCCCGTTGTAATTTAAATGCTGACTCAACATTTGATAGAATGGAGAGAAGGAAGTAAATCGTTTATGTAGCGAACCCCGTGTAATTAGAAATAGAATGTGCACCAACTTGGCATTGGTCGAGTGGTTCCCTCACTCGGCCCCCAGCAGAACGGTCCTAGGATCGAATCCCAAGTTAAGAGGGTTTACGAAAATTTTTCCCAAGGATCACTGCCCGCTCACAGATTTAGTCTCGTGGTGCGCTTCGGCTAGCCTAGGGATACTGTGTGGTCTACGGACCAAAAAAAAAAAAATAGAATGTGCATTGCACATGATTTTTATCACAAATTAATTAAAATAAATAAAATTTTATTAGAAAATATACATGTTTTGGCTTTTAATATAATCAAAATGGGTAAAATTATTTAAAAATATGGATGAAGGTATGTAGAAGTAAAAACTTAGAGAAAGTATTTACTATTAATGGACCTAAGCAAAGTTATCCAACAAATTTTTGGGACTTTTAAATAAGACAAAATAATAATTTACAACAGTAAATGATTGGAAGTAGAGAATTTTGCATACATATATAAATTATTAAAAAGTGAGGTAATTTTATAAAGGAATCTTTTTATAATTATAAAAAAAATTATCAATAGGTCGTGTTAAGAAAAAATAGTTGGTGTAAGTAGCCGCTTCCTTTGTAGAAAACATGAAAAATAGTCAAATACTAAATTACTATTTTATCAGCCCTATCAACGATAAAAATAAATATTTTTAATAACAATAAGGATATGCTTTTTAAGGGCATTTTAGAAACAAAAGGCTTCAACATGAAAAAAATTTCAAATATTCTCATCATATATATACATAAGTATAAATACATATCCATACTTATTATAAAGTCAAAACCCCTCAATAACGGTGTCCCACTTTTATCATAAACTCCTATATTACTGATGCAGTGCGTTATAGATAGACAATAAACACACGTTCTCTGGACTCGTTGATTCTTGAGAATACCGAGAAAAGATGAAAGAATTTGCAAATTCTAGAAAAACTCAATATTATTCAATCTATATCTTAATACCACATACAATGGCCTTTTAAATAGGCAAAACCCATTAAAACTTCTAAATAGACTAAAATACAAAAATAATAACAACCAGGCTTCTAAACAGACTCAAATACTAATTTCCTAATTCAAGAAAAATATTAGTTTCCTAATTCAATAAAACCTAATAAAAATAATAAATTTTCTAAAAATAGTAAATTACCGAAAATAGTAATTTACTAACTCTTAAATCTTATCACATTGCATCATTCACCCCATGTTGGAAAAAAACTACCCTCTAATTTGCAGCATCATCGTTTGAGGTAAGACCATGAAACAAAGTCTTGACTCGATAACTTCAGGTGACTCTTGCGACTACACTTTCTACGACTCTTTCGATACTTCCGATTAGTAACATCAATATATTTCTGAATATCCCTCACCAAACGATCATGAGTGGTCTGATGGAGCTGCTGAACGAGAGACTAACTGATGCGCGATGAGAAACTGTAACCTTGTTGTCCTTCTTCAACCAAGCCAATTTGTAAGGTTTCAGGTGCTTGGTTATCGACAAGCCCAATTTCTGCACAGCCTCCTCTAAGATCATATTCTCACAACTGCTCAAATCAATTACAAAACGACAGACCTTGCCACCAATGGTACAGGTGGATTGGAAGATATTGTTCCGCAACCAATTATTTTGTTGTCATGGTGCTAAGAACATTCGTCGTACCACCAACATTGGCCCAGAATCACCTTCAAGTTGCTCTTCTCCATCTGGGGACTCCTCACCGATATCAAATTTAGGCTCATCTGCAGTCTCTTGTACACTATCCTCCTCTTCAGCATCTTCCGTTTCGTTTTACACTCTGATTGTCGATGCCCTGGTTTGCCGCATCCAAAACAACGCATATTACTAGATCTAGATCCAAATCTCATTTTCTGATCTTGTGATGGTTTAACAGTCGGTGTAGATCCAAAAGGACGATGTTGATTAGCACTCCTTCCTACTGTGTCGAAAGTCACAACACCTCGATGAGTTAACTGTTTCTCGTACTGTAAGGCTCTCTGGTGTCTTTTAGAAACTGTTACAGGATCAAATATGTTCAACATGTCTTGAAACTGTGGACGCATGCTGCCAATATAACATGACACTAACTGATCCTCTGTCTCCATGATGTCATTATGAGCTAGCAATTGGTAGAACTCCGTTGTGCAGTCGTCCATGGAACGAGATCCTTGGTGCAAGTTCTGAAGTCGCTGGTACATCGTTCGCAAATAATTATATGGGAGGAAGGTAGCCTGCATGTGTTTCTTCATCTTCTCCCAAGTCACAAGTTTGGGTTTGCCCAGTCGCACCCTCATTGCTTTATTCTACTACCACCACGTCACTGCCCTAGCTCGTAGCCTAGTTGCTACCAAGGGAACCCATCGATCATCTGGAACTTCTTTAAACTCCAAGATCTCCTCAACAACAACAACCCAATCTCTTAACTCTTCTAGCTTGATGTTCCATGGAATTCTGGGATGTCAACCTTGATCCCCAAATCCCATCGCCTTTTCCCACCGTGCACCACAAGGTCTCTACGTGGCTGTGGTGCTTGACCGAATGGGTTGCCATCATCATCTATATCAGCATCTGCAGGATTCAAGATTGGATCCTGTCTCTGCCGCACAACTTGGGGGTTTTGCATAAACGCAGTAAACTGATGCGTTAACTGAGCGATTCGCTGCTCAAGTCATGCATAATTGTCGTGTCTATACACGTTATCGAGTTGGGCTTCCTGTTGTCGTCTTCTTGGAGACATGACAGAAGAACGAGCGCGACTCTGATACCAACTGATGCAGGGCGTAATAGGAAGACAATAAACACACCTTCTCTGGACTTGTTGATTCTTGAGAATATCGAGAAAAGAGGAAAGAATTTGCAAATTCTAGAAAAACTCAATATTATTCAAACTATACCTCAATACCGCATACAATGGCCTTTTAAATAGGCAAAACCCATGAAAACTCCTAAATAGACTCAAAGACAAAAATAATAACAACTAGGTTTCTAAACAGACTCGAATACTAATTTCTTAATTCAATAAAACCTAAAAATAAAAATTACTAAAAATAATAAATTTACTAAAAATAGTAAATTACAGAAAATAGTAGTTTTACTAAAAATAGTAAATTACCGAAATTAATAAATTTACTAAAATTAATAAATTATCCTAAAACACTGATTTGATATTTTCACTAACTCTAACTCTTATCACATTGCATCAATTATCCACTACTTTTCAATATAAATCTATCAAATAAGTTTATATTAAAAATTATATTTATGGGTAATTTGGCAATGAGGAGCTAAAAGATTTCTTTTGTAATGTTAATAAATATAAGATTTATTTTAAGAACTATTCTTTCGTTTGTTTTTGTTATTCCCAACCTTATTTTATTTTATTTTTTAGTAATTTTTCAGCCCCCTTTTATTCACATGCCTGTGAACTAAGGTCCCATTTGATAACTTTACAAAGTCATGCTCTTGGTCGATAAACTATTACCATGCACCGGCAACGAACCAAGCCTTTGAGCTCCTTGGGGTTCAAGTCTATAAAGAAACGATCTACCATACCATGCGCTCAGTTAATGAGCGGGGACACCTCGAGGCGAGCATATCTGAGCTCCTCAGATCCAAATATGCCAAGAATGATCCACAAGGGCGAGTGTGCGTTTGAAAAATTGCGTGCACCACGTAACGTAACGGGACACCACAAGAAGAGTTTTTATGCTCCATGTAGTCCATCTCTACAACGGAGGTCAATAAGGTCATGTGCTCGGTTAATGGACAGATGTCATTATGGCCCAAGACACCGAAGAAAGACTACCTTTTGAGCAGGGCCGGTCCTTACTATTTAGTGGCTCGGGGCAAAGTACAATAAATGGGGCTTTTTTTCATTTTAAATAGGATCCTTTTATTTTTTTTATAAATATTTCAAATACATTTAAAGTCACAAAATCAATACAATAAAAAAATTACAAAATCGAGAAAAAATCACAAAATTGATACAATAAAATCACAAAATTAATATAATAAAAGTTACAAATCAATACGATAAAACTTCAAAATCAACACAAATAGAAAATTATTTCAAATTTCACACAAATGCCAAATACAAAATAAATACTATTCTGACAGCTTCAACATTGTGTTTGTTGATAAAATTGTCGTACTTGATCGAAATACAAAATTATACAAAATTAGCAAACAGAAAAAAATGATTGAATTGTAGAAGTAGTTTTTTTAAATAAAAAAAACAAGGGGGTTGGTGGACAAAGATTGTGGCGGGCGAACAAGGTAAAAAAAAGTGATTGAATTATAGTATAGAAGTAGTTAAAAATAAATAAATAAATAAATAAAAATAAGTGGCTGACGAAAAGGGCGAAACAAGAACTAGAAGAAGAATAATAATAATAAGAAGTTGCAGGCTAGATAGGACAGAAGAAGAAGAGGGAGACGTCGATTATGGAATTGGCGTCGCCAGATTTTTTATTTGAAATTGTAGTTCTCTCGACACTTTAGGGTTTTGAATTGTGATAAGATTTACGGGATCGCCGCCACCGAATTTCATCACTAGTCACAAGATTGTAATACCGTAGGTTTGCACAAAAAAAAAAGAATTTGTTTGGGTAGACATGCCCGAACGTTCAGGCGCCATTTTTTTCTATATAAAGAACTCCTCCCCCTCCTCATTTCTCACACCAAAATCACTTCTCCTTGTGATTTTTCTTCTCTTTTTCACTCATTTTGAGTTTTGTCTTCTCTTTTGAGACTCTCTGTGCGGTGCAACGCAGTTCTGCCGGGGGGAAGGCACCAATTTTCAAAGGAGATTTTATCTAAAGGTGGGGAACGTGTAATACTCCGAAAATTTTTAAGAGTATTTTTGAAATTATAAATCCGAAGGTATTTTCATAATTTTACACTAAGACCAAAAAGGGCTCAAACATGACATGTGTTACATATAACGTGCTACTATATTTTATTTAGATCTTAATTCCTATTACGGTATCACTTCAAATTTAAAATAATAATTTAAATTTCTATGACTAGGCTTAAGTGGCCATATAAAAGTATAATAATAATAATAATAAAGTTATAGGATAATCCACGTGATTCAAGCGTTCCCAAAAATTTCATGACTATTCTACTTAAATGTAAATTCAAACTATCTATTTTAATCTCATAAAATTCACATACCATAAATCTTATTATTTATGAAAAGCAAGTTTCTAATAATCAATAGTTTTGCAATTTCTCCGCATAAAGCCACCACATGCTAGACATGGTAAGATATCCAACTTCTTTTTATTAATTCCTCTCATACTCCATGGTTAGCACATTCTTTCCATTTTGTGGACAAAGGCAATTTAGAAAATTAAGAGATATTATCATTCTTAATTAGGCTCTATACACACGTGACACTAAGGCACAAAGTTTATAATTTTGGTATCTTGTATTTTGATTCCTAGTACTTCCAAAATTATGCACGAAGAGACCACAATCATGCAAGTCACCACACCCTAGCTTATAAGAAATATATAGAACAATTTTGCAGCCGCCTCCCATCTTCTTCATTCTACTCTCAACCCTGGAGCGTGAGCACACAGAGTGAAAACCGCCGGCTCATCGTTGGAGCATCACCCAGGGTGATTTCCTTTTACCACTGTAAGTTTGCTTCTCCATTAATTATACAATCGATCACTCTATTTTTTGGCGTAGGAGATGACAACCATGAATGAACCCATCTGCAACTGATTTCTTTTCCCTCTTCTTTTTCCTTTCACCTTTCTCTTTGTTTCCTCCTCTAACCAATGCAAAAGAACAGCAAAAGCAGCAGCCACGTTGCCACTGCCGCCGTCCTCTTCTTTCTCTCTTCTCTCTTATCTTTTTCATTCTCTTCCTCTGCACCAATGTTCAGCAAGCACCGCCTAATGCCATCAATAATATCTATAATTAAGTGCCACCTCACCACCCATATAACATCATATTATACTAGACACTAACGCTCTAAACGTGCACACCATCACTCATCTAAACACCCACATCACACACATATATTATACATTCTATATAATTGATACATCTCATCTCATATTTAACATTAGATGATATGTATTATATTATCTCATCATATATATATTCTTATATTATGCTAGCTTATGTTATATATACTTGTTAAACATCCCACCACTATATATATGTATATATCTCTACACTCATAATCGTTCTTATGAGTATTTATATTAACAAACGTAATATACGTGTACAAGTTGAGTACTAGGCGTAATAAGGAATTTAAGTGATTTGGAATTTAGCGATTCAGGTGGGGAAGATTTTATGCCTTCATAATATTTTATTTTGATATATAGATAAGAACATTAAATTAATTAGATTTATAGCACTATTAGATGGTGAATGTGTATGATGCATGATTGTATGTATACCGTGATGTGATTGTTAGTATGATGATATGTATGTGTGCATGATTTTTGTTCTGATCAGTTGTTAATTGGATGCATGAAATTCATAGGGTAACTGAAATTCATATGTAAATTATAATGTTTGATAATGAGACATCTGACTTGAGAATATTGGCATAATTGTTATAATAAAGTTCATACATGAATACTATTATATGTGGCATTGTGACATGATGCCATGTGTAGTGGAGTTTAATATCGTATTTATGTTGTATATATGGTGTGACATTACTAAGGAACACGATTAAGATAAGAATCACACATATGGGGCAGTTATTCTAAGGAATATCGCTAATGATTATTATGGAGCAGTTATTCTAAGGAATATCACCAATGTTTATTATGGGGCAGTTGTTCATGATGAATATCACCAATGAGTTCTGATTTTGGGTAGTGTCATCCGGGGTTGATTCCCTAAAGGTACGTGATTTGGAACGTGATGGAATTCTCAACTCAAATAATCAAATGTTGTAACGATTAATGTGTGAAACTTGTTTGTAATGTTCTTGTGTATATATCATAATAAAATGTTGTAAATGGTTTAGATGACCCACTAGGCTTTCAAGCTCGCCCCTATTTTTCACATGCAGGTACATGAAAGAATAGAGTCGCAAGTTTGTGACGTGTTTCACAGTAATAGGGGTGGGTTAGTGGATTGAGTAGCATTATTGTAGTAGGACTGAGTAATTATTTAATAATTGATTATATCAATTAAATGGGTTGTATTAGAAATCAATGCTTTTGGAACATTATAGTGGTCGTTGAAGATTTCATGGGTTATTTTATATGTTTATGCCTTTGGCTTGAACTTGTTAATTCTACTTGATGAATATATTTAAAATGTTGTGTCCATAATGGATGGACAAGGGCAAGTACCCTCATGGCCCAATATTCAATTTGTGTAATGAGAATCTATAGTCTGTGGCATAGAAATTGAAAGAGTATTCTTCTATCTTAACTTGTAACCTTATTTGGAATATAAATGATACTACTAAATTTATTTTTACCTGTGTAAAGATTTTGGAGTTAAGGTAGATGGATACAATTCATGCCTCGATTTTCTTTTTGCTATTTTCTTGATAAGAGCAAATATTTATTCTTATTAATTTAAATTTAAGTTTTGAAAATCGGAGTGTGACAGAACGAAACATAGGTTTGTCTGTCTTATAACTTTTATTAAAATTTACATTCATTTACACTGCATTATTGCGTATAATGTTATACTTGTCATACTTACGCCTTTATAATTGGAGTTCATGTATTACACTGTTGATATGCCGAATTAGTGGTCAATCTGGCTCAACCAGACTCAGTCTTGTCCTCAGTAACTTTAAATAGTGAACGGAAGGCAGCGTACTGCTCTAGATGATTGATATTTAAGTAGACCTCGTGTCTCACCTCTCAACTGGAGACTGATTTGGTTGGTCTTATTTGAAAGCTATCAGCTTATACAAGTGATATTGAATGTCCTAACCTTGCACGTAGTGATACCGACCCTGATAAGGATCACCAGACGTTGCCAAATTCTGTCTAAATATTAAGTAAAAATCGGACCAGTTCATGCATTGGCATCATACATAGCACCACCTAGGGACGGATGTGGTTTATGATTCATAGAATAGTTAGAAGCAATGCTCGTTATTCATTATATTTCTCTGGAGAGGGACGTACAATGAGAACCTGGCTACTCCTGGGGAGGGACATCTATATGTGAATTCAGAGCGTTGTTCCTAAGGAGGGACGTACAATGAGAACCCGACTACTCTTGGGGAGGGACATCTGTACTTGAACTCAGGTGATATACAATCATCAAACCAATACGAGACGGTGTCATGCATACATACATACTAAATTGATTATGATGCTCTGATGTGTATTTACGATATTGGATTATGAAGTTTGCTTTATTAATTGTTATATTCACGAACTATTTTATCCACTGAGCGTGTAGCTCACCCCGTTGTTATCCAATTTTTCACAGGAGATTAGAGTGGACTGGGTGCAAGTTTTTGGGCCCACATTTTGTACCCTTTGTATTATTCATTGAGAATTTTTGGAGAATGTTCCCTTAACTATTTCATGTACAAATATATTCTAAAATTAATGAAATCAGACATGTACTTAACCGTGTTTTCACGCACTCAGTTATTGTTATAATGCATTCGTGCCCCGTTCGTGAGTGTCCCGCCGGTTTAGGCTCGTCCGAGCGGGGTGTGACATTTAATGGTATCAGAGCATAAGGTCCACGACCCGCCCAAGTCCACCAAATTAGGGAAAAAATTTATTTATTAGATATATATATCTCTAGAACTATATATATATATATATATATATATATATATATATATATATGTGTGTGTGTGTGTGTGTGAATTATATATAGTTAAGATTTATATTAAATATATATCTAGAAAATTATATAGTTTTTTATATAGTTTAGATTCAAATATATATATAGTTATGATTTATGGAAACTATATATATGGTTATGATTAAATATATATATATATCTATATATCTATGAATATATGAGATATATATATCACGTTACTAGCGAAAAATTTGGATTAAATGATGGCATAAACATTAAGAGAAAAATAGAAAAATATTGTCTAACGGACAAAGCATAAATCTTAAAAATGTTAGGAATATATTTTGTGTCTTTCACAAGTTTATTTTCCTTTCAGCAAAAAATGGCCTCAAGTGAAGGAACGACTTCCGGTAGTAGGGAACCAATTTCCACCAGACTCAAGGAAGTGTTCAAAAGGGACATTATGACTATGAGGAGTATCGACAATAGAGATCTCCGTCTCCGTCCAATCCTTCACGAAAAACTCGCAATACTGGGGTGGCTGAACATAACAAAAGTTGAGGGTCACGTCTTTTACAACTTGATGAAATCCTTTTACGAAGCCATGAATTGCGTAGGACTTCAAGAAGATGGGATCAGCCCTATTTTGGAGACAACGGTCAGGGGAGCGAAGATTTCTATCAACGTCGAAGTTATTACGCGACTTATGGAGATTTCGATTGAAGATAGAATCATTGATCCATACGAACCCCAGACAGTTGCAGAGATCGCAGAGTCCAACGAACAGTTGTTCAATTTCCTCGCCAAAAACTCGTACGCCCTCCTCCCAAACAATCTCCTTAAACCACCTCTTACCGGCCTTGGAAAGATCGTATTCGGCAACATCTTGCCGGAAAAGGTGACTAGAGGTGCTATATCAAGGGCTCAACTTCTCGTGTTATACTGCATAGAGAAGAAAATTAAGGTCTCCCTACCTCACATCATCATCCAACAAATGTTGCAGGTGATTCAAAACCCTTTAAGAAAGGAACTCCTCGGCTACGGAGTCTTGGTCATGAGGATGCTATACGAGGCAAACGTTAACACTTTTGATGAGTCTTCAAAGCAGATCACTGAGGCGGTTACAGTAGCTTCTATCTTCAAGACATTTGTTACAAGTGAAGGGGTAACTGACGAGGAAATATTCGGTGCGACTGTAGGAGGAAATGGCAAAATAATTAGAGACAAAAATGGATGTTGTCAACGAAAAAGTCGACGCAAGATTCTTGTTAAAGAGGTACCAAATAACCAACCAAACCAGAACCCTACGGCAAACCCAGCCCCAAATAATGGTCAAACCGATCATCTATTCTCTGAGGAAGATTGCTTTACCAACCTAAATCAATCTCAACCAAATCAAGATGGACAAAAAGTTTCAGCAAATCCACCTTCCTGGAACATGCCAACTCAAGGCAATGCTACGTACCAAAGGTTTCCAACTCTTGAGGTACTGTATTGGCCAATTTCACAAGTTCCTGTGAACCAACAACAAAAACATTTTGCGGCACCAAATCTTGGAAGACAGGACATCCCAATGAGCCCATGATTTCAAGACTTTTTAACCCAAGCATATCCAAATGTCCAAGGGGTTCCAGTTAGGGAATCCCCGTACAATCAAAACAACTACCCCACACCTATGAGTCAACCGTACGACCAATACTTTCCACCAATGCCTACGGCCTACCCTCTACCTATGGGACAGTCAAACCATCAACCATCGATGGGGCAATCAACTAGCTCATTCGAGCAGTTAAATGTGATAGTACCTAGTATTGCTCGGATAGAGGAAACCCAAAATACTTTGTTTACACGTATGCAAAACGACGAAGAACAACGAGTAAATTCTCAACCTTCTTCTAGCAGTCTTTTTGTACCTAGTAGGAGGTCTAGAAGGAGTAGTAGTAGGCAGGAAAATCAGGAATGATCACTGACATTGTAAAAAAATTATTTTATATATAAATGAAATGTTTTGTTTAAGACTATCTTTGGTGGGCCGACTTACAACCATTCTTTTTTTTTATCACTAACTTTAGAGTGGTATGAGACAACAAAATTGGAGGATACTAAATAAAATGTGGAAGTAAGAGAACCCACGACCTTGTATGAAAAGAAACATTTGGAGAAAGTTATATTACTAACATTATCACTAAGTTTACACGGTATGAGGCGAGTAAACTTTGACGATACTATTAGTGAACTACTATTAAGCCGATGTTTTATAAAGACCGTGTTCATACAACTTAGCTTGGTTGACACCCTTATTACCAAATTCATATGGTATGGGACACACGAATTTGGATAATAATTGAAAAGACTAAGCGAAAGTGTTTGAATACATAAGATTGTGATAGAACGTTAGATCAGGATACTTACCGAGGAAAATCTTAGAATTTCTATGACTTGTACGGATTTTCAATGAAATATATATGTATGTTCACAAAAACCAGAACCAAAACATTTGAAATACTTGCAAAGTTGTATACTTATTATATAAACATTCTAACATTATTTTTATACCATGGCCAAACATACGAGACACATAAGATTCTTTGATTCCTCAACAAAAAAAACCTTACACTATACTTAGAAAAATAGGTGGTTTTTATTACAGTACTCTCGAAATTGTTGCTAAGAATACCATAACATTATACATGGCTACAGTTCCTAAATCATGGTTTTATTTTCTCCTTGCCAATGAGAAAATGCAAACCAGGAAGAGAGGACGACCACGTATTTTTCGTCCAGCCAAGGAGGCACCTCCTGAGATTCAGAACCAGGAACCGCCGCCTACGACGAAAGCACAGGCCACACTCGACACTGCCACTACGTCTGGGTAGGCAGTGCCACCCCAACCCACACCCTTTGCCATGCCTTCGAGTATGGAAATCTTTTTCGTCGGATTTATCGAGGTGATGAAAGTAACTGTTCAGACGGCCGTTCGTGAGACCGCGGCCAATCAGGTTGTCACTATTCAGGCACCTGCGAGATCTGGGTCGGAGACTCAAACCGACCAGATTACGAAATACAAGAGGCTACAACCTCTTACTTTTTCTGGCACCATTGATGCTGAAGAGGTGCAGAAATGGTTGGATAAGTCAAAAAAGGCTCTCGATGCAATGGGAGTCGATGACACTCAAAAAATTCCACTTGCGACCTATCAACTTATTGGTTGAGCAAATACATGGTGGATAACAGTAAAGGAGGACCCAAGGGTCAACACTACGGATATGACTTAGCAATAGTTCCAGTCACTGTTTATTGATGAGTACTTCCCCGACGCTGTGAAGAGGCAGAAGCTTCAGGAGTTCGCCAAACTATACCAAGGCGGCATGACAGTGAGGGAGTACGCTGGCAAGTTTAAAGAATTATCGGTCTACTCTCTCTCTACCATCTCAACGGAGTAAGATAAAACTGAGAAATTCTACAATGGCCTGGCCTTTTTGTCACTCCTGGGTTGCACCGCAGTGCCCCCTACCCAGGGTGATGAGTACCCCAATCTACAGGGCATACTCCAGCCATTATGGACCCATAATATTGTCCCATCTCGGCCAGCCACGCCACACAAGGACGCCGGTCACCGAGATCATTTGTCCCCACTATTCACTAATGAATAGTGCAGGGCCTCCCCCAGAATCAAACTCTAGACCTCCCTTAAGGAGTCTGATTTCGCATTTTGAGTAGCTGTTGAACCATTGGCTCAGTGGTTACTCAGAATGCGAAATCAGACTCTTTAAGAGAGGTCTCGAGTTCGATTTTTGGGGAGGCCCTGCACTATTCATGAGTGAATAGTGGGGACAAATGATCTCGGTAACCGACGTCCTTGTGTGGCGTGGCTGGCCGAGATGGGACAATATTATGGGTCCATAATGGCTGGAGTACGCCCTGTAGATTGGGGTACTCATCACCCTGGGTAGGGGCACTGCGGTGCAACCCAGGCGTGACAAAAAGACATTCGACAAGCCTTGTCGATCTTGGATCTCAAGATTTACAGGGAGGTTGTTGATAAGGCCATGAGCTTTGAGCAGGAGAAGATTGTGCAGGAATAGAGACTGAATAGGGAAAAATGGCCTGCAACGTTTTCCCAACAGGGCTCGCAACAGGGCAACAAGAAGAAGCCCTACTATAATCAAAACCCAACCCTCCCAGCCCCTGTTAAGAAGAATGAGGCCACAACACCTGCGACTGAACCATCTAATCCTGGCCATCAGGGTTTTCGCAATCATTTTGTACCCTTTGTATATTCATTGGGGATTTTGGGAGAATGTTCCCGTAACTATTTCATGTACAAATATATTCAGAAATTAATGAAATCAGACTTGTACTTAACCGTGTTTCCGCGCACTTAGTTATTGTTATAATGCATTCGTGGCCCGTCCGTGAGTGTCCCGCCTGTTTAGGCGCGTCCGGGCGGAGTGTGACAAGATTGTCGTTGTCAGATTTCTTATATTAAATAAAAATTATAATATAAATTAATAAATAATGAATTAAAATTTAAATAAATTTATGATATAATAAATAATTTTATTTTATTATTGTAAAGCTTGGTCAATATTCAATATAATTATTATATATAAATATTAGTTTTAAGTTCACTTATTTTTATAGTATGAAGTTGAGATTTTAAATTAAAAATATTTTATCTTTAAAATAAAACTAAAATAAGAGGTTTGACTAGTTACCAAGCAATATATTTAAAATAAGCTCTTATTTGAACAAAAAATAAAAATCTTATTAAAATAGAGCTAAAAAAAAGTATAGAAAAAAATTTTTAAGGTGAAAAAAATACTATATAAGAATTTTTGGTGCACAATTTGAGGCCCCAATAATTTAATTAAAATAAATTAAAATAAATTAAAATAAGTCTAAATTCTTCATATTTTATATAAAACAAAAGTCCATCATTATCTATAATCATCAAAGAGCCCACTACCATCAAAGAGTCTATCAATTAATATGTATATATATATATATAGACCCTCAAAATTTAAAAGTCGGGGCGCCCTCTGGCCTGCCCCAGCCAGGCTTGCTTTTGAGGTCCTTAGGGTCCAAGTCTACAAAATTGGCTTTATGCTCAACCAATAGATCGACACTAGGTCTGCGAGATGAGTTCTGAAAGGGTTCAATTATATGATGAACGAATTACCAAAGTTCAAAAGAGCACGACCTACGCAGCAAAGTAATATAACAACATATATAGAATATATTAATATATAATATATATGGGCTAGCACTTTGTCACATAACATAATAACAGTTTTATTTTTTAGGGATCAAAGTAATTACATTAGACTCCACTCACCCATCAAGCTTTTAATGGAAACATAAGAAGATCCACCCTCCATTACAACCCTCTTGCTCTTCTCCCTCATCTCCTTCGTTTTCTTCCTCACTTCGTTATCTCCTTCCATCATGTTCCTTACTCCTTGTTGGAAATGTAGTGAGCACACAAACTCTAAACAAGAAAAATATTAAAGAAGGAGAAGGACTTGAGCTTGTACTTGAACTTGTGTACTTTGCTTGATTTGAAAATGAGAAATACATGAGGTATTTATAGGACCCTACCTAGGCAAATACAATAAATGCATACATGAATCTTCACATACATGAACCACTAAGTTCATGGATCACACTATCCTAGGTACATGCAATCTTCACATACATGAACCACTAAGTTCATGGATCACACTATCCTAGGTACATGCATGTATTCATTAACTTCTAGATACATTCATGAACCTGTTAAATATGTTCACATTAAGATACATTCACTATAAAGTTTCCAAATGAATTCTTCAGTTTTGGAATTTGAACGGATGCCAACATTCGCCCCCTCAAATCAAAACTGCTTCATGCCTAGCATGTCTCTTAGCTTCATGAAAATTTCACCTGATAATGGTTTAGTGAATATATCTGCTACTTGTTCAGTAGTGTGACAATATTGGAGCTCTACAGTCTTCTGCTTCACAAGATCACGAAGAAAATGAAACCGAGTATCAATGTGCTTGCTCCTTCCATGATGGACTGGATTCCTTGCAAGCTGGATAGCTGACATGTTGTCCACAAATATCACAGTTGGCTCCTCCTGTGGATGATCCAGCTCCTTCAAAATATTCCGTACCCATATTCCTTCACAAACAGTAGATGAAGCTACTATATACTCTGTTTCACAAGAAGATAGAGCCACTATTTTTTGTTTCTTGGTGGTCCAAGAAAATGCAGTTGTGCCAAGATAGAAGATGTGGCGACCCCGCACCCCGGACCACCAACCCCACAGGGAGTGGCATGCAGAATGCCGGGGCGGCACGCCAGGCGTAGGCATCTCCGACCACTCCTCAACTCCCGTGAGGTGGTTGAGACCCTACGAGCCTTATCTCAAACAACGACATAATATCAAAAGGTACTAAACAAAACTACCCACCGTATTAATCATCCAAGACAATAGATAATCCATAAAAATTGAACCATAAATAAAATCATAATCCCTACAGTCCATTAAAATTGACATACACATAAAGTTCAAAATTCTGGGTACAAATAAAAACTGTCATATGCCCACATGGTCTATCTAACAAATCCCAACTCACCCATACTACAATGTGGTAAGTATTATAATTACACAATCCAAAATATAATACTTCATAATTTAAAACACAGTTCAATCAAAATGCCTCTCAACTCATATCGAGGCTTTGGATTCACTCACAGGCAAGACCCTCAAGATATAACTACTCATTTGCCCTTATTCGGGACAGAAGGACCTGAAAGAGGAAAATGAGGGTGAGCCAACGGTGCCCAGTGAATAGAATTCAAATATGATATCAATACTCATCAATAAATATCATGTATGCATGTCAATGTGTAGCATGATTAAAAGCTCATAACATATAGATATCAAGCATTTATAATAAGTTCGATGCAAGTAAAAGCTTATCAATTTGGATCCACATTCCACATGTATTGGGTTACTAGTGCACGTCTATTTCACCGTACCGTTGACCCCAATCTCTTCCTTTCCTAAAACCCTCCTATGACAAGGTTAAGTCCCCCTATTAGCCAGATAGATGGGCTCAATCAAAGTCATAAGGTTTTCTCAAATCAATGCATCATTCAAAACATTAGAACACATTCATGCTTTCAACATACAATATATAAGTGATATGATGACATAAAAGATATAATCATAAATGAAGTCTACTCACAACCAAGCCTCGCGAGAGTATTTAACCACACACGACCACCAAACCGAATCAACCCAATCAAGATCCTGAAACATACATCAATATCCTACCATACATCAATTTCTATGCTCAATCGCATAGACATTACACATCAACCCTAAATCAGCCCACATATAAACAATAGGTCTAAATCCCATCTAATCCCATCATTCAACTCAAATCACATGACTTAGGCCTCTAATGCATAATTCTCATACCTAAACCATTCTATTAATTAAAAATACTGATTTTCAATTCCTTTAGGCATAAACATGCCCAAATTGGGTCACTTGATCACAAGTAGGCCTAACCCATGATATGGTCACAACCACCAAATCAGTAGCATAATCAACCTTAATCATGCTTAATTAAACATAAGTTGCATCAATTCAATGATTTTAGGCCAAAAGCATCAAAAGCCCTAAAATATGAAATTTTCCATACTTAGGCCATATTGTCAATTTACACTAGGTCACCATGTTCAGCCATGTATATCACTGATTTTGCATCATGGGTTCATCAACATTGACAACTAGGTCAACATAGTTGACATGCAAGCTATTTGGAAATGTCTAAGTTCATATTCTAAATTTAGGTCAAATACAAGCAACCCTACCAATTCTTCATTTACTATTCTGTTCAGATGTTTCAATATACCAACAAAAATATGTAATCACAAAATCAACCGTACAAATTAAACTATATGAAGAAACAAACCTTCTGTCCAAATATCAGCCCAATCCAACGGTGGACCGAAAAGATAAGTATATTTGATGAACAAGTCTCTAATCAGACAATTTCTCCTTTCCTGCTGCAAATACTCAAACTCAGATGACTATATCACACAAAATACTAAACGTATAAACATCTCCACCGTTCAGAATACATAAGTATCTGTTGTAAACTACATAGCCAAATTTTATATCCATCCAACTGTAGATTGAGGAGATCTATAAGTTTGAGCGAAACGGCATGAGAAATCTAGACTTTTCGACCAGCTTTGTTTCAGAGGTTATATCTCTCAGACAAAACCTCTAATCAAGATCTTCATCGTTCAGAATGCAAAATTATCAGTTGTACACTACGTACCCAAATTTTATATCCATCCACGGTAGATTAAAGAGATCTAGAAGTTTGAACGAAACGGCGCGAGAAATCCAGACTTTCCGACCAGCTTTGTTTGAGAGGTTAGATATCTTAGACGAAATCTCTGATCAAGATCTCCACCGACCAGAATGAATAACCATAAGCTACGAACTTGATGAAAAATTTTGAGCTCAATCTGACCATTTATCCCAAAGATCCACTTCTTTGATGAAAATGTCGCAGAGATCTTCCTCCTGCAACTCCCTCCTTCTTTCTTTTCTTCTTTCCTTTCTCTTCTTTTCTTTCTCTTCTTTTTTCCTTTCTCTCCACTCACCTCTTTCTAGCACTTCCTTGATTCCCTCCTTGATTCCCTCCATGATTCTCTCCTTGATTCCCTCCATTCATTCTAGCACTTCCTTGAGGGCATGGGACACTTGTCCACTTTCATGCACCAACCTTCACATGTGTTGGCCTCATACTACCCATACCAACCACATGTACTTTAACCAATTTCATGCTTCCATGTATTTTAGATGTCCAATCTATTTAATACACCAAATTTTCATTCTCATTTATCCTTATATTCAATCAATCCTAACTCATATCAATTCATGGTTTAATGAGTCCAGGCATAAATAATAACATATGCATTATAATTTAATTTAACATGACCCATATACAATTTATGATACACATATTTATATACATTATTAAGCATCAACTATACAAACATTAAACAACCATCAAACAAACACCAAACATATCAAGGCAACGCATAGAGTTTGGGCAAAGTGCAATTGGGTTATGGGATAGATGAAATAATTTTCGGGGCGTCACAGAAGACATAGCCAGTGGTGTTTTTTCTCTCATCTTGGTCCACTCCCCCAGAATCACTATCTGAATAGCCTACTAATTTTGCATTTTCACCATAATTATAAAATAGACCAAGATTAAGTGAGCCTTCGATATACCTTAGTATTCTTTTTGCAGCTAGCCAATGTGACTCTTTTGGTGTCTCCATGTAACGACTCACAAGTCCAACGCCATACATAATATCGGGCCTTGTGATTGTCAAGTACCTCAGGCTTCCAACCAGACTCTTGAAAAATTTGATTCCACAAATCCTCCATTTCCTTCTCTTGATAGTTTCATACCTGTAGCAACTGGAGTGTTCACAGTGTTGCAATTACTCATCTTGAATTTCTCCAAAATTTCCTTCATGTACTTTGTTTGAGATATAAATATCCCATCTTGCTGTTGCTTCACTTCAATCCAAGGAAATAGGTCATCAGTCCGTTGTCTGTCATCTCAAACTCTTTAAACATTGACAGCTTGAATTCCATAAGCATTTCACTGCTAGTTCCTGTGTACAACAGGTCATCAACATATAGGCAAATAATCAAAAATTCACCTTGATGATTTTTCTTCATGTGCATGCTCATACGGACATTTGGTGAAACCATTATGTTTAAGATAGCTATCAATGTGTGCATTCCAAGCTCTTGGAGCCTGCTTTAAACCATATAATGCCTTTTTTAGGCGATATACCTTGTTTTCTTCTCCGTCAATTTCAAAACCTTCTGGCTGGTGAATATACACTTCTTCTTCGAGAATGCCATTGAGAAAGGCTGATTTGACATCAAGTTGATATATCTTCAAATTATGATGAGCGGCAAGTGCAATCAATAATTTCACTGTATCAAGTCTTGCAACTGGTGCAAAATCCTCTTCGTAGTCGATACCGTACTTTTGCTTGTAGCCTTTAGCAACTAGTCTCACTTTGTAACGAGAAACTTCACCCTCAGCAGTACGTTTGATTTTGTACACCCACTTGACGCCAATAGCCTTTTGATTTGTTGGAAGTGTTGTCATCTCCCAAGTGTCATTCTTCTGAATAGCATGAATCTCCTCCTTCATTGCCAATCGCCAACATTCTTCTTCTACAGCTTTTTGGAAGGTCAGAGGCTCGTGATCTGCATATAAACAGAAGAGGTTGGTCTCTTCGTCTTCTTCTCTTTGATTATAAATCTCCGTGAGACTTCTCATTTTGATGGGACTTTGGTGTATGGAAGATCTGTTTCTACTACTTTCTGTTGAAGATGGTGAGTTTCTTCTCGGAGAAGGTGTGTCATGTTGAGGAGATGGTGGTATACCTGGTGGAACTTGTGTTGGGGGTTCTTCAAGTTCTTCAAACACTTGCTGCTCTTTGGCCTTCTCATCATCATTCCAGCTCCATGCTTTATCTTCATCAAAGATAACATCTCTACTAACCACTAATTTCTTTGTTGGTGGATTATAGAGCTTGTATGCTTTCGATTCTTCACTATAGCCGAGAAAGATGCATTTCTCACCACGATCATCCAGCTTCTTTCTGTTGGGCTTGAGGACTTGAGAATATGCAACACACCCAAAGATTCTTAGATGTTCAACAGTTGGTTTGTAGCCGCTCTACTCCTCTTGAGGTGTCATGTGCTTTACACTTTTGGTAGGACATCGGTTCAGCACATATGATGAGCACGCCACACCTTCCGCCTAGAATTGTTTAGGCAATCCTTTCTCCTTGAGCATAGTTCTTGTCATGTTAAGAATCGTGCGATTCTTTCTTTCAGCGATCCCATTTTGTTGTGGGGTGTAAGCCGCAGTATATTGATGTTTTATGCCTTCTTCCCTGCAATACTCATCAAATACATTTGAGGTGTATTCTCCACCTCGATCAAAGCGGAGAGTTACAATTTTGTGACCACTTTTTTTTTTCTACATGGGCTTTATAGTTTTTTAATACAACAAAAGCAGCTGACTTTTCTTTAAGAAAATAAACCCATAATTTTCTGCTGAAGTCGTCAATGAAAGTAATAAAGTATTTATTACCTCCTAGCGACTCATGTTCAATAGGTCTACATATGTCAGTGTGGATCAGTTGAAGTGGTGTCGTTGCTCTCCATGATTTGCCGCTGGAAAAAGGAAGTCGTGCTTGTTTGCCAAGTATACAAACATCACAAGTGTTACTTGGCAGCTCGATCATTGGTAACCCATGCACCATGCTTGATGAAGATAGTAGTTTTAGACCGCTAAAGTGGAGATGCCCAAGGCGATGATGCCACTTCCATGACTCACTTTCTTTGACTCCATAGAAGCATTTCTCTGACTTTGTGCTAAGATAAAGTGGGAACATTCGATTTTGGGTCATCGGAACATGTGCGATGATTCTTCCACTTGTATCTCTCAAAATGAGAGTTGTCTTTCATTTGTATGTTATGTCCCTTTTCTACAAGCTGCCCAATGCTAAGAATATTGCTTTTCATATTAGGTACATAATACACATCAGAGATATACCCATTCTTACCATCATTCTGATAGATTTTTACTTTCCCTTTGCCTTCAACTGATAGTTTGGAGGAATCTCCCAAGTTCACTTTTTCGTGGACTTCTTCCGTGAGTTCTACAAACAATTCTTTCTCGCCACACATATGATTGCTTGCCCCAGAATCAAGATACCAATTTTGATATGAAGTATGTGAATCATCATGTGCAAGAAATAGGATAGAATCATTACCTACATCATGTGATGTCTCTGCAACATTGGCTTGTTCATCAATTTTTAACCAACAGTCGGAGGCGTAGTGTTCAAATTTATTGCAGTTAAAACATTGGACATTCCTATTGGCTCCATGTCCATAGGATCTTCATCTACCTCGGTTACCTCCTCGTCCTCTAAAGCTTTGATTCTTGTGCTGACTTTGGCTTGATTGTTGAGTTGTACCACGCCCTCAGCCTCTGACTCGACCACTGTTGGAGGTAGATTTTCTTTGATCATTTAGAGTCAGTTTTGACTCTAATGCTTGTTCCAATACAGTTCGATTAGATTTCTTCTGCATCCTTTGCTCATGTACTTGTAGTGAACCCAATAATTCCTCAATTGTAAGTATCTCCAAGTCCTTAGACTCTTCGATAGCTGCAACTACATGCTCAAATTTAGAGGAAAGGGATCAAAGTACCTTCTCGACGATATGGATGTCATCTAGCTTCTCACCATTTCTCATCAAGCCATTCACGATTATTAGAACCGTGAAAAATAATCAGACACCGATTCACCATCCTTCATGTGGAGAGCTTCAAACTCGCCTCGCAATGCTTGAAGACGAACTTGCTTCACTCGATCATCTCCTTTGAAGATGGAAACAAGAATATCCCATGCTTTTTTGCTTGTTGTTGCTTCAGCAACCTTTTCGAAGGTAGCTTCGTCCAACCCTTGATAAAGTATAAACAAAACTTTTTTATCCTTCTTCATTTGCTCCCTAATAGCCTTCTTCTCATCTGCTGTACATGCTGCCTCTTGCTCGCCAGTGGGTTCCACAAAACCATCGTTAATGGTTTCCCAAAGATCTTGAGATCCAAACAAGGCTTTCATTTGGATACACCATGAACCATAGTTATCCTTTGATAACTTAGGAACTTGTTGCTGGAAAGAATTCATCCTAGCTCTGATACCACTTTGTTGGAAACGTAGTGAGCACACAAACTCTAAACAAGAAAAATATTGAAGAAATACATGAGATATTTATAGGACCCTACCTAGGCAAATACAATAAATGCATACATGAATCTTCACATACATGAACCACTAAGTTCATGGATCACACTATCCTAGGTACATGCAATCTTCATTAACTTCTAGATATATTCATGAACCTATTAAATATGTTCACATTAAGATACATTCACTATAAAATTTCCAAATGAATTCTTCAGTTTTGCAATTTGCACGGATGCCAACACTCCTCTCTCCACCTCATCCGCCATTGTCAACTGATTCGCTGCTCCTCTGTCATACCCTCTTAGCTCCACCCCCAATCCCAACTCCCTCACAAGCTCCAAAGTGTTCAGTCTCTGCTCCGCATACAGTGGCCGCGTCAAAATCGGAACACCAAAACACAAACTCTCCAAAGTTGAGTTCCATCCACAGTGAGACACGAAGCACCCGATCGCTTCGTGCCCTAACACTGCCACCTGCTGAACCCACCCACAAACCAAACCTTGATCCGCCGTCCGCTCCAAGAACCCTTCTGGAACCAAATCTTTAAAACTCGTCGAGCCACCATCGGGTTGTGGGCGCAGCGACCACAAGAACCGATGCCCACTCCGCTTGAGCCCAATCGCAATCTCCTTCGCCTGTGCCGCATCGAACTTTTCCTTGGTCCCAAAGCACAGAAACACCACCGAAGATGGAGCTTGCTTATCCAGCCACGTCATTATCTTCTCGTTGTCTTCGGCTCAACCTGAGTGAACTTGGGCGGTTCGGTCTATCATCGGACCTACTGAGTAAACTCGTGGGATGTCCATATTATCAAATGAAGCAAAGGCTTGAGGTTCGAGATCGTAAAACGAATTCACGATAATACCTTTGGTTTCAAGGAGTCTTCGAGAGAGGTAAAGAAACCATTTGTAATCATCCTCCCTTCTCAACATCATCGAAGGTAACACGAGTGGAGGAACTGAGTTCTTCAACTCACTCAACTCTCCATTGTTGACCTTTATCACGTCCTCCTCCGAGAATTTGTTGGAAATGTTACCTCTCTTGAGAAACAGTACAAGCAAGAATATTTTACTATGAGATGTTGTTCCTTACAGAAAAAGGATCATTATCGTCACTACCCCAGGATGGTTCAACGTTACCATCTTCTTGGCGGAAATGATAAACCAGATTTGAAGCATGCCTTCATTGCTTCACTCCCGCCTGATATTCATCCAGAATTAAATCGTTCTCTCCAAGCAACAGGCAAACCATTGGAACAATTATCACTTGCTGAAATTTTCCAACTCCTTCTAGAAGCAATCGACAAAGTTTGTGAGTTATGGAAATTCATCAAGAATGCTCACAAATCTCCATTCCGGACCTCCAATGTTTGTGATAAAAATTATTTGGAGATTGGTTGCAAAAAGAAATGTGATTGTTCTGACAAACACCGATCCAAAAAGACTCACAGAAAGAAATTTTGGAATTTTCACAAGAAGAAGAATCCTCAGAAATTTTGTAAAGGATTTCGTTGGAAGAAAAAATGGCGTCTTCGCTATTTTAAACGACGCACTACTTCATCCAAAAATACTCGGTGTTATATCTGCAAAAAACAAGGTCATTTTGCTAAACAATGCCCCGATAAGAAGAAGGGTCAACATCTAATTCAGCAGATTCAACATTCTTACTCGCTCCAAGCAGACCAAGATATTGAATCCATTTTTTCTGAACACGAGTCTCCTGATGAAGCTACACTCTTTGCTTATCAAGATTACTTTTCTGATTACTCTCTCATCCCTTCAGATGACCATCATGATGATGCATATATGGGTATGATTTCTGCTGCTTCAATGCCTGTCACACACATGATGCCCTATGCAGAAATTTCAGTGTTACCTTCTAAATTTGATAATCCTATCAAAGTCATAGCTTACTTTGATACCGGTGCTTTCAAAAACATGATGAATCCGCGCATTCTTCCTTCTGATACTTGGAAGCCTCACACAGAGTCCTTTAAAGCAGCTAATAATGAGATTTTTCAGACTCATCTGATTACTTCCAGGAAGATTGGTCTCAAATTCTTCCCCAATCTCATTATCTGGACTCATATCATAGGATGCGATCTTCCCGATAAAGATATATTATTTGGCATGGACATTTATTCTAAATCAAAGTTGAAGATTCTACCTCATGGTATTTCATATCAGAATCAGACTCTTCCCTATACAACTATTCCAAAGTTGTATGCAATACAGGATGTATCTTCTCTGCAAGAAAAGCTGAAACAATGTTTTTGTGATTCGCACAAAGATTTCACACATCCTCAACAGTTATGGAAGAATTCAACTTATTATGTCCACCTGCCATTTAAATTGAATGAAGATATCAATCCTACAAAGGCTATTCACCCTGGAATGCCTCCTGATGAACTTGCCCTTGCTTGGCAAGAATATGATGAACTTCTCTCTCAAGGCTTAATAGCGCTGACTACGTCTGATTGGGCTTGCCAAGCTTTTTATGTGAACAAACGAGCTGAACAAAAACGAGGAAAGAAAAGACTTGTGATCAATTACAAGCCTCTGAACTTATTTTTAAAAGATGATAAGTTTCCTCTACCGAAGATCTCTTCACAGCTCACTCTCCTTTCAGGTTCAACTGTTTACAGCAAATTTGACCTGAAAGCAGGTTTTTGGCAATTGGGTGTTCACCCTGCTGATCGCCCCAAAACAGTTTTTCTGTATTCCAAATGCTCACTATCAATGGACAGTGATGCCTTTTGGCCTCAGAGTTGCTCCTTCTCTTTTTCAGAAAGCCATGACACGAATATATGCACCTTTACTGCATACAGCTCTCATCTACATTGACGACATTCTATTATTTTCCAAAACTGATGCTGCTCATCACCAGCTACTCTCTCAGTTCTTAGACATCACCTACCAACATGGTATCATGCTCTCAGAAAGAAAGAGCATAGTCAACTCCACAGAAATTGATTTTCTTGGTATGAAGTTCTTCAATGGACAATACCAACGCTCACATATTGCTGTTGAATTGTTGACTTTTCCTGATTCAAATTTCACCACCAAGCAGTTACAACAATTTCTTGGAATTGTCAATTATTTAAGGACTTTTCTTCCCAAAGTCAGTAAACATACATCTATGTTATCTGCTCTTCTCAAGAAAGATCCGCCTCCTTGGCAATCTATTCATACAGATGTCGTTGCCCATTTGAAGAAAGCTTGTCAAAATCCACCCTCTTTGGTTCTTCCCACTACTGGCACTCTCATCCTCCAGACTGATGCTCCTGATCATTTTTGGGGTGTTGTTCTTCTCGAACACAGGAACAATATCGATCATATATGTGGCTATCAAAGCAGAAAATTTTCTGATGCTGAATTGCATTATCACATTACCATTAAGGAGATACTTGCAGTCAAGTATGGTATACAGAAATTCTCCTTCTTCCTACGACCAGTTCAATTTGAAATTCAAATGGATAATTCTGCATTTCCAAAAATATTGGATTTCAAAAACAAGATGGTCCCTTCTGCTCAACTATTACATCTCCAGGAATGGTTTACTCAGTTCCGATTCACTGTGAAGCATATTCCAGGACACAAAAATGTGTTAGCAGATTTTCTGTCCAGACCAATCCAAAAGAATAAAGCTCAAATGTCTTTACTTACTGGAAGTCTGACACCGTCGTTACTATTACAGCCCAAGACTATAACAAGATTCAAGCCCATTCCAGTTATTCATTCTACTGGATCTGTTCCTTTAATTGGTGCTATCTTTCCACCAGGCTTACCTGAGCCCAAGACAGCAGCTGAAGTACAAGAATTGGCCCGTTCAAATTTGTTTTTCTATGCCCATCGATATTTCATGGCCAATCCAACCCAAATCCATTGGGGTAATCCGTTTAATCAAACCAAGCCCTACCTTTTCTTGTTCCACCTTCGTCCTAACATTTCTGAACATCTTTTTTTGGTACATATGGTGTGTATCATGTCTATATAAGATTGCATCAAATTGAGGACCAGAAATATTATGCAACAAATAATACCGAAGAAGGGTATCTAGATCTTGAATCTTTGCAGTAATGTCAGCATAATAACGTTGACTGATAGCTGCTTGAATATCAGTATTCTGGACCAGAGTAGTTGTCTGAGAAGATAAATTATGTAATTGTGCATCAAGTCGTTGCAAATAATTATTCTGCACAATTGCATTCTTGGTTTGCCAGTTTAAGACTTCTTCTGCCACAGTTAGAGGTTTGGTTGTACCATCAGCTCTTATTTCTGTGGGGTGTGTAAAAGGTCGGGCAGTAGTCTGATGAGTAGGATCTGTGACTCGTGTTAAAGGAGGGAAATCCTGATCATAAGATCCAACTGGAAAACACGGTGGAACAATTGGAGCTGCTGGAGGAGCAGGAGGTTCGGGCGGATGATGTACAGACGATCAGCAAGAAGAGAAAACATGTATTTTTTTTCTTCAATTTCATGTGTTGCCGAGTCAAATCATCATATTGAGAATCAAGATCATCGAGCCAGACTGCATATTCCATTTCTTCAGCACAAGGGCATCCTGGATGACACATTTCAGGAGCACAATCCCAAATGAAATGTCCATCAATATGAGAATGATAGACTATATGACCATCAGCTGCAAATGAATGCAAAGGAGGATCTTCTGCAGGTTCATGAGTAGAAACTGGTTGAATCATCATAGAATGATGAACAGGGAGAAGATCTGTATGAGCTGGTGGTTGAACAAAACTGATCTTGACTGCACCATCAGTTTGTTTCTGGATAAGAGGACAAAGAGTAGTCGTGACTAGTTCAGAACGTCGAAGGAACTGTTCATAATTAGTAAACCAGGTCAACGGTAGCATCTGACGAAGCTCTTTTGATAGAATCTGCTTTGGAATCTGTACAATGGTAGGGATCTCATCATCTTGGACAAAAGCCATGATTGTACCAGAAGGTTTATGAGTACGAAGATGAATAGCATGGTCCTGGAGACGAAACGCCATTTGATGATGTAAGGTTGCCATTATACTATCCATTCGATGGTGAACACCAGAGAATTGCACTTGGACTTTGAATCGTGTTGGGAGTGTGGGATCTTTTAAGCAGACATTAAAGTCTGGAGTGATGGTGAAGACCATAGATCCATGACTCAAAGTGGTGATGACAGTGCCAATGCAAGCATGTTCATACTCAAGCAAACTGGTATCCAACAGAGCAACACGGGCATAAAGAGGTAGGTCACCTCGGCCATGATAAGAGAGAACTAACCGAATAGCTCCCATATGAAGATGAGTGTAGCCAGCGGATAACCAGTGACGAATGAACGAAGGTTCAAACTCAAGAGTGACATATTGTTCTTGAAGAGTGGCTTCAAGTTGACAATGAGTAAGGGCAGTACTTTGGATATATTCTCGAATCGGAGGACGCTTACGACTAATTAAATTTTTTACAGACGTAGTAAAAGACTGACTCTTTTTTGTAAAAAGCTTATAAGGATTTAACAATGGAGGAACGGTATCACGGACTCGACTATCCTCAGGAATATGTGAGACTTCTAGTAAATCATCTATTTTAGAAGCTTGTTGTAAACATGATGCAGGTAAACTAGAAAAATTGAAAGAAGAAGATTTCAAAACAGGGGAAGGGTCAGACACAGAAGGTGGAGGAGGACTATCACCAAAGGGTTCCATGGATACAGTAGATCTTTGATCACTTACACAGCTCTTCTGGCCTGTCTTGGATCCTATCTCAGTATCCGACCGAAAAAACTGGTGCAAAATAGATTCCTTTAAAATTCTTTGAAAAACGAAAACCAAGTTTTAAAACCTTTTCAAATCAATCTTCAATTTCAACAGCATCACAAATATAACAAGCAAAACATAGACGAATAAGACCACAAAAATAATATACCCAAAATAATTAAAACGATGATAAGCCAAACAGGAAGATGACTAAGAAGAGACATGGTGCACACAAAACAAGACTTTAGTACACACTCTATTACAGACACAGAGATGGCTCTGATACCATGCTAGTGCTAGGATTTTAAACACCTATAAGGCACTCAAGCTTGTAACAAAGCTTCAAGCTTACACAAAGCTTACTCAAACTTACTTGTTCTTTACAACACACATATGAAGTCTTATTTATAAGCAAATACAGACACGGACTTAACACACACACAAATCCACGGACTTCAAATAGCTTCAAATCGACGAACAGCTGGAAAGATCATCTTTTGCGCTGGATGGATAAGCTTTAGGAAAATAGATGCGATAGCTGTACATAAAGCAAAGATGCTTCAACTTTTTACTGTTCATGACAAGGAGCATCAGCATCTTCTTGTGAGTGGGAGACAATGGTGGGGTCATGTCCATGTGATGACATGATGGAAAGAGCACTTGCTGAGTCAGAAGATAAGGGAGAATCTGACATTGACATAGACGGTCGGAAAGGTGTCTCATATGGGTGAGTGGAAGATGAAGTGGATGACTGTGCTGATGATGTGAGGAGGATGTCAGCATAGAGTGGTTGGAGCTGTTTCTGAAACAGACGACGAGCACGTTGGATACGATGGAGAGTATACAGTCTGGTCTGTGGTGAAGAGAAGAACAGATCAATATCACAAAGAAGGTGGAGAATGCGTCGAGCATCATGAAAACGACGGAGACGGAGAAGAGTGATTTTCTTCATGAGAGCAAGATGTTGATCATCCATGATTTAAGGAGAAGTATCAAGCTGAGTTTCCATATCTACATCTGGTTCATCAGTATCAAAATTATCCCAGTATGATTGATGACACTGAAATCATCAGGAGGTGGAGACTTTGCCGGAGGTTCAGATTTTTGAGCTTCAACCTGGTCTGCATAAGACAAAGGAGCGTTAGTATCAGGAGAAGGGGAACGGAATCTTGGAGGAGGAGATTCAGGACTCCAAGGAGCTAAGTTCTGAATGATGGAATCAAGGTGATATGAAGGAAGGAATACATGAGGACCTTGAATAGTAGAAGAAAGAGGAGGAGAATCATTAATTTCTAAAAGAAACTCACGAATACCAGAAATAACTTGATCAGTAAGATGGCAGGAATACGTTTGAAAACGTTGAAAATAGTGTTCTGCAACTAAACCATGATGAGAGTCTGAAAAAGGTTGATAACAGATATAAACAGCATGGAGACGAGGAGGAGACTGATTTCCTATATCATAGGTTTCTCTAATCCATGTGAGAACAGGAGCAAATAACTCTAAACAACAATTTAGAAAAGAACCAGAAGGAGAATGAGGAAGATGTGCTTGTAACTGGGTAGGAATGAACGTAATTGCAATCTTATATAGACATGATACACACCATATGTACCAAAAAAGATGTTCAGAAATGTTAGGACGAAGGTGGAACAAGAAAAGGTAGGGCTTGGTTTGATTAAACGGATTACCCCAATGGATTTGGGTTGGATTGGCCATGAAATATCGATGAACATAGAAAAACAAATTTGAACGGGCCAATTCTTGTACTTCAGCTGTTGTCTTGGGCTCAGGTAAGCCTTGTGGAAAGATAGCACCAATTAAAGGAACAGATCCAGTAGAATGAATAACTGGAATGGGCTTGAATCTTGTTACAGTCTTGGGCTGTAATAGTAACGGCAGTGTCAGACTTCCAGTAAGTAAAGACATTTGAGCTTTATTCTTTTGGATTGGTCTGGACATAAAATCTGCTAACACATTTTTGTGTCCTGGAATATGCTTCACAGTGAATCGGAACTGAGTAAACCATTCCTGGAGACGTAATAGTTGAGCAGAAGGGACCATCTTGTTTTTAAAATCCAATATTTTTGGAAATGCAGAATTATCCATTTGAATTTCAAATTGAACTGGTCGTAGGAAGAAGGAGAATTTCTGTATACCATACTTGACTGCAAGTATCTCCTTAATGGTAATGTGATAGTGCAATTCAGCATCAGAAAATTTGCCGCTTTGATAGCCACATATATGATCGATATTGTTCCTGTGTTCGAGAAGAACAACACCCCAAAAATGATCAGAAGCATCAGTCTGGAGGATGAGAGTGCCAGTAGTGGGAAGAACCAAAGAGGGTGGATTTTGACAAGCTTTCTTCAAATGGGCAACAACATCTGTATGAATAAATTTCCAAGGAGGCGGATCTTTCTTGAGAAGAGCAGATAACACAGATGTATGTTTACTGACTTTGGGAAGAAAAGTCCTTAAATAATTGACAATTCCAAGAAATTGTTGTAACTGCTTGGTGGTGAAATTTGAAACAGGAAAAGTCAACAATTCAACAGCAATATGTGAGCCGGGTTGGTATTGTCCATTGAAGAACTTCATACCAAGAAAATCAATTTCTGTGGAGGTGACTATGCTCTTTCTTTCTGAGAGCATGATACCATGTTGGTAGGTGATGTCCAAGAACTGAGAGAGTAGCTGGTGATGAGCAGCATCAGTTTTGGAAAATAATAGAATGTCGTCAATGTAGATGAGAGTTGTATGCAGTAAAGGTGCATATATTCGTGTCATGGCTTTCTTAAAAATGGAAGGAGCAACTTTGAGGCATCACTGTCCATTGATAGTGAGCATTTGGAATACAGAAAGCTATTTTGGGGCGATCAGCAGGGTGAACACCCAATTGCCAAAAACCTGCTTTCAGGTCAAATTTGCTGTAAACAGTTGAACCTGAAAGGAGAGTGAGCTGTGAAGAGATCTTCGGTAGAGGAAACTTATCATCTTTTAAAAATAAGTTCAGAGGCTTGTAATTGATCACAAGTCTTTTCTTTCCTCGTTTTTGTTCAGCTCGTTTGTTCACATAAAAAGCATGGCAAGCCCAATCAGACGTAGTCAGCTCTATTAAACCTTGAGAGAGAAGTTCATCACATTCTTGCCGAGCAAGGGCAAGTTCATCAGGAGGCATTCCAGGGTGAATAGCCTTTGTAAAATTGATATCTTCATTCAATTTAAATGGCAGGTGGACATAATAAGTTGAATTCTTCCATAACGGTTGAGGATGTGTGAAATCTTTGTGCGAATCACAAAAACATTGTTTCAGCTTTTCTTGCAGAGAATATACATCCTGTATTGCATACAACTTTGGAATTGTTGTATAGGGAAGAGTCTGATTCTGATATGAAATACCATGAGGTACAATCTTCAACTTTGATTTAGAATAAATGTCCATGCCAAATAATATATCTTTATCGGAAAGATCGCATCCTATGATATGAGTCCAGATAATGAGATTGGGGAAGAATTTGAGACCAATCTTCCTGGAAGTAATCAGATGAGTCTGAAAAATCTTATTATTAGCTGCTTTAAAGGACTCTGTGTGAGGCTTCCAAGTATCAGAAGGAAGAATGCGCGGATTCATCATGCTTTTGAAAGCACCGGTATCAAAGTAAGCTATGACTTTGATAGGATTATCAAATTTAGAAGGTAACACTGAAATTTCTGCATAGGGCATCATGTGTGTGACAGGCATTGAAGGAACAGAAATCATACCCATATATGCATCATCATGATGGTCATCTGAAGAGATGAGAGAGTAATCAGAAGAGTAATCTTGATAAGCAAAGAGTGTAGCTTCATCAGGAGACTCTTGTTCAGAAAAAATGGATTCAATATCTTGGTCTGCTTTGAGCGAGTAAGAATGTTGAATCTGCTGAATTAGATGTTGACTCTTCTTCTTATCGGGGCATTGTTTAGCAAAATGACCTTGTTTTTTGCAGATATAACACCGAGTATTTTTGGATGAAGTAGTGCGTCGTTTAAAATAGCGAAGACGCCTTTTTTTCTTCCAACGAAATCCTTTAGAGAATTTCTGAGGATTCTTCTTCTTATGAAAATTCCAAAATTTCTTTCTGTGAGTCTTTTTGGATCGGTGTTTGTCAGAACAATCACATTGCTTTTTGCAACCAATCTCCAAATAATTTTTATCACAAACATTGGAGGTCCGGAATGGAGATTTGTGAGCATTCTTGATGAATTTCCGTAACTCACAAACTTTGTCGATTGCTTCTAGAAAGAGTTGGAAAATTTCAGCAAGTGATAATTGTTCCAATGGTTAGCCTGTTGCTTGGAGAGAACGATTTAATTCCGGATGAATATCAGGCGGGAGTGAAACAATGAAGGTATGCTTCAAATCTGGTTTATCATTTCCGCCAAGAAGATGGTAACGTTGAACCATCTTGAGGTAGTGACGATAAAGATCCTTTTTCTGTAAGGAACAACATCTCATAGTAAAATATTCTTGTTTGTACTGTTTCTCAAGAGAGGTAACATTTCCAACAAATTCTCGGAGGAGGACGTGATAGAGGTCAACAATGGAGAGTTGAGTGAGTTCAAGAACTCGGTATTCTCCAAGAGAAGTTAACCAATCTCGTACAAAACCAGTACACCGAGATAAGAAATCAGAGATAACATCTTTAGCAGGTCTGCCAGCAACTTGTTGATTAGACATCCAAGCACCCCAAGATAAAATCTTGTTACGCCATTGATCATAAGGGATGTCATCAAGGGAAAACCAAGGACCATTTCCAGTACGCATATTAGGTTGGAAAGGTTGTTGCTGTTGCTGTTGATCAGGGGGATTTTCATTGGTAGATGTCATATCAATTTCTTCATCAAATTGTTGTTGAGATGTAGAAGGATCATCAGCCATATGGATCTGAGCGAGAGCAGAGATATCCATAGCTTATGAATCATCAGAAAGATCAGAGATATGATCAAAAATATTATCAGAGGATTCAGATGTAAGATCAATATTCTGAGCGTCATCATCTGTAGAAGACAGATGTAAAGATTCAAACTGATCAGCCGTATTGTTGTCAAACTCATTGAGATCATCAAAAGGGTAAATAGGATGGCTGGGAGGAGGTTGTGTAACTGTGGAAGAAGGAGAGACAGTTAAAGGAGGTTGAGTTGTAGGCAACGGTGATTGATATGAAGGAGATGTATGAATAGGAGGAACAGAAGGTTCAGGAAATAAAGAGAAAAATAGTGGAGCTTTTCCTTTATCTCCAAAGAAAGGTCTGGGACCACGTACAGGTGGCGGTTGAGTAGTTTGAGATACTTGTGGAGTCGGAATAGGTGGAGGATTAGGTGTCGGAATAGGTGGAGTATATGGTGGAACATACGGAGTGGGTGTATGATCACGAGTTTTTGCTAAAAGAAGAGATTGGATAAAAACTGATTGTGGGTCAGTTTTAGGAGTAGGAGTAGTAAACAAGGGTTGAGAAAGTGGTGGTGTTGTAGGAAATGTAGAACGAAACAAGGACATAGGGTGAGTTTCTGGATATTCAGGTGGTTTTTGAAATTTGTGAAGGTCAGCTGTAACGTAAGTGAGTTGTTCTCTGAGTTGACGAAGTTCTTTTTCAGCTGCATCAAATTGAGGACCAGAAATATTATGCTGCAAATAATACCGGAGAAGGGTATCTAGATCTTGAATCTTTGCAGTAATGTCAGCATAATAACGTTGACTGATAGCTGCTTGAATATCAGTATTCTGGACCAGAGTAGTTGTCTGAGAAGATAAATTATGTAATTGTGCATCAAGTCGTTGCAAATAATTATTCTGCACACTTGCATTCTTGGTTTGCCAGTTTAAGACTTCTTCTGCCGCAGTTAGAGGTTTGGTTGTACCATCAGCTCTGATTTCTGTGGGCTGTGTAAAAGGTCGGGTAGTAGTCTGATGAGTAGGATCTGTGACTCGTGTTAAAGGAGGGAAATCCTGATCATAAGATCCAACTGGAAAACACGGTGGAACAACTGGAGCTGCTGGAGGAGCAGGAGGTTCGGGCGGATGATGTACAGACGATCGGCAAGAAGAGAAAATAGGTATTTTTTTCTTCAATTTCTTGTGTTTCCGAGGCAAATCATCATATTGAGAATCAAGATCATCGAGCCAGACTGCATATTCCATTTCGTCAGCACAAGGGCATCCTAGATGACACATTTCAGGAGACAATCCCAAATGAAATGTCCATCAATATGAGAATGATAGACTATATGACCATCAGCTGCAAATGAATGCAAAGGAGGATCTTCTGCAGGTTCATGAGTAGAAACTGGTTGAATCATCATAGAATGATGAACAGGGAGAAGATCTGTATGAGCTGGTGGCTGAACAAAACTGATCTTGACAGCACCATCAGTTTGTTTCTGGATAAGAGGACAAAGAGTAGTCGTGACTGGTTCAGAACGTCGAAGGAACTGTTCATAATTAGTAAACCAGGTCAACGGTAGCATCTGACGAAGCTCTTTTGATGGAATCTGCTTTGGAATCTGTACAATGGTAGGGATCTCATCATCTTGGACAAAAGCCATGATTGTACCAGAAGGTTTATGAGTACGGAGATGGATAGCATGGTCCTGGAGACGAAACGCCATTTGATGATGTAAGGTTGCCATTATATTATCCATTCGATGGTGAACACCAGAGAATTGCACTTGGATTTTGAATCGTGTTGGGAGTGTGGGATCTTTTAAGCAGACATTAAAGTCTGAAGTGATGGTGAAGACCATAGATCCATGACTCAAAGTGGTGATGACAGTGCCAATGCAAGCATGTTCATACTCAAGCAAATTGGTATCCAACAGAGCAACACGGGCATAAAGAGGTAGGTCACCTCGGCCATGATAAGAGAAAACTAATCGAATAGCTCTCATATGAAGATGAGTGTAGCCAGCGGATAACCAATGACGAATGAACGAAGGTTCAAATTCAAGAGTGACATATTGTTCTTGAAGAGTGGCTTCAAGTTGACAATGAGTAAGGGCAGTACTTTGGATATATTCTCGAATCGGAGGACGCTTACGACTAATTAAATTTTTTACAGACGTAGTAAAAGACTGACTTTTTTTTGTAAAAAGCTGATAAGGATTTAACAATGGAGGAACGGTATCACGGACTCGACTATCCTCAGGAATATGTGAGACTTCTAGTAAATCATCTATTTTAAAAGCTTGTTGTAAACATGATGCAGGTAAACTAGAAAAATTGAAAGAAGAAGATTTCAAAACAGGGGAAGGGTCAGACACAGAAGGTGGAGGAGGACTATCACCATAGGGTTCCATGGATACAGTAGATCTTTGATCACTTACACGGCTCTTCTGGCCTGTCTTGGATCCTATCTCAGTATCCGACCGAAAAAACTGGTGCAAAATAGATTCCTTTAAAATTCTGTGAAAAACGAAAATCAAGTTTTAAAACCTTTTCAAATCAATCTTCAATTTCAACAGCATCACAAATATAACAAGCAAAACATAGACGAATAAGACCACAAAATAATATACCCAAAATAATTAAAACGATAATAAGCCAAACAAGAAGATGACTAAGAAGAGACATGGTGCACACAAAACAATATAATATATTATTATATTATCTTAAATTATATATCAATATATCACTATATGATTTATATATAAATTATTTATATTTTAAAAGTAGAAAATGAGTGTTAACATAGTATTATTCATTTATTTATTATAGTTTGAAAAATGTTAAATTTTTGTCTGTTGACTAGGCTGATGATGATGTAACTCTCAAATCAATCATATCGTATGGAATCATATCATAAGGTTAATTGTGATGATCATATTATATTATATAAATTTTAATAAACGTATGTTATAAATTCTATAACTATACATAAAAATGGAACCTGTCCGTATCTTATAAATCCATAACCAGCTGTACGGTCAAACTTTCTTTCAACTTAATTAATGTTTTTAAAAAATAGTATAATATGATAAGTCTATATAATGGTCAAATTTAGTTCATCCAAAGATATTGTTTGAAAAAGTGAAAAAAACAGAATGAAGATAAAGAAGACGGGCTGCACGTGTCTACTCCTTATCAACTGTTGTCAAAGCATGTTTGGTCACGTTCTCTACTATTCTAATTATAAAAAGATTTTCAATTTGTGTCTCAATCAAACAATGAATCTTTCTCCTACAATTTTTAAATATTTCTTTCTACCTCTTTATAATTTTTAAATTATAATCTTGAAATCAAGCCTGGTCAAAGAGTCAAAAGAGGATAAATCAATGTCGAAAGCCAACTCTCGTGCCAAACTAACTCACGGGTGCCCTAACGTCCTTTGGATATAATGTTTGGGGTGTGAGTGTATTAGAGGGACATTGGGGCACCCGTATTGGTTTTAGAGTCTTTTTTAGCCCGGTTCAAAAAAAAAATAGGCATGTGATTAACAAAGGTAAAAATGCAATTTTTTCACTATAAACCTAGGGTTTAATCATTTTTTTATTTTTTTTATTTTTTTTTTCAGATTTTAGGTTTTTACATTGTCTTTACTATCCAATATTTATTACAATTTATGGGTTGTATGCAATCAACTAAGCTTTCGATATTTTATTGTTTCAAACCATAGAAATTATCATCTATTATTATCTTTGATGCCTTGATTGATATTAACCTAGCAATCTTTTCAAGATCTAGAGTTTAAATTCATATTCAAACGATAGAAATATAGATATTTA
This sequence comes from Paratinospora sagittata, assembly GCA_035771175.1. Taxonomy (NCBI): domain Eukaryota; kingdom Viridiplantae; phylum Streptophyta; class Magnoliopsida; order Ranunculales; family Menispermaceae; genus Paratinospora; species Paratinospora sagittata. The sequence goes on from CM069598.1 coordinate 18,612,838, forward strand.
GTGTATTTTTCATTCCTATTTTATAATATTGACAAAATTGGACATAAGCAATTTTTTTTTTTTTTATCGTTGAGCGACATTCTTTTTACAACGAGATTAATTCACTTGAATTTGATTCAGGTTAGACCACAAAAGTACAAAGATCTTCTAGCAAATGGTAGCTCCATACATAATGAGACTTTTAAACTCACGACCTTACTTCAAAAGAATAGATGTTAAGTCATCCGAACTAATTAAATTTTAATAAAAAATCCTTTCTTTTAATTATACCAGTAAAAAAATTAATGTCTATTTAAAAAATGGGTCGCGAACAAGGTATATCCCCTAGTTTCACATGTCATCGTTTAACGGATAATTCGTACCTTTTTTATTTGTATCTATTTTTACCACCTGTCTTTGATGCAGACCCTAATACACAAACTGCATCTCGTTTTTCTTTCCTAGAATTTTAAAAGATTTATGGTGTCTCCAAACACCAAGGCCTAGTTGGTATGCAGGATAGGATAAAAATAATTTCACCTCATCATTTTATTTTGTTTCAGTGGATAAAACAATCCCTATCAAAATGGTGACATTGTTTTCAATCCCTTTTTTCTTCTTTTTTTTTTTTTGCTGCAACCTCTCGTGCCTCTCCTTCTTCTTCCTTATTCTTCCTTTTTTTAAAAAAAAAAAAATATATTCATCAACTAGTTTTGTGATTTAGCAAAACTAGATTTTTTTTTAATTTTTTAAATTTAATTAAAAAAATTTAACTATTTTTTTGTTTCAATCCCAAATATACTACCAAACACAAAAATTACTCTATTTTTAATCGCATCCCATCATATTCTATCTAATTCAATCCAATCCTATAAAAATAATCTTATCCTATTCCGTGCACCAACCGAACCCTAGGAGAAACTAGGGGTCATAAGAAATCACGTACATATTGCTAAAAAAATTTAACTATTTTTTTGTTTCAATCCTAAATATTGCCAAACACAAAAATTACTCTATTTTTAATCATATCCCATCATATTCTACCTAATTCAATCTAATCCTATAAAAATAATTTTATCCTATCCCGTGCAACAAACGAACCTCAGGAGAAACTAGGGTCGTAAGAAATCAAGTACATACCGCTATAGGTATAGACAATGCCTCATATTAATGGATTTGTGGCATGTTTGTACTCAGCTTAGTTAAAATAACGGACAACAAATATCCATCCATACCCTATGTTTTAAAAACGGGAGGCAGCACAATTGTATTACTTCACCCTTAGGTGGATCTTACAGAATAGATCTCACTGAACTCAGGAATGTAACTCACTGAACATGAATTTAAAGAATGAAGTAAGGCTCTATTTATAGGAGTATTCAAAGGCATTTTCGTAATTAAAATAATATATTTTAATACTATTATCAAACAATTCGGCGCAGCCCTCATGGGCGGTCGAATTGTTGATCAAGTTGGTGGCCACCCTCAACCAATTGGTTTCCCACTTTAGGTGAACCCCACAAATCTCCACCTCCACCTTATGTGGAACAAGGCTCCTCCACACCTGCAATCTCTCTACAGATAGCAAGCTTCCTTCAAAAAATTGTTGCTGCCTCCATTAGTGCCCTTAGGCACTCCGAGCTCGTGAGATGTTGATCAAGTCCAAACAATGTTGGAACTTGATTCCTGTAACCACCTTTGTAAGCATATCTGCGGAGTTACCTGCAGTCTTGATCTTTTGCAAAAGAATATTCCCATCTTCTACTATTTCTCGAACAAAATGAAAACGAACATCAATATGCTTCGTTCGACCGTGATGAACTTGGTACTTTGCCAAATAAATGGCACTCTGGCTGTCGCAAAAAACTTCAACATTCTTCAGCACAATTCCCAAGTCTTTAGCCAATCCATGAAGCCAGATTGCCTCCTTAAAAGCTTCCGTTACTGCCATGTACTCTGCCTCTGTAGTAGACAAAGCAACTGCTGACTGTAGTGTTGCTCTCCAACTCACTGGTCCTTCTGCCATAGTGAAAACATAACCAGTAGTAGATCTGCGCTTGTCAAGATCTCCAGCATAGTCCGAATCCACATATTCGACTAGATGCTTACAACTTTTCTTATCTCTCTCGAACTTTAAACCAATATCCACAGTACCACGAATATACCGTAGAATCCACTTCACTGCTTGCTAGTGGCCTTTACCGGGGTTGTGCATGTAACGACTTACCATACTTACAGCATGTGAAATGTCAAGTCTGGTACACACCATAGCATACATCAAGGCACCAACTGCATTTGCATATGGAATATTCTCCATTTGCTTATTCTGATCTTCGGAATTTGGTGACATTGATGAACTTAGCTTGAAATGTGGTGCCAATGGTGTGCTCACAGGTTTTGTGTCATTGCCAATGCCAAAAGTTTGAAGAACTTTCTTCAAATACGAAGTCTGAGTCAAACAGATTGTGCTTTTGGCCCTGTCTCGAGTTATCTCCATCCCGAGAATTTTTCTCGCCTCTCCAAGGTCCTTCATTTCAAACTCTGAGCTCAATTGAGCCTTCAGCTTGCTGATCTCTACCTTGCTTTTATATGCGATTAACATATCATCTACATATAAAAGCAAGTAGATAAATGTACCATCTTCAAGTTTGCGATAGTAGACACAATGATCAAACTGACTCCGGGTATATTTTTGCCTTTGGATGAAGCTGTCAAATCTCTTGTACCATTGTCTCGGTGACTGCTTCAGGGCATACAATGACTTGCTCAACTTGCAAGCCCAATTCTCTCTTCCTGGAACTTTGAATCCTTCTGGTTGAGACATATATATCTCATTTTCCAAATTACCATGCAGAAAAGCAGTTTTGACATCGAGTTGGGCTAACTCGAGATCAAACTGTGCAACCAAAGCCAATAATATTCGAATTGACGAATGCTTAACAACAGGTGAGAATACCTCATTGTAGTCAATTCCTTCCCTCTGAGCGTAGCCTTTTGCTACTAGTCTGGCTTTATATCGGATACCATCTGTGCTGGGAGAGCCTTCCTTCTTAGCGAAAACCCATTTGCAGCCAATTGGTTTCTTTCCTTTCGGAAGTGGAACCAACTTCCAAGTCTGATTCTGATGGAGTGATTTCATCTCCTCATGCATTGCCATTTTCCACTTATCATTTTCCATACTCTGACGAACATCTTTGTAATTGTATGGAATATCATCTCCGGTGACTGGTAATGCATATGCAACCATGTCAGTGTACCGAGCAGGTTTGCGAATTTCTCTTCTTGGTCGGCTGGTGGCAATTGATTCTGGTTGTTGACTGATGTCTGGTCCTGGAGCCTCCACCTCAACTGAGATTTCCTCATCGTCTTCTTCTGGATGGTTGGATATCTCTGCTGACTTGCCAGGAGTTACTGGAATATCTAACTCTACCTGCTGATGCAAATCTGGATCTCGATTTTCTTTATCAGAAACTGTATGTTTTATCATCACAGATTCATCAAAAGTTACATCTCAACTTAGTACAATCTTCTTTGACTCAGGGTTCCATAGTCGGAAAGCCTTAACTCCTTCACTAAAGCCCATGAAAATCGCTTTCTTGGACCTAGGATCCAGTTTGGATTCCTTCACATGGAAATATGTAGTGCATCCAAAAATGCGTAGAGAATTATAATCTGAAACGGGTTGTCCAGACCATACCTCCTTGGGAGTTTTGCCATCTAGTGCTGTTGCAGGAAGTCTATTGATGATATGAGAGGCTTATGACAAAGCTTCAGGCCAAAATGTCTTGCTCAGTCCAGAATGAGATAACATGCAACGAACTTTATCTACCAAAGTACAATTCATGCGTTCAGCAACACCATTTTGTTGTGGCGTGCTTGGGACTGTGAAATGTCTGACAATCCCTTCATTCTCACAAATTTTCTTAAATTGGTCTGACTTGTATTCACCTCCATTATCAGATCTGAGCCTCTTAATCTTCCTTCCCGTTTGAGTTTCTACCATTTTCTTCCATATAAGAAAGATATCTAGCACTTCATTTTTATGTTTCATGGTAACAAACCAACGTTTACTGCCCAATGAAGCATTTTGAGAGAGTCCCCAAATGTCGGTATGAACATAATCCAAGGTTTCTTTTGTGCGGTGGATTGCAGTTCCAAACTTGACTCTCGTCTGCTTGCCTAAGATACAGTGCTCGCAGAAGTCAAGTTTCCCGGTCTTTGCACCTTTCAGAGAACCTTGCTTTATCAAGGTTTGAAGAGCCTTCTCTCCAACATGTCCGAGCCGCATGTGCCAAAGTCGGGAAGTGTCTGATGAAACATCATTAGAACTGGTGCAAGCTGAGACACTTTCGATTACTGTGTGTCCTTCAAGGAAATAGAGATTTCCTTTCTGAGTACCCTTCATGGCCAAGAGTGCTCCACGTACAACCTTCAGAACTCCACCTTCAATGGTTACCTTGTAACCGTTGGAATCAAGGATTCCTAGTGAGATCAGATTTTTTTTCAGATATGGGACATATCTGACTTACGTGAGCCGTCTTGCATTTTTAGGAGTATTGTTCCAATACCCTTTGTTTGGCAGGTATTTTTGTTGCCCATGACCACGACTCCTCCATCGAACTCATCCAATTTGGAGAACTAATGTCGATTCGGACACATATGATAGGAACAGCCAGAATCTAATATCCATCTATCAGACTGATTGTCTATAGATGAAACGGAGAATGTAGAATCTTCTTCAGCCTTCTGTGCCACATTTGTATCTGTCTTGCCCTTATTTGGACAACCTTTCTTCCAATGCCCCTTTTGGTGACAATAGGCACATTCATCCTTTGCAAGACGTTGACGTGATGAAGGTCCTTTTGACTTTGAGCGAGATTGGCCTCGCCCACTGGATCTATCAGATCTGTTGTTAGCCCTGCCTCTCAATGCCGTCAAGGCTTCTGGTAATGCTTCCTTGTTATCGCACTGGTCTTTCCTTCGATACTCGTTGTTCACCAAAGCATTTGAAACATCACTGAATTTAACCTCATCTTTACCATATAGCAAAGTTGTTGTTAAATGTTCATAACTTTCAGGCAAAGAGTTTAACAACAATAGTGTCTTATCCTCATCAAGAGGTTCAACATCAAGATTTAGTAGATCAGCGAGAATCTTGTTGAAATTATCAAGATGCGCAATCATGGGAGTACCTTTCTTGTACTCAAAACGAAAGAGCTTCTTTTTCAGGTAGAGTCGGTTCTCTATATTTTTTGTCATGTACTTGTCCTCCAGTTTCTTCCAGAGACTTGTTGTCATAGTCTCTTTCATGACATAGTACTTTTGATCCTTCGCCAGACAGAGTCGGATTGTTCCACAAGCTTGACGATTTACAAAATTCCAATCATCCTCGGACATATCCTTGGGCTTGGTTTCCAAGGCGATATGTGATCCTTCCCTGAATAAGAGATCTTGAACTTTGCATTGCCACATGCCAAAGTTGTTGGTGCCGTTGAATTTCTCCACCTCGAACTTTGCGTTAGGCATCAAACTTCTTTGCCAAGGCCTGATTGTGCTTGGGATTTCCTCCGCCTTTAAGACCGAATATATGTATGACGCCGAAAAGTGCTTGAAAATATGATAAACAACTCCAACTAAGCTATATTAATAACTTAGGAGCTGAATCTGTAGAAATTGATTGCACGGTTGCGTCTGGAATGGTCGAAAATGGTGGAAACGAGTCTGACTTTGCTGAAATCAGACGAAAAATGAGCCTGATATGGTTGGTCAACCGAAAATGGATTCGGTCAACTGCGGGCCGAAACGGGCAGGGCCGTATGAACAGCGTCACTCATCGCGGGCTGGGCTGGAATAAACAGTATCGGGCTGGATAAACAGTATCGGGCCGAGATAAATAGTGTCGGACTGTGATGAACAGTATCTGACTGTGATAAACAGTGTCGGACTGTGATGAACAGCGTCGGACTGTGATGAACAGTGTTGGACTGAGCGGGGCTGAGCGGATGAAAAGTGTCAGGCCGAAAATGGATCCTTGGGTCGGATCCGGGTCAAAACTTGGATCCGGTTCAGATGAACAGTATCGGGATGAACAGGTCCGGGATGAACAGTGCCGGTAAACACTGTACAGGGATCAAACTTTGATCGGCTCCTAGGGACTCGTTTCTTGTCCGTTTTTCTCGCCGTTTATTGCGTTGGACTCCTGGAAACAAGAGCTACCTCCACGGGTGATCAGAAAATAGTTCTGATCACTGTTACAAAATCTCAAAATTTTCGACGCAATCTCAAAAAATTCGACAGAGGTTCCGTTTTTCTTCCAAAGCTTAACCTCGGCTCTGATACCAATTTGTTGTGCGAAATCGTCGTAAAGCACGAAAAAAAAAATAAGACAACAAATTTAACTTGATTTGGCAAATTGCCTACATCTACGGGAGGCAACACAATTGTATTACTTCACCCTTAGGTGGATCTTACAGAATAAATCTCTTGAATAGATATCACAGAATAGATCTCACTGAACTCAGGAATGTAACTCACTGAACATGAATTTAAAGAATGAAGTAAGGCTCTATTTATATGAGTATTCAAAGGCATTTTCGTAATTAAAATAATATATTTTAATATTATTATCAAACAATTCGGCGCAGCCCTCGTGGGCGGCCGAATTATTGATCGAGGGCGGTCACCAACCAATTGGTTTCCCACTTTAGGTGGACCCCACACTTTTAACACAATCAAAACACACAAGTAAAACATAAATAAGGTGGCATTCGTTGCAACTAAGATGTTAAATCATAAATACCAATTCAGACAAGAGCTTCAAAATTTTGTAACTAAAAAATTATACACTACAAGCTTGAACTTCAGCATGAATAGGAATTGAAAAGATACTACATTAACATTTGCAACATAAAAGGGCATAATTTTATATCAAGCATGTTTTTCAAAATATAAGAAAAAGAAGAAAATTGCATAAAATTGAATGATTTGAGCTCAAAGCTAGCCATTAATCAATAGCTGAAAAAGAGTTGAGTATCTGAATACAATAATAAAAGAAGCATAGAATACAAAACCAGACAATGGAGAGCAAATAAATTTCGAAGAGTAGTGGTAATACAATAGGAGATTAATTAAAAGTCTCCAATTTTCAGAAAATTCGGTAGCTTTATTTGCAGAGAAGGTGCCCTGTGCTTTTTGAATTGTCTGGATGCAGCTTTCAACGCTTTCCCCCAACCCTAAATCATTTGAGAAAAACAAATTTATATTTAAGAAAAGAAAAAAAACCAATAAAAATAATGCTACATTTATTGATAACAAAGAAAACCCATTTCTTATGAAAGTAGGGTCTAGAATTTCGATTTGAGGAACGCCTTTTGTTTTGTTTTATTTAATTTTTTGGTATCGGTTTTTTGGGCACCCAAAAGGTGTTCGTCCTTCTTTTTAAAGAGAGACTAATCCTTTAACATTCGAAGATTTACAAGAACAAAGACACATCTTTTAATATAGACGAAGGCGAGCTCAAACTTATGATGAGTCTTTAACCGTACCTCCTAGTTTGCTCTCCGAACCAACGATTTAATAAATATTTTTACTACCTTAAAATTATATTTAAAATCATACTCATCTTAATGTGCTATAAGATTTTTTTTTTCTTCCTCTAATGCGATGACATAGCATATTATCACGTCGGCTTCGATGTAAATTTGGTTACATATATGTTGATTCGTTTAACCAAGAAAACACCCACAAGTCCATTAAAAAAAGAACGGAAAATTCTGAGAAAAACCCAGACTATATTCATTAAATCACTAACCTTCTTCGTATTAGAAATCTTATCAGGAGACGCAGAGCTATCAACACCCTCCTTTCTGCTCACGGCAGTGATCATCTTCTTCTTAATCTTCTTGGTCATCTTCGAAAACTTATTATTCTGCGGAACTTTATTCTCCAACCCATCAAAGATCTTTCTTCGAATCACCATCGGAAAACCAGAAGAACCCACTTTACAATAACTCCGAGGAAGCAGAGGAGACCATATCCTGCTCTGCGAGTTCTCAAAACCGAAACCAGAACCATTGTTCATCAAACCCGTCTTCTTCCGCTTATTCTGCGACTTTTCCTCCAACCCATCAAAGATTTTTCGACGTATTTCCATCGGCGACGCAGAAATCAAGCTGCCCTGACCGTGCGGAAGCAACGGCGACCAGATTCCGCTCTGTGATTGATCGAAACCTAGAGCAGAGCTGATCGCAGTGCCCTTCTTGGGAAGAAGCTCTGTTTTAGCAACTTCGTTTGAGACATCGAAGAGTTTTTTTCGAACTTCGGTTAGAGAATCGGAGATGAGATTGTTACAGCTGTAAGTGTTGTTGTTGTTGTTGTGAGGAAGAAGAGGAGACCAGATTCCGCTCTGGGAGTAGTCGAAATCGAAAGCGGAGTTGTCTGGGAACTTTTGGAGAAGTTCGCGAGACATCGATGGCTCGAGGTATTCGACTGTTATTACGCGCTCGATGATCATTTTTTTTTCTTCTTTTTGTTGTGGGTGATTGATTAATCAATCGGTGATGTAATGATGTTGATGGAGAAGAAGATGAGTGATGTGTGGGATTGAGAGGAAGAATCGGTTGTTGGTAAGAAAAGTAGCTGTTGGAACTTTGAAGGGAGCTAGGCCTCTCTCAACGGTACTCTTGCTGCTTTGTTTCTTTTTGGTCTGATGTTGGGAAAGTTTACCGTTGCGAAATTTTAATTCAAATGTATTTATGAAAAAGATTGTGAATATTGAATTGGGCGGGCATTCTTAATTGAGTCATAATTCCATCAAACTTGGGTCCATGGGCCCAGTTTCTTGGACATAAGTAAAGTTAAGGCCCATTTGGCATTTGATACAAAAATAAGTTTTATTTGTTTATTTATTTTGAAGTATTCTTATTTTCATCACAAATTTCAAAGTCAAATTTAAAGATATATTTTGAGTTTTCTCTTAAAACACTTTAACCAAACAAATTTTCCTGAAAATCTTGAATTTAAAAATAGAGAACGGTTGTTAAGTTGTATGCCAAAGAGGGCCTAGGGTTAGGTTCTAAGGGAAAGAAGTGTTGTGTACAACAATTAGAGTAATGTTAAAAGTTTGCTGAATATGTTAACGTTATTTTTCGATGCAGACCCTCAGTCTCTTATGAATATTGAAGATGTTGTACAATATATATATATTTTTAAAACATCCAAATGAGTTAGGTGTTAGGATAAAAAAATGGCGTTAACACCTAGCATACATTAAATATTTTTTCAACAATTATACAATTATCTCTTTCAAGCAACATTTCCAACTCAAATGGAATGATTTGAAAGCAAAGCTTGTCATCGGCAAAGAAATATTAAAGTGATATTTAAAGTACACATCTAAAGTATATATCACCATTTAACATTATAAAATTGCCTTCAACATTCAAGACAATTCAATAGTTTATGTGGGTGATGTACACTTTAAATATACATATTGAATATCAATGTAACATAACTCTTTACAGAAATCATAAAAACCACTACTTTATATTTAAACTTTTCCAGAGTACGTAAACTTAGCCAAAAAAAATAAATAAATAAAACAAGGCAATGGATTTAGACGTGCGTATTTGTCATTTCTTGTCTTCTACTTGCTTACGTAAGAAGAAGCATGCCATCAATAATCAAAAAATCTTAAAAACTGTTTTCTCTCTTTATTTATTTATTGGGGGTATATATATATATATATATGATCATATCTCTTTATTTCTTTGTACGATATATTATTGGTCAAAACCCATCCATCTCAAGGCTCACATGTTATATTTTAGAGCATTGAGAGAAGGGTTCAACCCCTATGTATATAATCATATAACATCATCATCACTAAAATGATGATCAGGACGGTATCTGATAATAGCGACCAATTACATCCTCGTTCAGGATTGTAATAAGAGGTATTGGCGGATTTTTCTTCCAATGAATCTTCCTTGGCATACCAGTAGCTAGGGTTGCAAGCATAGTTGCAGCTTCATTCTCACTGTTTCGAACAACCCGAAACTCTGCTCCTTTAAAATACTCCAATAAGGCTCTACACTTGTTCAAGATCCTAGCCACTGCATCATTGGTAGGTGGAATCACATTCATAAGCATTCCATAAACTAACGGAGCATCTCCTTCAATTTCAACATAGTCTAATCCCGATAATAATGCAAAGCAAAGTGCTTGAGAAAATGCACATAATTCAATCCTATCGAAAGGAACGTTGTTGATTGGCTTTGTCAGGCCACTCATGAAAACACCATATTCGTCGCGAAGAAGACATCCAACTCCAGCTAACTTGGAATAGCTACCAACAGCGTAGCCAGCAAAATTGAGCTTCCAATAGCCATTAGGAGGAGGAACCCAAGCTTTGTGACAAACAACTCTTCCACCATCACTTAATGCATGAGAGGTTACTTGTTCCATGGTTCAAGATGAGCCCTACCTTTTGAAATAGGATGCTATGAACTCGAAGACGAAAAAGATCGACGACAACGACTCAATGGACGCTATTTAGTTCTTCGTCTTTCAATTTATAGTATTCTCGCTCGAATCTAATAAAAGAAAAAGATTGATTAACTTCAACGGCAACAAAAAAAAAAAAAAACATCACTAAAAAATTTCTAAAGGTTGCCGAATAATTAGATGTATTTTTTCACATTTTATTGATATTAAAAGTTTTGATTAATAATGCAATGCTCTTTTTAATAAATTGAAAAAGACTATGATTAAAGAACAACCAAGAGGACATGCAAAAAAATACATATATAGGACAACTTATTACAGATATAGTTGCTTGTCCACAAATTAAAATAAAATAAAAATAAAAAATTAAAGGTATAGTTGAATAATCAAAATGAATTTAGAAAGTATTAATGATGCTTATTTTAGAATCTTCAATCAAATCTTTATAAAGTAAAAAAACTATTTGAAAAGATTGTACAAGATAAGAAATCTTAGAGTAGATACTATCCAAAAAAAGCAAGAAATCATCTGGATAGCCCCGCTCGCAAAACTCATAATATTTCACTAAAGAATATATACTTTCTAAAATAGGATGACTTAAATAGCCAAACTCATAATCTACATGTAGGGTTGAAACTTTAATCCCTAATATCTAGGAGGTATTTTTAACTCTACTAGCAACCAGTTATAAAAAATCATTTTTTAGGTAAATATATATTTTTAATTTCTACCTTTAATTAATTAATGTTGTAGGTATAAACTCCATGACAATAAACAAAAACTTTAGATCATTTTATTAGCTTAAACCTTTACTATAATTAGAGATTCATTTTAAAGTAGGAATAGAGGCTAAATAGAGTTAACAAATTCTATTAAAATCAAACTTTCAATTTTGGAATATATCTAATATTATTGGTATAATTTGAGCTCCTGATATATGTTTGGCAGCCATTATTCTTGATAATTCTCTAGAGAACTAGTGCCACATAAGATTATAACCTCATCAATATGCTCTTGTATATAGATGTTTATAATTGAAAGAATGTTTTTGCTATTGTTAATTTACTTGATGACATAAAATGATTTTATTTTATGTTCATCTGATTCCTTTCCTCTAGTGAGATATATATCCAAACAAACCCTATAATGTGCTTATATGATAACTAAGATTATAGTTAATATTGTTATAAAAATGAGTTATAGTACTGCTATGTGATCTAATAGAAATACTTACCCATCTAGACTTGAAAACGATCCATTAGTATTCAATTTAAACTAACAACCTGTTGTGAGCACGTTATAACAACACTAACTGTCTTGACAAGACATATAACTAACACTACTCTAATTATCTTCACTATAATACCTTTCATAACGATATATGTAACAACCCATACCTTTGGATTAACCCTTATGTTGACTCGTACAGACATCTTTATATGAATACACGTACGTATGCATGAATATAATGTTATATATCAGTAGGTATATCCTAGTGTCGAAGGAACATCGAGACCCTAGGTAGGGACTCTAGGACAGAAAAGACAGAAAAATTCAAGTCTAGACATTAAGAGCTTGCTCCAAAAGTGCGCTCCTCTGAGACAAGGTTCTTTTGTTGGGTCTATGGACAGGGGAGAAGCACGCGCCCAATCTACGAGGAACGCGCTTCTTGCAGATGACAAAGACAAAAAGTATTTCTGGGCAAGGGGGAGCATGCTCCTAGTGATGAGAAGCGCTTGTCTGGCAATTCGGACAATTTTTTTTATTTAAAAGAGTCGGTGTGGCGGTTTGAGCGCCTATAAAAGTGTTTTCTCGACCTTTCTCACTCATTTAAGCTGGTTTTGGGTCCAGAGGAAAGAAGAACGAAAAGAAGAAGAGGAAGAAAGCTAGGGTTTCAGATTTAGGAGCAAAGTAAAACAAATTTTTACTTGAAATTCATGAATTCTAGTGTATTTCCTTGAGTTTTGTCACATATGTGAGAATAAGCTGAATTGGATAATGTTTTGGAAATGGGTAAACATTTGGGATTGTAGAAATTCGTGGGTTTTGATGATGGATCATGTTGTTAACTGTTTTAATAGAGAAAATTGAGTTTAAAGCATACAAAAGTAGCAAGAAAAAAATGAGTTGCATGATGTATATGATCAAACCCTTTTCCAATTGAAGCAGCTGAGGGTTTTAGGAGATAATTTGATCATGTGAATAGCTTAATTCGGCTTGAATTAGTAGTTAAGTTAATTTTTGTAATGTGTATTGGTTTGTAAATGTGAATTTGGGTCTGAATACACTAATTTGGATTAAGCTGCAAGTGGAGTTGATGCAACTGGATTTTAGTTTCAGCTTGTACATTGATGTAGTTTAGAACTTTAAATGGATTGTAGTGTATGTTTAGTAATTGGAATGTGCTGGAGGAAAGCCAATTGAGTGCCTTAAATGGTGTTGACAGGTTTTGTCACGACGCCCCTGACGTAGGCTGACGTCATGACCGGCACAGCGTACTATACACTGTACAAACCCATATACAGTATATAATACACTGTCAGCCTTCACGTACTCTCACAAACCTTCCCAAAATGTACAGAATATTTTTTTTTTCTTTTTCTATACCACACATCAAATCAAATCCCATATATATAGATGATCATTCCATTCACTCACACATCAAATTATCATTTCCTCATCCAATATAAATATATGCCCACACATCCCATCTAGATGATAATACATATATCTATAATGTGTGATAATTATACATAGCAAAATAACAAAAACTATTTCCTCCAAGCAGACATACACATACCAGACTCACTCACGGAGTTTTTTTTTCCCTTCGACTCAATACCTGAAATATTGGAGGAAATGGGGTGAGCAAACAACAGCTCAGTGAATATAGTTCTTGAGATGACAATTATATACATTTACAGAAATATGACATTTAAAATCATTTCAAACACTTATTCAACACATGCATCATTCAATGAATATATTGTACATGTCAACACCATAAATTTCATGTGTTTTCAATAATACAATGCATAATTTCCCTCCTCCGCAAGGCAAGAGAGCGGGTTTAACCTTGTATGGTAGTACAAGGTAGACACAGCCTCTCATTACCCAATTTCAAAACACAATGCACAATCTCCCTCCTCCGCAAGGCAAGAGAGCTGGTCTAACCCTTGTATGGTCGTACAAGGTAGACACAACTTCTCATTACCCAATTCAATAACACAATACACAATCTCCCTCCTCCGCAAGGCAAGAGAGCGGGTCTAACCCTTGTATGACCATTACAAGGTAGCCACAACCTCTCATTACCCAATTAACAATCATTTCAAGGATCGCAACCCTTGTTAGGACAAACCTAACGAAATGACAATGAGGAATCGCAAAGCCTCATCATTACAAACTCCAATGCTAAAATCAGTTTGCATGATCCATAAAACTCAATGCAGTATATATAAATCTAACATGCATACCATCAACCATTTTATATACGTACAATGCCATACAAGAACCAAATTAAGAAAACTATACTCACAGTACAACACGTTCCACGAAAACTCAATCATCGTCGCTTTCGAGTCCAGCTCCAAGTTAAATCCAATGAATTTAATCTGTCACAATCACTCCATAATTCAATTTCATGTCTTCATATTGATATTTCTCAACTCACTTTAAATCACGACTAATAAATCCATTTAGGACTCAAAAGCAGTTATCTCGATTCTATAAACTCAAACCGGGGTTTCATTGGGTTCACATCACTGTGCACAGTACGATTCACATCACTGATCAATATCACTATTCACTATGCACTGTACACCGTGCACTATTCACTATTCATTACTATTCATCCGAAAGATGTATATTGTATTAAAATTGTCAAACGGTCTCCAAAACGCATGAAATCGAATCTAACCACAGATTCGGAGTCCCGACAGTCTAGAGAGTGTTTTTCTACCTTCCTAACAGATTTTTCATTCACATTGGGGTCAAAATCCCAATTTGTCAAAACGCCGTAAAACGGCTCCCACAGTCAAAATTAGTCCGCTAGAACGGTTACCTCTAGCTTAGATAGTAATTTCACGAAGAAATAGAGTGAAAATCGCTTACCATGAGTCCGGATTTCACCCAAATTCCACTTTCTCCCTTTTCTCTCTTCTCCTTCTTCTCTCGGTTTCTTTCTCTGGAAACTTCTCTCTGTTTTGTTTTTCATTCAGCAAGTTTTGTTTTATTTTTATTTTTTTTTAATTTTTTTTATTAATGAACAGTAAACTTACTATTTACAACTATTCGTAATACTATTTGATGAACAGTATGTTACTATGCAAGTACTGTTCATTATATCTTTTTATTCGTTCTTCTTCTCCATACACTCAATCCACAGGTTTAAGGAACCAACCATACACACGTATATTTGTCTTTTTCTTCATACACTCAATCATACACACGTATATTTGACTCATACGTCTAAAATACGTATATTATTACGCATATATACGTATACAATACGTATAGTATACATCTCGATATACGTGTACGTCATTTACTTAAATTTACGGGGTGTTACAGGTTTAGAATTGTAGAAATTGACTGGATTGAGTAACTGGTGATTGAGAGACGTAGAGACCTCGATGTTGTGAGTATTTCTTACCTTGGTATTCACGTATGACATTGTATGAGTATAAATTTAATTTTAAAATGACAAGCATGCTAGTCTTTATGCGTTGTGATTTGAATTCATGAAATGCTTTCAAAATTAAGCATGTTTTGGACTTACCATAATATGTCTTAGACATGACTAGTATTCCTATCAGTTGAGTCTTCTGGGAATAAGACTCGCATGAGTTTCAAATGAGTACTCATGGTCGGTGTTGTCCTAGTTAGGATATCGAAATATATGAATGACTAAAATGTAAAATGAGTAATTAGAGGTTTGTGTTATCTTCACAAATGCATAATGACTAAAATGTTCCTAGTGTCGGAAGAACATCAAGACCCTAGGTAGGGACTCTAAGATGGAAAAGATAAAATCCAAGTCTGGCGGACATTAGGAGTTCACTCCAAAAGTGCGCTCTTCTAAGACAGAGTTCTCTACTGGGTCTCTGGACAGGAGAGGAGCGCGCTCCCAACCTGGGTGGAGCGCGCTCCTTGCTAATGACAAAGACAAAAAGTATTTCTGGGCAAGGGGAAGCGTGCTCTTGGTGATGAGAAGTGTGCTCTTGGTGATGAGAAGCGTGCTTCTGGCCGTTCTGACATTTTTTAAAGAGTCAGTGTGGCGGTTTGAGCGCCTATAAAAGTGTTTTCTCAACCTTTTTCACTCATTTGAGCTGGTTTTGGGTCCAGAGGAAAAAAGAACAAAAAGAAGAAGAGGAAGAAAGCTAGGGTTTCAGAGTTAGGAGCAAAGTAAACAAATTTTTGCTTGAAATTCATGAATTCTAGTGTATTTCCTTGAGTTTTGTCACATATGTGAGAATAGGCTGGATTGGATAATGTTTTGGAAATGGGTAAACATTTGGGATTGTAGAAATTCGTGGGTTTTGATGATGGATCATGTTGTTAACTGTTTTAATGGAGAAAATTGAGTTTAAAGCATACAAAAGTAGCAAGAAAAAAATGAGTTGCATGATGTATATGATCAAACCCTTTTCCAATTGAAGCAGCTGAGGGTTTTAGGAGATAATTTGATCATGTGAATAGCTTAATTCGGCTTGAATTAGTAGTTAAGTTAATTTTTGTAATGTGTATTGGTTTGTAAATGTGAATTTGGGGCTGAATACACTAATTTGGATTGAGCTGCAAGTTGAGTTGATGCTGCTGGATTTTAGTTCCAGCTTGGACATTGATGTAGATTAGAACTTTAAATGGATTGTAGCGTATGTTTAGTAATTGGAATGTACTGGAGGAATGCAATTAAGTACCTTGAATGGTGTTGACAGGTTTAGAATTGTAGAAATTGGCTGGATTGAGTGACTGGTGATAGTGAAACGTAGAAACCCTGGTGTTGTGAGTATTTCTTACCTTGGTATTCATGCATGACATGTTATATTTTGAAGTCAAAATAATTATTTTATTATTTTATGTAGGAAAGTACAATTGTACCCTCATATATAATTAGTATATAGCTCAATTATAATTACGATTTATGTGATATGAGATAGATTGAGAGGTAAAGAGAATTATGAGAGAGTGCTCACAAAATGACTTTTCATTGTAAACCTCCATTAATAGTGGATTGAGTGTTAGTGCACTTCGTGGACGTAGGGATTTCTTCCCGAACCACGTTAAATCTCTTGTCTTCGTATTTTCACTTTTTGTGTGTTTACGATTTCTTGGGTTTATTCCTTAACAATTAGTATCAGAGCATCAGGTTTTGCAAACACAACTAATTGTCGTCATTTCGGATTGTCATGGAACAATTCGTGAAATTTTCTTTTGGGCTGCGGCTGTGTGGTTTCAGTGCACATCGGCGTGGTGTGTCTTTGCGGTCAAGAAAAAGAAAATCGACTTGAAGGGAAAAAGACGATTACACAAATAAACATGATGTATATATAATGCTTACAAGGCTCAACTTTGCAATTCCATCCATGATACTTTTAGTTCTGAACTTTGGTTTGATTCACCAGCTTGCTTCCACTACGAAGTCCCCTTCTCCTTCCTTTTATATGAGTTGCATTTTTCTTACAATAGCTTGCCAAATAAGATTAGTGCAAGAGTAGGTAAAGAAAAGATGAGGACTCTGCCTACGTAACCAACTAAAAGATCATTTAGCATATGTTTCAATACCTAATTAACCTCCTCAATCTATTTGTTGTTGGAAGTTTCCCATGGAACGACCTCCATACCGTAAATTTGTGACCAACAATCCCTCGTGGGATAGTGGTAGCCCCATATGCTTTACAGGTAATTGAGTACAAAGATGGCTCAGGATGTGGATGTGGCACATTGTGTTATCCACTCGCCACCTAAGTGGTGAGTGTCTTCTTGTTCTATATCCTTAGTCTATTTGGGTGGTGATTAGAGATTTGATTTAGCTATGGTGGTGAGTTTTATAACTTTACTTGTTGAGTTGTTATATTTCTTTTCATCTTATCTGATATCACCCTTGTGTTTGAATCATATACTCATAGTAATATTAAATCTATTTTGTTGAATTTCCTCTCCCCATTATACATGCATGATTTTGTTTTGAAGCAAAAATCTTATCCTTTCTTCCGACTTCCATCCCTTGGTGAGCATTCCCCCTTTTATCGGCCAAGACATCTAGTCTTGTTGTTTTTTTAAGGACCATTCTCTTTATTCCTTATGTTGACCTCTACAATCTAGGTAACCCTTATACTTCTCTATTGGATCTCTTATTTGGTCTTTCATTCGACCTACTCCTCCACTTCCATTCCATGATCATGATCTTGATCCTGTTGTTTTTCCACCCAAATTTGTTTGACACTTTCTCTGCGACATTACTTTAAACTATGCCTAAAAACTTTACAAATCTCACATCTCAATCTAATTGAATGCCATGTGTTGTCTGAAAGATTTCCCTTCCACCTGAATGAGGAAACCCACCTGAGATATTCCTTCAACATCTATTTCAATATAGTGTCTCACATAGGCTATCTATTTTTTCTATTTTTGCTTGAACATTTGAGAATAAAAGCTTCCCCAAGACTACCTATTTTTAGCAATCCATATATGTAGGTGTACCAAGGAAAAACACCCACAATAATGTATTGTTGCCATAGCTTATTTAGACAAGTCGAATGAGCTCCTTTAGGATTTCTATAAGAAATAAATATACCATCTATGAATAAACATTAGATAGAGGAATGCGGAAGCGTTACCGAACGTTTTGATATCAAATGTAAGTACACGGTGGGATCTGAAGTACGATAATACGAACCCGACCCAAAAATCCACAACCCAAATACGCTTTTGAAAATGATCACAATCACAAGTCTTTGGCCCTTTTGGTTTTCACCAAAAAACTCTCCAATGCCTCTCGTAACTTTTATTTTTCTTTTTGAGTTAAAAACAATTTTCTCTCAAGGAGTCTTCTCTTACAAGAAATAACCACTTATCCCACATATCTTGGGAATATGATGCAACTCTAAGAAGTTACGTATCCCACTCTCACTATTCTAGGGAGTGAGATCTCTAAAATGGGATGAGATAAAGGAAATCATCTTTATCTTATTAATACTTTGTGGGACCCACTTTGTGTGCCCACATAAATCAAATATTTTCAACATCTCCCACTCGCACATTATGTGTTGAGTGAGAAAAGGTTGAACACTACATGGGCGCCCTTTAAATTTTGATTCATAACCTCCCACTCGCACATGGTGTGATTGACGATCAGTGTAATTGTAAATGGGTCGTGCGACCGTGAGCACACTTGTAAACAGGAACCTTACACTAGAAACTCATGAGGAACCAGCATAGAACATCAACTTCCTTTTGGTAATATGGTGTCTCATAATGCCCTAGATTCATTTGTCACACCATATCAAAGTATTTCCCATCCCTCTAGGGCAA
The DNA here is from genome assembly GCA_035771175.1 of Paratinospora sagittata. NCBI lineage: Eukaryota > Viridiplantae > Streptophyta > Magnoliopsida > Ranunculales > Menispermaceae > Paratinospora > Paratinospora sagittata. The sequence continues at coordinate 18,631,855 of CM069598.1, forward strand.
TTCCTTGATATCTTATCTAACAGTGTAGTGTTACTGACATTGCTAACTCTATGTTGCAACATTAGTATCTCACAATGAAGAGTATACTGTTGAGATGTGATACCAAATGATTTTCCTTTCGCCCTCACACCACTAGGTTTAGTATTAACTGTTTACTCAGTAATGTCCCGTCAAGGTCGAATTACTCATGACCTTATGGTTCTCACCAAAGTAGCGGACATTAAAACTTCACGTCATGGTGTAGTCAAAAGTAACGAAGGTTATTTTCTTAGTCACATATAGATATGGATTTCTTTGAACTCACACAGTGAGGAAACAGGGATGTTTCTCTCACTTTTAGAGTGCTCGACTTACACATGTAATACAAAATTACATGTTACAGTGGAGTTATTCTATTCATAAGAGTGTATGTTCAACTCAAAAAATATTGTACGGATTTCTAGTCTAGTCGCATCTATGCGCCTAACTCGAGTTCCTAAGAGCGCATATCTAGTTTAATGGGCCAATTAAAAGATCTTTTATCTGATTCTAAACAACAGGCTTAATGGATAGTGGGTTAATCCATTATTGATATTCAAAAATATACCTCATCTTAACTCCAATCAAGGTGACATATCATCATAAAATGACCTATTGCTATTCAAAGCAACATTAGTCAAATGTTTCATATTTGCTCGCTTTACATGAAGCGCTAGAGGCGATTGCTCGTGTGAGTAAGCCAAGCATGCCTGTGAACATACTAACATGTTGTGCATTAATAGATCAAATACAAACAAAGATATACAAATTGTAGGTAGAATTTATTAAATGATCTAGAATTAGAAGTCTGTTACAAAATGAGATTTACAACCTACGCAAACCCAAAGATTTAACATGTTGAAGAAATACATCTCTAGCAATTGGCTTAGTCAATGGATCAGCCACCATTCTATGCGTAGAGATATATTGTATACAGACTTCAGCACGTGCTATTATGTCTCGAACAAAATTATACTTGATGTCAATATGTTTAGTTTTGCCACGATACTTTGGATCTTTAGTATATGCAATTGCAGCTTGGCTATCACTGTGTATAACGACAGGTTTCTTTGCATTTTTGACCATTTGAAGATCTTCTAGAAATCGTCATAGCCAAACTACCTCTGGGACTGCTGCTGAACAAGCAACAAATTATGCTTCCATAGTAGAAAGAGCAATACATGTTTGCTTCTTACTACTCCATGAGATAGCGCCATCATTCAGCAGGAAAGCATATCCTGAAGTTGATTTGCGTTCATATGGATCACCACTCCAATCAACATCGGAGTATCCCATTAAACACATCTCATTACCTTGATAACATAGGCATAGATTCATTGTTCCTTTTAAGTATCGTAGTATTTGCTTCACTGCTTTCCAATGTTCATCACTAGGATTCGATTGATAACGGCTGACTAATCCAACGACATAACATATATTTGGGCGTGTGCACATCATTGCGTACATGAGACTTCCAATTGCACTCGCATATGGAACTTTGGACATCTTTTCTTTTTCAGTTGAAGTCTGAGGACACATTTCTTGACTAAGGTGTGTACTTTTTATGATTGGTGTATCAATGGGCTTGCAATCTTTCATGTTAAACCATTCAAGTATGGTTTTTATGTATTGTTCTTGTGACAATGCTAAAATTCTTTTCGAACGATTTCTATGTATCTTCACACCTAGTACGAAATTAGCTTCGCCCATGTCTTTCATATCAAAAGTGGAAGACAACCAATCTTTAATTATGACAATGAGACTCATGTCATTTTCAGCAAGAAGAATATCATCTACATATAAGGATAAGAAGACAAATTGAGCATCTGAACGTTTGATGTAAACACAATGATCTTCATCAGTCATTATAAAACCATAGGTTGTTACTGCTTGATGAAATCTTAGATACCACTGTCTGGATGATTGTTTTAGACCACATAAAGACCGTTTGAGCTTACAAACTTTGTGCTCTTGATCTTTGTCAACAAACCCCATAGGTTGTTGCATGTATATTTCTTCATCCAATTTTTCGTTCAAAAATGTAGTTTTTACATCCATTTGATGTAGTTCTAAATCCAAATATGCAACGATAGCCAAAAGTAAACAGATAGATACAAATCTCACTAATGGGGAGAAATTTTCTTCATAATCTATCCCTTCTTGTTGGTTGTAACCCTTAGCAACTAAACGTGCCTTATATCTCTCTATGGATCCATCTACTTTGCGTTTAATTTTGAGAACCCATTTGTTCCCAATTGTTTTACGCCCATATGGAAGATTAACCAAGTCCCAGACATGGTTTAGTTTCATTGACTTCATTTTTTCTGTCATTGTTTTCATCCATTGATCCCTAGCATTTGATGAAAGAGTTGTTTGAACCGATTTTGGTTTACTTTCATCATGTGGAGCTATCATAAAAGCTTTTCCCTCAATCTCAAATCGACGACGAGGAATACTTTTACGTATACTTCTTTGCAACTGTTCCTCCGGAATGACAGTGGGTGGTATGACACTCCTACTTGGATGTAGCTCAATTGGAGCTTCATTTGATATTAAATCTTTATTCGCCTCCATTGGCGCATTTTGATTTTAAGGGTCTACTTCATATAAAGTAAGATTCTCAGTTGTTTCATGCTTGCTAGGGAATTCATTTACTATATCTTGATTCATACACAGTAAAAATATTATCTTCTTTTTCAGTAATGAACACATAACCTTTAGAATGTTCAGAATATCTGATAAAAATAGATTTCTTACCACGTGGTCCCAATTTTCCATATCGTATGGAAGGTGAATGTACATAAGCTGCGGATCCCCAGGATCGTAGACTACTTAAGTTAGGTTTTCGACTTGTCCATAGTTCATATGGAGTAGTGGGTACCGACTATGATGGAACGCGGTTAAGGATGTACACAGTAGTCAATAAGGCATCCCCCCAATAAGAAATTGGAAGAGTTGTTTGTGCCATCATTGAACGAACCATATCCAATAAGGTTATATTCCTGCGTTCAGCAACACTATTTTCTTGCGAGGTACATGGGATGGTTAGCTAACGTGCGATACCCTTTTCATTACAAAAATCTTTAAACTGGTCGGAAAGATATTCACAACCTCGATCCGTTCTCAACGCTTTGACATGTTTATCTTGTTGATTCTCCACTAGCGATACATATCGTTTGAAGCAATCCAATGCTTCTGATTTATGGGATATTAAATATACATATCAAAAACGTGAGAAATCATCAATAAATGTGATGAAATAAGTAGCACCATGTCTTGCTCTAACACTCAATGGACCACAAATATCATAATGAATCAATTGTAATGGTTGTTCGGCTCTTAAAGCTCTACCAAAAGGTTTTCTGGTAGCTTTACCTGTCACGACGCCCCTGACGTAGGCTGACGTCATGACCGACACGATGTATTACACACTGTACCTACCCATATACAGTATACAATACACTGTTAGCCTCAACGGACATTCACAATAATTTCCAACATTTTTAGAAATTTTGACAGCACCTCCCCATAAAATGGACAATTCACATTTTTTCCTGATATACCACAAATCAAATCAAATATATATATATAGATAATCATCTCATTCATTCCATTCATTCCACAAATTAAATTCTCACATGACAGATATGTACGATCATCTCATTCCATCATCACAAGCATTATATAACATTACCACACAACCCATCTAGGTGATATTATATATATAGTATGTGATAATTATACATATCAAAATAACAAAAATATAACCCATTTCCTCCAAGCATACATACATATACCAGATGAGCAATTACGTGATTATCACTCACGGATTTTTCCTTTTCCCTTCAACTCGGTACCTGAAATATTGGAGGAAATGGAGTGAGCAATCAACAAGCTCAGTGAGTATAGCTCTTGACATAACAATCGCATGCATTTAGGAAAACATGGCATATCAAATCAGTTAAATTAAAATATTTCACGAGCACATATGCAACATTCATCAAAATAATATACATGCCCACAATATATAGTTTATGTTCATTCAATAAACCAGTGCACAATTTCATAAAAATTTGTCATCTCCCTCTTTCAAGGCAAGAGAGCGGGTCTAACCCTTGTATGGGCGTTACAAGGTAGCGGCAGCCTCTCATGACCCAATTCACAGTCATTTCAATGATCGCAACCCTTGTTAGGACAGGCCTACTAACAATGAGGTTACGCATAACACTCATTCAGGTCTAATTCCTAACGAAATGACACAAACTTGCCTTTGCAAGTCTCACATGCTCCAATGCTAAAAAAGTCATTTATGAATGCAAATTAAAACACAATGCAACAATATACGCATAACATATTTACATTCAAACATTTCATATATCTAAAATGTCATACAAGAACCAAAATCAAGAAAATATACTCACAGTACAGGACTTTTCAACTTAATTACAATCACTGTCGCTTTTGAGTCCAGCTCCAATTTAAATCCAACCAACTCAACATGTCACAACCACTCCATAATTCAATTTCATTTATTCATATCTATTTAATTTCTCAACTCACTTCAAATCACCAATAATAAAGATCAACCTTAAAAATATTATACACATTCTATGACTTTAAATTCCAACTCAATTTAGGACTCATAAGCAGTTGAAGAAACTGCTATCTCGTTTTTGTGGTCAATCTAGATATTTCCACAAGAAAGAACAGTGAAAATAGATTTTCAATTCCTATTTTCACTAGTTCTCAGTTTTCTTTTTCTCCTGGAACATATATCAATTTTATTAAAAATATAATACATTCCTAAAATTATTCTGTCCACATCGACACGTGTAAAATCCGTCATACTACCATTCTACTACCTTCAACAGGTATTTTACTAAGGTTTTACACGTTCGTAGAGGAATCTAAAGTCAATTTTACTCACAAAAATCATATATTTAGTTACTAAAAATATCAAATCATATCCAAAAATCACAATCTTAGTATCAAAACGTCCAAAATTCAGTTCTCTACGATTCTATGATCTCAAACCGGAGTTTCATTGGATTCTAATTCCATTTTATTCACTGGATATGATCACAATACTATTTACATCACTGTTCATTGGAAACATATAACTTTTTACTAAAATTGTCGAAATCTCCAAAAATCATGAAATTAGCATCGATGGCCTCGCAACAGTGCATTCTACCATTCTATAGCCTTCAACTGGAGTTTCATCGGGTTTTAAATGATTCAAACAGTCTCCAATATAAACTCTAACTTCTAACAAACTTCCAACGGCTATAAAAATTTCAAATGAACACATAAATGGAATCGAACCACATATTCGGGGTTCCTACAGTCTAGAAAGTGTTTTTTCACCTTTCGAACAAATTTTCATCCAAGTTGGGTAAAATCCCGATTTCAAAAATACTATAAAACAGCTCTCATAACTAAAATTACTCCGCTAGAATCGTTACATCTAGCTTAGATATTAATTTCACGAAGAAATAGAGTGAAAATCACTTACCGCGAGTCCCAATTTGACGCGAATCTCGCGTTTCTCCCTTCATTCTTTCCTTTCTCTCGTCCCTCTATCTCTCTCTTCTTTCGTTCTTCTTTCTTCCTTTCTTTCGTTCAACATTTTCTTTCCTCCTTTTTCTTTTTTTTTTCCTTTTTTTTTATACAAATTCAGATTTACTATGATCCCATGCTCCTAGGCTCCCCTTAATAACCAACTCCTCCATCAAATTTCATTGAATTCAACTCATCTTATTTATATAATTCATTTAATAATTCAATTTCAACCTACACCATTTTCTTAATTTAATTTATAACTCAATTCACTTATTTCACCTGTATTCATATACACACATGCATTAAATCATACTATTCATTAAGTCATTAAATCATACTCCAATCCACATATTTAATTAACCAACCCCATAAATTAATCAATTTAATTCAACTCCATTTTTTAACTTGTAAACACTCATATTGGATTATCCCATATGTATCATCTTCATTTCATAATTTTATTTATTTACTAATCATACACATATATTTGCCTCTTGCGTATAAAATATGTGTATTATACATTTCGATATATGCGTAATTCAACGTATGTATGTAATTAAAATTACGGGGTGTTACAATATCCCCAACTTAAGTAATTTCGTCCTCGAAATTTAGAATCAAGGAATATTCCTCAAGTGATACTCAATTCCAGAAAACTGCTCCCGCATTTTATATTTCCGCTCCCATGTTTGCTCTTCTTGATACGTGGTATCCTCCTCAACTTAGAGTTGAGTTATATTCATAACATATATAGAATCTGAATGACATTTCCTCAACATCAATATATAGAAAATATTACGGACACCTATCAACTGTGACAGTAGAACAAATCGGTAAGCCAATGGACCTATCCTATCAAGGATCTCAAATGGTCCAACAGATTGCGGTGCACACTTTTCTTTTATCCCAAATCTCATTTAGCTTTTCTGTGGTAAGACCCTTAGCAAAACTGAGTCAGCCACAATACATTTCAAGGCCTCTATGCCAACCCTGTGTATTTAATAATATCTTGTGGCACCAATAACAATAACTCCATACTTTCTAATCAACAAGTTGGAAATCTATAAGGCTTACTATCAAACCTTTAGAGTGCCATCATTATGCTATTATAATACCTATTTATAGACATACTTTTACACAAATAAAGTATTCCTTCCAACTTTCACCAAAATTCAAGTATACCAGACCCGAGCATGCTCACAAGCATCAAAGTCACTCTCTCAGTCTGTCAACCAGTCTGAGAATAAAATATCACACTGAGAAGGAGATGAGTACCCAATCGAGTCTGCATCATATATCAGATCTCGACACAATCTTCAGATCTTAATCTGACATGACAAATATCTGAGTACTCCCATAAAATCTTCCTATCTCACACATATACAATATGCTCAGTCTATCAATAGAATTCTAGTGTTCATTGGAAGAATACATAGACTTATCAGTCTACTAATAGTTATCCAAATGGTATCATTTCTACCCATAACCCATAAGATACCATTTGAATCCCATTTTCATTTAACATAAACCAATTCCATAATCTTTCATACTGATATCATTCTCGTCTCATCATAAATCTTACTCTCTGAATACGAGTATCAATCAGTTGAACATGCATTCGAGCACAAATATCCACACATGGAGTAATAGAGAGTACACTCATAAATGTAACTCTCACTCACAAACAATCTCCATTTATGGCTAACTGATAGTTACTACTCCAGTTTCAGCTTGTTTCCTGCTCAATGCCTAAGCAACATATTGGCCTTTCCCAGGATAATAATTCAATATAAAATCAAAACCTTCGGGAATTCTTGCCACATTTATTACCTCATATTCAGTTTCTTTCCGTTCAAATAATTACTTCTGACTCTTGAAATCTGAAGATAATGTGACATTTTTATTATAGAGGCAATGCTCTCATTATTTCAAAATAACTACAAACAAATTTCTATTCACTCTTAGGATAGCTATTCTCGTGCACTACCAAATATCTGGAGACACAAGTAATTAACCTATCCTTTTGTATCAATGCACAACCTAGATCTGGACATTATATTCATCAATCACAATTACTTCCAGGTTCTGGAAATAGTAATAACATTTAATACTGTGAGAGCTTTCCCATGCACAACGATCCACACATTATATAGCATTCATTTGATTTAGTTTCGTGAGTGGAACAGATAGCTTCAAGGATCTTTCCACGCACTTTCTATAATATACAACTAATACCAGAGAACTTCTGATTTCCATCATTAAAATCAGTTTTAACAGTACTATGATCACTTTGACCTGCCCAGCATCCTTAAAGATACTATTTAAACTAGTCATGTGATCCAAAAAGTCTCATCTTAATTATATTCAAAGCTCATATTCACCGAGCTTGGCACTCAATCAGTGCTCTCTCAGTGATTATAAGATAATTCCGAGGTGCTATTCATGCTCCTCTCATTTCTTGGGACAATTGCATATATCATCATCGAAGACTATGTAATAATCAAGATATGGTTCATATACCCACTGCATCAATCCTATAAACATGATTGACACATTAATCAAGGTTACCAAAATGTCATAATATCCATATCTTGTCTTAAAATAGTTTGCATTACATCATTTTCTCAAATTCTTAATTACTGGTGCCTAGATCTCAAAATAATCTAAAAGAAAATTTGGCTCCATTTAGTTAATCGAATTCGACCATCTATCCATGGTAAATGATATTCATTATTTATTGTTACCCTGCTCAGTTAACAGTAATTCATACTTAAACATATTTCACTATACCTTCTTTCCATCTTATCACAAATGCTCTCCAAGGTGGCATATCAAGGATAATAAATCTTTTGCTCATTAACACATTTACCTACACCTTAAATCCTCACAATTTCTCAAGTGCTTGGCATCAGTTTTATATGCTATCAATCTCCTGTCCAGGTAGCAATTTTAATAATTCATCAAATAATACTCCAATATACCAACTCACCACAGGAATTTAATCAATTGCATGCCTTATTACATTACTCTAAATGGCTTTGTACTAGCCATATTCTCCATGTCCTCGTCAATAACTATTTTAGCTTAGATAGAAGATTTTAAGGGTATAAATTCCTCAAGATTCAAAATGAGAATTTTCCACTTATTCAGAATATTACTTCTTTTCGGAGAGACGCTCCACCTGGGATGAGAGGTGACCGGCCAATCATACCCAACAAAGCATCCAATTCCAAAAATTTCATATTCTAAAGTCCATACTTACTTGATGACCCTCATATTTATTACACATAATATTTGCTGACCATATCAAGGTAGATTCTTTCTCCTGTAGACAGACTCATACTCAATGATATACTATTATAACATAAGGTAATACAATCTGTCTACCATATCACCAAAGATAAAGGACCAGGTAGATCCAACAATACATCAGAATTTGATCATACCTGTTATCAATGTCTTATTAATCGTTGGATCTGGACTTGTATTTACTTTAATTTATTCTCTAAAATCTGGTGTAGTCACATTGATAAAAATTACGGGGGCATTCCATATCGACTAACTAGACATTAACACATCCCGTGTCTTCTTTTTTTTCAGATTGATAATAGACAATTAGTGGTCGAGATACAATGTACGCAGTCTGTGACTCCTGCTTACCACTTTTAATTTCCATAATTCGTTAACATCACTTCCTTTTTTTTTCTTTTTTTTTCCATTATCATTGGGTCAGGTACGAGTCACTAATATTGCCAAAATCTCAACCTTACTCAATGTTTCACTTATCTTGAATTTCATATTATTGCCCCAATATTTTCTTACATTACTTATTTCTCCTTTTCCCGAACACTAGTGTTAACAATTTCACCACAGCTTTGGCTAACCCGAAATTTATAGGCTGTCACACAACTTGCGCATATAGTTATAACCCAACAATTATCAAACTTGCCATATAGGATCCTAAAATTTATTCTAGATCCTTATCATTTTCAGAGTATCCATAGTGATCATTCCAAAAATAAACTATATCAATCTATTGAATTCATGTTTGTATTTATGGTTAGGCCTATCACTACATTGTAACAAGATAAACTTTTTAATGCCTTAAATCAATTTCAGCATGATGATAGAAGCCCTTATAAAATAGCTTCTTTAATTAATCTCATGCCTTACTCATCTCTGAGTCCTTAACCCAATTTTCTATTATCTCTTATCATCAGTTAACTTAAACTTAGTTAACTTGCTTTATCATTTTCAAAGACTTAATCATTCTTTAAGATGGTCTCCACTCAGAGTCGCAAGTTCTTTACTCCGTCTACTATTAGACTGCCAGTTAAGATAGGAGAGTCTCTTCTCCTGAAAGTTTCCATAACTTTCACATCTTTTCATTCCATCTGGCTTATCATTGAGACCTTCTATTTACTTTATTTTGACTTCAGTCTCAACCATATATGTTTTTACAGAAGTACTCACACCATTAGCACCCAAATCGAGAGCTATCAATGGTTCAAGCCTCTGTCTTTCTTACATTACAACTTTGCCATAAGCTCATAAGTTGTGCATTTCGTTGTTGTTGGGTAGTTACTAGTCATATATAAGCTATGTAATTTATTATCACTGGATTACATCCAGTTCTTTTTCTTTCAGCCTTATGATCCTTTCTTAATCTGCAATTTCCATTCTTAATCTTGACTGGTCTTTTCCAAATCTGGAATTCACCGACATAGGTGATTCTTAGTCAAGATAACATATTGGATTAGGCTCAACATAATAGTACTACCCATATATATACCCATACAATCAATCATAATATCATAAAGTTTTTATCTTTTTAAGGATTTTAAAACCTAATCTCTGATACCAATATTGTCACGACACTCCTTACGTAGGCTGACGTCATGCCCGACACAATGTATTATACACTGTACCTACCCATATACAATATACAATACACTGTCAGCCTCAACGGACATTCACAATAATTTCCAAAATTTTTAGAAATTTTGACAGCACCTCCCCATAAAATGGACAATTCACATTTTTTCCTGATATACCACAAATCAAATCAAATATATATATAGATAATCATCTCATTCATTCCATTCATTCCACAAATTAAATTTTCACATGATAGATATGTACGATCATCCCATTCCATCATCACAAGCATTATATAACATTACCACACAACCCATCTAGGTGATATTATATATATAGTATGTGATAATTATACATATCAAAATAACAAAAATATAACCTATTTCCTCCAAGCATACATACATATACCAGATGAGCAATCACGTGATTATCACTCACGAATTTTTCCTTTTCCCTTCGACTCGGTACTTGAAATATTGGAGGAAATGGAGTGAGCAATCAACAAGCTCAGTGAGTATAGCTCTTGACATGACAATCGCATGCATTTAGGAAAACATGGCATATCAAATCGGTTAAATTAAAATATTTCACGAGCACATATGCAACATTCATCAAAATAATATACATGCCCACAATATATAGTTTATGTTCATTCAATAAACCAGTGCACAGTTTCATAAAAATTTACCATCTCCCTCCTTCAAGGCAAGAGAGTGGGTCTAACCCTTGTATGAGCGTTACAAGGTAGCCGCAGCCTCTCATGATCCAATTCACAGTCATTTCAAGGATCGCAACCCTTGTTAGGACAGGCCTACTGACAATGAGGTTACGCATAACACTCATCCGGGTCTAATTCCTAACGAAATGACATCAACTTGCCTTTGCAAGTCTCACATGCTCCAATGCTAAAAAAAATCATTTATGAATGCAAATTAAAACACAATGCAACAATATACGCATAACATATTTACATTCAAACATTTCATATATCTAAAATGTCATACAAGAACCAAAATCAAGAAAATATACTCACAGTACAAGACTTTTCAACTTAATTACAATCACAGTCGCTTTCGAGTCGAGCTCCAATTTAAATCCAACCAACTCAGCATGTCACAACCACTCCATAATTCAATTTCATTTATTCATATCTATTTAATTTCTCAACTCACTTCAAATCACCAATAATAAAGATCAACCTTAAAAATATTATACACATTCTATGACTTTAAATTCCAACTCAATTTAGGACTCATAAGCAGTCGAAGAAACTGCTATCTCGTTTTTGTGGTCAATCTAGATATTTCCACAAGAAAGAACAGTGAAAATAGATTTTCAATTCCTATTTTTACTAGTTCTCAGTTTTCTTTTTCTCCTGGAACATATATCAATTTTATTAAAAATATAATACATTCCTAAAATTATTCTGTCCACATCGACACGTGTAAAATCCGTCATACTACCATTCTACTACCTTCAACAGGCATTTTACTAAGGGTTTACACGTTCGCAGAGGCATCCAAAGTCAATTTTACTCACAAAAATCATATATTTAGTTACTAAAAATATCAAATCATATCCAAAAATCACAATCTTAGTATCAAAACGTTCGGAATTCAGTTATCTACGATTCTATGATCTCAAACCGAAGTTTCATTGGATTATAATTCCATTTTATTTGATATGATCACAGTACTATTCACATCACTATTCATGTCACGGTTCATTGGAAACATAAAACTTTTTACTAAAATTGTCGAACGATCTCCAAAAATCATGAAAGTAACATCGATGGACTCGCAACAGTACATTCTACCATTCTATAGCCTTCAACTGGAGTTTCATCGGGTTTTAAATGATTCAAACGGTCTCCAATATAAACTCTAACTTCTAACAAACTTCCAACGGCTATAAAAATTTCAAATGAACACATAAATGGAATCAAACCACATATTCGGGGTTCCTACAGTGTAGGGAGTGTTTTTCCACCTATCGAACAAATTTTCATCCAAGTTGGGTAAAAACCCCGATTTCAAAAACACTGTAAAGCAGCTCCTATAGCTAAAATTACTCCGCTAGGATCATTACATCTAGCTTAAATATTAAATTCACCAAGAAATAGAGTAAAAAATCACTTATCGCGAGTCTCGCGTTTCTCCCTTCATTCTTTCCTTTCTATTGTTCTTCTATCTCTCTCTTCTTTGGTTATTCTTTCTTCCTTTCTTTCGTTCAGCATTTTCTTTCCTCCTTTTTTTCTTTTTTCTTTTTTTTTAAACAAAATCAGATTTGCTATGATCTCATGCTCCTAGGCTCCCCTTAATAACCAACTCCTCCATCAAATTTCATTGAATTCAACTCATCTTATTTATATAATTCATTTAATAATTCAATTTCAATCTACACCATTTTCTTAATTTAATTTTTAACTCAATTCACTTATTTCACATGTATTCATATACACACATGCATTAAATCATACTATTCATTAAGTCATTAAATCATACTCCAATCCACATATTTAATTAACCAACCCCATAAATTAATCAATTTAATTCAACTCCATTTTTTAACTTGTAAGCACCCATATTGGATGATCCCATATGTATCATCTTCATTTCATTATTTTATTTATTTACTAATCATACACATATATTTGCCTCTTGCATATAAAATTTGTGTATTATACATCTCGATATACGCATAATTTAACGTATGTATTTAATTAAAATTACGGGGTGTTACATTACCAGCCAAACAATGAGAACAAATAAGCAAGTCAATTCTTGTTAGAGAGCCTAATAGACCCTCTCGAGCTAATTTGTTCATTCTTTCTTGCCCAATATGTCCTAATCTAGCATACCAAACATTCACATCTATAGCAGAATTAGAAGAAGATGAAACATAAGAGAGAACTGAATTAACATTAGAATTTAAACATTCAGTATCTAAATTGATAAAACCATCAACATTTTGTCCAAAACCATAAAATTGAGTTCCAATTGTAAAACCACACCATCATTACTAAAGTTCAAATTGAAACCCAAATTAAGAAGGACTACTACAAAAATCAAATTCCTTCTAATGTTCGGTGCATAGAGGACATCATGAAGGAGCATGATTTGTCCACCACGCAACACTAGCTTGCATGTTCCAATCCCACGGACGGCGACCTTGTTGTTGTTCCCTACAAATATCCATAGAGCTCCCATTGGAATCTGACGATAATCTACGAAAGCTCATCGGTCTTTCGTTATGTTGTTCGTTGCTCCTGAGTCAATGATCCACATAGGATGTGATTCAGTAAGCAAGCAACGACTGGAAACATAACTTTTAGAAAAAGTAGTTAACAATACCTTCTGCTTCTTTGGTTTAGTGCATTCCATTGTGAAATGCCCTTCCACAATTGTAGCATTTGATGTCTTTCTTGTCCTTCTGCCTACCTCCATGTTGGCCCCTCTTGCGGCGGTTGTAGTCAGGTTTATTTATCCTTCCTGTGGGTGCTAGATTGCTTTTCTTGTTGTTCCTTTTGAACTTACGGTTCTCCTTTGTCACGCCCTGGGTTGCACAGCGTGCCCCCTACCCAGACGCGGGTGCACTCCCACCACAGCGGGAGCGAACACCTAGCCATTATGGGATGGCTCAATGGGTACTCAAGTTGCGAAATCTGACCTTATGAGGAAGAGGTTGCGAGTTCAAACTTGGGGGAGGCCCTCCTTGTGCTGTGGATTGTGCAGGGGGATAAATGATTTCGGTGACCGACGTCCTTGTGTGGCGTGGCTGGCCGAGATGTGACAATATTATGGGATCCATAATGGCTAGGCGTTCGCCACACGGCTGCGGTCGTGGTGGTGCGCCCGCACCTGGGTAGGGGGCACGCTGTGCAACCCAGGGTGAGACAAAAAGGTCTCATGGAATACAGAAGGATTACCCCTCATTGTACCACACAATATTGTCTCCTGGCCACCCGGCGCACGGATCGCAACCACCCTTTGTCCACAACAGTGCATAGCACAGTGCGGGGCCTCCCCACGGTTCGAACACCGGACCTCCCCCTTGAGGAGTCCTCCGTCGCAACCGCAGTGGCCACTGAACCAACCGCTCAGTGGTTACTCAGAATGCGAAATTAGACTCCTTAAGGGAGGTCTCGAGTTCGATTCTGGGAGAGGCCCTTTACTATTCATGAGTGAATAGTAGGGACAAAGGGTGGTTGCGATCCGTGCGCCGGGTGGCCAGGAGACAATATTATGTGGTACTATGGCTAGGCGTTCGCCCCGAGGGGGTGCGCCCGCACCCCCTCGAGGCGAACGCCTAGCCATTATAGATCCCATAATATTGTCACATCTCGGCCAGCCACGCCACACAAGGACGCCGGTCACCGAGATCATTTATCCCCCTGCACAATCCACAGCACAAGGAGGGCCTCCCCCAAGTTCGAACTCACAACCTCTTCCTCATAAGGTTAGATTTCGCAACTTGAGTATCCATTGAACCAATATAAGGCCTTTTTGTTACGCCCTGGGTTGCACAGCGTGCCCCCTACCTAGGTGATTGGCTCAATGGATACTCAAGTTGCGAAATCTAACCTTATGAGGAAGAGGTTGCGAGTTCGAACTTGGGGGAGACCCTCCTTGTGCTGTGGATTGTGCAGGGGGATAAATGATCTCTGTGACCGGCGTCCTTGTGTGGCGTGGTTGGCCGAAATGTGACGATATTATGGGATCCATAATGGCTAGGCGTTCACCTCGAGGGGGTGCGCCTGCACCTGGGTAGGGGGCAAGCTGTGCAACCCAGGGCGTGACATCCTTTTTCTTGGAATCGAAAGTAGAAGTTTCAACAACTAGTGAATGAGCAGAGGTCTTAGCTGTTTCAACACGCTCAGCCTCTAATTCAACATGACGAGCAATATCATCAAAAGTTTTGATATTGTCGTTATGTGTTAGAGTTATTTTCAGATGCTCCCAGTTCTGAGGAGGGAACGGATGATAGCATTGACTTGTTGTTCATCCGTGAGAACATGCCCAACACTGTTCAGTTCACGGATCATGTTTGAAAATTCTCTCAGATGTTGTTTGATCGTGTGATGCTGACACTTCACATAGGTGTCAAACTTAATGGTCAACTGACGTAGCTTGGTTGCTGATGTCATCCCAAATTTATCCTTCAAAGCAATCCACATTTCTTAAGCGGTCTCATAGTGCTCAAACTGGCATAGTAAGACATCTTGCATGTTGCTAAGCATAGTGATGCGAGCTATGCTATTCTTGCGTTTTCATGTCTGAAACGCTTCCAAGTCTGAGCAGTTGTCCCACGCTCTGGTTTAGGCACGGTGTGGGTGAGAGTTTCGAGGGCCTCTTGCTCCTCCGGAATAAATTGAACTCTTCGATGCCACATATCGAAATTGTCTCTATTCAATTCCTCTCCTTTATTCAGATCAGCAATAATGTTTTTCAAAGCGGAAGACATGTCTTTAAAAGAAAGTAATAACATCAAGTTTAGAACATAAAACATGTATTAAATAACATATTGCACAACATTTTTACTTAGATTTGCAACCAGAAATTCCATTAAATAAACAAACAAGTGGATTAAAGAATAAGATCGAAAGCTCACTTAGTTTCACAATCATCACGTACTTGTTTAATATTTAATTAATTTTGCACAAATTAAAAGAAGTAGAAAATGCAAAAAAAATAGGCATTTCTTTTTCCCACTGTGAGATCACAATAGAATTATGTATGTCATAATCTAAATGATGTAATGAAATAAATAAATGAATTTTATTGCACATAGCATATAACAAGGTTCAATTGCATAATTCTATGAATAGAGACAACATAAGATATTTTAAGCAAATTTGCACTTTATTTACATTAGACTCCTGACTTATGTACTAAGATTAAAATAGGACTCCTAAAATGGCATCATTTTCTTGAGTGCGTCCATCGCATTTCTTCACCATGTTCTTTGCACGACGGTGTACTCGTTCCTGAAAGATAGCGCATTACACTTGCACTTCTCTTGTTCGGGTGCGTTGACAATATCAAAAATTGCCTTACATTCTCAGCAATATGGCTCTTTTCTTCTAGCAGGCACATTTTGTGTCACTCTGCCTTTTAAAATTCCTCAACTATCTTCATAAAATTAAATATGTTGGAACTTTCCTTAATTTTGTCAACATACTCTCTCCATTCTTTAGTGATGGAGTCAAGAAGAACCCGGCTACGGTCTTCCATATCTAGTATCGCACCCATGCAAAGAAGTTCCCAAATCATAAAATTGATTTGGCTAATGTGTTTTGATAAGGTATGTTTTGGATTCATCTTGTACTCTTGAAAGGCGTAGCACAAGGCGTAAACACCATTAGCATCTGGGTCCCATTCCATATCTATAGTAAAAAAAAAAAAATATATGAGTCTAATGTGATTGTTTTATACAAGTCCAAATTGTTGATTTCTAACCGTCCAGATGTTAAGATCAGGTAAAAATGACCTTGGTCTCAATTCAACAATTTGTATAATAATGTGTCTATGTCCTTCATCTTAACTCATCAATTATGAACGATTTAGATCTAATTTAAGTTATGATAGATCTATGGTTATTGTGAGTTTTTATCTAATCTGACCGTACAGATGGAATGATCTCAAAAAATGAGGTTAGGTCACTATTCAATACTTTCTTTAAAAGTCGACCTAATATCATGATTGGGTCTACTAGGCCAGATCATGAGTGAAATATCATGATCGGGTCTTCATTTTAATTAATCAAACATGTACTGTTCAGATTTAATCTCAATTTTATTTTATTTTTTAATAAATCGGTTCAACCGGTTGGACTGAACCGCCTAGTTTGGGTAGGGCGGACTCGGCTTAGGTCGGGCAGACCCAGATCGGGTCGGGTCCCTTTTTTTTTTTTTGAAATTCGGCCTGCAAGTTGCAGGCTGATATTCATGGCCGATTTTCAAAAGAAACAGTCGGCAACCAGTGACTATGCCGGGGAGTGAAACCGCCGGCCCCGCCTGTCGTAGGCCTTTTTTTTATATCGGTCTACTGATTTTAATGGCAGTGGTGGTTGCCACTGTGCCGGCAGCATTGGAAGTGCTGGTTTCTGGCGACCATCACTGGGTCTCGCCGGTTTCCGGCGCCTCTCCCCTAAATATATATATATATATATATATATATATATTAAATAAAATATAGTGGTGGTGGTGGCTGCTATCACCTGCGCAACCACCACTCATCCCCCCACCACACACACACACACACACCTCATAAAATTGGTTTTTCCTTTTAAACATGCGACAAAACATACATGATTCAAATAAATTGGTTGCCATATTTGCTCTAATACCAATGTAAGAAATAAATATACCATCTGTGAATAAACATTAGATAGTGGAATACGGAAGCGTTAGCGAACGTTTTGATATCAAATGTAAGTGCACGGTAAGATCCGAAGTACGACAGTACGACCTCGAACCAAAAATCCACAACCCAAATACGCTTTTAAGAATGATCACAATCACAAGTTTTTGGCCCTTTTGGTTTTCACCAAAAAAACTATTCAATGCCTCTCAGAACTTTTGTTTTTTCTTTTTGAGTTAAAAACAATTTTCTTTCAAGGAGTCTTCTCTTATAAGAAATAACCACTTATCCCACATATCTTGGGAAAGTGGTGCAACTCCAAAAAGTTATGTATCTCACTCTCACTATTCTAGGGAGTGGGATCTCTAAAATGGGATAAGATAAAAGAAATCATCTTTATCTTATTAATACTGTGGGACCCACTTTGTGGGCCCACATGAATCAAATATTTCCAACAATTTCATAATAAGAAAATTCATGGCATTCATTTTAAGACTTGTTCTATTCTTTGAGTCATCAAAATTCAACTTAACTCAACTAAATCTTTTTCCAACTACATAAAGTTGATTACATGAATCTGCTTGCTCCACTTCGTTTTATTAAGGGCTAAATTGACATCTAAATTATAAGTAATTATATATATTTTTAATTATATTTGTCAATGTTATTTTATGTCTTATGCTACCTTTATCTTTATCATAAATTGTTAATACGTCATCCTTCTTTATTGGGCCTCTAAAAGTCTTTGTTGTATGTATTTAAACTACTTTAATCGATTTTTTTGCTCTCTCAAAAAAGAAAATCATTTTTTTTTCATTTAATTTTCAAATGGGGCTACTCGTACTATTTCTCAAATATGCATATTTGTTTTTAATTCTATCTTTTAATGTTTTACCACATATCCATCTTAACATGCGTATGAGATATAATAACTAAAAATGAAAAAAAAAAATTACCTAAGTGTTCATGTTTACACCTTTCCAAGAGTTTTCTAGAGCTTCTTTACCATTCTTTCAACCATCTCCAAGGTAAGTCTACACCCAAAAACATACTCTACCCATATAAGACATTTCCCATTCTTTCGCCCATGGGCGTAGCCAGGATTTTTTTTTTTTGGGTGGGCTAAAATTTTTTTAAGAAAAATCTTGACGATACAATAAGAATTGTTGGAGGTTTTGGGCGATTTGACTGATGATTTAAAGCTACAATTTGGAGCTAGAATTTAGAGCTGCGATTTGGACGATTTAGGCGTTTGCAATTTGGGCATCGAATTATGAATATTATGGAAAAATGCATAAATAGCTACATTCTTGTATCCAAGATAGTTTAATGTAGTTCAAGTATTCGCAATAAAAACATTTACCTAGGCTAATTAAAAAAAGTGACTCATTAATATTTTATAATGTTAATAAAGGTAGAGTAAGACTTAAAATAACATGAAAAAGATAATTATAAAATGTATAAACTTATAATTTAAATATTATTATTCATATGAAGAGTCAAAGAAGTGGATTAATGTAGCAACTCATAATTTAGCAACACTATTAATTCAATTCACAATGTTTAAAGAGGTAGGTACCATAAACTTGAAATACAAATAAATGTGGATACAGATAGTGTTAAAATAAAATATTTATTTTTTTTAAATAATTAGTATATCTCACTTTTTTATTTTCTTTCATTAGAAGTATTGTTTAAAAATAATAACAATAGCAATAGTGACATAGGTAATTTTTTTCCCATTTTTTTTAGTATGTAGTTTTTTGTTTTTGAAATTTTCTAATGTTGATTTGTATCCAATTGTTTATTAATTTATTGATTATTATTGGGTAGAAGGATAAAAATGGAGACAATTGAAGGGGAAGAAGAAATAAAAATAATTCTCAATCTTTTTTCGTATGTAGTTTTTGTTTTTAAAATTATTTAATATCGATTTGTACCCAATTATTTATTAATTTATTAATTATTATTAAATTTTGTTTATTAATATATTAATTTTTATTATTGGGTAAAAGGATAAAAATAGAGAAGAAAAAGAAGAAATAAAAATAATTATTGAAGGGTAAGTTCAATCCAGCAACTTAAGGATTAAATACTTGGGCTTTACCAATTGGGTTATGGTCACATGTTAAAGTTAATGTGACAATAATAATATATGAACAAAAAACTTATCTGGGTTACCGTCTAAGTAAGCCCATAAATAGCTCCGTCCCTGCCTTTGCCCCTTCCTTTGTCACTTTTTGGGCACAAGGCCATACTTTCCACTGTTTTCTTCAACCACCTTTGCATATTCTTTTCAACGAGTTACGAATAAGAAAAAATTTTCACTAGACAAATTGATTTTCAGAAAATGTTAATTTAAGTGTAATTTTTACAATTATAGGTACAACTACGTACATATGTATATCTATTAAATATTAATATTTTATATATTTTAAGGTGTATAATAAATGATTTAATAAATATATATAGATATAATTGCACATATAATTATAATTTTTCACAATTAAATTAATATTTTTCTTGATTCTCTTATGGTTCTTCTCCATCGTTGTACCATTCCTATTGATTGTGGGAAAAAATGATTCTCCATAGTCCGTCGACTGGATCTCTATTTATTATTTTTAAATAAATAAAATAAATGCTTTGGTCTTTTAATTATTATTGAACAGAAATAATTATACTAAAAACATTAAATAATAGAAATTACTTTGAACCCATTTCCCACTTCCAAGTCCCACTAATATAATTAAATAGAATCGTTACTGTTCTAACTTTATGGAAAGTATAATTATAGAAAATTGTTATTAATGCAACTCTAAAATTTCTTCTCAACTTTACGCACAGTGATAATTCGTCATTTTTTTTTAATTAAATTGCTTGCACTGGAAGGAAACTAGACCATGAAAAGCGCGCGACCAGGCTTCGATTTTGGAGGGAAAAAAAAACGAAGAAAGCCAAACGAAGAACAACATGCCCGTCGCTCGGCCTGAGGCGTCCGATGCTCGCGTCATCGCTCATGTCGACTTGGATTGCTTCTATGTCCAAGGTACCCATCATCTTCATCATCTCTGTGTGGCTTTTGTTTTCTTAATTATTCGATGGGTTTGGAGAGAATCGACTCAATAACTATCGAAAAAAGAGAAATTTACGGGGTCTTTGTATACCCATTTGAATTCCTTGTTTAGATAACAGCATTGTTGAACTTGAATTCTGAATCTTTTGTGGTGGGTTTTGAGAGAATTGGTTTCAATGAGCCAAGAATGCTGAGAATCGCTCCTCTTTTATTCATTCTAGCCATTTTAAAGCCATTTTGGAATCTGATTCCTATGCATCTGAAGTGTTTCTTAGCCAATTTTCTTACTTCCTGATCTTTTTGTTAACATCTCTCATTGATCAATTTGGAAAAGATCATTTCCAGCTCATACCCTTTTTTTTATTTTATCTAAATAGTAATGAAATTTAAGAAAAACAGTTGCCACTTGTGCAAGACACATAAATAATTTCTCAAGCAATTTTTTTAAAGAATTTTCTCATGGTTGTTTGATTGTGCGTGAGGAAAATATATTTTCTTTTACATTTTCATTTAATATAAGAAAATGAAAAATATGAATTTTCATTTAATATAAGTATGAACATAATTAATAATACTATTAATTTTCTCTGAGAAAATATATTCATTTAGTATAGGTATGAACATTATCAATAATACTAAAAGTTTTCTCACGGGAAAATTATATTTTCTCACCTTTATAGGTGGAAAAATGGGATGAGAAAATAATGGAGTTGAGAAAATGTTTCTCTAGAAAATATCACATAACTTTCTTATTTTCTGGAGAAAATCTATTTTTTTCTCAGGAAAATAACAAATTTCTTGCCTATCAAACATACCCTAAACATCATGCTTTGTTGTTCTTTCTTTCTTTCTTTTTTTCTCCCTAACTTTATTTGATGTCTAAATGAGATAGTTTTGTTTGCCCTCATAGTGGAGCAAAGGAAACAACCGGAATTAAGGGGTCTACCAATTGCCGTGGTACAGTATAATTCTTGGAAAGGTGGAGCCCTAATAGCTATCAGCTATGAAGCTCGCAAATTTGGCGTGAAGCGGTAAGTGATGCATTTTTACGATTGTATATGCCACGTCTGTGGTAAAATCAGAGAACTAAGATGGTTAGTATGTTTTTTCAGCTCAATGCGTGGAGATGAAGCTAAGAAAGCATGTCCAGAAATTCAGCTAGTTCAGGTCCCTGTTGCCCGTGGTAAAGCTGACTTGAACTTATATCGCAGTGCAGGTTCAGAGGTTTGAGCTTGAAAACATGTCTATTGTATTGTAGCTTGGGGTTATTTATTTTATTCCTTTTTTAGTCATTAGCATGGAAACCGTTGGTTATGATGGATTTGATTAAAATTGCAGGTGTTTTCGATTCTTGCACAAAAGGGTCGATGTGAGAAGGCATCAATTGATGAAGTTTATCTCGACCTAAGTGAAGCAGCTGAAGCAATGTTATCCGAGAATCCCCCCGAGATATTGGAATCAATGGATAAAGAAGTCATCAAGTCACATATTCTAGGGCTTGATGAGGTAGGGAGTTTTGATCGCTATATTTTCCATTATTTTTTGTGTATGTTTGTTTATAATCCGTTGTTTTGAATTATTGTAACTCCTAGAGAGTGTTTCTAAAAAGTAAAAATGAAGTTAGCCTTGGATGCAGAATGTAAAAGAGAAAGAGGAGATTGTGAGAGAATGGCTTTGTAGGAGTAGTGCCAGTCATCAGGATAAGTTGTTAGCTTGTGGGGCCATAATTGTGGCTGAACTTCGTATGCAAATCTTGAAAGAAACTGAGTTTACTTGTTCTGCAGGCATTGCCCATAATAAGGTATCAACTCATTTTGTCCTCTTGCATTTAGCCGAAAAAATTTTACTCATAAACTTTATTTTGCCTCATAATTCATTAATATTGTTGACAGATGTTGGCGAAACTTGCAAGTGCTATGAATAAGCCTGCACAGCAAACTGTCATACCCTTTGCATCTGTAAAAGGATTGCTAGCTACCTTGCCAATAAAGAAAATGTAGGTATTTTACTGAAGAAAGTGTGCTATGTTTTAGGCATCTAGTATCAACTGTAACTCTTTCTCCCTCTTTTTTCAGTATAGAAAATGTATATTATGCTGAATTTCAAGAAGTCTTCAGTAAGGTTTGAGGTGTACATTGAGGCATGGAAAATCCGTTCCTTCAGGCATTATGCAAAGGTCTATACCTTGCCAAGTACATGCCTGAGGTGGAAAGGCAATCGAAGTATTGCTATTGGCAGATATTGTATCTGCCTAGGGGTATGGACAGCATTGTTTGTCTTTGTACAGCTCTTTTTCTCTTTTACCTACATATATATAATAGTTTTTAGTTTCTTTTAAAAAAAATGTATTGCTATTGGCAGAAGCATGCTTATATTCCGAAGCATACAAGTCATGTTCTAAATTCTAGCAGTAATGATGCATGCTTTTAGATGGAAGGGCAAAGGAATCAGCAGTGCATTTGGAATTCGAATTTCTTTGAGTTCTTACAAAATGAAAAGCCCACTTCTTTGAACCCTGATGGGCTATGGACCTAGTAAATGTTCTCGTTCGATCTTTTCATCACATTTTATTCATTCTGCTCTATTTCAAGTATCATATTGTTTCTTTCTAATTTCAACTAAATATTAGTAATCATTCATTTTCTTCATTTTGTTCAAATCAAAACAACAATAATAACATTAAGCTTTATCTCAATTATTGAAGTCAGCTATGCAAATCTTATCCTACCATTGACTCTATCTATCATCTTGTTTCTATTAGTTCGAAACTTTGAATTTCAGATGTTTTCGGCACCACTAATTTGTCTTTTTTGTTCTTTAATCTTTAGGCTGTATCATATTATTCTTCATCATTGCAGTCCTAGTTTTCATCTTATGCAATCTAACCACTTCATCATCCAGCTTCCTCTTTTTTCATCTCAAATTGTTGCCATCCTGAAAGTCCTGTGAATGAATTTGTTATGATTTTATCATGTCTAAGCCAATTATCCATCTTAACATCCTTGTTTGTATTATTTGTTAGTTTACTCCTTAGTTATCCATAATTCTGCTCCATATGGCGTGGCTGCTACTATTGCTAATTTATAACATGTCATCTTCAATCTTGGTGTATTCAAAAAACTTCAAAGATGCACCTCTTTTGTTCAGCCATCCCACTCTAGTTTTATGGGTAACATTTTTAATCATGCTATGTTTCCAGAAGACCACAAGTGTCCTCTTCTGTTACCTAGATTCATGGCCTTAAACTTATTATCTTTGGAGTGTAACTGCTGTTGTATAATTGTATTTGACGTATCTCCAGCAAACTTAAATTGCTTATAATAAACTAACAATGTAAATGAAGCAAGTGGAGTCAACGATAAGTTGATGTTAGCTCAATCAGGAAGCGGGGAGTCAAAGAGGGCATTCTATGCAAACAATTTATTTAGTAGTCAACAAAAATATCATGCTTCAGTTTTCCTCTCTATGAAATATTGCTCTATAGTTTTCTAGCTTTGGTGTTACCTTTGGGGACCAATCTTAAGGTTGGTGTGGGGATTACTGGGTTTCCCCAAGGGAAGCTGACACCCCTCGAGTTAGGAGGCATGGATAGTTTGTAATAAGTAAGTTATACTTTGTTTCTACTCAAAAAAAAAAAAAAAAAAACACAAAAGGCACAATGTTCTATAGTTCTGGGTGGGTGTTCTGATGCTCGAGTTTGCAGGAAACATCTTGGAGGAAAACTTGGGTGCTCTTTACAAAGTGACCTAGGGGTTAACACTGTTGGAGATCTATTACAATTTTCAGAACAAAAGCTACAAGACCAGTATGGCTTTAATACAGGGTACACGCTATTATCTGGAGCCTTTTTCCTTTTCTTTTACCAATTTGTTTTTAGTTTGTTTATGCTTATTAAGTATATTTACTTCCTAGATAATTATTTTGGTTTTTTCATGAAATGTTGTTATCAGTTATGAGTTGATGTTGATATATAATTACTGTTGTAGTTCAGTTTGTCCATTGATAACCCTTGAGGAAGTCATCTAGCATAGATTCTTTTGTTTGATAAATTCATTTCAGCAATAGTGATATTTCCTTATGAAATTGTATAATAGATTGGAATGATTCTTTGTGTTCTTCCAGAACATGGCTATGGAATGTTGCAAGAGGAATTAGTGGAGATGAAGTCGAGGGCCGTCTTCTTCCTAAGAGTCATGGCTGTGGAAAGACCTTTCGAGGCCCAGAAACTTTGAAGACACTTGCATCTGTATGAGCATCCCTTTATAACTGATATGTTTCCTTAATTCCTATGAATGCTTTTGCATGCAAAGTGTAGTGAGATGAAGCTTGTGCATGTGTTTCACTTGTTGGCTTGCCTAATTTACCGTAACATTCCGTGCCAAAATCATATGTATAGAACATTAGGGTTTAAAGACCTTGACAAACCATATTTGCATTATCAATACAAACAACTAGTCAGGATTAACATATCCAATTTCATCCTATATCTTAGACTATGTAATATTTGGGGAAGGACCTATTCAAGGGTCAAAAATATGACTTTGCCCTAGACTTTGGTCACTTAAAAATTAGAATTAATTTGGGGGATTTTAATTCGAGTGAAGTATTTTTTTAAACACTTGTCAAATTAGAGAAGTTTAAAGAATTTATGCATAGATGCTAAAATATCTTGATTTATTTTAAGACATGCATAAAAAACATATATAAATACAGATTTTTAATGCAAAAATAAAAAATAATATATCCATAACTGACTTAACAAAGTGATCTTGTTAGGTGGGTTGATGAAATTTGATACAGTGGCTTTTGACCTTGATCTCTTTTTTCATTGTTTTGGTCTTCAATTTTGTGTTGCCTTGCTCCTAAACTATATAATTATCTAAGGGTTACCTGGATTCGGGTATGAGTGTCGGATACGGGTACATATTTTGAGGTCCGACTTGTTCATTTTCAAATTCTAGGATACGAGGACTTGGCTATATTATATGTTCTTTTTTTTTTTTTCTTCTTTTTACTAATTTATTGTTCGTTTTATTTTCCCACTTAAGTAAATTTCACCTATTAATCATTATCTTCTTTTATGCTTTCTCTTTTTACTATAGATAATTTACATAGTAATATTCTAAAATCTAAAGTGTCGGACACATATCCCATACCCATGTCGTATCCTGAAGTGTCGGACACGGGTACGTTGGGCTAAAGTGAAGAGTCTGGGTAACATAGATAATAATTGTAATTTGCTAGTTTGTCACTCCTTACTTAATTTGTTAGCTTATTATTAATTTTGCCTTTTGATCTTGGTATGTGATTGTTAAAATTAGAAATGAAGGTTTTAGAAACTCTGAGTGCTTTTTTGGGTTTTTTTTGTTCTCTTTTTTAACTTTCTTTCTTTTGCTTTGATCTGCTTTCTTTCTTCTTTTTTCCATAGCTGACATACCTCACAAAATTGCATAATTTGCTAGCTTGCTATAAGACTATTGTTTTTGTTCTTGTTCTTGTTATTTCAACAGATGAAATAAATAAAAAATGGTACATGGCTTTGTTGGACACCCAAGAGGGGAGGTGAATTGGGTATTTCGGCCAATTAAAACTTATAAACTTATCTTGTGTGATCCTTAAATTAGTTGAGGCATTTATTCGAATAGATCATGTATAATAGAAAAATGCAGAAATTAAATGCAATGACACAAGATTTTTACGTGGTTCGAAAAGTCTTTTCCTACCTCCACGCCTAGAGAAACCTTTTCTAGGATTCCACTATCTCGGATTCACTTCAAAGGTGTGAATCAAACCGTTACAACTTGTCTTTTTACAGGTTCAAGAAAAACCTATCCTTTTTCGGGCTATGGATGAACCTACAAACCCTTTTCAAGATCAAGGGTGAAACTTATATCTTGATTCTAATATTGGAATCACAAGTGAACCACAATCACTTGATTTGGTTTGTTTCAACTTGAAACAATAAAAGAGGGTGAGTACAAATATTAAAGAGTTTGTTCTATGTAGATAGAACAATTACAATGAAGCTCAAGAGATACAAATTGATCAATACAAGATATGGAATATTAAGCTCAAGATTGGAGAGAGATCTTACATACAAGTTTACCTTACATGTATCAATAGTTGCTAAAAAATGATTGGAAGAAGCTTTAGAATGATGAGCACAATGCAAGCTTTGAAAACTTCTTTGAATCAACTGGTTTTGATCTTTAAAACTTGAAGAATGGAGAAAGAATCTTTGAAATTTTTGGAACCTCTCAATCTTCTCTCATTTTTTGTCTCTCTCAAAGTTAAAGTGACTAGAGAGAGTGTATTTATACTTCCAATAGAAATTATAGCCGTTGGATGAAAAATCAAGATCATTTGGATTTCAAAATTTGAAATTTAGAAAGTGAACTTTGCTCTCAAACACACGGAAACACGTTTCTCTAGGCAGAAACGTGTTTTTGAAAAATGTTCTAAGAAGCACTTTACTGGAGTGACGGACGGAAACACGTTTCAAAGGAAGAAATGAGTTTTTATCATCTAGTTGACTGGATACAATCCAGTCGACTGGTTTACACCAGTTTGCCCCATGTTTTTGTGTAAAACTCGATTTTTCAAAATTCTAACTTCATGGGTCTAATTTGGCATCAATTGAGTTTGATGATTAAAAACTTTTGAAAAACACTTCACACAAGGATTTGAGGCCTAGGTACAAACCAAGTTATGTTTCAAAAGTTAAAGAATATGAGTTTTTCAAAAGAACAAGTAAAGGAGTGATTTTGACAAAATTGATTCATATATGATTCAAACAAGTTTAAAAACACAAATCAAACATGTTTGAATGCTTGAAAACCATTTTTAAAGAAAATCAAATGCATGCATGAATTTTAAAGAAAAAATTGAGCAATATGAGTACAAGTGGGCTTACAACCTAAGTGTAGAACTATGAAGATATGCTCTCATTCTCTTTTCTTTATTTGCGCACGTTCAAGCTTCCATTATGTCTTCATTTGATCCCCTTGATTGAGCTTAAAGATACTTGAATCTTGTATTGGCCTTAACTTTGGTCTTTGATGTTGAAACATACTCAATTAAACCATTAGTACCATGGTTATATTGTTTGTTAGCATCAAAACACTTAGGAGAATTCTAAGTGAAAAACCAGTGTTGTCAAGGCGGGAAGGCGGTGGTAGGCGTTATACCTTAGGCTAGGCGGGGCTTAGGCGGCATATAAAATATTTATTTAGAGGTCTATGAAAAATTTATTTATTTATTCATTGGTCCCCTATATATAGACACACACACACACACACACACACACACACACACACACATATATATATAAATATATTTAGTTATTTATAATTATATTTGACATTTTATTTTAAATTGTATAAAATAAAAAAGAGGAAGCATGTCGTACATTGGATGAAAAAAAAAGGTGGAAAGAAGTTTTCGGTATTTAAATGTCGCCAAAAGTTGTCGTCAGAAGCTATCGCCAGAGTCGAAGAATGGTCGAACGAAAGCTCGATGTCGCTGGGGTTTAGGGTTTGGATGGTTCCAGCGTTAAGGGTCGAGGGGTTTTTGTTTTAAAGAAAAAGAAAAAAATTCATAGACGCCCTTGAAATTTTTTTTTGCAGAGAACCCCCTTTAGGACCTAGGCGGGACTAAGGCGGTTTCCTTAGTCTAAGGGCCTAGGCGGGGCCTTGACAACACTGTGGAAAACCACTTAGGTCAACATGCTTTTGGTAATTCTTTTGTGTTTTGACTCATTATATGTCTCGAGATTCAACTTTGTTTCTATCTTTCTATGTTCGCTTTTTCCTTTCCATGGTTAATAGACCACAACCTTGCATAATTTGCTAGCTTGCTATTAAAACGCATTGCTTTATGTATATGACTTTTATTTATTTTTTATTTAGGTTGATGAAAGCATAATCTGCTGACTGCTGCCTTGTGAGATTGTAACGTGATTTCATCTTTGTTTTAGTTGAATCAGAAATGGTTACTTTTGGTATTGGTCTCTTCATAGTTTTAAAAGTTTTCTCATATTTGTTTTAACCTTTTTCTCCTTTCTTTGCCATGTTTTGCATGCAACAACATTGCATAATTTGCTAGCTTGTTGTGGGTTTTACTGTTTGATATTGTTGTATGGGTGAGAAATCAGATAAGGTAGGTTATTTGTTGAATTTCCTTTTGAATTTTTGTATGTTCTGATTACAAATCAAACTTTTATCAAATATTTTGTTGATTTTATTTTTATTAATTAATTAATTATTTATTTTTTGGAGATTACCTTCACTCTTTAATTCCCCAAGTTGGAAATCAAAAAAATTTCTAAACATTCTGTTTTTTTATTTTTTAATTTTTTAATTTTCATACCTTGAATCCATTAAAGGATTTTCTTTGTCAAACTGGTTGAGTCACAAATTTTTTCCTTTGCTCTATAACAACTCGTATTTCAAATTCTGTACTGCTCCCATGCCAACATCCATCTTCTGAGAGGTGTGTGAATATGTTGTGTTGAAATATTTAAGAGACATTAAAGGAAAATAATAGAATATTTTAATATTAGATATTATATATACAGTTTGCAAAATTGACTTAGCCTGCATTGGGGAAAGATGTAGGTTCTCTCAACCAAACAAAAAATATGATCCTGAGTCTCTCAAGTGGTATAATAAGATTCATGTAGCTGATGCTGATCTGAAATAGTTTGAATAAACTTTTATGTTAATGTTCTATGATATATACAACTTAGCTAGGCAAGATTTTGGGGTCACTAGAATCCAAAATCTTGATCCTTAGACACTTTTTTTTTGGGTTCATGATCCTTAGACACTTAACATATAGCAAAACAACAAATAGGAATGACTTGTTAGGTTAAAAAGTTTCGTTTTTGTATATGCCTTGACTCTTGACTTTGCAACTTTTCTTTTGTAATGCATACCTAAATTTAATTCTTCAGTAGTACTAGATTTCTTCACTGAAATTAAAATAGCAGTGCGCTTGTAATTGCTGTATTGTCAATTCACTTATAAGCACCATGGAAATATCTCACTAACAGAAAGAATTGTGCATTACAAGGTTTTAGATAAACAGGCAACAAAATAGCAAATGCTTCAACTAATGAACTAGATATGCAGGCTGTACTTTTTTTTTTTCTTTCTGCTTTCATCTAATTTGCTTGAGAAGTTTAATGGACAAACCTATATTAATGAGTGCTGCTGACCAATTTAATCATTAGTTTGTTGCTTGTTTTGTGCTTACTGCTAAGACTGAAGTATTGATTTTCACTAGCAATGAAGCACTTGAATGTTGAATATAGATACGTTCCCTCCTCCTGTTTCTTATTGTCTTTCTTCTAGGTTGAAAATTGGCTCAATGATCTTTGTGAAGAACTTAGTGAGCGGATTCAGTCCGACTTGGAGCAAAATAAGCGTGTAGCCCACACTCTAACCCTGCATGCTGCGGTATACAAGGTATCCTTCTTTTGTCTTAATGGTGCAGTTAATCAGTAGCTTTCCTTTTTGAAGCTAGTTTAGTAGATTATATTTATTGATATCTATGTAGAGTTTATGTGACAGACCAATGATTCGGATTCACACAAGAAATTTCCTTCCAAATCATGTCCGTTAAGGTACGGTACTGCTAAGATTCAAGAAGATGCCATCAAATTGTTTAATGCCGGGCTTCGCGAATTTTTGGATTCTCAGAGAGTTGAAATTCAAGGAACTCAAAACAGCGCATGGAGAGTAACTTCTCTGTCAGTTTCAGCAAGTAAAATATTAGCTCAACCATCTGTAAGTTCAAGGTTACTGCTTTAACATTGTCTATGACCTATAGATGTCATCTGGACTTTGCATAGTTATATGTTATGGTATATTTTCTTGACTATTATTGTAATAGGCATTTGTTTATTATGGCAATTGCTTATGTGTATACTTTTATTAGATCAAGTGTAAGTAGAGTCACTCACTATTCATGATAACCATAACTCCTTTACAAAATTTCATGTGTGACCAATTCAGGTTTACATTAAAATCTCCACTCAACTCAACAAAGCCTTTTCCCAACTACGTGGTGTTGGCTTGTGAATCTACTTCCTCTACTCCAGTTCATCAAGGGCTAAGTGCACCGTCATGTTTGAAATATTTATATCTTTCTTAATTATCTATCTATGTTCTTTTAGGTCTGTTCCTACCTCTATGGTTTACGTTAGAAGCTTGAGCTCAACTCAATGAAGCCTTTTTTCCAACTACACGAGGTTAGCAATTGGCTACATGAATCTGTTTTCTCTACTCCACTCTATCAAGGGCTAAGTGGACTGTTAAATGTTAATTATCTCTTTCCATGTTCTTTTAGGTCTTTCCCTGCCTTTATGGTTTACATTAGAAGCTCAATTCAACAAAAAAAAAAATTTCAACTACATGGGGTTGGCTACTAAATCCACTTCCTCTACTCCACTCCCTCAAAAGCTAAGTGGACTTTATGTTGTAGAGAAGAACAAAATCTGTGAGATTTATTTCCTTTAAGGAAAGATGATAATTTTAGTAGTCGTTTTATTTAGCAGTTACTAAAATTGTAATTATAGCTATATGTGTGCATAGCCCTGTATGTCTATATATGGTGTCCCTCCATTAAGACATCATCAAGAATAAGAAAATATTTCCTCTCTTCTCCCGTGGACGTAGGCCTTGGAGCCGAACCACGTTACATCTTTGTGTCTTTTATTAGTATTTAACATGGTATCAGAGATTTAAGCTCGTACAACT
Source organism: Paratinospora sagittata (assembly GCA_035771175.1). NCBI lineage: Eukaryota > Viridiplantae > Streptophyta > Magnoliopsida > Ranunculales > Menispermaceae > Paratinospora > Paratinospora sagittata. The sequence goes on from CM069598.1 coordinate 18,663,510, forward strand.
GGAAAATTTTTCTTTTCTTCCGACCTTCATCGTCGAAATTGTTTTATTTTGGCCTTCATTGCCGGAACCTTTCTCGTTGGCCTTCATCGCCATTATTCGTGTTGCTGATTGGTGCATACGTCTTCATCACTGCTATTATATCACCATCGACTACTGTGTCTTCCTCATCGGCACTGCCGATATCCTAATCGTCGTCGACGCCTTCGTCTCCATTGCTACTGTGTTTCAGTCGCCGCTGCTCGAACCCACCATTGCTGATCTTTGACGTTGCTACTGATCTTCGTCGTCTCTCGCGTATCTCTCTCACATATCTCTCTTACGCATCACTGCATCTCTTTAATCTCCATCGCCATCTCCAACTCCTGGTTTGCCTTCTTCGTCTTCATCTGATATTCTTCTTTTATTTTATTTTATTTTATTTTTTTCTTTTTTTTTGAATTTGGTAAAAAAAAAAAAGTGAAAAAGAAAAATGTTGGTTACTTCCGAAATGGTGCAGACTGAAGAAGCAGTTGACAAAACGGAGAAAGGAGAACTACTAAACATTCAGGCAGCATACAGACTTGATGGAAAGAATTATTTGAAGTGGTCTCAGCTGGTGCGTACTTTTCTGAAGGGCAAAGGGAAATTAAGTCATCTTTTGGGCACTGGACCTACACCTGGAGATCCTAAGTTTATAGCGTGGGATAACAAAGATGTTTCTATAATGGCGTGGCTATGGAATTCAATGACGCCAAGCATTAGTGATACATGCGTGTTTTTAACTACTGCCAAAGACATTTGGGATGCCTTTCATCAGACATACTCTAAGGCCCATGATGCAGCCCAAGTGTATGAGATCAAAGTGAAAGTTGGAATAACAAAACAAGGCAACATGACGGTCACCGAATATGCCAATGTATTGAAGAATCTCTGGCAGGAACTTGACCATTATAGGTGTATTGAGACTACATGCCCTGCAGATGGTGTAGTTTTAAAGAACTATATTGAGAAGAATCGGGTCTATGACTTCTTGGCTGGACTCAATGCAGAGTTTGATCAAGTGAGAGTTCAGACTCTCAGCAAAGAGTTGTCAACTCTGAATGAGACTATCTCAGCTATCCGGACTGAAGAAAGTAGAAGAAGTGTTATGCTCACACCTCAGAAGATGGAAGACTCCGCTATGGTTGCCAATTGGGGAAATGATCAGAAGACACACACTCTGCGCACTGAATCATCAAAGGTCCCAAATCGAGACAATAGGGACAATCTATGGTGTACTTATTGTCAGCAGACTAGACATACCAGGGAGAAGTGTTGGAAACTTCATGGCAAGCCTTCAACTTCCAGTAAAGAATGGGGCTATAAAGGAGGACAGCAGAAGACCAGTGGACAAGCACATCTGTCTGTTGAACAAACAGTTGCAGACTCCCCGGTGCCAGAAGGATTTAGCCAAGACGACATTGAAAGATTGAAATCTTTGCTTGGCACACTGGACAAACCCTCAGGTACCTGTTCATTGGCCCATTCAGGTAACTTTCCTATTTCTATTGGATTTAACGTCTCGGATAAGTCTTTTGCTAACTCTTGGGTTATAGATTCTGGTGCTACTGATCACATGACCAATTCCCCCAATATATTTCATACCTACAACCAATGTCCTAGTAGTCGGAAAATAGCCACAGCTGATGGATCCTTAACCACAGTTGCTGGTATAGGTGATGTTCACATCAGCCCCACCCTTACACTCAGAAATATTCTTCATGTTCCTAAACTATATACTAATCTTATCTCTATTAAAAAACTGACCCATGATCTGGGTTGTAATATAACCTTCTTCCCTACTTACTGTGCATTTTAGGACCAGGACTTGGGGACGATGATTGGACATGCTAAGGAACAGGACGGGTTGTATTACCTTGAGACACCAGTACAGCCTATCAAGAGTAACACTTCATTTCTCTCCGAGCACAAATTTTCCAATAAAGAAAAGCTATGCCTCCATCATTGCTGCCTTGGCCATCCTTCTTTTCGAACCCTTAAAATCATGTTTCCTTTATCTTAATGTTGAAGATATTCGTTGTGAAGTGTGTGAACTTGCGAAACACAAGCGTATATCTTTTCCACTTAGTAATGAAAGAAGTTCAGATCCTTTTGATCTCATTCATAGTGATATTGGTCCCTCTCCAATACCTAATGTTTCTGGAGCGCGATGGTTTGTGTCCTTCATTGATGATTGTACTAGAGTCTCGTGGATATTCTTATTGAAACAAAAATCCAATGTGAGCTTTGTTCTTCCTACCTTCCATAACATGATACACACCCAGTTTGGTGCTAAAATCAAGAGATTTCGATCTGACAATGCTAGAGACTATTTTAATCAAACATTGACCAATTACTTCCAAAACGAGGGGATCCTTCATGAATCATTTTGTGTTCACACCCCACAACAAAATGGAGTTGCTGAAAGAAAAAACGGCCACCTGCTTGATACAACCCGAGCCTTTTTATTTCAGAATACTATGCCTAAGTCCTATTGAGGGGAAGTTGTCCTTACTGCAACACACCTTATTAACCGCCTACCATCCCGGACCCTTGGTTTCAAAAGTCCTATGGAAAAGCTATGTCAATTTTACCCTAAGCTCAAAATCTCCAATAATCTTATACCTAAGATATTTGGGTGTGTATCATTTGTCCATGTTCACCAACCCAACAGGGGGAAGTTGGACCCCAGAGCTCTCAAGTGTGTTTTTGTCGGATACTCTTCCACTCAAAAGGGATATAAATGTTATCATCCGCCATCAAAGAAATTCTGTCTCTGTCGATGTCACTTTCTGTGAACTTGAGCCCTATTTTTCCGCTCCTCCTCTTCCGGGGGAGAGTGTCATCATGGAAGATAAGGATCGGAACTCCCTTGATAACCCTTTTGATCTTTTTGGCCCCTTTAACCTCCAACAAACCAAACCCGAATCTCCTACACCCTATGTACCCAATGACGCACCTAAGGATCGGATGACTGGACAAATGTACTCAAGGAAGAAAGCTGCAGCTCCTGAACCGATGCAAGTTCAAGAATCTGAACCAATCCCTGAAAATGAGGTCACAAATCCTAAACCCTCCTTACAAATTTCATTAGTTCCTGAAACTAACAATGATCTTTTAGCCTCTGAACCTGACAATGATCTTCCCATTGCCATTAGAAAGGCCACAAGGGAATGCACTAAACATCCCTTGTATCCACTATCTCATGTTGTATCCTTCGAGAAGTTTTCGCCAACCCATAAGAGTTTTCTTACCAACCTGAACAACATCCAGACTCCTACATCATGATTCGAGGCTTTATCTAATACAAATTGAAAACAAGCTATGAATGTGGAAATGGAAGCCCTGAAGAAAAATACAACATGAGAGTTGGTAGACTTGCTTGCAGGAAAAAAACCTGTGGGATGCAAATGGGTTTTGTTGAGATTTGTTTCCTGTACAGATTTATTTCTTGTACAAATTTATTTCCTATACAGATTTATTTCCTTTCAGGAATATAGCAGTTACTAAAATTGTAATTATAGCTATAAGTACATAGCCCTGTATATCTATATATATAGAGTCCCTCCATTAAGACATTACACAAGAATAAATATCCTCTCTCTTCTCCCGTGGATGTAGGCCATAAAGCCAAACCACGTTACATATCTGTGTTTCGTTATTATTTTATTTCTTAACATGGTATCAGAGACCTAGGTTTTTATTACTAGGACATCTGTTTCGACCTTCATCGTCGAAATCATTGTTGTCGGCCTTCATCGCCGGAATCCTCTTGAGTGGCCTTCATTGCCGTCACTGTCGAAACATTCATTACTGCCTTCATCGCTAGCGTGAAAACCACGTCGCCGTCGTCATCTGTGCTGCTACTGCTGCCGCCGCTGCAACTGGATCGATTTGTCTTCTGCAAATCGTGATCCAGCCATTTGAAGTTCAACGTCTTCATCGTATTCAACGCCTTTGTTACTGTTCATCATCTTCATCGTCTTCGTTATCGTCTTCTGTTACAGATTGGAGGTTCGACGCCGATTGAAGATCGATCGACAGAACTGCGAAAAATACACTGGTTTCTCGTACCAGACTCAACTGCCGAAAACAAATCGCCACCAACACTATTCATCACAGCCTTCATTGTTGTTGCAACACCGCCATTAACGCCACTGTTGTTTGCGTTGTTGCTACTGCTCACTGCAAATCGCCTGCAAATAGCGATTTAAATCGCGATCTGCAACTGTTTTCGTTTGCAAATGCTGCTGCTAATCGCGATTTGGATCGTCTGCAACTGCAGTTGAACATTCTGCAACTTTTTCATCGCCTCTGAACTCAAACTACTGTTCATCGTCTTCTTTCGTCTCAATTGTTCGATCTGCAACTGTTTTCGTCTGCAACTGTATCTGCTAATCGCGTCTGCAACTGTTTTCGTCTCACTGTTCATCGTCTTCTTCATCTTCTGATATCGTCTTCTTCATCTTCTTCTGGTATTGTCTTCTTCATTTTCATCGTCTGCAATCATCATCGTCATCTACACTCTCTGCTGATTCACTCTCTGCAATCGTCATCGTCATCTTCACTATCTGCTGATTCACTCTCTGCAAATCGTCTGCACCCGTCATCGTCACTGCTCACTACCAGATCAATCCCGTCCACTACTGCGCCTTCTTCTTCCTTTCTTTCTTTTTCTCCCGTCTTCTTTCTCTCTTCCCTTCTTCCTCCCTTCTTTCGTCTTTTCTTTCTTCTATCTTCTCTTTCTTCTTTCTTATTTTCAGCAACTACCTAAAAAAAAAATAAAAAATAAAAAATAAAAACACATCAACCTCCATCTTCGGCCTTCATTGCCAAAGAGAGGCTTGTTTGGCGTTCATCGCTGTTATTGAAGAATTTGACTAGGCATTGTTATTGTTGTTGCTGCTTCCATCAGTACGTGAGGCAAAAGAAAGATGTCCAGTGTACAATCAATTGAAGAGCACTCTCTTAAGCAAGTCGGATTCAATCAGGATGAGATCAAGAGATTGAGAACTCTACTTGACACTCTTGGAAAACCCACAGGTACCAACTCATTGGCCCATTCAGGTAATTTTCCTATTTCTATTGGATTTAAAGTCTCGGATAAATCTTTTGCTAACTCTTGGGTTATAGATTCTTGTGCTACTGATCACATGACCAATTCTCCCAATATATTTCATACCTACAACCCATGTCCTAGTAGTTGAAAAATAGCCACAGCTGATGGATCCTTAACTACAGTTGCTGGTATAGGTAATGTTCACATCAACCCCACCCTTACACTCAGAATTGTTCTTCATATTCCTAAACTATCTACTAATCTTATCTCTATTAAGAAACTGACCCATGATCTGAGTTGTAATGTAACCTTCTTCCCTACTTACTGTACATTGCAAGACCAGGACTTGGGGACGATGATTGGACATGCTAAGGAACAGGACGGGTTGTATTACCTTGAGACACCAGTACATCCTATCCAGAGTACCATTTCATTTCTCTCTGAGCACAAATTTTCCAATAAAGAAAAGCTATGGCTCCATCATCGCCGCCTTGGCCATCCTTTTTTTCGATATCTTAAAATCATGTTTCCTGCTTTGTTTAAATCTCTAAATGTGGAAGATTTTCATTGTGAAGTTTGTGAACTTGCGAAACACAAGCGTATCTCTTTTCCACTTAGTAATGACAGAAGTTCAAATCCTTTTGATATCATGCATAGTGATATTTGGGGTCCCTCTCCAATACCCAATGTTTTTGGAGCGCGATGGTTTGTGTCATTCATTGATGACTGTACTAGAGTCTCGTGGATATTCTTATTGAAACAAAAATCCGATGTGAGCTTTGTTCTCCCTACCTTTCATAACATGATACACACCAAGTTTGGTGCTAAAATCAAGAGATTTCGATCTGACAGTGCTAGAGACTATTTTAATCAAACATTGACCAATTACTTCCAAACCGAGGGGATCCTTCATGAATCATCATGTGTTCACACTCCACAACAAAATGGAGTTGCTGAAAGAAAAAACGGTCATCTGTTTGATACAACCCGAGCTTTTTTATTTCAGAATAATATGCCTAAGTCCTATTGGGGGAAAGTTGTCCTTACTACAACACATCTTATTAATCGTCTACCATCCTGGACCCTTGATTTCAAAAGTCCTATAGAAAAGCTACGTCAATTTTATCCTAAGCTTAAAATCTCCAATAATTTTATACCTAAAATATTTGGGTGTGTTTCATTTGTCCATGTTCACCAACCCAACAGGGGAAAGTTGGACCCTAGAGTTCTTAAGTGTGTTTTTGTCGGATACTCTTCCACTCAAAAGGGATATAAATGTTATCATCCGCCATCAAAGAAATTCTTTGTCTCAGCCGATGTCACTTTCTATGAACCTGAGCCCTATTTTTCCGCTCCTCCTCTTCCGGGGGAGAATGTCATCATGGAAGATAAGGATCGGAACTCCCTTGATAACCCTTTTGACCTTTTTGACCCCTTTACCCTCCAACAAACCAAACCTGAATCTCCTACACCCCCTGTACCCAATCACGAACCTAAGGATTGGATGACTGGACAAGTGTACTCAAGGAATAAAGCCGCAGCTCCTGAACCGATGCAAGCTCAAGAATCTGAACCAATCTCTGAGAATGAGATAACAAATCCTGAACCCTCCTTACAAATTTCATTAGTTCCTGAAACTAAGAATGATCTTTTAGCCTCTGAACCTGACAATGACCTTCCCATTGCCATTAGAAAGGGAACAAGGGAATGCACTAAACATCCCTTGTATCCACTATCTCATGTTGTATCCTTTGAGAAGTTCTCACCAACCCATAAGAGTTTCCTTACCAGCCTGAATAATATCCAGACTCCTACGTCATTTTTCGAGGCTTTATCTAATACAAATTGGAAACAAGCTATGAATGTGGAAATGGAAGCCCTGGAGAAAAATACAACATGGGAGTTGGTAGATTTGCCTCCAAGAAAGAAACCTGTTGGATGCAAATGGGTTTATACAGTAAAATACAAAGCAGATGGGTCCCTAGAGCGCTACAAGGCAAGATTGGTAGCCAAAGGATATACTCAGACATATGGTGTGGACTATCAAGAGACATTTGCTCCAGTTGCAAAAATGATTACTGTGAGACTTCTCTTTTCATTGGTAGCTAATTATGACTGGGATCTGCAACAATTTGATGTAAAAAATGCATTTTTACATGAGAATTTAGAAGAAGAAATCTATATGGAAGTGTCTTCAGGATTTGGCACCACTGATAAAGTGTGCAAATTAAAAAAGGCCCTATATGGACTTAAACAATCTCCGAGGACATGGTTTGGTCGGTTTGCCAAAGTAATGACAAGTATGGGATATAAACAAAGCCAAGGAGATCACACTCTGTTTATTAAGCACTCGACTTCAGGGGGAATTACAACTCTATTAGTGTATGTTGATGACATCATCATGACAGGAAACAATGAGAACGAGAAACAAAATTTGAAGCGGTGTTTGACCGAGGAATTTGAGATCAAGGAATTAGGGAGATTGAAATACTTCCTAGGGATTGAAGTGGCACACTCTAAACAGAGAATCTTTATCTCTCAACAGAAGTACATTACAGACCTTCTTAAAGAAACAGGGAAGCTAGCATGCAAACCAATGAATACTCCTATTGATCTTAATCACAAGCTTGGAGAAGCTGAAGAAGCGTTGACTGTTAATAAAGAGATGTATCAAAGACTAGTAGGAAGACTCATCTATCTCTCTCACACAAGACCTGATATTGCATATGCAGTGAGTGTAATAAGTCAGTTCATGCACAATCTTAAAGATATTCATTTGCAAGCAGCTAATCGCGTTCTACAGTATCTTAAAGGGACTCCAGGACAGGGCATCTTATTTAAACGATACACAGGAATGGTTCTTGAAGCATATACTGATTCAGACTATGCTGGTTCAGTAGTTGACAGAAGATCAACTACTGGATATTGTACGTTTCTTGGTGGGAATTTGGTGATATGGTGAAGTAAAAAACAGAATGTAGTGGCCAGATCTAGTGCTGAAGCAGAATTTCGAGCAATGGCACAAGGGGTTTGTGAGCTATTATGGTTGCAGATAATTTTGACAGATTTGAAGATATACTGGGATGGCCCAATGAGACTCTATTGTGACAATAAATCTGCAATTAGCATTGCCCATAACCCAGTTCAACATGATCGAACCAAGCATATAGAGATTGATAGACACTTTATTAAAGAGAAGCTTGATAGTGGGTTGATCTGTACTCCATATGTGTCTACCAATAATCAGCTCGCCGATATGCTCGCTAAAGGGTTAAATCATACTGCATTTCAAGCAAATGTGTCCAAGCTGGGAATGGTAAACCTTTATGCACCAGTTTGAGATTTAACCCTGCATTTCAAGCAAATGTGTCCAAGCTGGGAATGGTAAACCTTTATACACCAGCTTGAGGGGGAGTGTTGAGATTTGTTTCCTGTACAGATTTATTTCCTATACAGATTTATTTCCTTTAAGGAATATAACAGTTACTAAAATTGTAATTATAGCTATAAGTACATAGCCCTGTATGTCTATATATATAGAGTCCCTCCATTAAGACATTACACAAGAATAAATATCATCTCTCTTCTCCCGTGGATGTAGGCCATAAAGCCGAACCACGTTACATCTCTGTGTTTCTTTATTATTTTATTTCTTAACAGGTTTATACAGTAAAATACAAAGCAGATGGGTCCCTAGAGCGCTACATGGCAAGATTAGTAGCCAAAGGATATACTCAGACATATGGTGTGGACTATCAAGAGACATTTGCTTCGGTTGCAAAAATGAATACTGTGAGACTTCTTTTGTCATTGGCAGCTAATTATGACTAGGATCTGCAACAATTTGATGTAAAAAATGCATTTTTACATGGGGATTTAGAAGAAGAAATCTATATGGAAGTGTCTCTAGGATTTGGCACCACTGATAAAGTGTGTAAATTGTATGGACTTAAACAATCTCCGAGGGCATGGTTTGGTCAGTTTGCCAAAGTAATGACAAATATGGGATATAGACAAAGCCAAGGAGATCACACTCTGTTTATTAAGCACTCGACTTCAGGGGGAGTTACAACTCTATTAGTGTATGTGATGACACATCATGATAAGAAACAATGAGAACGAGAGACAAAACTTGAAGCAGTGTTTGATCGAGGAATTTGAGATCAAGGAACTAGAGAGATTGAAATACTTCCTAGGGATTGAAGTGGCACACTCTAAACAGGGAATCTTTATTTCTCAACAGAAGTACATTACGGACCTTCTTAAAGAAACAGGGAAGCTAGCATGCAAACCAATGAATACTCCTATTGATCTTAATCACAAGCTTGGAGAAGTTGAAGAAGCGCTGACTATTAATAAGGAGATGTATCAAAGACTAGTAAGAAGACTCATCTATCTCTCTCACACAAGACCTGATATTGCATATGCAGTAAGTGTAATAAGTCAGTTCATTCACAACCCTAAAGATATTCATTTGCAAGCAGCTAATCGCGTTTTACAGTATCTTAAAGAGACTCCAGGACAGGGCATCTTATTTAAACGACACACAAGAGTGGTTCTTGAAGCATATACTGATTCAGACTATGTTGGTTCAGTAGTTGACAGAAGATCAACTACTGAATATTGTACGTTTTTTGGTGGGAATTTGGTGACATGGCGAAGTAAAAAGCTGAATGTAGTGGCCAGATCTAGTGCTGAAGCAGAATTTCGAGCAATGACACAAGGGGTTTGTGAGCTATTATGGTTGCAGATAATTTGACAGATTTAAAGATACACTGGGATGGCCCTATGAGACTCTATTGTGACAATAAATCTGCAATTAGCATTGTCCATAACCCAGTTCAACATGATCGAATCAAGCATATAGAGATTGATAGACACTTTATTAAAGAGAAGCTTGATAGTGGGTTGATTTGTACTTCATATGTGTCTACCAATAATCAGCTCGTCGATGTGCTCACTAAAGCGTTAAACCATACTGCATTTCAAGCAAATGTGTCCAAGCTGGGAATGGTAAACCTTTATTCACCAGCTTGAGGGGGAGTGTTGTAGAGAATAACAAAATCTGTGGGATTTATTTCCTTTAAGGATTTATTTCCTTTAAGGTTTACTTCCTTTAAGGATTTATTTCCTTTAAGGAAAGATGATAATTTTAGTAGTCGTTTTATTTAGCAGTTACTAAAATTGTAATTATAGCTATATGTGTGCATAGCCCTGTATGTCTATTATATGGTGTCCCTCCATTAAGACATCATCAAAAATAAGAAAATATTTCCTCTCTTCTCCCGTGGACGTAGGCCTTGGAGCCGAACCACGTTACATTTTTGTGTCTTTTATTAGTATTTAACACTTTACATTACAAGTAGTTATATCTTTCGTAATCATCTTTATCCATGTTCTTTTAGGTCTTTCCCTACCACTATCATTACCATTAATTGGCAATAGGTCAGTCTTCCTAACTAGCACATCTAATAGTCTTTGTTCTATATGTCCAAGCCATTGTAGTCTATTCTCTTAGTTTATCTCCATTTGGGGTTACTCCTACCATTTCTCAAATATAATCGTTCCAGTTTACATTGGAAGCTATCCTCAAATTAGCAAGGAAAACAGGTTGTTATCGTCATTTGGTGTGCCTTATGTGAATAATTTAGAATAATCTTATCTTTTAGTTGCATCCATTTATCAGAATACATCTTGATTTAAAAGAGTTGCTTACAGAGGAATGAACTGATTCCCAACATTTGTTTTGCCTTTCAATTGTGTTTTGATTTAAATAATTTTCAAGGCATGTGCTTTTAAGATTATTCCTTCAGACTCAATCCACATTATTTTCATTTGCTTTTCCAGTTTAGGGTAAGCATTGTTCCTCAGGCTAATGATGAACCCTCTCAGTACATAATTGAGTTGGGTTATATGAATCCCAAATAAACCTTTTGGCTTTTTTCCACAAACTTAACCTTTTAATATTCATTAATGAGTTCTTTTTTTTTCATTACAAACAAACCATTTCTGCTCATATAATGGCAAGTTAAACTATCTCTGTCTTTTCATTAGAAATAGATTTATTTTCTTGGCACTCAAACTCTGCCAATTAATTCCAATTCTTATTGGCATTCCTAGCACCAAATGACATGTTTTTAACCTGTTTAAATTATTATTCATTCAAATCCATGATCCTGCTGTCTGAGCCTTTGACCAAACTTATTGATGATCATTGCCTTGACTACGTCAAACAATTTTTGGAATTTTACTCAAGAAGGCTTTGGAAACATATTTCTTTGTAAATCTGTTGTGGAAACCAGTATTGAAGTATTGAACCATTTAGGGAGCACTGTTAGAGGGTTGAACATGTTAAAATGTTGAGCAACATTAGACTCCAACGGAAGGTGATTTAACGTTATAGTTGGATGCAACAACTTACATGAAAAAACCCACTTATCATAGAAAGGAGAAAAGGCCATTTAGAATGCGAATATAAAATTGAATCTATGACTTAACATAATGATATTAAAGCCCTTGTCGGAAAAATGGGTTATCATTGATATCTTCCAAACTACCAAATCCATGAGAACATGCATTTCATTATGCTGGGCTTGCTTACAAAGGGAAGGGACTTCTGGAAAATGTAATTATGGAGCAGGTTGTTCCACTAAAACATGTGAAGATCCTTGAAGCTAAATCTCCTGATCAACAGTTGTATTCCAATAATAGTATGTTTGAAACCTCATTATTTTCGTAGGGAAATTCAAATTTTGCATCTTCATTTTAATTTTAGTGAAACCTTCAGTTATCCAGCTGTAGCACATGATATCCTATAGATGTCAAGCTAAAGCAATGGAAGTTAATTTGTTACTTCCATTGGTGCAAGACAATGATTTTGCTTCTGAAAACAAAGGGAAAATAGAATTCATTTATTTCATTGATTGTCTCTTATCCAATCTTATACGTGGAGTACAAGTTCAATATGATGATCATAGCTGCCTGAATTTGAGTCAATTGATTATTTACTTATATTTGGAGCGCGGCGTGCAAGCATCCAAGCAGAAGAGCTCAGTTTACTAGTACATGCATGGCAAAAAAAAATGTTGATCAAAATGAGGAAACTTGGTGAGGGAAGAATAAGAGTTCCATTGATCTTTATCATCATCATTCTTTGTTCTAACTTTAGGGTATTCAAGATATTTTGAAATTTATATATTCTTTTGTTTCCAAAATGTTTTAGCATAACGTTTTTGTATAAATAAGGATTATTGAATGCATTTACCTCTCTCTCTAGTCTCATTATAACAGTATTTCATCAGTAAACAACACCTGGCACCAGTTAAAGTCAAAAAGAACAAGAGGGGGGAAAGCTTATAAAATAGCAATTGTATCACTTTCACATCATCCCTTCCCCAAACCCCATGATGGCGGGAGCCTCATGCACTAGGTACACCTTTTTTTATGATTGTTTGTGCATGTGTTTGGAGTAAATCTAGAAATGCAGGAAAAGAGGAAATCAGAATTTATGGTGCTTGATACATGAATAAGAATGAGCAATAGCGTACTCAGCGAACATGTTGCCATTTTATTGTTATTTGGGTTCATTGTGATGGAAGAAGTTTGTTTCTGGACTGTGTACTAACTAGTTGTGGGACAAGTGTCCACTTGAACAGTTTTCGACAAAATTATGAATTAACATTTCATATTGAGATATTACAAATGCTGTAGTTTCTTCTTGCTTCTTATTCATCTAATAGTCTAGTAGACAAAAGCATATTTTATTTCATGTGAGTCCTATAGAATGGTTTGTGAATGCTTGCTGGTAGGGGACACGTTCAATTTTGAGATTCTTTCATAGCCATGATCCTTCTCACACTTCACAAGGGCAGGCATATAGTGGGATTGATCAAAACTCCTTACCATCTTCACCATCAGGTATCTTCATTTACAACCAACTAGCTTCTTTGCATCAGTGTTCGCTTCAGCTCTCATTTGGCCTTAGTTAAGTTGCGGGTGTGGCTTTTCTCTCAGGAAGTGAAAACCATTTCGCTCCAGATCAAGTTGAGGCGAAGAATGAAACTGTGTTCAACTATGTCACATCTAGTCCAGCTCGAGGTGAACACCAACGAGTAACATCAAATCCCAAGGTTGGAAAGTGACTCATACTAGTGTTGGCTTTAATATGTGCTATATTATCTTATCTAGTCATCTAAGTAGGGTACAAGTTCAATATGCTGATCATAGCTGCCTGACCTGAATTTGAGTCAATTTATTAATTATTATTTACTTATATTTGGAATGTCTATCATTCTGTGCAACCTGCTATACCATCGCAGGTAGGGTTGTAATCGGGTCGGGCTGGGTCGGGTTTGGCCAAAAAATGAGCCCGACCCAACCTAGTCGGGTGAAGAAATTCTTCACCCGAGCCCGACCCAAAATTTTAAGATAATGTGAACCCGACCGACCGGGTGGGCGGGTCCGGTCGGTCGGGTTTGTATTTAAAATGCAAACCTAATATTAAGAAGAAAAAAAAAAAAAAAAGATATTATACTCCCTCCCTAAACAATAGAAGAGATATTTTACTAATTTCATATGTTGGATTAACAAATACCAACTTATTAAATTAATATTTAAACTTCCAAAAATGAGAGTTCTCCTCTTTGAGAGAGCTCTTCCAAGCCAAGCTACTCTTGAGCTTGACTTGTAGAAGTGAGGATGGAGAGAAAAGTGATGGGCTTTTATAGAGGAGAGTCTCCCACTCTTCCCAACAAGCAATGTGGGACTAAAAAGAGAACTTTTGAATAAATCTTACGTACAAATACATAACTACTAACTACTAAGTTTCAACTCTCATCTCATATTACTTTTTTATATATAACTATGAGAACTTCAAAAAACTTATAAAACTTTTTTATTCGTAATATTTAATGACCCTATAACCTCATACATATAAGAAACTGATTAATCAACTCAATGGAATGAGTTATATATAATTGGTTAAACATATTCTACATTTGTGGTCATTGTAGAGGCCCCAATCAAATTAAAGAGTGTGTATATAATGTTTCCATCCTTTTTACTTAGGTAACATGCATGTTTTCAAAATCTTTTTAGTTTACATTTGGTTAGAACATAGAAGTTGGCAAATTTTATTACCCATATGGTTTTTTAATTTAAAATAAATTATTTTTAAGCGTTATTATTACATTTATAGTTTACATGGTTAAAAGTTAGCCTTTTTAGTCTACCTAGCTAGATAATGAACATGATTGTTACATTTTAAAACTATGGAATTTACTTTGGTAGATTAATTTTCAAATTATCAATATAACCTTTGTTTAATTATAATATGGTTTTATTCTTTCCAAAATTGATCTCATTTTTCAATTAGTCAATTTGATGAATTGGCCAATTAACATACACTTGTGTAATTAGACAAATACTATCTATCCTATAATTAGATGCACCTCCCCTATAACAATTTTATATTATTTCAAATGACCCCTACTTGGTTTTATATATAATAATTGAAGAATATATCTTACCAAAAAAGACAAATAAATAACATATTCAACTATATATGTTATGATTTATACTTTAACAAAGATGTTGATGCCTTTGTTTTTAATTTGATTGAAGTGAGAAACCCACTTTTTTTAGTCTTACATGGGAATAATAGGGAGAAGGAAGTCCCTTCTCTTCTATAAATTGCTCTACTCCCCAACTTTTTTAATTGTCTAACCCATTATCAACTTGTAAGAGGAAACCCACTTTTTTTAGTCCCACATGGGAATAATAGGGAGAAGGAAGTCACTTCTCTTCTATAAATTGCTCTACTCTCCAACTTCTTTAATTATCTAACCCATTATCAACTTGTAAGAGGTTGTGGGTGTTGGGACCTACTTAAATAAGAGTCCCCATAGTAAAATATTTATGCATAATCATAAAAATGTTAGTAAATATTTATATATGTTAAACATATGCAAAAAATGCATATGTTTACATGGTTGGGTCCGGTTGACCCGAAAAAGTTTTAGCAAGACCTGAGACCCAACCCAACCATGTTGGGTAAGTTAAAAAACGACCCGACCTACCCGACCTCACTCGACCCGAAATGGTCGGATCGGGTCGGGTGGTCGGGTTTGGTTACACCCCTAATCGCAGGCACAAGTTGAAGATATCAGTTTACTAGGAAATGCAAGAAAAAGAAAATGCTGATTAAAATGAGGAAAAATAGTGAGGGAAAGCATAAGAGCTCCATTTATCTTTATCATCTTCATTATTTGTTTGAACTTTGGGATGCTCCAGATGTTTTGAAGTTTATATATTCTTTTGTTTCCAAAATGGTTTTAGCATAGAGTTTCTATAAAAATAAGGATTATTGGTCAATGCATTTACCTCTTCTCTAGTTTTGTAATAATATTATTTCATCAATAAACAACACATGTGGCACTAGTTAGAGTCAAAACAAAGACAGAAGGGGGAAAGCAAGGATCAAAAATTCGAGTTCGCTTTGGACTTCAATCGCTTGAAAATCATAATTAATTCGGGAAAGTTTCATTCGACATAGAGAACTTTTGTAAGAATTCGCTAAATTAGAGAAGTTTAAAGAATTTTTGCATAGATGCAAAACTATCATAAATAGACACTTCTAATACATCAAAATATCCATAAAATATCTAACAAAATCAATCTTGTTAAGTGAGCTAATGAATTTAAAATGATGGCTTTTGGTCTTAATCTCTTTTCTATATTTTGATTTTCAATTTTGTTGTGGCTTGCTTCTTGACTATATACATCGCTAGTTTGAAATTCCACTTCCCTAATTTATTAGTTTATTATTCAAATATATTGTTTTTTCATTTTGTTTTATAGGATTTTAACTAAAAGAAGATGCCTTTGAGAATTCTGTTAATGTATTTTTAAGTTTTTTTCCCATTTATTTATTCTTTCTTTATTTATTTTTCTTGCTTCTTTTTTCCATAAGCCATATCCCATAAAATTATATGATTTGTTAGCTTGTTAGATTATTATTTTTTATTTATAGTGCTATATTGGTTGATGAAGTTAAAAATAATGCATAATTAATGCTAATTATTTTGTTTTTATTGATGGCATAACACATGTTTACTTCTTTGTCCAATTTCATCGAATTTTATTGAATTTTATCGAATTTCATCACATTCCGTGTCGAATTTTTACATTTTCTAATTGAAAAAAATCAACTTTTATCGATGTTTATCGAATTTTGTTGAATTTTATTGAATTTTTTGGTGAATTTTTGCATTTTTTATATTACATCCACTTCGTTGTTTGAAAGTTCAAAAAATCGAATTAATTCATCGAAATTTGGCGAATTAATTCGATTTTTTGAATCATGGGGGAAAGCTTAAAAAAATCAATTATATTACTTGTAGAAAAAGTGAAAACAACCTTTCCAATGTGAAGGTAAGGTTGTGAACATCATCTCTTCTCTAGACCTAGCGATGCTAGGGTGTGGAGCCTCATGCACTAGGTATGCGTTTTTTCTTTTTTTAATTGAAAGAGAAAATAACTAAAGAGAAGTCTAGAGGAAGAAGAAAAAAAATTGTGAAGTCACAACATATGGTTGGCCAAGGTACAAAGAATGATGTCCATTATGATGCTAAAAGTGCTTGCCAACTCCTTAACATTGACCATGTCTTTTCCTCCTTTAACATTGACCTTGTCTTTTCCTCGAAACTTGGCTTAAGTTACTCAACTCAAGTAAGCCTTTCCTCCCAACTACATGAGGTCGACTTCATAAATCTGCTCCCTTCACTCAACTCTATTGAGGACTAAGTCAACATTTAAATTACAAAAAAAGTTATATCTTTCTTAATTATCTTTGTTCATGTTATTTTAGGTCTTCCTCTACCTCTATTATTATCGTGGATTGTTAAATAAGTCACTCTTCCTAATTGATGAGTCCAAAGGTCTTCTTTGTATGTGTCCACATTACCTTACTCGATTTTCTCTCATTTTATCCTCAACTGGGGCTACTTCTCGAATGTACTCATTTTTAATTTATCTTTCAATGTTTTACCAATCTCAATTGTGAAATAATTGGAAGAATTTTTAAAACATATGCCCTTTACTGATCAAATAAAAGTCGTCACTAAATTCATCAAAAAATCAGACCTCACATTGAAACTCCTGAATATGCATGTTAGATGACTATTGCTTTAAGAAAATCATATATAATCAAATTGAAGGCAACACTCTTGACTCATTCTTATTCACCTGGAACCTTCCTGAACTCCTTCAGTAGTCATCCTACTTAAAAGTGGTCGACCATCCACCTCTGCCATTGTTTTTCGCATATCATTGTCATAGGATATGATCTGGACAGTTTTTATTGTCTAATAAAATGAATCAATTTTGAATAGTATGTGTCTACATCGCAACCCAATGGCTTAGTATTAAAATCAACACGTGTTTAAAGTTGGTCCCATATAAAGAGTTTCTATTGTTTACCTTTCAGCATGTCAACTAACAATGTTGATAAATGTTAGATTGGCAATCATTGATATCATCTCTGAATGGACATTTAGACGGGGTCCACTCACATTCAAAACCATTTATGTTGATGTTATTTCTGTTGGTTAGATGACACCACCATCCCCTTTCTTGATTCTCTTTTTCCTGAGTCTCTGCAATCAATATAAGTTCTGTTTATGATTGTTTGTGCATGTGTTGTGAGTAAATCTAGAAATGCAGTAAATGAGAACATCAGAATTTATGGTGCCTGATACATGATTAAGAATGAGCAAGTGTACTCGGAACATGTTCCCATTTTATTGTGTCTTGGGTTCATTGTGATGAAAGAAATCTGTTTTTTTGACTGTGTACTAATGACTTGTAGTACAACTGGTCACTTGAACAGTTCTTGATGAAATTACGACTATCATTTTATATTGAAGTATTACAAATGCTGTATTTACACTTCTTGCTGCTTTTATCTTGTAGTCTAGTCAAGAGCATTTTTATTTCATGCGAGTCTTATGGAATGGTTTGTGAATGCTTGTGGTAGGGAACACGTTCAATTTTGAAATTCTTTCATAGTCATGATCCTTCTTGCTCTTTAGAAGGGCAGGCACACAGTGGAATTGATCAAAACTCCGTACCAACTTCACCATCAGGTATTTTCATGTACAACCAACTGACTTCTTTGCACCAGTGTTCACTTCATCTCATATTTGACTTTCCACAGTTAAGTTGAAGTCATGGTTTTTCTTCAGGAAAAGAAAGCCATTTGGCTCCTGATCAAGTTGAGGCAAAGAAAGAAACTGTGATCAACTATGTGAAGTCATGTCCAGTTCGAGGTGAACAGCAAGGGGACACATCACATCTCAAGGTTGGAAAGTGATTCACAATTTCACACAAGTAGTATCGTTAATATGCGTTTGTCTTACCATAATGGTAGTGAGTTTCATTCTCTCTATATTACTTCATTCTTCTCAGCCATCTTCTTAGTTTCTTATTATATGAGTTACTGATGACACTACAATAAAGCTTGACTGTGCCACATGCACTTTTGCCTGCCAAGACAGACAAAGTGTCTACACTGGACACTTTCCCTCACCATATTGTTATTTGGTTCCTATTTGTAATTCCTCACCTACCTGCTAGTGATAGCTTGATGTACATTACATTATCGGGCTTCTACCTGAAAGGTATAGCCTTTGGGCCAAGCCTTTCTGACATGGTATTAAAGCTCGAATTTTGTGAGAGACTTGGGTTCAAGATTTTTTTTTCTTTTTTTTTCTTTTTTTTGGTTGTTATTTGCATATTCTACATTTTGCATGTTTGGTATTTATCTTTATATATATATATTTCCCTTATGTCTCTTACGTGCAGAATGTGGTTGCACGCGAGGGACAGTGTTATTGTTAACTTTATATACATTGTTGGGATTCCACCTATCAACTATAGTTTTTAGATCCAGTGGTTTCTAACAATATTACCATTTTCTTTTTTCATGCATTTTCTATTGAAACTCGTCAAGGAATCCCAACTATTACAAATTCACTTAGCTAGTGGATATGAATTTATTGCATTTGGTCAAGATAGAGAAAAAATTCAGTCACTAAAAGACTATTTACACACGGTTTTGTGATTTGTACATGTCTGCGCTGAGCCAATTTTGCAAACTCTTGGATCATAGTATATAATGCACATTATGTTCTCTTGTGGCAGGAATCAGGATCAATCTTAAGATTCTTTCATTCTCAGCACCCGTCTTGCTCTTCTTCATCTGAAGAGATGCATAATGTTGTCACCATGGACGCTGCACCATTGCCAACCTCTGGTACTTCCATGTCAAAACAAGCGAAACTGATTTAAACAACTATTTTCTTGCTTCTTAATTAGTTGTCTTGTGTTAATTATAGATGTTTTTGTAGGAACTGAACAGGGTTTCGGATTAAATCAAGTTGGCTCACACAGAGGGTCTCAACTAGAAGAGGTTAGGATAAGTGGTGACAGTAGTCTCCAACATGATGAACAAAGAAGAGAAACATGGAGTTTCAATGTTGAGGAGATTGATCCTTCCGTGATTGACGAGCTTCTTCCCGAGATCCAGCATGAAGTTCGAGGCTGGCTTAAACCACTGAAGCGAGCCAAGACGGTGAAGAAAGGTTCTAGCATTGCTGATTATTTCTCACCTGCCAAAAGGACCTAACATCACCTCCCCAATTGTTTTCCCCAAAAGGCTAAATAAATCCAAGGTTGCTTGCATTGGTAATTATAATGCCCTTCAATTCCATTCTCTGACCCAAGACTCTGCTAGCTTGGAATGTATTGCTGGGAAAGTGTTGTAAATTATAGGAACACATGTTAATTCTTTTTTTTTTTCTCCTTGTTATTACTTTACTTTGTGAAACAGTGTATCTTATCACGCAGCTGAGATGATTATTATTGTATATTTTGCTTGAGTAACGTTGAAAACTTGGTGAATATGATCGCACAAGACGACTTATGCAATCAAGAGTAAGTAATTAAAGGCGCAGCAACACACATGCCTTAGTGAAACAAGCTGCAAAAAATAATGTAATAATTGTTGTCTTCATTAAAAATAAAATAAAATAGTAAATACTTTTATTAATAAAACATTCTATTTTAAACTAAATCATTTGATATTCTAGGAGGTTTAAGAAGCATTTTCCCAAGCCCTCTTTGGGTTCTCAATAGTCCTTTATTCATTGGAGCGAGCCCTTTGCTTACCCATAAGGGTTTGAGGCAAGAACCCCACAGAATTAGCACTGAAAAACCTCTTTTGACCCGAGGATTTAGGACAAGTAGGGGTTCCTAGTTTCCTAGGGCCAACGTTTCATCAGACCGAAAAAAAGATTTTAGGCATATCTATCTAGGGTGCCTGTCAAGGTATCCAAGGCTGCGGCCTGCCTCAAGGCGCATATGAGGCACGAGACATGGTGAAAACTACGTGCCATTCCCTCTCGATCTTTTCAAGCTGCAAAGCAGAATACATATTTTAATATGATTGAGAGAAATATATCAAATCGTGACTGATCTTTAACAAGGAAACAATCTATCATCCCCATCAAAATGTAGTAGTATATTTCAGATAAGACCTTTCAAGAAAACTAAAGAAAAACAGTCCTTAAATGAACTAAAACAAGATCATCATTAAGGCATAAGAGAGAGGCATATTCAGGAAGCCTCTGCAGCGGGTTGGGTCACGCCAACCTTAACCAACAACTTGCCGAGTGCCTCAGGTGGGCAAACCTGGTACTTCACCTCTCCCGAAGCAGTGAGTAACACTTCAGCCAGTTCAAGCTTCTCTGAAGTAAGGCTAGTGCTATCCATGGTCTTGCTAAGAACCTTCAGTGCAAGCTGAACCGCCTCTTCTCTTGTGATCTCATCCTTGTAGTCTTGCTTTAGCATAGACTGGGCTGCTTGGTTGTTCGCTCCTATTGCTGCAGCCTTCCATCCGCTATAGTTCCCACTTGGATCACTCATGTATAATTGGAACCCAAAGTTCTTATCCCAACCTGCAAACAAGAATGAGACCCCAAAAGGGCGGAGCCCACCAAACTGCGTGTACCCTTGCTTGGTATCACAAAGAGATTGAACTAGTTGTTCCACGGGCATAGGCTCCTGATAAGCAAACGTATAGTGTTGGGCCTGGAGCCTAGCTGTGTTAATGAGGATGTTTGCATCAGACATTATACCAGCCACAGCACACGCAACATGGTCATCGATCTTGTACATCTTCTCAGTGGATTTCGAGGTTTGAAGGAGCTTTGAAGTAACTTTCTTTTCACCAACCAAGACTACACCATCTTTAGATAATATGCCTATTGCACTTCCTGCATTTCCAATGGCCTCCATAGCATATTCCACTTGGTAGAGACGACCTTCCGGGGAGAATATTGTTGTGCGGCTATCATACCTCCGAGACATTGTTACGTATCACTAGAAAAGAAAAAAATATATATAAATAAAAGAATAAGAAACATTTTAAACATAAGTAATACAGAAACATAATAGAAGAAAAAGGAATAAGGAGGATTCATAATAAGAAGGAAACCTAAACAAAAATGAAGGGTTTTCCTCTTATGGTGCAAGCTAGACTTGAACTAGACCTCAAGTTTTCTACCAATTTGCAAACATCCAGACTACAATCACGATCAAGAAAAGATATTTGAAATACCCAATATACCAAAAGAGTTATAAGAAAATAAGATATTAGAAGACTATAAATAGAAGGAATGTGGAAAGATACATGTTAAAATCTTCCAACATGTTATTTATAATGACATACAGCTGACACAGGTAAAGCATCTAATGCAGAATGAAGCATGGGACATGGTTGAAAGCTAAATGTGAGTTAATCGCCAACTCATTTTATCCACTATTCTAGAATCTAGAGTTTTCCATTTTCCTCAGTCCTCATGCCACACCGTCTCTCAGAATACTCGTTCTTTGTTCTAGAAGCACCCTGACATCCACTGAGTTACCCAGCAAGAAATTGGTGAAGTATAAAACAGAGATCTACGGGAATCCCAGGGATATGCAAGAAATTGGTTATAGCATCCTTACGTGTGCAAAATTGAATCCCCCATGTGAGGGCAAGTTGTGTATCAGGTTAGTGGTATTTGACCGACGTCATAACATCCACTGACTTACCCAGCAAAAAGGTAGTGAAGTATAAAACAGAGAGTTGTGGGAATCCCAGAGATATGCAAGAAATTGGGTAAAGCATCCTTATGTGTGCATAAATTGAATCCCTCATGTGTCAGCAAGTCGAGTATAAGGTTAGTGGTATTTGACTGAAGTCATAAATATGGTTAGTAAGGAAAAAAAAATAAGGTTCCGGTAAATGTCCATCTGTGCACCAGTTCCAAGCTTGGATTAAGGACAAGGATTGCAGTAGACAGCTAACAGCAAATGTAAAACTTAGTTAAATCAACTAAGATATGAATCTACTTAATCAGATTAAGCAAAGAGTGAAATAGAGGAACTGGATTCATAGAGCCGACCCCATGAGGTTGGAACAAGGCTCCATTGAATTGAGTTGAGAACTATTGAACAATGAATAAGGGAGGATATTTGTCCATGAATTGAGACCTTATCATCAAGGATTTATCCCAGTAGCACAAGGTTCACATATTCAACCTTCAACTAAGCAACTAGAAAAAATTTATTAGCCAACTAAGAAACTTTATCCAAGCAAATGGTTAGGGTCAGACTGATAGAGAGGCCAATAAAGAGGTCAAACAGATAGAGAGGCATTGAATCCAAAATAAAAAAGGAAGACAATAAGCCAAAGGAGCCTATACCCAAGGGTTTCCCTCTGCCAAAAATTCTCAAAGATACTACATGAGCTGGGACAAAGTTTAAATAAAGCACATCAGTGCCATATGAAGAATCAACATTTATAGCTAAAGCATTGTTGAAGTGCATTTACTCTATCATGTTCGACTGCGCAATAAATATAGCACTGATCAACAAAATACACAATATGATAATGTTAATGACAACTACTTAAGTCTTAAGGTATGTATGGAGATTCATTGTAAAAGACAAGTCAAAAGTCTTAACCAAATCCACGGAGTTACAAAGGAAAAGAGTGTTGGATATGAAGTTGGAAAGAAGATGACCTATGTGGCGTTCCACCAACAAATGACGTAGTTTTGGCAAAAAAAAAATCAACATCTAGCAAAAAACTATTGGAGTATAGTAGGTGCCTAGCTGATTCAGGGAAGAATGCAGAAGTCCAGCAGTTCACATTTAACAATAGGCTACCACGGGTAAGGTAAGAATATTTGTCACCTTTTCAAAATCTGTGGAGCACCAGACCCATGATAAGTCATTTTGGAGGTCTGGATGTGTATATTATGTATTTGAGCTTGGCCACTAGCGAAGTAAGTCCTTAAAAAACAGGCAATTTTATGCATCTTTGTGGGTTACACTAGTGACATAAAAGGATGGAGATATTGACTGGTGGTAATTATGTGTCAAGGAATGTAAGATTTGATGAGGCTTCATCTTGGAGGAAAACAAAAGAGTTGGTGCCACAACAGAGACTAAATACTCAAAGAGTACAAACTACAAACTGCAAGAACATACAAGAGTGCTACCATAACCACAACATCCAGAATATGTTCACAATGAACATCTTCAACTAGCAATGATAAAATGAAGGTAAGATTCACAAAGACACCAAAACATTCAGCAACCCCTTGGAAAACCAGTGTATGCCACAAGACTTTGGAAGAAGATCAACCAAGCCAAATAGAAAAATAAGAAGGGACATAATTTTGAAGGCTGAAGCTAACTCAAAATAAATTATGCCCTAGAGAAAGAAGATAGCAAACAAGAACCAACAAAATTTGAAGAAGCAAGCAAGCGTAGAATGGAAAACAGGAATGACAGCAAAAATCATTGAATTGAATTAAAACAAGAATATTGGGACTTGGTAGCTACACCAAATAATATAAAACCCAAATAGTGCAAATGAGTTTAGAAGGCAAAAAATCATATAAAAGTGTTTGTTGGTTGCTCAAGGATTCTCACAACATCTTTACACTATAATGAACCATTTACTCATCTAAGATTACAACACACAATAAATCTTGGACGCTATAAAATAAAAGTGAAGAATGCTTTACTACACAAGAAGCACATATATACACCCAAATATGAACAACTAAAGGATTGAGAGAAAGAAAACAGATTATGACACAAATAAAGGAAAGATTTATATGGCTTAAAACGAGCAACCAGAGTCTAGTTTAGTATGGAAAGATGGAAAAATTAATAGTTCAAAAAGGGCACTTAGCATACTATAACTTATGGCCACACATTGCAACACTGCATGTTCAAGTAGATGGCCAAACTATTATCATGGTTGATAAGTAGAAATCAAAGGACAAGAGAAAACTAGTCAATGCAATTTAAAACATAAGGAGCTTGGAACCTTGGACAATTGAAGCACTTCCTTGGTCTTGAAGGAGAACAGAGCAATAAAGGCTTGTTATTGGAAGCAAAAGTATGCAAAAGATCTTTGCAAGATGCAGGCTTATCTCTAAGGAAGTGCAGTCTAATATAATATCATGTGCAAAACAAAGCAAAGATATTTCCTAGAAAGCTATCAAAAGAGATGTGAAAATAAACATATATCCCATGTCTAAATCATGGCTTTCAGATAATGAAGAATTGCAACCCGTTTCCTGTACTCATAGTCATAAACATAAGATTCTTAGACATTTACAATTTTACAACCGCCCCTCTAAGCAGGAAATCAACCCCCACCAAAAACATGTGGCATACTAAAAACTAATAATTCCAGTACATTTTGTTGCTTTCATCCATAAGTAAGTAGAAACATAGTCCCCTTCAAGTACATTTGATAGAAGAGTACCAATATTGGTAGCAAAAGAGAAGTACTTTTGCGGTAAGAAATCCATAAAGAAAGAAGAGACTAAACAGAGGTCAGAGTTCACAGAACCCATGCCAAAGGAAAGCACTAGAAATGATAGAGAGTTGACAAAAGAAATGCATATGAAACAAATAGTCCGAACAAAAACTTAACAAGATCCACAAGAGAATAAATAAAAACCATATAACTTGAAGAATCAATACCCAAAAGGAGTGTATGACCTAATTCATTGATAATAAAATTGGCTAGAGCCAAGTCTATCTCATATCCATTAATGAAATAACATAAGAAGTCTCTAAATACCGAAGAACTAAGCTTTATGGACCTCTAATGCTTGAGTGGAACTCTCAGATAACCAAATTAGTCCTTTGAGGTGTGTGCGAACCTACCTATCCTCACAAATTAAAATTCTAATCTGACTTCTAATTTGATGTCAAAGATAGCTTGGCTTGTTAGTCATGGAAGGCGTGATTTTTTTTTAAGAAAAAAAAAAGAAGGAGAAATGAATAGAGAAGGAAACAAGCTAGCCAAGCAAACAGCCATTTTTCCACACCAACTCCATTGTTCCTATTCCCTCAGTCTATCTTCTAAAATGCCGATATAATTTCTAACTGGTTGACACACCGACCGATTTACCAAGCTCATCATAGAAATGAAAAGGAAACCTCTACTTAGACTTAGAGGTAAAATAGGCACTCGAATACATCAGATTTGTATCACTAAGTATCTAAACTATTTTAGATCTAAACTTTCCAAGCCAAGGAGATTTTGTCTACTAGTTATGTTAAAACTCCCCCAAACGTTCACTAAAACCCGAAACTCTACATTCGATCGGAAGCCCTAAAATTTTAAATTGAACAACAAACAAGGCATCAAAATCAACTCTTTCTAGTTCCGACTCCATCAAATCTTCTTTTAATAATTTAACCTAAACTACAGAATTAGAATCACAAAACATGACAGAAGAAGAAGAAGAAGATTTAGTTATCAGCGAAATGCATTTTTTCACGAGCATTGAAACAAATCACTCGAATTTCAAATCGAAAACCCATAGAAAATATCTCTACCAAGATTGAGAAAGGTCAAGCTCATCATTACCTTTCAAGCTGTGTTAATTCCTCTTTTTCTCGCTTCTTCTTTTTCTTCTTCTTCTTCTTTTTTATTATTGTGTTCGTTGCTGCTACTTCTCGTCCAAGTTACTTACAATATTCCGGGTCTACCCGGACCCACATTTTGACCCGACACAACCCGATCCGAATACATTCGGTCGATCAATAAATCGGCGTAAAAACCGCTTTGGCGCATAAAATCGGCGAAAAAAACATTTCTCTGCGCTAAAATCAGAAGAAGAAGAAGAAGAAGAAGAAGAAGATATCAATGGCATCTCCCGACCATTTGTTCGGCCTTCGCAACAACTTCTACTTGGGAGCATATCAGGCCGCCATTAACAACAGCGATGTTCCAAATCTCTCTGAAGAAGATTCGATCGAGAGGGATTGTCTCGTTTACAGATCTTACATTGCGCTCGGAAGCTACCAGGTTATCTTTTGCTCTGATTTCGAAACTTTGATGTTTCTTATCTTTTCTCGCTTGTTTTCTCTGATTTGCGTGCTTGTGATGTGTGTTTTACAGCTAGTGATCAACGAGATCGATTCGTCGGCTCCTACGCCTCTCCAGGCAGTCAAATCACTCGCTTTGTATCTTTCCAGTCCTGATACTAAGGTTGTTTTGTAGCCAGATATTTTTAGTGTTTAAGATCTGTGATGTTTGGTTGATTCGGTTGAGTTATGTGTGAATTGAACGTGGTTCGGTCGTTGTGAACCCTAGGATTTCTAAGTTGATCGCTTATTTGCTTTGAGATCTGAGTCTTCTGAAAGTGGTTGGTTTTTTAATGTAATGCAGTTCTTCAGATCAAGCTTAGTTTCTTGAGTTAGGGAGATAAATTGAGTTTTATGAAGTTTTGTTGGTTGATGATTTCAGTTTTGGATCGAAATTCCATATTTAATAGTTCTACGGTTGAATGCAAAAGATGAGATCTGACTGGCTCCGCCTTGATTTCTTTTAAATCTTTGGAGTTCTTTTGTTCATTTTGTGATAATTAGAGTTGGAAATGTTGAATGGTGTTTGTTGATTAATTAAGTGGAGTTGGTGCTCTTGAATTGTGCAGGAAACAATTATTTCGAGTTTGAAGGAGTGGTTAAGTGATGCAGCCATTGGAAATAATCCTATTCTACGGTTGATCGCGGGGATCATATATATGCACGAGCAGGATTATAATGAGGCTCTGAAACATACCCATGCTGGAGGGACTATGGAATTGTTAGTATCATTCTTTTGTTGTCATTTGCTCTAATAAACTCTCTGCTCTGACATCATTAGGACCTGCTGGTTCTTCTTTGTACTTTACGTTGGTTGTGCTTGTAAGAACTTAAAACTGGATGTGACGGCAATAGCTATTTAGCTGCTTTGCAGATGTTTTACCACAATAAGATTTAATAATCTAAATTGAAATCCCAACAATGACTAAATATAGTTTATCAAAATGCACTTCTTTGAAATCTTTTTGCATAGATGAAACAAAGAAGTCCTCATATCACCTCCAAGGGTACCCTCAACCTACTATCAAATCTATGTTCTTTTGTTTTCATCAAAGATAGAATTTACTGTGGAAATCATTCTATTTGTGGCCTGCATGGTAGCTACAAAATAACTGAATAAGTAACTGTAGTTTGTAACTATTAGAGTCTTATGAATGCTGGTTCCATATGTTGCAGAAAGTGACAACTAAAGCCACATTACATGAATATATCTAAATTGGATGTGGGTTATCAGAGGAACATGCATAATTCAAGATTCTGATCTATCAATCATAAGAATAGAAATCTGTATGTAAAGCTTTTAGTGAATTATTGTCCAATGGTTATTAAGAACAGGAGTTTAAGCTGATTTTTCATTGTGCTACCATATTCAAGTATTATTTGTATGTGCTTACTTGAAAACTTTCCTCGTTTTCTTCCACGAAGTTTCAATTGCACACTTATTTATGCTCTGTGTATTGACCTGAATCTTCATTCTTAACTTCTTTTGTAGGACTTGTCTTTAATTCCCTGTTGACCTAATGGCTCTATGGTGTTATCATTTTAAGGCTAGTTAATCACATGGTTATATGAGGTTATGATTTTATTTCAAATGTCAATTGACAAGATCAACATGCACTTATTTATCTGCATTAACAAGTATTAGTATTGGCATTTGAAAAAAAAAAATCATATATTTTTTTCCTGTGAAAACTTAAAATGTCCACTAACTTCATGACATTGCAAATCAATAGGATTGTTAACACTTAACCCTAACGTCTAAAACCATGGCTATTGTACTGGTAGCCTTCATATTCCAGTTAGTGCCATACCTTGAATTAACCTCTGGCTGCTACTTAAAGGAGATGATGTGAAACAATGTATAAAACTTGTATAATTTAAAGATTTTGGGCATGTTGCCTTCTCTTTTGTTCACCTACTTGCTTCATGAAGCTAGGTAAACAGCATTACTATTAGGTTCGAGGTTCAATTCTTGCCACTGCCTCACCCTCGGGGATGAGGGGGATTAATGGGTCAGGAATGGGCGTGATACCTCCCCGAGATTGTGATATGGTGATGGATAATAATGGAGCTGGTTACACAACTAACTACTAACATTGTTTCTTCTCAAAAAAAATAAAAATAAAAATAAAAATAAAAAACAGCATTACTATTATTGAAATGGAGAATAATATTTCTCAGGATTTCTCCAATTCCCCCAAGCATAAAACAAGCTACTTCTTCCTTTGCAGGCATGCACTGAATGTTCAGATTTTCCTTAAGATGCACAGGTCAGATTATGCGGAGAAGCAGCTAAAAATCATGCAACAGGTTGATGAAGACCACACACTAACCCAACTTGCAAATGCATGGCTAAACTTGGCAGTGGTATGCTTATTTTTTCCTTATAGACGGGGTCCCTACTTGTTTTATTTTAAGTTTAATAAGCCTTTATGGTTTGATGATATACTACTGTTCTTTGATATCAGGGTGGTTCCAAGATACAAGAAGCTTATCTCATCTTCCAGGATTTCTCTGAAAAGTCTCAGATGACAGGGTTGATCTTGAATGGGAAGGCTGTCTGCTGCATGCACATGGGACACTTTGATGAAGCTGAAACACTATTGCTTGAAGCACTGAACAAGGCAAACTTTAGACTTCCTTCAATTCTGCTTCAGTTTTTTTTTTTTTTTTTTTTTCTTAATTCTTGATGTGGACAGTGAGTTTGTCCTTTGTGGTGTGTTTATATAAGGTGTAAAATTGAGTTTTGGTTTGGTGTTTCTCCAGGATGCAAAGGATGCTGAAACTCTTGCTAACTTGATTGTATGCAGTCTGCACCTTGGTAAACCATCATCCCGTTATCTCAGGTAATCCCTCAAGAAAACTTTGTTATCTGATATCTCGCTTCTATCTTTAGGACTACATGGGTTTATTTCTGGACCTTGTGGTAAAACTGTAGTAGACTTTCTAATTTCTCCACAAACTGTTTGTACTCATGCACTGGAGACATGGACACTTCTTCTAACAAATCTGAATTCATGCATACATTTGTTTTTATTCAATGATTGATGTTGATTCTATTGTGACTTGGAGGTCATGGGTTTAAATTTGGAAACAACCTCTCCAATCTGGAGATAGAGCTGCACATAAAATAGATAAGGGCGCAATGTATACAATCTATGTATAGTTATAATCTATGTATAGTTATGTGTTTGGGTACAGTCTTATGAGTTGAGTTTAGGACAAATAAGAATCATTTGTATTCCATGTGTCATCTTCCAGTAGGTAGGCATTTTAGTTTGTTCATAGAAGCTTCTCTCATGTTGGACATCCACCTGTAATTAGACCATTTAACAAATATGTACCACCAACATATAAGTTAACAACGCAATCTTTTCCAACATGACAACATATGGAATTGTTGAATTTGCTGTCATCCCTCAAAAAATTTAAGTTGAGCATAAGCATTACTAGGGAGAAGGCACAAGAAAATTAAAGTGCAGTCCTTGCTTGCTCTTGTTTCAAATGTGTTTCTTTAAAACAACATTATCTTTAAACTTAATCACTCATAATTTCATATTATTGTAGATTACTAAAAAAAAGTCAAAGAAATAAATAAAGAAATAGTTCCCGCCAAGTTCTTCCCAGCATTAGCATCTATTGCATCTATTCATTGTATCAGAGATAAAGCAGTTTTGATGTGTGCATGCCTATATTTATGTCTAAAGGAATATAGGTGACTTCTTGATTCTGCCCAGCGCTCCTTGGTGTGTTGGTCAGGATTCATTTAAGCTAATTAGATGGACTAAAACTTAGACTCTGATTTTGCAGTCAGTTGAAGCTGTCGCATCCTGAACACGTGCTTGTCAAACGTGTAGCCACTGCAGAAGAAAGTTTCGACAGAGCTCTTCAAACTGTTGCATGATGACCCTTTTGGCCCATACGCTTCCGCCCAAATGTTCTTGATCTGTCCCTTGCCTTACTTGGATGATAGGTTCAACCTTTTGCTTTTATTCTATATACACCTGTGGAAAGTTTTGTGGTCATTGCAGTTGACGAGCAATACATTGGTTGTTCATTGGGGGGCTCTTAATGTGGTATGGACGTTCTAGGGCTATTCGTTTGATCAGTCAGTGTGTTATAAAGTAATCTGTATGTTCTACTTGGTTTTTGCACCATCACAAGGCTTTGGCGGGTGTTAAAATGAGTTTATGCTTAATCAAAAATTGGTTTAGATTGATTTGTATGAATTTTTCTTTGTTGGTAATATGATTTGAGTTGGTTTGGTTTATTTCTAATTGAATAACTATAATTGTTATGTCCAAAACTTTATTGTTGAAATGATGAAATAATTTCTCTAACCTTATCCATTTTTTAACCAGTGCTGTGTCTCAATTTGGGATGTAGAACTTTTTATTTTTTATTTTTTTTGTCAAAAGGAGAGTTAAAGGTTTTATTTTTTCATTAACTTTTACAGTTAAACCTTGATAAATGTATGTTAGATAAATTAATAACCTCGACTAAATAATAAAAATTTTCCGTCTCCACTTAGGCTAATGTATTAAAGTAAAATAATATTTTTTTTCAAATCCTTTTGGGCCCAACAAAAATATAAATTAATAATTAATCAAATACATTAAAAAATAACATATAAAATTTATAATATTAAGGTATTTTTTTTTAAACAATTTTTTATTTTTCTAAAAGTCAGTTTGTTTTTTATTTTGTATTTGAACCAAGTTTAACCTCATCTTTAAGTTTTTGCAAAGCATGCACCATATTTGGTATATTTTTTTCATGTTGTAGCAAGTAATTGTTTATGGTTACTACTGCTAAAAAGACCTCTTCCGGAAAAACATTTGATAGGACACAGTCAATGTAGATTTTTTTACACCTTTCAAATGAGAAGTCAAGGAGAAAAATTTGAAAATTGTAATCTTTTAGTGTATAAAAGTAAAACTAATGATTATTTATAAAGTTTATATTCTATGTACTTGAAGCATCTTATAACATTTTATCTTCTAGGCATTAAATTTAAAAATTACATTTATTGTAGGTGTACGTAGTTTAAACTACATTCATTATCATTTCTAAGATTTTTGTCACTAAATTCATTCTCTCTTTTTTTGGGCTATATGTACATATCATTTATTATTTTTTATGTATGTACATGATAACTTTTGACCACATTCATTTATTATTTTATTTTTTTATAACTCATACATGAATCTTGGTAAAAAAAAAAAATGCATGTACAAATAATTAAAACATAAAAACTCTTCTTAAATTAATAAATATTTATTTATCGATAAATTAATAACCTCTATAAAATAATATATTTTTCTTAGTTCCAATTGTATTATTTTATAAAGGTTTTACTGTAATTAGCGATGAAAAATTGATCCAAATTCAGTCAATGATACTTATTACGTTAGTTTCATTCTTTTTAAATCGACGAGATGTAAATTGGTGTATAAATTCGTGGAAACAGTTATCTGTTTCTAAAAAAATTGAAAACCCAGAAAACGTTTTTGGTTAGTTAAACTTGAAAACAGATTTTTGAATTTTTACATAGAAAATGTGTTGTTTTCAAAAAATGATAAAAAGTCGTTTCTTTATTTATTTTACGTTATGGAACCAATGCGAACTCCAGTTTCATTGGTTTTCTGTATTTGAAAGAACACCAACTCATATTTTGCCATTTGACTGTAAAAATCATCTATTGATATTGAAAAAAAATTCATTTCCTTTTTTTGAGGTCAGAAAAATAAAATAAAATAAAATAAGGCTACATTTGACTACCTTAATCATTTTTTTTTTTTTGTTTATCTCCAATTAGGGCTACTCCTAGTCTCCTACCATTTCTCAAATATGCTTATTTATTTCTATTCATATCTTATAAAATTTTACCACATTTATTTTATCATTCACATTTTTGTTACACTTTTATATTACTCCTAGTCTCCTACCATTTCTCAAATATGCTTATTTATTTCTAATCATATCTTATAAAATTTTACCACATATTTATCTTATCATTCACATTTTTGTTACACTTTTATATGTTTAGATGTATTTTTTAATTGTCCCACATTCTAGAACATGGTTGGCCTAATAACAACTCTATAAAATTTTATTTTTAACTCCAATGAGATATGCTGCTGATCATATATATATATATATAATAATAATACTCGGAAAACACTCCAATTGATCAAAATAGCACAGCTCTAGTCAGTACCAGGCCAACACTATTTCCACTCACGTTATGCATTTCAGGGGGGAGTAAGAGTCTTCAAAATAAGACATAAAAGTAAGGTATTGGTCTAATCTTACATCAATATATACATTTAAATATAATTCTACCTCATAATCATCTTCGTTCTATTTGTTTGACTACTCACCGTACTCTCTATATACAAAACTTTAAGAGCACCATTCACTGATCCATCCACTCATAGCACGGGAAGCAGAAGCCAAGCTCAAAGCAGCCAACGCCAGACCAACAAAAGGCTCTTTCACTCGCAGCAAAAATAGCGTCTCCATAGTAAAGAAGGGTAAGGGTAATTTCACATGGAAGTAGAAGTGAAGCAAGTGCCAGAGCTTCAGATTTCAGATTCAGTTGAGAAACAAGAATACCAGGCACTGCCTCACAGAATATTTTCAGACTTTCAACTAAAAAAATGGTTACATAACTGTGAGTGGCTCCAGCTATTAAAGTCATTCCAACCTAATAACAAAACTACAAGGCTGCAACATTTCTAAATTACAGGTTTGCTTGGAGAAATTATGAGGAGGCTAAAGCAGTAAGAATCAGGAGCAAGACAAGAATACAAACAGACCGTACACCAAATCATATTCAAGTTAAACCAACCACTGGTTCATACTGAGCACGCTTCATATGGTTTGGAAGCAAGTGAGCCCTAAATGCCATCTAGGCTACAAGCCCACCAGCACCTGATTGGGCATTTGAGTGAATATGTTGCTCACATCAATAAAATGCCATACTTCAACTCATGAAAGACAAAAAATGAACGCAAAAAAGCAGCTGAATTATAATTAAATTAAATTGAAATGAAAAGTCATTTTCGATGCCAAACTTGCAATGGAAAAGAATACATAGCCTCACAGCCAGCATTACACTTATCCGGAAAATAAAAATAAGTAGGCAAAAGTGCTGAGTATCCAGAATTTAGCAGCCCAAAGCATGTGTCTACT
The DNA here is from genome assembly GCA_035771175.1 of Paratinospora sagittata. Taxonomy (NCBI): domain Eukaryota; kingdom Viridiplantae; phylum Streptophyta; class Magnoliopsida; order Ranunculales; family Menispermaceae; genus Paratinospora; species Paratinospora sagittata. Next base: position 18,697,288 of record CM069598.1, read on the forward strand.
TTTTCCTAAGGGGTGTGCCTTAAAAGAGTTACAGAGGACATGCATGAAGGAAGAAACAAAAATAGAATCACGACACCACTAGATCTGGTGTTTCTGCCTCAACTGATAATAAAGCAGTGTGTACTTTTTCCAGCCAATTGTCCAGTCGATCACGCAAGGATTTGATCTGGGATACCCCCAAAACTCTTGGTTGCACCCAGGAAACATGAACAGTGCCATCTACTTGATCAATTATCCCCTCAATCAGATGAACCTGCAATCAAATTCGCCAGGTACTTGTAACTGTCGATATTTAACATAAAGTTATAATTCAACTGAACTCAACTAAGCTTTTTCCCAACTACATAGAGTTGACTACATGAATCTGCTTCCTCCAATCTGCTTGATTAAGGGCTAAATTGATTCTTAAATTGCTATCTTCCTTAATTATCTATATCAATGTTATTTAGGTCTTCCTCTACATCTACCATTACTATGGATATTTATAAGTCACTCTCCTGAATTAATGCATCCATAGGTCTTCGTTGTATGTGTCAAATCACCTTAATCGATTTTTTCTCATTTTATCTCCAATTAGGACTATTCCAACCATTTCTCAAATATGCTCATTTCTAATTTCATCTTCTAATGTTTTACCACATATCCATCTTAACATATACATTTCCATTACACTTAGTTTGTGACTTTGTTCACGTGTTTTTTTAATTGTCCAACATTCTATTCCATATAGTATAGCTGACCAAATAACAGTTTTATATAATTTTCCTTTTACGAATTTGCATTTTTTGGTTTTTACACAATCAACCAGTAAACCTACAAAAACCGTGCTTTAATTTTTTTCAGAAGCACAGGTTGCCCACGTCCACCCCAAATGCACACAAACAAATCAAACTATCATCTTGATTCCAAACTCATTTGGTTCACCTTGTCTTAGTAATTTATGAAAATGGTTACATATTTATCATTTTCTGTCTATAGCTCCAACTCTTCTTTCAAATTTTTGCAAAGTTATGGGGATGACAAATTCCAATGAACAAGAATCACAAATTGTAATGCAAGGCATAAGATGAGATATAGTAACAAAGCCAAAAAGAGCGAAGATCAAATAGTTCAAGGCTGAAAAGAGTTATAAGAGGAAGATCTTATTAATTCAATGAGGATCAATGTTCCCGAATGTATAAATGTGAAGGATATATCCTAGAGAGTCCAAAATTGATTCTATAAAATAGTGAATTTGAATGATCAACTAATGTTCATATTATGTTTTGAACATTATAAATAGTAAGTACAACTAGGCATGGTTTTGCAAACAGTCAGAAAGCAAAGCTAGCTCTGAAAAAATTGTCCTCAAGATTCAAATTGTCATTGTCAGCAGTTGTGTCATGTTCTTGGTCTAGAGATTGTCGTGGCTCTCAATAGGGTTCAAGTATGTCCAAAAATCCCTAAAGAAGAGGTAATTATACTACAAGAATTGTAATGACTCTTTTCTTTAATGGATAGATATCGAATGTTGGTAAGCGGATGTTCTGAGTTAGGGTAGTTTGAGGCGTCTTTTGTTTGAATGTACAACTTGACTCTCAAAGTGATGTCTTCACTCTTCAACATAACAATGGAGAAAGGAAATTATTTTCATTCAAAACCACTCTACTTTCTTTCAAAGCGAAAAACTAGAGGTAAAGCTGTTATATGACCTGGTTGCGTCTCGTTCCAACCTTATTATTAAGACACCATTGTGATTAATGAGAAATGTTGCAAGTTCTCCTTTCTACAAGAATAATTTTTCACCTCTATGTTCGTAACAACCAACAACAATAATAATCACCTCTATTTCTGTACTTTGGCTTTTCATAGTTAATAGTATTTTTTTTTTTTTTTGAGCAGAAGTTAATAGTAATATTTTGATTTTGTGATGCAGCCATCACTGGTGAAAACAATGACCATAGCAACAGTTCTACTTATAGCATAATGATTAGTAAGGCATTTTTCATCTCTTTTTTTTCTGTATTTTATTCTCCTTTCCCTAAAAAAAAAAATTTGAAAAAAAAAAAAAAAAGCTCTATCACTGAATGCAATGGTTGTATTTTCTGCTGTGTAACCATATTTTCAAATAGCCACATAAAATTTTTTGATATAAGGACATCAATAGCATTATGAACAACACGAGTCTGACATAGCCATATATATCATATCGCATAGGCCAGACTCCAGAGCCAAAGACAAATGGTTTTGACATAGACATCCTGCAACAGGTAACTATAAGAAATAAGAGAATTATGCCGTTGACCGAAGGATGTCTTGGGTAATCACAAGAGTCTTGAGTAAGATTTGAAAACAATCAAGCTATATTAACTCATGAAATTATAAATGCAACCAACAACTAAAAATGGAAAAATAAAATCATGCAATCTGTTGTCCTATAGCATTAAAAGCATATTTTTGAAGGTCCGAGTTTATGTTGATGGCTCCATGTAGATTCATAATTGCATAGATTCATAATTGCATCAACAACAAAGTCCACACTAGAGTTTGAGATTCATATAGATATGAAGTGGAAATGGGACAGGAACTTTGCAATGAGTCTCAACACTGAGTTTGGCTGGTCAGAATAACCCACAAAATTCTTATTTCAATCTAGACTATACTCTAACTCAAATAGATGGGTCACACTCATAGAGAGTTTTTCAACATGTCATCTGATGCTTCAAGACAAGCTCAAACAGATGCTTGTTGATAGCTGAGTAGTGTCAGAAAAAAAAATAGTGATAATGACACACAATACAATAAAACATGTTAATCACCCAAAAGAATTCAAGAATAACAAGGACTTACAGAAAGGCTCTTCATGAGTAGATACTCCACATCCTCAATAGAGAGTTTAGTGCGTTCTGCAATGACTTTTAGTGGAATTGTTCGATCTTCAGAGGGACGGCTGCAACAAAATAACCGGTGATCAAATTTTTAATGTGAGAATCATTTTTAGTAATTTTCCCAACCAAATCTCCTATGCATGTGACAGGAAATGGTTATCCAAATGAATATGGCACCAATTTTTAAGAACCCAGGCAATATCGGCCAATTTAATGGCTGCAAGTGCATACCTGAAGATTATTTCCATCAAACAAAGAATGTTTATCTTTTCTAGCAGCTTCCTTTCATTTTGCACCAGTGCTGGTTGAGCACTCAGAGCTGCTTTATGAACAATACAGAGCTCTTGATACCGAACTAAATCACCGGAGTTGAATGCTTGCAGAATATAAAATAGCCACTCCACCTTAGTCCCTTGAAGACTTCTTATCTGTGTAAATTGTTAATAAAGACCACAACCATACATGAGTACCAGATCTGCAGAACCAGTTCGAATCAATGGAACCAGATCTGAAGAACCAATAGAAGATCACTTGTTCCATATGAACAAACCATTAGGGTAACAGTAAGATTTCTCAAATATAATCCACAAAAATAACAAAAATATAGGAAGTCTAAGTTAATAGCTCCATAGCCAGACAATTGGTGCATCAGCTCTTACAATTTTGGGATCACTCCAACAATATTCCACCCCCCAAGTGATAGCAACATTTGGAAGAAGGTAAATCTAATACACTAGCATTTGAAGATCATATAACCATCATCTTTGGTGAAATCAAGTCTGCTACATCCCTTCACCCCACCACCAATTAAAAATAAGAGTTATTGATAGTAGAACGTTCAAAACCACAAAAAACATATAAGTCAATATCACGGTGTCAGGATACACAACTAGTTTATCCTATTAAACTAAAAAACATATAAGTCAATATCGCGGTGTCAGAAACGAAAATCTATGCTTGTTTTGAAAAACAATTCATTTATGCACGATTGCGTCACTATTATACATATTTTAATATAAAATAATCAATATTAGTTTGACCTACTGGGTGTTCACTCATCCCTCCAAATTTAATCTCTCTGCACGTTGAGACTCAACATGGTGGACCAGATTAGGAGAAATTTTCGTCTGATTTGCATTAAGTTATTTTTATATTTAGAAAACTATTGATGTTCTTTTATTTAAGAAAAACTATGCAAAATCCATCACTAGCATTATTGGTACTTTTCACATGTCATTTATGGGATTCACTAAAGAAGTTATATACAGTTATTAGTGCATAGTTTTATGCTTACCGATAAGCATTGTACAAGTGTTAACTTAGAAAATTTGCACAAAACTTTGTGCAACTAGGACCTGAGCATGGGAGCATTCACCAGAAAGATCTTTTGACTCTATTTTTATAGGAGTTTTAAGAAAGTTAATTTCGAGTTACGGTTTGGGAGATATGACCCAAAGACCGTGTACTGGTCTATTGGTCAAAAGTGACATTAACGATTTAGACAACAACTCGAGTTATTTTTATTTGATAAAACATGATTTTGACAATTTTTAAGATTTTTGTAGAATATAATAAATCTTTTTGTTTAGTTTTCAAAAAAAAAATGAACTTTTTCAAGTTAATCTTTTTCTTTTCACAGAATGTTTTTCTTTCAAAATATTTTATCATATCGTCATATGTAGAGTCTTAATTTTGTTTTAAACTAACTTCTAAATTTGCATCGTAAAAATTTCCGTTTTTGACAAATATATATATACTCATAAAAATATTTATCTTTGGTGAACAATGGGCCATTGAATTGAATTTGAGGCTTAGAGTTCACCCCCAGTGAAACCAGGGTATAAGGCACAGATGCAAACCAGGGTGTGAGATAGGTCAAAATAAAAGACCAAGAGGATCAAACCACGGATGCCAAGAACCTTCTTTGAAAATTTGACTTGCTCACGGTGGATAATAGTCGGTGACCAAGCACCCCTACTGGGATCCAGCAAAAGTACCATCTTGGTGACTAGTGACTACATCCCAAAATAATCTAATGCATTCGTCAAAGGAGCCCGTATGACTCTGACTACTAATTAGTAACCAATGGAACAGTAGCTATAACAGCCAAAGTACTAGTCAAGTCAGTAACAATACAGTACAGACTCATTCTGCACAGGACACCGCCTGGGGGATTGGTCTTTTAACATCCAAAATGAGCTGGTGTAATGATCCCATATGGTATTTGATATGTTAACAATACAAGTTAAACTAAAACTTACTCGGGTCACCTAAACTGGAAGACCTTTAACATCCAAGAGAGGAAACAATGTGCAAAATAACAATGAGAAAAGCATTAACAGCCATTACATTGTTCACAAAAACTGTAATGGTTCAAATAGAGTGCATAAAAAAAAGAGAATTGTAGAATGGTCTTACAATTGGATGTGCAAGCAGTTCTCCAAAGTTATATATGTTATCTCCAAGTAAAGCGGAAAGAGATAAATCAAATGCCAAATCCTGAAAAATGAGTATAAAATGGAATTAGAAGCCAACAAATGGACAAAAAGCATGACACATAAAAAAAACAAAATTTTCGGTGGATTGCTTTGGAACATCAGGGAAAAACACATCCCAATATATGTGTCACAAATAAGGATGGTATGGATAAAATACATCATTATCTTATATGGATTTTCTATAAAAGCATTGGTGTTTTTCTTTATGATCTCCAGCATGGAGCAGAAAAAGAAAGAAGCTCCACTTCTATGATCTGTCTACAGTCTACACATCAATGAGGACAAGCTATCCCTTCCCAAAGATTCAAAGTCGATCCACAGCTATAACTTATGCACGAATTTCATGTAGTGACAACTTACAACCATGGAACTCGAGTTAAGAAATTGAAGCAACTAACAATAAAAAACCAAAAACTAAGTATAAGTAGGAGATCACAAGTAAATGCCAAGTGTTTTCAACTACTTTCCATACAACTCTTCCAAAAAGCAAGCCAGTAATTCAAATATGCCATCTAGTAGAAGTATAGGAGTCTAATGAGAACCAAAATAAATCCTAAAGGGTGGAAAAAGGGTCAGATCATAAATTGAATTGAAAAAATTCATCAAAGAATTTTTTTTTTCAATTATAAATATGAACAAAAAATACTGAAAATATTGAAAAATAACAAATGTTGACCTCAGTATTATGTTGTCAAGGCATCAAGGTAATAACTAATTTTACTTACTTATGCACAACCAATGAAAAAAAAAATACCAAGTTCTTTTAAGTTTTTCATGATCAAGTTGCAGATTAAATTTAAATTAAAATTATTAAAATTAGACAAAAAATTAAATTAATTATTAAAAAAGAAAAAAGTATTAAGTTCCATTTAAAAAAATTAATGTAATGTGTCATGATTTTGTTATCTCCTTATTGTATGCATATTTTCAGCATTATTTTATGCCTAATACTGTTATCAAAAGTATCATGACTTGTAAGAAAAGTTAAAATTACTAAAATAATGATAAGACCAATATTTAAAATATTTTCCTAATCATGAAGCATGGCCAAATGTTCAAAGGATTATAATTGGCTTCACATGATTCAAATTCCTTAATCAGTAAAAATCTCTTAACTAATCAATGAAAATTTTCTGTTAATTACAATGATAACAAAATTACAATTTAAATAATTTTAAAGCATGAGCATAATCACCAAAAATTTCAAACAACTTGATATTATTGGAAACCTTCAATCATAATTAAATTATATTCAGAAATTTATCATTAGAATTGTAAAGCATTATTCACATTTCTATGCCGGATAAATTCTTTAGCAAAATATACTTTTGGGCCAAATACAAACAAATTAGCTTACAAAATAGGCCTCTCAAAAAGCTACAAACATAAATATTTGCAATTCGACATAGTAATTCATTCTTCCAAAAAAGGTAGCGAATCACATCTTGGCACTTTATTTTAGATGCATATTACATCAATTATAAAACCTTAACATAAAAGAGGAAAAAACAATAGATATATTAAATAGCTCAATTTCTTGTACATGTTAAAAATGATTTCAACCTTTAATTCATATGTCAACCATGAAAAATACAAGAGAAGAACTTAAAAACATTATATAGATATTTTCAAGTGTAATAGGTGCATAATTTTGTTTCTTTTTTCACCTTTAAGAATTGCAAATAATTCTAACTTTTAAGCAAAAATCCTCTCAATTGGTGAATTTTGGCAAAAACTCTCTATGTCAAATTGAATTTTCCCAAATTCATTTTAAGTTTTCATTGAGTGCCATGTAGGGAAAAGTTGGATTTTTTATCCTTACTTAGGCAATCCAAGGACTAGGCAATGACTAGGGAAGGCCTAGGCAAAAAAAAAAAAATATTTGAAATCCCCTATCTAATTCAAAAAATAAAAATGTTTCCCAACAAAGAAATAATAAACAATAATAACATCAATTAGAATTCAAGAAACTTCTACAAATTGACATTTCACATGAAGCAATCATAGATTTATACAATCAATTGTTCTCAAACAAATAAAGCATAGTTGATCAAATGGCAAGCAATAAAATTCAAATAAGAACTTTTGCTTTGTACAACAGTAAAATGAGTATGTTCATTTCTCTTTAAACAATGAGTATTTACATATTAAAACAAGGAAAAAACACACATGAACATACAAAGACTGCAACTTTTTGAAAATTTCTACTGTTCCAAATCTATCTTGTAGCAGATTAATTTAAGTTTTTTTAATAAAAAAAAAGGTAAAAGAAAATATAAAAGAAAAAAGAAATCCCTACTAATACCTCCTAGGCAAGAAGTGAAAATTCGAATTCTCCCTAAGCTTCAATCTTTTAAACCTCATAATTAATTTGGAGAAGCCCAATTTGACATGGAAAAGTTTTGTAAAACTTCAACATTGTAGAGCAGTACAAAAAATTCAATTAAAATGTTTTAAGGATCTGTATTTCTTTTAAAATATAATTGTATATTTGAAACTCATCAACTTATGAAATACAATGGTTTAAAGAGAGATTTATAAGCTCTATTTACTTGATTCATACTGCATGAGTGACAAGCTATTTATGGCTTTTATGCTTAACATAAATAGGAGATATATCATAAATGGATTAATTACACATAATTTATAAATTACATGTTCATTTTTGTTTTAAATTGGAGTTTTGCAAACCTTATTTCACTAAATCGTTTAGTAATTTTTTTGTTTCTATCCATTACAATGATTACAAACAAAGTTCTACTTCAACCTTATACACTTTTATACTCTAAAAATATCTTCTAACAAATGTTGAAGTGAGGATTTGAATTTAAAAAAAAAAAAACTGTCTAGAAAGTAAAAACTACTAAAGAATTTTTTTTAATTTGTACAAGTTATTTTGATCTTTTATCTAATTCTAACTTCGATGGAATTATTGTAATAATTCGATTATGTTTAATTTGTAGTTCGATGATTGAAAACTTTATTAAAATCTGGAGTACAATGTTTAATTTTCATCCCATGCTCCTATCAAAAACCATTTAGCCATTCCATTGCTATAAAAATAATTAATAATATCTGATATTATATATGTGATTAATTCAATAGTTGTTAAAGCACTCTAAGAAAAATGTAAAATGCATTCCTAACATGTACAACACAAGTGTCCTTAACTAGTTGGCTTTAAGACTACACTCTGCTAAATTCCATTACTCAAAATGGTTTAGACAGAAAGAAACAGAAGAATTGCTATCCCCATGAAAGAACTCTATCAACAGTAAATATCATAATAAATACCAGCTTGAAGGATTCTGAAAGCGACTCTACTGATGTGTAGGCCAAATATAGAAGAGCATTTCTGTAAAATTCAGCAAATTCCTGGCGACATTTATGACACTGAGATGAAACCCAGTAGTAGATAGCATAAACTGATGGATCAATATCAGTCATGCTTTCAAGTGTAGTCTTCCCATCATCCAAAAGTTTTTTACACTCCTTTTGATCACCTTTCTCAAGCTGAAAAGCAGCAATCTGCATCTTGACATAAAGGACTGGTTCCTCAATACGCAGCTCCTTCGTAGCTTGAAGTTTTTCAATCACCCCCTCAAGATAACCAATAGCAGCTTCCTTTTCTGAATACTGTCGAGAAACTATTACAGCAAACTGGGCAAGCTTAAGAAGATTGATCTTTGTCTCAAAATCGGCAACAAAATTGTGATACAACTGTATAAGGGTGTCACCAGCCTGTAAAAAATATTTCATAAGCTGTCAATAGGCGTGCACAAGTCCCAAATATATAAACTGATGTGCAAACATGTGTATGTGAATAAGGATCTCAATTTACATTATATGCCAACACAACACCTTGTTAGACACCAAAATGAACCAACATCTTCTCATAACACTTTGTTAGACACCAAATTTATAATATAGGGATCTGAATTTATAATATATACCAACATCTGAATTTGTATGTACAGATGTACGTACGAATATTATAGATTTGTACGTATACTACAAGCTGCCCGAACAACAATCTTTGGCACTCACAACCTAAATATCATCAATGGAAAGCCCCCGTAATTCTAGGTATTAGCTTTTTAAATTTCTTTCTTTTTATTTGTATTTTTTTTTTTTGTGCATGCGTATATGATTTGGGCTAAGCTTTTTCTTTTGTGTTTTTTTTTTTGCCTTATTTTCCTAATTGAAAATAAAAAATTTCTTCTCGAGCAAGTTTCTTCCCCTTTTAAATGAATCCACAATGACATTGTGATGGCGTCTTTCTTTACTTTCTCTTTCTTCTGTTTTTCTTGTTTGCTATTTATTGATTTATTCCGTTTTCTTCACATTAGCAGCCTCTTTCTAGATACAATGAATCACATCATAGCAAGCAAGAACTAATCACTGAACTCTGTTTAGCTTCGTTCTTGTCATAGAGAGTTCTCTCCCTTTCCTAGGGAATCAATATCCCAATCTCCTCAAGTGGGGCACTGGGGCTTTATTTTCAAATCCCCCGTACAAGAGACCAATACCTTGAGATAAGAGTTAAAATCTTTCTGCTTTATTTTATCATAGATATGCAAATCAAAAAAATCAATTTTAAAACCACTGCACCATCAGCAAGCAAAAAATTCAAGTTAGCAGAAATATTTCACCACTTTCCCTTTGTCCATTTGCCACATGCCTTTGTCACCAACTAGTATTGTGAGTAAGCAACAAAACCTCTTCTGAAATTAGGAAATACCCAGGAAGATAATTGAACCAAAGTTTAGCCCTTCTCAAGAACCAATTCTAATATTTCCGAACTATACATAACAATATAACATTCACAGTGTTTTTTTTTTTTTTTGGCTTAGATTATGAGGTGGAACCACGGGATAGTCTTTCCATTCAGTAATCAATGATAAAAAAAAATAAAATTGGATGATGCTACGGGAACTGGAAGCCAAAATCAATTGGCGTCCCTTATATCATCTTAGAGCCATTCAACACACGTGCCTCTAGGATGATCAAAGGGACTCGAACACACAATTACGCCAGCTGAGTTTGGCATCCGAATCTCTTTATCATTTTCCAAACAAATTATCTGAAATGTTACAATGAACGCATACTCCGCCATTGTGGAACTGAGATTCATTAACGAAAGGCGCATCTCACAAGTGGTTATGTAGTTACATATGGTATCAAATTGGATTCTAAATCAATAAAACAAATCATTCCCCCAAATTGTTACTTAAACGAGATAGAAAACCCTAAAACTCCTAAAAATCGATCGCCAGAACCAAAAATCTACCACTAATCACAAGAAAACTCGAACAGACATCTAAAACCACAAAACGAAACCAAAAAATAAATAAATAAATGACCTAGAAACTGACCTGAAGCACGGGAAGAGCGACGAACTGCTCAAGTTTTAGGGTTAGCTGGTGCCAGAGCTTTTTCTGGTACAAATCCGCCAACGAATTGTACCATTCGGCCAGCTCCGGATGCGCGTTACGCTGCGACTCCAGATACTTGAGAGCATCCATAGTTGAGATCACAGTCGGATCTCTCAGGCGATCTCAGACGAAATGTAATAGAATGAGAGAATTCGATTGATTCTTTCAAATCCGATCCACTTGTCTCACGAGAAACAAAAACAGAAGAAGAAGAAGAAGAAACCGAAAGATTTTTAGGGTTGCACAGGGGCTTTTGCTTTTGCTTTTGCTTTTGCTTTTGCGTGCAAACGAGGTTTTCGTTCTTCCTTGCGTCAGTCCGTATTCTACTTTACTGTTTTTACTTGTATTTTTTCATGGATCTACAAACGGATCCGATTTGTGGACCTAAAACCGACCCGGAAAAACCTAGATCTGGATTCTAAGATCCAAATCATATATATATCTCCATATTTTATTTATAATATTTTTTTAGTTATTTGAATCATGAAATTAAGATAATTAAATAATAATTATTATTTCAGTTAATTTTAATATTTTATTTTGTAAAAGAAGATATTATATTCTGTAAATTAGGTTTCTTTTGAAGAGAAGTTTGAGATTCATAATGTTAAGTGTAGTTAGGTTTTTTTTTTTTTAATATAAGAAAACTTATAGTTTGTAAATGGTATAAGGTTTAGAGTTTTGTATTATCGTATTATGTTATCAGATATATGGATAAAACCATTTTCATTTTTAACATTAATTGTATACATGTTTTCATGCAACTTAAAAATGTTAAAATTAATAACATTTTTTTGCAAATGATCTTCAGGTAGTCATTACATCCTACTAATTCAAGGTCCTCTACTCAAGGAGAGTGGTTGATTCTCTCTTTGAGGTGAGAATATTAAATAAGTGGTAGTGTCCACTTTAGAAAGTAGGAGCCTATGTGCCTACTTTAGTTGATGAGGCTAAGGGTGTTCATCGGGATGTAATCGGTTCAGTTTTTGCATAGTTCGATTTAGGTTTCGGTTTATGCATTAAAAAATTGAAGTTAACCCGCACTGAACTGAAATGAATGGAAATATTGTCATTTCTCCTATAACCCTAAGGTCTCTAACGATTTTAATATTCTCACAAATATTAATATATTATAAGATTTAATTTTAATAATAGAATTATATATTATATTCTTTGAAGGATTGAATGTGTTTTGAAAATGTAAAATAGTGTTACTTATAAGATTTATAGTTGTAAAATTGACACAAGTAACCCGATCAATTTAAACCGAACAAATTTTGATTTCAATTTTGGGTGAAAATCAAACCGAATCGGATTTGCACACCTCTAAATGAGGCTACATGCCCACTTTCTCAACAAAGAGCCTAGGTGCTTTATTTGGTTTGGGTTTATGTGGTTCTTGTCATTGTGTTTGCTTACTAATTCATCTGCTAAGTTCTATTGAATCTCATGTATTCTCACACCATGCGTCCGAAATCAAAAAAGAAAAAAAAGTAATTATTAATATTTTATGTTTACAATTATACTATTAGGGACGACAATCAGTATTCAGACTCGTTTGTCCAATATCGTCCCACCCGATTTTAAGTGGGTATAAAAGTTATAATCTTGAAAAAAAAATTGTATCCGTTTTAAAAAGCGGATAGGGTTCAAACAAAAGCAAAAAAAAGTGTTTGGTTATTACAAAGAGGTTAACATGTAATTTTCTTTATATAATATGGTTTTATCCCTTTTCCATTTTTAAACATTAAGGTTTTTCACATTGTATTTATTATCTTATATTTATTATAGTTTGTGAGTATGTTATAAAGTAAGTTTTTGTTATTTTATTATTTAAAACCTTAGAAACTATCCCATATTTATTATCTTTGATGACTTGATTGATATTAAAATTAAACTAGTAAACTTTTCCAGATTTAGAATCTAAATTCATTTATTTGCAAATGCTATAAATATTAACATTTAGTGCGATTTTCAATTTTATTTTATAATGTGAACAAAAATGGACAAAAGAGGGCTACCCATGACAAAATGGTTAATGTCTATTTCAAAATCAGGTCGAGTTTGTACACGCTATATATATCTTTTAGTATAAGGGACTGTTTGTACTCATTCTTATCCATACCCGCATTTTTGCTACCTCTATATGTTGTTGTAGCACTCCTAATTTAGAGTATTAATTTTGTTATATATATATATATATATATATATATTATTGATTGAATTCCTATATAGTTGTAATAGTCATTTCAAAAAATTGGGGCCCTATAAGAAAATGTATTACATTGTTAAAAATAAAAATTTAAGATGATGTGGTGAAATGCTTATTATTTAAAATAAAATAAAAAATTATCAATAAAAAACTATAGTTGATGAATTAATCATATGTCAACATTCATAAGTTTTCTGGCATCACCTTACTTCTTACAATAATTAACTTTTATAATGAATGCATGTATAAAGCAGTAACATTTAAAAAACATTGAATAAAAACCAACTTTTTTAAGGACAATTTTGTAATTTTAGTTTTTTTTAAAGTTAAAATATATTTATTATATGGTATTAGTATACATGCATGATTTTGAACAAAATCTTAAGTTTTATAATTTTTTTTGGTATCATTGTGTTTTTGTTTAAAAGTTATATCCTATTAGGTAACACTTTGTAATTGATAATAATAAGTTTTTCTATTGGAACGTGATTATATTGTTGAGATGAAATGTTTTTTTTTTGTACAATGCACAATGACACTTAAGTTCTTCTCAATGTTCTCGTTATATAGGTGGAACCAGTGGTAGATCCCTGGGGTTGGAGGGGAGGCGACCGCCTCCTCCAATATTTTAAAAAAATTCTTTATAATTATCTTATGTTATAAAAAATAAAATAAAGTTGATACCCCCTCTTTCCGCTTCAATATTTAAGAAAAACTTTTTATAAACTATGTTGTGTTATATATTTTTGTTTCGCCTTCTCAAGATCAAAGGTTTAGATTCACCATTGGACGGAACAATTTATTATTGAGCCGTTGGATAATGAAACCTATATAAATGTTCTATATATATATATATATGGCTAGTAGGGTAGTTTTGCTTATGCCTCTCTTTTTCATAGTTAATTATATAGCAATTTGAGAGAATTTTTCAAAAGAAGAAATACAGCAATTGTCTAGATAATTGAGGAGTACACGAGCTAGATTTTTTTTCTAGACTCCAATTTACGAGTCCCTTGGAGTTTTCACTAATTTAAAGTATTTGGTTATCACCATAGTGTTTTTTATGATTTTTTTTTTTTTTTTGAATAGAAACAAAACCCTGACTAAGTACCCCAAACCCCTACAATCCCAACCCGTGGGGTATTGGATTCCTCAGGACCCACTAATCCCGCACCGTGTCAACCCACCGCCCGTTGACGTTTTCTATGATTCTTATTATAAGAAGATTGTTATAAGAGTTCCATAAATAGTCAATTTTTTTTTTTATAAAAAAAAAAAAAAAAAGGTTCCATATCACAAAAAATATTGGTTTCCAAAGGGTTCCATAAAATTTCATATATTTGTGGAAGTAAGCAAGTTAAGTAATAGGCTGGCTTTCACATTTATACTGAAAAACAAAAAGAAAAAAAAGGTACATCATGAAAATTTTATTTCAATTATGTAAAGAATAACTGAGAAGTAGAAAACCTTAAAACTAAATCATAGTTTCTTCAAACACGATTATATTTATGTTGGAGCCTTAGTATAGGAAACAAAGCTTCAAAGCAATATTAATATTTATCTTTCTATATTTTGAGAGTTTAGCAACAAAAGATTATATATATATATATATATATATATATATATATATATATATATATTGATGGTTTGATGATTAAATACGAGATATATATTTAATTTTTTCATCATATTTTTGGGGATAATAATTTGCCTGTAGATTGGTATAAAATGAAGAGTGAGATTTCTATAATATATAAAAAATAATAGAAAATGCTAAATACCTAATGACAAATGTATTTACACTTTTTTTAGAACATATTCATACTTAATCATATAGAATTGAGAAAAATTATATATTTTTGCATACTTCACAATATTATCCTTCTTATATTTTAACAAAAAGTTAAAATACTATCTTATAAAGAATGTAATTGGCATTCAAAAAAAAATATACAAATTATATGTTTTAACTTCATTTTTTAATATTGTTTCATATAATTGTAATAATTATGTAAAAATGCTTTTGGCTAATAACTTCACTTCTCATATTATATTAGAAATTAAGTTTTGCTTGATAAATAAAATAAGTAATAAAAACAACTAATATTTGAATGCACAACGAAACTATTCAAATCTTTAAGCCTTATTTGATTTGTGATTTACCAACTTTATGTATCTAAAAATCAGAAAACTGGAAAATGCATTTAATTGGTTTAATACAAGTAGTTAATTATAAAATATTTTACTTGAAAAATAGTCTATTTATTGATAACGAAAAAAAATCATTTTCCGAATTTCATTTTTAGATTTGTCTTTTTATTTTTATTTTTTTGAGTGACAAAAGTAGAGGAAGCCTTAACTTCTTTCATAAAATTATTTTCCAGTGCCCATCATTCATCAAATGGATTTATATAAAGATATTGCATTTAAATGCGAGGTAAACACTATTAATTACACATTTATTTTATGTTTCTTATCGGCTTGTTTGATATTGCTTCTGTTAATAGCTTATATACTTCTGTTACAGTAACAGAAAATAAAAAAGGAAAAGATTATATCACCCTTCACATTGTACGTACCACATATGCTACAAGCTATATATATATAGTCAATACTTAAAGGGAAGCCGAATTGGAATTTTTCATTCTTTTAAAATCAAAATGACCCATCTCAGGATATATTGATACCATGGAATATAGATATATATAACATTTTATGATTACGTTACATTGCAATTGCATGCGTTTATTGTGGCCCAACAAGAGGAAGACCTTACTAAAGTTACAAGAGGAGAGGAACAGGAAAATTTGACAAATTTGAAATCCACACATTCTCACACACTGTTCGCTTTTGTAGTATTGATTTATATATTAGCAAATAGAAAGAAAACAAAGTTCATTGGATCCAAGCCTTTACTTCATTATGCCAAGTGATCACCTTGTCCTGCAAAAGTACCCACAAACCCATCAGTCAACAACACTTCATTTAAAACCTTTGTTCTTTTAATTTGTTTTTGAGGGATGGGTTTGTAAGTAGAATGAAAAAAAAAATTAAAAAATACCAAGTGTTGTGTGAATATATATTGATCATTTGTTTGTCAACACTTTTTAGTAATAAATGTTTTTGTTTTTTTTTATTTTACCATATCTACAATATGTGCATTCCTCAATGTACGAAGCTTTTACGCTTATTATAGCCTCATCTCTTTCACCTGCCTTTTTAAATTTATCTTTATCATATTTATAAAGAATATGCGAAGGGGAGCTTGAGCTTTGACATAACGACATGAATTATCGTTGTAATCAAGTAGTCAAGTTTGAATAGTAAAACCTCTCGCAATAAAAAGTAAAGTTGCTTGCAATAGACCCAAAAAATGGTTGAACCCTTCTCCAAGATCCCACGTAGGTGGAAATGAACTAGGCTGCCTTTATATTTATAAACAATATGTGTTAGCAAGTTCTCTATGGGAAGCCATGTCTTTTTGAGAGCAAGGTTAAAATGGACTCTATTATGTACTTTACAATTAATTGAGTATATAAATGATGAAAAACAAGTTACAATCACAAAAATACTTTAAATATATAACAAACTACTAACATCTAAATCACAAAACAGGGGGCCAATTAATTTGAGAGAAAGTAGAACAAAAATAAAAAGAAAGAATAGAAAGCAAAACACTAATAGAAGTACAGTCGGACAAATTAAACATCAAATTGCCTTAAAACCAAAAAAGGAATTTATTAAGGGAGAATATGTATACCTTAGGAAGGGCATTGGAAATCTGAAGGAGGGTGCTTGCCACAATCTATGAGGACCCCAAGAGCAATAGGAATGATAATATTGATGTTAAGAAGCTTTGCTCTAATGGTGGTACAAAGGCAAAGTGCAGCATCCAAGTCCGCAAGTCCTTGAAGCACAGGGCAACATGTATCTTTGGCGCTACCACCTATTCCAATGTGCACTAAACCACCCAACAAGTCCACACATGCACCTAGCTTAAGTGTGTCAATTGGACAAGTTTTTGGTGCTGTTGGTGGTGGTGGTGGGCATGGTTTTTGAACTGGTGGTGGCAGCTTTGGCACAACTGGAGTTGGAGTTGGAGTTGGAACATAGGGTGGGTTAACCACGGGAGGGGGCTTTGGAACATAGGGTGGAGTAACTACTGGAGGGGGCTTTGGGACGTAGGGTGGGCTAACTACCGGAGGTGGCTTTGGAACATAGGGTGGAGTAACTACCGGAGGTGGCTTTGGAACGTAGGGTGGAGTAACTACCGGAGGTGGCTTTGGAACATAGGGTGGAGGTTTTGGGACATAAGGTGGCTGAACAACAGGTGGTTTAGGGACATAAGGTGGTGGTTTTGGGACATAAGGTGGGTGAACAACAGGTGGTTTTGGGACATAAGGTGGGGGTTTTGGGACATAAGGTGGTTGAACAACAGGTGGCTTTGGAACATAAGGAGGGGGTTTAGGGACATGTGGTGGCTTCACAACTGGAGGTTTGGGCACATGTGGTGGCTTAACTTTAGGAGGGTGTTTGGGAGGGTATTTGGGAGGTAAGGGCGGCTTAACTTTGGGAGGGTATTTGGGAGGAAACTTTGGGGACTTGGGAGGAGATGGGTATGGGCAATAAGGGCAAGCAAGAGAAGAAAGGATAGCACCCAAGTTGAGAAGTAGGAACAAGAGGTTTGCTGCAGCAAACTTCACCATGATCTCTCACAACTCACAAGTCACAAGAGCAGTGGCATAAGTGAGTGGGTGAAGCTCATATCATGTAAAGATGCCTTTATAAGAGGGAGAGAGGAGGGAGCAAGAGTGGGGTACACCCACTAGGGTAGCTAGGATTTTCTTTGCAATGGATTGAGACATTTGTCATGACTCAATTGACTTTCAGCAACACAACAAGGAACAGTGTTAGATGCTGTCTCACTAGCTGTACTGTAAGAGCCAGCTGCATGCCTAACGATAAATATGATAATTGTTTACACCACATGACGCTGCTAATATAATAAAATGTTTTAAAAGTAGATTAGAACACCCTTATCCATTAATTAACCATCTTCTTGAGTTAAATCAATATACAAGTTGAAGGTCCTAAGTTCAAGGCTGATTTAGACACCCTTCACTTATAAATAAAAAAAAGTTATTTTTGTGATTTTTCATATATATATATATATATATATATATATATCAAAATCTAATAACTAGAAAGAAAGTGCCTTTGATGCCCGTTCCACTTTAAGTATGAATTGAATGAGAGTTTTATATAGTGCTCTACAATTGGCATAAACCACCAATTACATGCATTACACTTGCAGCTAGCTAGATCTCACTTAGGATTAGGCCCCATTTTATTTATTTATTTTTTTCTTAAATAGTTCGACCATATATATTTTAATGTAAAATTCAAAACATGTTTTTTAGGAAAAAACTCTATTTAGTTTTTATGTAAAACCCCAAAAAATCTAACTAGCCAAACAAATTATTTATTATTTTTTAATAATTAATTAATAATAAATCAATAGGGCATTAGGCTATATTTGGTTTATAATCTAAATATAATTCTATACAACTCAAAAGATAAAATTTAAAAAATTACTATTTAATTTGTCAAAATTTTTGAATAAAATTTTAAAAAACTGATTTGATCAATCACTTAGTCTTTTTTTTTTTAATTCAGAAATCTGCATTTAAATTACAAATCAAATCAAATGACGCCTTATTTATTTATTTTTTTGACAAACTTATAATTTTTTTTTAATTTTTAGAGTACTTCATAAATTATTCTGAAGAATACACCGACAAGAAGTTGCCCTGTAAACTAGGAGCAACCAGTATTAGTTGGCTCCAATGAGGCCTTAGTTTTCAGGCCAATTTTTCACAATGTGGAAACACGGAATGAAGTCACTGCTACACATGACAACTACATAATATAATATTTCATGTAAATCAACTCATAAATTAAATCACGACAAACAAAGACATATGAATGACAGCAAAACGCGCTGTAATCAAAATGCTAAGAAGCCATCCGCGCAAATCAGGATATAGCTAAGATATTCATGATGAACTCAGGACAAAAAGCCAAGTTAATTTGTGGAAATTATATATATATAGCTGACATGATATGGTCTTTTGCATGAAACAGCAGCTGAATTCAAAGAACGCGGCCATTCTAAATTCTTGAAACTATAGCCAAAAAAGTTGATATATACATAACTATTGAGCCCGTGATATATCAATCAATTAGACTTTTCTGAACCAGTAGGACAAGTTGTGTTTTGTCCTGCAGCATGTGACTCCTTCATTTTACCTACCATCGTATCTTTTTGAGAAAATAACATAATTTATTGGTGAGAGGTAGCGCCCCCACAAAGATATGCATCATATCAGTAGTACTACTGGTTACGTTTTTATTATCCTCTTCTCAAAAGACTAATAAACTTGTTCTTCGTGTTTTGTAATGTTGTGGATGTCGGCCACCGGAATAGGAAGAATCTTCTAGTCATTAATTACCTCCTCCTGACGTTGTTGTCACGGAGGAGCCACTAGCTATATATATAGATGGCGTTTGGGAGACTCAACAGGTAACCCGTGCCACATGCGCGCATATGTGATGTTGTGTATTATTACATCCCTTATCTTCGTGAACCCGTGCCCATAGATCATTTTTGAGTCATTTGATACACATAATTCAAGGATGATTTAGTGGATTTGATGTTTAGAGTTCACTAGTTGAGTCTTCACACGCGCATGTGCACGCATACGAACACACATACATATGATGGTGATGTTGTGCATAAGTGCATCCCTTATCTTCATCGATTCATGTCGGGAGACAATTATTAATATGAAAATAGTAATGTTACATCTATGTTTTATGGTTGATAGAAACATTTTTATTAAATCATGCACTAACACATAATTTGACGTTACTATGGTTGATACATCTATGTTATATGTTTCTGTCAATGTTTGACGTTAATGTTAGTATAACATTACTCTTATTAGTATGAATTCTTGATAAAGAGACATGAGAGTATTACACTTGGCAAGTATACTCGAGTATCTGAGTCTATTAAATCAACAAGAAGTTGGCCAACCCATATGATAACATTGTGATGATTTAAGAGACTTCGGCATTTGAGTACACTTCCCAAGTAGTCAAAGAACGCTATATAAAATGTAATTGTACGTATAATTACACTTTTTGTAATTAAAAAAATAATTTTCTTACTTTAATGGCCTCATTATACAAGAATATATAATTAGTGGAATACCAATGATCTTCCTTGAAACATGTACCACATAAGATGTTATCTATAGAATATCAACAATGTACAACGGATAATACTCTAGCTTATCCTACAAGAATAATTTGTGATCTATTACAAATTATTCGTACGTACATATTTATGTATTTTTTATGATTTATTTAATAAAATTCTTGATCATAAATATAATTAATTTTATTCCTTTTTTTTTTATAAGAGATACATTAATATCAATTACAAATTTAGAAGAGTAAAACAATAAGATTAAAAATAGTATATTCTACCTTTATTAACGCTAAAAATTACTTTTGTAAGTAATAATACATAACATAAACTTTTAAAGGGCAATTTCAAATAGTAATAGCAAAAAGATTTTACTGTACTTATTGTCTAAGTATTTATATCTAAAGTAAAATAATATATCAATAAAGGATATATCTAAGGTTTTTTTTTTCTGAATAAAAAACCTAAATTTATCATGCCAATATATAATACAGAGTAGATACATAGGTAGAATGCTTTGAAAGGGAGCTAAGATTATAATATATGCATGCATAGTTAATTAATGTATAGTACTGTATGATACACATATAGTTGAAGATTAAATTATTCAAACAGTCTTATCATGTCCATAAAGTTTCCTGATTGGTATAGGAAAATCAACTTTTGTGACCACTTATGGACTGTAATTAAGTCGGTATATATGGAATGAATTAATTGTTAGGTGGTAGGACCATATCTTTGGATTTTTCTACTTTATTAATTTTATAATAAACATTACGTGGTTTACGTACAGTATATGATGTAATAGAAGTTTTATATGTAAAATATCTCCAACTAAAAATATCATTCCATGCCATTGATCTTTTTATTATTTTTTAACATTACAAGAAATAGACAAATTAGCTACAAAATTATATGTTCACTTGTAGCTAAAATTTTATAGTAAAATGTTCACTTGTAGTGACATATGTTTATTGTAACTAAAGATTTGTAGTCAAAAATCTTAAACCGTAAACCTTAAAGTTTGAATGTCTAAATAATTATATATAACTTCAAGAATTTTTAAAATATTTAATTAATAATTTCTTTTAGCAAAAATGTTTTTTAACCTAAAAATTATATCCAAAACTATAGCCATACTAATATGGTGGTATATGGTGAGCACTAGAGAATATTTTTTTTTTCTTTTTTCTCTTTTATGATGTAGTGATATAGTGTATTGCTATATAAGGGTAAGTATACTTTTGGATATATATTTTAGATTATTTTAACATTCTTCTATTTTTTTAAAGAAATTAAGAAAATATAGTGGTGTGCTTCAGGAAATAAGGGTGTTTCTCTTTTTACCCATAAGTCAATCTTACTTTACCTGCCACTTTAATGTTTAAAATTCGCCCAAAAAAAGATAATTTGTTTGTAATGTTGTTAGAGACAAAATGTTCTAGTATGATCATCCTTCAATCAAAATAAACTTCTTTTTTTTTTTTTAAATGGTGGGGAAGGAAAAAAAATAGGAAAATACTGAAACTTAACTTAACTTACACCTTACAGAGATTCTAACCGGCTGGATTCAAACACCAAAAAGAATACTAACTTAAGGGAGAAGTTGCAGATCTAAGTTTGACCGAATTTGAGGGCACTCAATTGAGAAGTTGACCCAAGTAATTTATGCAAAGAATTTGATGATCAGTTCCATTTATTAGGCATTGTGCTCCACTTTATTGTTTCTTGTGTTATGTTGTACCTCATCAACAACTTTTTGAATATAAAATCTCAAATTAATTATTTAGCTGTGAGATTTCAATTTAATTTTTTTAAAAAAAATTGTCGCATATGGATGAATATAATGTTATTAAAAATAAAGTAATGTTATATGTACATTAGATGCTAACGTTATTTTTTGACACTGATACTCAATTTTTTTTGAATGTTTAGATGATGTGTAATATACGTACATTTTAAAAATATCTAAGGAATTAGATGTTAGTGTTAAAAAATAATGTTAAAACCTAATGTACATTTATTTATTTATTTAATTAAGGCTATTTCTTTGCAACTTTTGTGTCATCTAGAAGAAAACAAACATAAGGGAGCTAAAGCTAGGTGCTAGCGTGGGCTAGCACCTTATGTTGTCATGCATACGTGTGCCCAAACTATCTTTTATTTTACATTCAGACGTGATTTCCAAACCGAATCCTATTTAAAAATGGATTGCCCAATTTTTATCTGCATTTTAAAAACTTATGCTATTACTAGCGTTCGTAAGTAATATTCATATATAATTGCAAAATAAAGAAAATAACATGTGGGATTTGTGACTGAAATATGGATATACCCATGACGATATATGATAAAATTGATTTTGTGATGACAAGATTAAGTAATTGGTGATTATTTTAAGTAGGGTAAAAGAAATAGACAATTTTACTTTTTATATTCAAACTCAACTCGGCCAAATTTTAAATGTGGACCCTTTTTTTTTACCTAAATGATACTGACCATAATTCTAGAAATGTTAGTGTACTTAGTGTTATTTTTTAAGTAAGATTTTGCTTTAAAAAGGTATTCCTAAGCTTCTTCATAAACATTTTTATTATAATCACTGTTTACAAAAATAAAAAAATTATAAGTAGAAAACAAATGTACTATATAAAAAAGGAGAAAACAAATGAGATCAATAGCCTCAATTAAAAAAAATGCAAACACGCTTATAAATCATTCTATTACTTTTTTTATTTTTTATTTTTTTAATACTGACACAAGGTCAAATGACACTGACATAGAGCCAAAAGAAATCGAGACCCCTCAATAAAGCCAAGAACGACAACATAGTGATCGGGGACGAAAGGGATGGAGATTATACGAATCAACTATTATGATCCTAACTTCCAGGGAAGAAGTTCGAATTTACACGGTTGAAGTTAACCAACATTTGCAAATCATTCTATTCTAATTATAAAGGAGAGAGGGGGATAAATATCACAGGCAGTGTTTTGGAATGTGGGAACGGGCTTAGAGCATCTTCAATGCAAATATAGATTTTTTTTTTTTTTTTTTTGAAAGCCATACGAATCCATATTATTGGAAAGATAGAGAGGAACGATCCTTTATCAATACATCAACTAGGTAGGGTGGGACATTATTTTCCCACACTTGGGTATCATCAATTGTTAAAGCAAAACGAGCTACACAATAAGCCATTTGGTTCTTTTTATATGTGAGAAATCTCTAATCACCATGGATTCAACAACTTCACGCACATCTTGGACAACCAGGTCAATCTCAGAACGGGATGACACTTGTCCCTTTACTAGTCTAATAAGATTTTGTGCATCCGATTCCACCCAAAGTGGAGCATATCTCGAGTCTTTTGCCAACTCCAAACCAAACAGCAGAGCCAAACCTTCTGCCACTTCTACTGGTGTTATAATATTCAAACTCTTGGCCGCTGATACAACTACTTCGCCAGAAGCATCTAGTATGACAGCTCCAAAGCCAAGTCTCGCGTTTGCCAAGTCCATCGCCGCATCAACGTTCAGGGTGAATTCGCTTAATGGTGGAGGAATCCAGCGATTCGAATTTCAACTGCGACATACCGTGGCGAGGAAGGATCTGACATCACGGGCAACGTGTTCTGCTCGATGAATTTGTAATATTCATTGGCCCAGGTGGCCAACTCCGCCCCTGTTTTTCCTTTCTCGCCATGCCACACACGACTTCAGTTATTCCAGAGTGTCCATATCAAGACAATAGCCTTTTCCATGTGAGTCCGGTGTCACGACCCACTATACGTGACGTCATGACCGGCACAGAAACCTCCGAGTATACCCTCCGTCGGTACACCCGACGTCCTATCAGCCTAAAATACATATACGAATCCCCAAAAAGAAATAAAAGTACTTCCTTAACAACCAACTAACATGATCACAATGAAATAAAATATTACTTCTCCAAATTACCAAATATAAAATTCCAGAGTCTTCAAAATAATACAAAACCCAACACATCTCAACTATGTATTAAATATACAATTACTAGGTGTTATCATGTAAATAATTATCAAAATACAAAACTAAATGTACAACACCTACATGAAACAAAAACAATGGACGCTCCACGGTCAAACCTTCCCTTTTCCTTTTTTATCAGATCCTGAAAGAAGATGGTGAGGTGTGAGCTACAGCCAGCTCAGTGAATGTTATTTACAAGTGACATATACATGCATTTATAAAACATGGTAAGATCATAAAACAATTGAAATATCATGATGACGAAATAGACTACATAGATACTAACATAATGCATCAAGTCATACATAAGACGATGCATAACATTTGTAGTCATGCTTATGCAATCCTAACACCTCATGAGTATGGAGGTTCAAGGCTGGTGCGCTACACACAGTACCTGAACACTCACACAATACTCGTATCCTAATAGGATTTCTGGGGTTGTGCAGCACGTAAAATTAGCCTAAACTAACATACTCATACACAAGTCATAAAACCCTCTGTTAGGTACACAACTGGGATCGCCGCTAGACTTACGAGAATTTTCAAAAAGAGAAAATTCCAACTAGGAGCCTCAACCCAAATAAATTATCATCCTAATGAATTATGCTCAAATGTATTTCATGGAATATTAAAACATGCATACCATCATACATAAGCATTTAAAACATTTCTATACTACAATGTCACATATAAATAATCCAAAAGTAAAAGAACACTCACACTTGATTGGCTAAGTCTAGCCAATCCAATCGCCAAAACTCTCAAATTGACTAAACGGGTTCAAGATCAATCACAAGACCTGGAAATGACATGGTTCACACAACTGAAAATCAGTCATAAAATGTGTCAAAACCCCATGTTCAAACCCAATCTAAAGTCAATTAGATTTTAAAGTGATTACCCCCTTGAGCCAATTTTCATATTGCCCAACTTAATCATTTAGACTCAATTAAACTAAGATTGACCTAAATTGAATGTAATAGGGTGATCCCATGATCCAACCACTAATATACATGGAATTCAATTATAATTAGGGTCAATTAGACTATACATCAAATCAATTTCATCAATTGACTAAGTCTTGGTCAAAATCCCCAATTAGGCCAATATAAAACATAAGGTCAAAATGAACTAAGTCATATCAATTTAACATAGGTTCTAACATTTTAAACCCATGATTCTACTCAATTTGGGTCCAATTAAATAATCCCCAATTCAATTTCATAAATTGACTTGCTTTGGGTGAAAAGTCTCAATTTGGGCAAAATTCCCAAATTACATGCAAAATTGTCAAAGTACATGAAAAATGTCAAATCCTTAGCCTAGATCAAAATTAGTCAATCTTAGGGTGTCCATTATGAGAACCTACTGAATTCAATCATCAAACAACCCTAATCATGTCCAATTAGACCTACATTGCATAATTTTTCAGATTTTATATCAAGAGCATCAAAAGCCCTAAATCTGAAAATTTTCATACATAGGCCATATTGCCAATTTTACACTAGGCCACCATGTTCAGCCATGAATTTTACTGATCTTGCAACATGGAATCATCCACAATGGCCACTAGTCAACATAGTTGACATGCAAAGATTTTGAAAAAGTCTAAGGTCATAAACTAAGTATAGGTCATTTGAACTAATCTTTCCAATTTCTTGCTAGAAATTGGGGGTTTCACCATTAGTGTACTCCTAACACTCTCTAATCACACATATGTGACATGCAAGACTCAACTCCAACTTTGGTTTTCCACCCATCCAAGGTTCATCACAATGAATGCATCAAAATGAAACCCTCAAGCTCAAAACAAAGCTATCATGCAACTAATAGAGAGATTCAAGGAAGAAATGGAGGACAAATGCAAACCTTAGGTGTTCTTGAGCAAGAAACCACAAAACCCTAATTTTTCTCTCCTTTTCTCCTCTCCAGCTCCTTTTTCTCTTTTCTGGTTGAGAAATGAGCAAATGAGCCTAAAATTAAGTTTTGGTTGCTTAAATAGACAAGCTTGGGCCCACAACTAAAAGTTGCCAAAAACTATCAAAAAATCAGTTTTTCGGTTATAATACTTGCACTTAGATAGTCAATTTCTTACAAATTACCCACCAATTTAACATCTTAACCGTGCAAAAGTTGCATGAGTCAGCTACCAACATTCTGGTGAACTTTCAACTCAATCAAACGGTCCGATTGCGAGATCGAACTGTTTGATCAAAACTGCGTAAGAAAATTCGAAAATCCATGAAACAATGTTTGGAGTCTTATAACTCATAGTAGGTAACTCCGATCAAGATCTTCACCGTTCATAATGAAGATATATCATATAAGAATGAGCTGAAAACAGTTCAGCTCAATCGGACCACGGATCTAGGAGATCAAACCATTGATGTAATTTGTGACAGAAATTTCTTCCTCCATGGAGCGAGCTCCACTGGATTCAAAACACCGTTCTCGACATGTTTTGACGTCGAACGGGTCTCCGATGGTTCCGAAACTTCATGCACACTCTTTATGACCTAAAATCATGCAAAGACACTCGAACTTACGTGCTCCGAGCATCAAAATACATATACATGTACGTATACGAATACATATAGGGTACACTATGAGTCAAAATGACGTCACCTAAAGGCACGAGTGCTACACTTGGGGAGAGTAAAATCAACTCATGGGATTATAATGTCTCTATTGCTAGCAAAACGGTGATTCCAGTCATCTTTTGCCACTTCACACTGATAAAACACATGCATCGTAGTGTCCAGATGCTTTCCACATATGCAACAGGGATGTGGAGAGGATATTCTTCTTTGTTCCAGTACATCAACAATTGGAAGGCATTGTTGTAGCACTCTCCAGTAGAAAATGATGATTTTTTTGGGGAGCTTCAATTGCCAGACCTTTTTCCACCAGTCGGTCAATTCATTTGTGTTGGATGAGGTTGCCGACTCCTTTCTTGCCACGACCAGTTTGCATCCACTCATCACGGTATAAATGCCTTTAGATTCATAGTGCCATAAAAGGTTGTTAGTCGTTCTTCTCAAACTGAGAGGGATTGAGAGTATGGAGGTTACATCATCAGCTAGGAAAGTGTTATGTATCAGTGAGACGTTCCAGTCCCCTTCAGCATTTATAAGCTCCGACACCTGTGCATCATCTGTAACAGTTGCGGAGACATGATTTTGAATGTGAAGGGTCTTGCCAGCCATGGATCCAAATAAATTTTGACAGTTTTCCCATCTCCAACATGCCACCTTTGCCTGGTTATTAGCAACTTTCTTCCCCAGAGAATGCTTTGCCAGAGGTAAGAAGGTTTATAGCCTTTTACAGCATGTAAGAAATCTATATTTTGGTAGTACTTGGCCTTGAAAATTCGTTCAACAAGTGTTCCTTTTTGTGTAACTAACCGCCAGCCCTGCTTGGCAAGTAAAGCTTGATTAAAACATTTCGTTTCTCTAAATCCCAGACCACCTACAAATTTTGATTTAGCCATAGGTTTTCAGCTTCTCCAATGTATTTTCCTTCTCGCATCTAAGTCACCCCACCAATATTTGGACATGATCCTCTCTAGTTGTCGCCATTTGTGAACAGGGAGTTTGAAACAACTCATTGTATATGTAGGTATAACTTGGGCGATAGCCTTAAGCAACACCTCTTTTCCCCCCATAGAGAAATATCCATGCTTCCACCCATTTAGCTTTTTCCAAACACATTTAGTGAGAGTCTCAAAGTCTCTTGATCGATTCCTTGTGATGGCTGAAGGGAGTCCTAGGTATTTGGAGTGACATGCCACAACCGCCACTCCCAATACCTGTTTAATTGGATCCTTTAGATCAGCCTAAACATTCTTGCCGAAACACAGTGCTGATTTGTCATAATTAATCACTTGACCCGAAGCTTGAACGTAGCCCTCAAACATATATTTTAGCTTTGTACACTCCTGCATGGTAGATTTGATGAAAATAAAGCTATAATCTACAAAAAAAAAAAATGTTTTGAGGGCCTCTCCGCCCAAACGGGATACCAGATATATGCTTCAAAGCTTCTGCTCTGTGCAAAACTGAAGATAAGCCTTTTGCACATAGAATGAAGAGATAAAGAGAGAAAGAGGGTCTCC
Organism: Paratinospora sagittata; assembly: GCA_035771175.1. Lineage (NCBI taxonomy): Eukaryota > Viridiplantae > Streptophyta > Magnoliopsida > Ranunculales > Menispermaceae > Paratinospora > Paratinospora sagittata. The sequence continues at coordinate 18,725,700 of CM069598.1, forward strand.
CTACCTTAAACCTATCTGGGGGTTAATATGCCCAAATGTCTCTCCATTTATGTTAACGGAATACGTCACCGATGTTTCACATCTCATGATTAAGTCGATCCATGCTTGATTAAATCCAACCGCTTCCATCATTTTCTGGAGGAAAATCCATTCTACCCTATCATATGTTTTGCTTATATCGAGTTTAAGGGCAAGATGGGTAGCACCTCATCAGCCTTTGTCGTTTAGAGAATGGAGTGCCTCAAAACCCGCCATTATATTGTCAGAGATAAGTCTCCTTGGCACGAAAGCACTCTGATTTTCTGATATGATTTGATTAAGAACAAGCCACATTCTATTGGTGACTGTCTTCGCAATGATTTTGTATAGTACGTTGCAGAGACTGATGGGTTTGAACTCAGTTAACTATGTAGGCTTGTTAACCTTCGGGATCAGAGTGATATTTGTATGGTTAATGTCAGAAAGTTGGCTTTATTATTTAACACCTCCAAACAATACTTGGTAACATCAAAGCCAACCACATTCCAACTTTTCTGAAAAAATCCCACCGACGTACCGTCTGGACCCGGAGCTTTTGATGGATTTATTTGAAATAATGTTGTTTTGACTTCCTCGTAAGTGCATACTTTTGCCAACAAAACATCTAACTCGAGTGTTATTTTCCTGTTAACACTTGAAATCACATCATAATAGCATCTATATTCGAGTTACATGTGTGAAAAAGATTATTAAAATAGTTAATAAAACATGCACTATTTTTTTCTTTTTCCCTAACCCAGACACCTTGCATGTCATGGATCCCATGAGTATGATTTTTTCTTTTCCTGTGTGATGCTTTGCTGTGAAAAAATTTGGTGTTCATGTCTCCCTCTGTCAGCCACAATGCTTTCGATCTCTGGCGCCAATATATCTCTTCTTTCTCTAGTAAGAAATCTAGAGAATTCTCCATATTATGTATCTTTTGCATTAGGTTTGGTTCCCTGCTGTCAGATTTGTGCAGACCCTCCAGTGATTTACGTAGCTTTTTAATCTTCATCTTATTCTGAGAAGAGGATCATCTGCGCCATCTGCGTAAGTGGTGCATGCATTCATCAATCTTTTCTACAATAGTGACTCGACCTGCATTATTCCATCCCTCTGTAACTGTTTCTTGATAATTTGGAATCTATGACCACACATCCTCAAACTTTGGTTATCTGGGGACTTTTTGGAAAAAGGAGTTCATCTGTTATGAGAGAGATGGGCCGGTGATCTGAGAACCAAAAATTCAGATTTTTGGGTCTAGGAGAAGGGAATAAACTCAGCCAATGTTGTGTGCAAAACCACCGATCCAACCTTTCAGCTATGTATTGATCTTCATCACGTTTATTATGCCAAGTAAATTTGGGTCCTGCGAAACCCAGGCCCTGCAGGCCGCTTGCCGCTATGGCCTAGCAGGACCCCCCGATGGCTTTTAGGATCCGCCATGCTTCTCGTGATTGTACATGATCTCATAGAAATCTCCACCACAAACCTAAGGTAACTGTGAGAGGCCACTAAGTCGGGTTAGGAGGTCCCAAGATTGTTGTCGTGAAGGTTGCTCAGGGTGGCCATAAAACCCTGTGAAACGCCGAACTCTTCCTGGTATATTTGTAATCATAGCATCAATGTCACCTTTGGAGAAAGATTGCACAGACAAACTGCAATTTGCTCTCCATAGTAACACGAGCCCTCCTTTAAATCCATCCCGCGCAACAACGAAACAATAGTAAAAAAGTAACCTATTTTTTGTGAGTTATGCCTGAGCAGTAGTAGCTTTGGTCTCCATCAAGAATAGGATGTCGGGTTTTTCTAGTTGTACTAAATTGTACAACGCTCAGAATGTCCGAGGGTTCCCGATCCCTCGGACATTCCATGCTAACATCTTCATTGGGACTGGAGAGGTTGGACATCTCTAACCTCCGCTAAAGCTGGTTCTGGTCTTGAACTGAGGGAGTCCACGCACTGCTTCTTCCGTCTATCTATCACCTTCATTTAGCAACTCTTCAACAGGTTCCTTCCTCTTGCTTCAATCCTCAGCCATGGCACAGGCATTGAGGCTATTGGTAGGTGCTCTAGCCTTTCACTTTCACATGGCTTTCTTATGGAGTTGCTCTTTTTTTGCCACAAGGTCCTCCTGGGATAGCTGATTCTTCATCTTTGCATTGTTGTCCTCAGTATCGATGTCCATATCTTCAGTAATATTGACACCTAAGGTCACATGTTTCAATAAGTTCCTTTGCATGGGGCTGGGTTTGATAGAATTACCGCCACATGTCAGCGCCAAGTCTTTTCCTTTATAGTTATGTTTGTTTTGTGTGGCAAGAATCCTGGGCTTCAGTAAGCAGATTTGACGGAGAGTCTAATACTCGCGACAATTTAGGACTTTCCATCAAGGTTTGATTCACTGAATCGATACGATCTGCTGCATTAACAAGTTTCTGTTTGGGCTGGCAAAAATCTCTCTTGCTTTCCAAATTTGATTCGGAAGGTTTAGGTTGTGCTTCGTCATCTCCGGAACTCGTGGTGTTGACCGTCACCGGCGCCAGATTAATCCAGCCATACTTTTTCGGCGAGTGTGATCCTCCTATATTGGCTCTAGTTTTCTTAGCATTTCTTGGCGGGCTATATGGCATAAAATCTACTCCGACCCTTAACCAAGAGCCAAACTGAATAAGGGAAAGGTGAGAGACGTCGTCTCCTCCCGTCTCCTTGCAACAGTCCTTGATTACATGGTTCATCATTCCACACCTGTAGCAAAAGTCGTTTAACTTCTCATATTTAGTGCCCACCCAGCAACACTGATCTTTGTCTTGGAGAGCTATCTTGAAGCCCCTTCGTAGAGGTTTCCTTGGGTCAAAAGCGATCCTCACCTTCATGAACCGTACCCAACATTCTCCATTATCTGCGGTATCAATATCTAACACCTTCCCGATCTGTGTCCCTAAAGCAATCCCAATCTTCCTTGTCATAAAGACTAAAGGTAGATTGTGTAGTTAAACCCAAAAACTCACACTGGTAAATTCCATGGCCTTTGGTGGTACGAGGCTATTATTCTTTTCCAACAGTAGCAACTTTCGATCATAATTCCAGGGACTGTTACGTAACACCCTGTTCATATCCCCTTCATTTTGGAACCGAAAAATGAAAAAGTTATCCCTTAGGAGTTTGATCTCCACGTTCTTCGTAAGGTTCCACATTTTCTTGATAACGTTCGTGAATGATTCTTTCACCGCCAATTTGTCTTGTAAGACTTTGCCAACCATGCAATGGTTAAGCAATCATCCACCTTCCTTCATGAGTTCTCCTTCAATCTTGAAGGTATCATTCTCTTCCTCCGAGCAACTTAATCCCACAGTGTCAAACTAATACCATAATTTCACTTCAATATCAAGAGACTTGCTTCCTACATGGCGCAAAAATGTATTTGATAGACAATCAAGTTAAAAATGCTCTCTAATGCTTCCATTCATTTTGATAAGATGTTAAATATATATATATATATATTTTCACTTTTACTTTTTCACTTTTCTTTTTTACTTATTTAAACCAAACAATATCCCTCGTAAAAAATAATATATATAATAAATTTTTAAAAAATAAAAAGAAAACTACATATTCTCTTTAATTAATGAAATATAGTTTTCCCTTCATTTAATTTGTTACCCTTTTTTTTGAATTATTTAAAAATAAATTTACAATACAAGTTTTCAAAAAAAGAAAAGAAAAAAGATAAAACCAAATCAATAAATATTTTAAAAATAAAATAATTTTAACTTGAAGGCTTGTAATTTTTATTTAATTATATTTATTCTTTTTGTTTAAAAAATTAAAACAATAATAAAAGTTAAAATAATGGGTAAAAATATTTGTTGAGTTCAAGTTTTTATTCTTTTAATTTAAATTTTTTATTCTAATTTATGTTAATAGAATTCAAACTTGGGAGATAACAAATCAAAATACGAGTACTGCAAGCAATAAAAATTATATTACAAAGTTGTTATTCTTGTATTTTTAAAGTATATATTATGTTTTAATTAAAAAAATTAAAATAAAAGATAAAAATAAAAGTATATGGCACAAATATCTTTACATATTCTTTTAATCTTAAAATACTTATTTCCTATTATTTTAAAAAAAGTTAGAATTAAAGGGTAAAAAATTGAAAATACAAAGTACAAAAGCTGTTCAATTTAATATCTTAAACTTTATTAATTATAATTTTTTTGTAAGTTAATATTTTATTTTCTTATATTTTGAGAAAATTAAAATAGAGCGTAATACATTATTTTTTAGAAGAGGAAAATGTAGAAATAAAAGAAGAGGAAGAGACAGAAGTTGTGTTTTTTAACTTTTTATTTTGTGCCAAATTTATTTTAATTTTTGAGCCAATTATTTTTTACATTTTTTTTGGACAAAATAAAATAATTTATTTGTTGAGTTAACGATAGATGACTGTTGAACAGGGCATTTGAAAATAGACGGTCATATTAACAACTTCTATTTTTTTTTTTTGTTACCTCAATTTGATAGTAAAGGATAATAGTTACATTGAAGAAAAATATTTTACCTAAATATTTATTTATCTTACTTAACATTAGATTTTTTTCATAATTTATATTTGTATTAAAGATGGTCTTACCGACGGCGTTTCCATCAAATCCCGAAGATTATGCCATTCCACTTGTGTGGTCTTTTTGTTTTTTTTATGGACATTCCACTTGTTACAATCAGCTTAAATTTTGGTGGCCCAATATAATAAATACTCTTTATCGTAAGATTAGAAAATTATATATTGCTTGTCACACCCTTTGGTCCAATTTTCACACACAGCACATATATTAGTCTATTTCTTTTATCAAGATTAAAAATAAATAAAAAATAAAAACGTAGTAAAGATAATCATAATTAGCCTTTTGAATGCTTTCGATCTCAACAAATATGACTGTATTTTCCTTGACTTTTAAATGTCATGAAAGTGAGGCAACCTATACCTAATGTCAATGCCTTTATCAATATCAATGTTAAAGGTATATCTTGAGCTTCAATTTTAACTTTATATTATTTGTACTTTACCTATTATATATATATATATATATTCATTTATTTTTTTCTATTATTTTTAAAGTTTATTGATTGGCTCTAGTAAAAGGCATTTAATGCCCACCGCGTTTTGATCACAGCATGAAAGTTACATATCAAAACGAATTAATATTTTAAAGATCAATATTATTCCAATTACAAAAAGAAAAATGCTTTTTCGTGTATGAAACCGAGCACCAAAAATAGAACATCCAATATGTGAAATATATCCACATCAGGTAATTTCCTATTCAAAAGCGTGACATATATCCACATCAGCTAATTTTCTATTCAAAAAAGGTTCCCGCATATTACCAAAATAGAAGTTTATTCAATCATTTTTTATATTGGCAGAGGAGAGAAAAAACACAAAATAAAAAGGAAGTTAACATAAAAAAGAGAAATGTAAATTAGTATTTTAATTAAAATAATATTATTACTATTTTAAAAATAATAATGAAATTAATATTTTAATAAAATAATAAAGTATAATTTGTTAAAAAGTGATGGTGCAAGATTTGACTAACACTAGTAGACAATGAGGTGGAGGGAGCATGCTGATTTGGAACTCGTCGGAATGCTGAAAAAATCGTCGGAGGTTGATTATTTGAGAGAGGAAAAATAAGAGAATACAAATTATCGTAAGGAATACCGGTGGGATCTCGACCAAAGACTTTCCAATGCCTAAGTTAATTTAGAGTTCTGTGGAGTTAGTAGTACTGAACTGAGTCGAGAATTGCTTAGAGTTGCTTACTTCCTCCTTAGGGTTGTAGTCTTTTTATAGAGAGGGCTTAAGGTCTTTGGCCTTGTAGTCGTGTTGTTGTAGAATTAGGAATCCAAATCGTGCTGAGAGAGCATGTTTAATTCTTAGTAGAATTAGAAAGATTTGGTCCAATCCTTATAAGATTATGATGACTTATCAGCTTTTTAGTCAAAGTAGTAGAGTTTTAAGTCTTATCAGAGTCGAATTAGGAGTAGATCCCGAACTTATCACAGTGGATCACGCCTTATTTCTATCTGATCGGGTGTTCCGTCGTCATCCGTTTAGAAGTCAGATATCCCAATCATTCTATCTGCTTGATACCGAGTATATGATCTGTAAGGAGGTCGGTAGATAGTGGTCGGTAATCCATGATATGGTATGCCAACCTGGTGCTCTTTAATGTTGACTTGGCAAATATTGTGAATAATACATTCATTTGGTCGGTAGTGTCACACCCCAGTACACAGCACACCGCAGTGTCTATGTACACGGTTGGATAGATCCATATTTTCTACCCAGAACAAGTCGATATATTGACCGGGTACGTGTTACGTCTTATTGGGCAAGACTAACATGGCTGACGTGTCTATATTCGGTATATGCTTTAACAAAAAGTAATAAAATTATTTTTTTAATAAATTTTATTTAAATCTATATTTTTAATAAAATAGTAAAATTAATGTTTTAATAAAAATTCAAATTAATGTTTTAATAAAATAATAAAATTTATATTTTAATAAAGTAATAAATTTATATTTTAATAAAAATAGTAAATTAATATTTTTATTACAAGATGGAACCGCTGAATCTACCAACTAGTGTACTCTTGTTGTATAGACTTATTGTTAAAAGCTTTTGGTGGTGAGATTAGAATTTTTTATTTTATTTTTTTGGTAAAAGTACTACAAACTTATACTTTAGGCCTTAAGAAGAAAAGGTTAAACCTTCCGGCTCTTCCCACAAAAAAAAGGCTATTTTTTTCTTCTTGTTAAAAAGGGAGAGAAAAAAAAAAACGTGGCTCTTTTTTCTTCGTGTTAAAAAGAGAAAGAATGTCACACCCTGCCTGGATGCACCTAAATTGGTGGAACACTCACGAATGAGGCACGAATGCATTATAACAATAACCGAGTGCACAGAAACATAATGGAGTACAAATCTAATTATATTAATTTCAAAATGTATTTTTGTACATAAAATAGTAAAGGTAACATCCTCTCAAAATTCTCAATGAATAAACAAAGGGTTATAAAATGTGCGCCCAAAAACCTCTACCCAGTCGACCCTAATCTCCTGAAAAAAATTAGATAACAACAGGATGAACTATTGCCCAGTGGGTAAAATAGTTTGTGAATATAATAATTAATAAAAGAAACTTCATAATCAAATATCACATAAACATATCATAGCATCATAATCAATACAACATGTATGTATGCATGACACCGTCTCGTAATGTTTCCATGATTGTATGGCGTCTGAGTTTATGTATAAATGTCCATTCCCAAGTAAAGTCAGATTCTCATTGTACTTTTCTTTTATTTCTTAATTTTTTGTTGAACTATCTATAATAGAAAAATTTATCCCAAAATAAAAAAAGAAAAAACCCTTCTCTTGAGCCTAAAGAAGAGAGGGGTTCATATATATGTTTAGTAGATATATATATATATATATATATATATATATATATATATAATTGATAAGTTGAGTTTTAGTTGTTAGTTTACATGCTAATTTCATAGGTTTTTAGGTGCATTTAGCTAGTTTTTAGATATATTTGCATTAATTGTTCATATTTAGTGTTTAAGGTCCATTTAGATGTTTTTATGAGTTTTTGAAGTTAGTTATAGGATTTTCTTGAATAAAATGTATTAGGCTAGCTTAGAAAAATATTCATGATTTTTAGGTATTTTTCCTTAAGTCATTAGCATCATTTTCATGTTAATAATCTTGCATTTTACATGTTAATACATATATTGCATATAGATTTTTATCACTTGATTAATTTAGATTATTTACTTGTGTTTTTGTGTTTTGTTTTGTAGGTGAATAAGGAGCTTCAAAGTAGTGCAAATGAGGCTCACAATAGGCCAAGAACAAGTCAAGAATATGCTCAAGAAGTCGACCACAAGCCAAGAGCAAAATGCACAAAACGTGTGCATTTTTCATTTTGGGCACCACGGGGCCGTTGGGAATGTATATGTGTGTGTTTTTGGCATTTTTGAAATGTTTTGGATGGCCAATTTGGGTAATTTCGCCCACACTTATATATAAGCTCACTTAGGGTTTGTTTTAGATATTAGAGACCATTAGATACAATTAGAATAGATTAGAATAGGTTAGGTTTAGAATAGAAATGAGGTAAGAAGAAACAATTGAAGAAGAGAATTGCATATTGAAGGAGCTTAAAGAAGGAGATCATCTTGTCAAGGGGGTTTCTAATTTGATTTCTTCTTTTAATTTGTGATGATGAACACTTCTTTAACTTTCATTCTTATCTTAATGGATTTGAGTATGAGCTAAACATTTCATCTAACGATTTGATGAATCTATATTTTGATATTATGAATTAATATTTTTAAGTGTCATTTGATTGATTCTATTGATTTATTTATATTTTTCTGATCTTAATGCTTTCAAATCTCTTGCCAATTTTTGAATAGACTTAGAATCTACCACCCGAGAGGGGGGATTTTGAATTGGAATGAGAAGAACATGACCTAGAAAATTTATGTTGAGTTGGAAAACCCGTAAATTCTTATGAAGTTGCTAAAAAGAATCATAGATCTTAATAGATTTTCTATTGTGTTGGTTTTATGACTTGGGAGAGCGAAACTAGTACTTTAGGATTATAAATTCAATTTATGAGGGAATTAGATGAATTGAGATTCTTGACTTATAAATTAATGGATTAATCAATGATGCATATGTTTTAGAAAATCATAAGTGATAAATATAGTGAAATCATATGCCTAGAACTATCCATCCATTGATTTTTCTCCTGTTTATATTAGATTTACTTAATTTTGTTTGATTTGGTTCAATTTACTCTTTCAACAATTAATTCATCACAGTTTGGTCACTTAGATAAAATCAAGATTATAGTAGTTTTGAGCATTTTTAACAATTAAATTAACTATCTCTGAGGACTATATCCAACTCAGCTTGGGATTATAACAACTTGACAATCGTATACTTACGATACAAATATTTACGATCACTAATGTAAAACTATATTCATTCTATTTTCACTGCAAATTACTTGGATGATGCACCAAGGTAATAGGAGCAGTATTAATAACACTCATTTTCAACGTATATTGGATGTCCTTGAATCAAATCGTCAGCATAAGAATCGAGGACATCTAACGTAACGTACATATATATAGAGTTATGTGCTAAAACTATTACTAAATAATATACACTTGTAATTTTCCTCTCTACTTTTCAATATAAATTGTACACATTTAATTTGTCGTAGTTCAAATCTACTCAAAGTAAGGTTGGAAGTAGGGGTGTTCACAGGTTGAGTTAGGTCGGATTGAGGTCAAATACTAACCTAACCAAATCAAGTTGGGTTGTAAAAATTTTAAACCAACCAAACTCAGTAGGACCCTAAATCCAACCCAACCCAACCCAATAACTTCGGGTTGGCCTACTTCAATGTATTGATTCTAAATTCTCATTTTCTAAGCTAATTTTTAAGTCAAATATAAATATAAATATAATTTCAAATAATATTTTTATTCATGAGATTTTATTTGATCCAATAATAATAGTTGACTCTAATAAAAATACTAATTAAAGAAATACTTAATATTCTTGATTAGTTCGGGTTAACTCGGGTTGATCAGGTTAATTTGTAAAATTTTAACCCAACTCAAATTTGATCAGGTTGCTACTTCTTAACCCAACCCAATCCAATTTAATATAAAAACCCAATTAGGATGAACACCCCTAGTTGGAAGAAACGTTTTTCTATGCGGACAATTATTAGTCAAAAATACATTTATAATGTGTAATAATTATACATATACATACACATACATACATATATATATATCATGCCTCCAATTAATTTTTTCTTTTCTTTTTGGTCTATTGGGGTTGGCTATTGCTTATAGTATGGAAGACATAATTAGTGTATAACACTCAATATATAATTAGTATAATCAATTTGCAATTAGATCATTACTACTTATTAATGTGTAACAAATGCTCCATATATTGTGACACATATATATATTATGATTGCACATTGCGATTTTACTAGATGTTGCAATAGCAGAAGTCATGTCATGATCAGCTTATATTTAAAAATAAAAATAAAAATCCTTTTATTGCTTAGTATATATATATATATATATATATATATATATATATATATATATATTGGGAAAAATACTGCAAAGCAGCTTATACAAGATACAAAAGAAAGTACATAAGAGAGAGAAGAATTCCTACATCCCGATAATTGGGTCAAAATCCCATGCACACTGACTACATCTAAAATGACTCTCACCATATATATGAAATATTTCATTATATGCTTTCCTGCAAAATTCATATATTTTTGGTTGGTCTTCAAAATTTAATTAATAGAACAGAGCCTCCAATATATATATATATATATAAATTATTTATTTGTAGTTCTGGAAGAAATAACTTTTGTTCCTGCAGCCTCCTAATTTTTCGCTGTTGTCAATAGTGCAGAAAAATGCACCCATCAAAACCTATTATAACAAGAAGCATACACACAAATAAAATAGTTAGTGTTCTCATCAGTTAACATATACATATATATATATATATATATATATATATATATATACTATTATAATAAAAATACTTCACTGTCATTTTTGAAAACTGTAATTTACCTAATCTTCCTCTTCCTCCGCTTCTATTTTTTAAGCTACTTTACATTCAATTTATCTTTTCCATCTTTAGTAATCTTATTATTTTACTGGTTTCTTTTTACCCTCTTTCCATTTATAAACAAAAGACATGTTTAGTTATTTAATATAAACAATATTAATGGGTATATTTAGCATAATAATGATAATAATATTAAGTACATATCTTTCATTGAAATTTTAATTAATAAAAAACAAGTTCAATGCAGGTGCAGACAAGTTAGTATATATACATTATAATACATGGCACATAGGTGCAGATAAGTTAGTATATATACATTATAATACATGACACGTACATTATAAGTGAATACAAGGGGGTTGAAAATTACAAAAAAAAAAAGAAAAAAGAAAGAAAGAGAGAGAGCTAAAAATAGAAAATAAAACCCGGCACTGCCCAGGTCGTGCTGCAATGTTTTAAATAAGCCTTATATTTAGTAAGATTACAAACAAAATCTTTTAGTGCCTTATTACCAAATTATTCATAAAAGTATTTTTTTTATATAAATTTATTTGACAGTTTTATATAGAAGAGTAGTGAGTAATTTAAAAATTTATAATAAAAGGTAACAAATTGTCGTTAAAGTTTTGGCTTTACATACGTACATATATACATTCATAAATATTTTTATTTAAAAATAAGGTCCCCTAGCTATTTACACTATATGTTAATAATAGAGTTAGAACTAGACCTAAACTAACAAGATGAACAAGATAATTAGAAAAATAAAGGGGAGGAAAAAATGAATTCATATAGCCGACTCTATTTAATTAAAAAAATACTTAATTAAATTGAGTTGAATATTTAAAATGGGACATTTCATATAATGGCCTAATTTTAATAATATACTTCATATTTCTTATTCTATAGGTCCTACTTTCAAAAAAAAAAATATTCAACTACTATTCTATAGGTATATACTAGTATTTGCACTAAAAGAAAAGTGACTATTTGACTTTTTCACATCCGTAAAAAACCTTTTATATATTGAATAATCTCCTGTTAAAAATATAAAAATTTGTGCTATACAAACTTTTATTATGGTCTTGGAACTTACTTGGGTCTACTGTGACTAGCATGGCAGTCCCTCCAAAATCGCACGTGCCACCAGCGGCTTTAGTCCTCTGCCAATAGCTATTGAAAGCATAGGAAGCATGTGCAAATAGTGTAGTGGGTTTATAGCATGACCCATTGGGTTGAATCGACCCACAATCCGCTCCGGACCAGCAAGCATAGTCCATGGCCTCTTGAATAATCGGGTCGGGCACAGTAGGTTTAGCAACACACCATAGAGTTAAATGAGGACCCTTATGAGGAGGTGGTGGCACAAGTGGTGGAGGGTACACAACTGGTGGCAAGAACACCGGTGGATTAGGAAGGAACCCTGGTGGGCTTGGAAAATAAATTGGTGGGCCAGGCCCATATTCTGGTGGATTTGGCACTGATCCTGGTGGATTTGTTCCATAACCCGGTGAACTCGGAATGTTACCAGGTGGGTTGAATCCATACTCTGGTGAACCCGGAATGTTACCAGGTGGGTTGGATCCATACTCTGGTGAACCCGGGATACTACTAGGTGGGGTAGGCACTATACCAGGTGGGCTTAAACCGTACTCCGGTGAACCTGGGATATTACTAGGTGGGCTCGGTACAACACTAGGTGGGTTCGACCCAGATTCCGGTGGACTAGGGACATATAAAGGGGTACCTGGTGAAATCTCCGGTGTGCCAGGCACAAATGATGGGGTACCCGGACTGGTCTCTGGTGGGCTAGGCCCATACCATGGTGGGCTTGGGCTTGGTCTTGGAGAGCTTGTTGGTGGGCTAGTGCCGACTCCCGTTGGGCTCGGAGGTGGGCTTAGGGTTGGGAAATTGGGAGCAGGATTGTAAGTGTAAAATGGGGATGGAGGTGAAGGGTAGGTCCCTGGGGTTGGCACTGTTGTAGAAGGGGGTTGTGGGGCAGAAGGGGGATTTTCGCAAAAGGGAGGGGCATTTTGGGGAAGTGAAACTGGGCCTAGGGATTCAAATGGGGGTAAAGAGAAAGGGGAACTTACGTAGGGTTGGCTGTTGGCAGAATACGAGAGAGTACCAATGCCATCATAGTGCTTCAAATGTTTTAATCTCTTTGTTGTTCTTGGATTGTTATGATTTTGGGAGGCCTTTAGTGTTTGCTTTGATACTCTTGCCTCTGCTTCACAATAGAACACATCACAAAAGAACTCATAAGAACACAAAAATAAATTTATACAAATTATGAATTATTCAATTTGATATGTCAAACCAATGGTAATTTGTGGCCATTGGATTATGGACAATATTAAAATCATGAAATTTCTGAAGAAAAATGATGGGTCTTAACATTTAAGCCCAAATATGAAAAAAAAATGATCAAAATCAATGGCCAAGATTTATTAATGAACCATGTGAGAATAGAATACTTGTTGAAGCCAAATAGCAAGGAATCCTAGCAAGTTTGCGGTGGAAGACAAAACCCATTGCATACAAAGATACTCTAACTAAGTTGCTCTCTAATTTTTGAAGAGCAAATGCACAATAGCACCAAATGGGTCAAAATAATAAACCAAACTGAAATGAATTAGTGTAGAAAATTTACCAGATTGAATGAAAATGGTGGCTGCAATGGAGAAGAGATAGATGAGTACTGCAAAGTGAAACCATATGCAATGTTTTCTTAGCTTCATTAGTTTTTTCAACTGCTTTTACCAACTATACAAAGCCCTCCTGAACTTCCCCTTCTTTTTCTTCTTCTTCTTATTGCTCTCCTACTACTATTTGTGTTGGTGGTTCTGCCCTCCACTCTATATAGCAGCACTTTGAACAAGTTGATCAGTTCCTTCAAAACCACAAGCACACACTAGGGATAAATATAAGCTAACTTAAAATGGGGTGTATAAGACTAAGAAAGCAAGGAAATGAGTGCAAGAAACCGGCCATAAAGTAGGAAAAAAAAAATACTAAGTTTATATCAGTATTAAAGCAGATCCCTATATTCTAATCAGTGTATACTTTCATCCAAGTGTTAATGAAGAAGCTAATGTAAGTCCAGAGAGTTTATTTAGGGAAGGTGTATTTCTTTCCTGTTTAGATTAATGTGGCATATATGCTTGCTTGGGGCACTGAAAAACTAAGAAAAAGAAGATTGTAGAGCTTGTGACTTTCTAGGACTGTTTGTTTTGCTTGCTTTCTACTCAAAGAAGGCCTTCTCTGTCACTCTATTTGATAAACAAATGTGTATATATGGTACTTGAATTTCTTTCTTTCCCTTTCTTTTCTTGCAGATCTAGTGAATGGGATTAAATTGCTTTCTTCACTTTTTCTTGATTTTGTTACTTTTACTGCCAGATGATCTGGGATTTCTCAATAAGGGGCCAAAATAATAAATCTGTACGTCTTTGGAGTACTAACAAGGATTTCCAGGTAGAGAGGAGAAGAAATTCAATTTTGCAATGGTCCAAAGTTCCTCCAACATGGTGGTGGCCCTGAAGATTGGACCCTTTGCAGTAGTACTGATTTCTCTTTTTGAGTTTTTTACAATTAGAAGATTGTCTTAAAAATGGAAACTTTTACAAAGATTTGAAAGACTAATGGACAGTACTCCGGAGTTTTCATCACTTTTCTATGTTTATGTCCCCGTCTTTCATGGGCATTGCTATGCAAATACAAACACCAACAACAGAAATTCACAGATTCATGACCATCTCAGCTAAAGGTTATTTCACAAATTTTCATTATTAGAGGGAACTATATACGAGTCTATGACATAGGGAAATTCAACTTGATAGTTATACGCTTAAGTCCTTTTGATCATTCTCGAGCCATTCAATACACATATCTTTAGGATGATCCAAAGGATCTTACATGAGTCTCTTCTGCATTTCCATTAATTTGTTCAATTGAGAAAATCGATGAGGTATCTCTTTGTTGGCTTAGGAGAACCTTCAACATTAGGTATATCATATGTCTGATGTGTATGGACCAAAAACATTATCTTACATTAGAAAGAGAAGAGTTCCTTACATAAATTATAGCTATAGATCTTCCTCTCAATAGAATTGAGGCCTTTTAAAGTAAAACTTATATATACTTGACGTGGGCCTAAAGGTGAATAAGTAGGAACAATATTGGTATTAATTGATATCCAAGCCCCACCAACATCTATCAATCAAATTAGGATCCAACTAAATCCACCTGTCATTTCCTCTTTGTTCACCCACCTGATCAAAAAATTAAAGAGACAAAAAACTCTTATGTGAAATTACCAAAAAAGACATTAATAAACTCCCTTAAACCTTCTCCCTTTCTCTTCACCCACCTATTCTTTACTCTAAATCCTTGAACCCTTCAACTCTCTAACTCATCTCAATCTTCAATCTTGTCATTTTCTTGTATTTTTCGAATCAAGAGCATATATTTCCACCATTTTCACCCTTTTGAAGTATTTTTTTTGCAAAAAAAATACTCAAAATCGAAGGGAAAAAGGGGAGAAAAAGACTTTTGAAACCCAGAAAAATCATCCTCGGATTGGGTGTATTCGACCCTGCGTGAGCAGACAAAATGAAGTATGTCTTACCTTAACAGGTTAGACATATCTTCTCTGTTCGGCTCATCAGGGTCGGACAAAAAAATAAAATAAAAAATATAAAAATGCATTGTTCGACACAACAGGGTCGGGCACACCTCTTTATGTCCGACCTATCGTAGTCGGATATAAAGAGAATTGTCTGACCCTACTGAGTTGGACATCTCCAAATTCGGTGTGCAGAGATGGGTTGCCGAAACCCATTTTTGCCATCTCATTCCACCATTTTCACCCATTGTTTTGCAAAAAAAATATGCAAATCCAATAACACATTGAAATCCACTTAGAACATGTAAAAATTATGTTTTACTTACCGATTTGTGATTTAAGATTTGACTTGAACTGGTTTGAGTTAGACGCTTCTGAAACCCTAAATAACCTAATTTTTCTACAAGATTTTACTAGGTTGTTACTCACAAACCTTTTTAATGTTATTTTAACCATTTGAATGATTGACAAACTTGAAGAAATGATGAATTAATAGAGAAGAAAGGAGAAGAAACGAGAATGGATGGGAGTGTTGGGATTTGGAGAGAATGAAAATGAGAGGGGTAAAATAAGAATTTGAGTGGGTGAAAGAGAGAATAATTGTTTGGTTTAAAAATTTTGGGTGGGTAAAAAGATTAAGTCGGTGGAAAGGGCGGGTGCATTTAATTAGAACCATTAAATTATTTCTTTCTAAAAAAAAGAAATAATTTTTTTTTGGGCCAATGAAATTAATAGCACAAGGCATATAAAATCTCCAAATCCCAAAGACTCATGGGCCGATTCTTCTTTGGAGAAAACTTCAAATGTTGGTCAGTTGTAGGCTTTACCCTTGTTGTCCCCCATCTTGATCCATATGAGTTTTGTTCCTCTTTATAGGCTTAAGGGTGATAATTGATGTCCGGACCCATTTGTCCGGTATCATTTGACTTCGAATTCGTTAAAAGAGGTCGTGAAAATTAGATTTTCAAAATTGGGCCTGGTTTGAAAAAAATTTGTATCTATTTTTTAAAAAAGGTCAAGTCCAAACATAAAGGAAAAAAATGAGTACCCAATTACCGAAAGTAAAAAACATAATTTTCTCTACTTGAAATTAGGAAAACCTATGCTTTGAAAACTCTTTTGTATATATAATTTATGCTATTCTATTCTATTCTATTCTATTATATATATATATATATATAGAGAGAGAGAGTTGTCGAGCTCAGTTTAATTGTTGAACAATTTATATCATTATTTATCCTTGAACTGATTACTTTAAGCTTAGAAATTTTTTGAATTAGCTTGTTATGTATAGTTGTATTATATATATAAATAACATAAAAATATAAGTATAATATGAAAAAAAAGGACAAAAGTGGGCGACCTATTCTTCTTAATCATACGAGTATGGACAAAAGTCTTGATGTCTGTTTTAGAAACGAGTTGGGTACGAACACATTATATGTTTGTTAATATAAGAGGTCATCGGTACCCTTTTTTGTCTATACCCCCATTTTTGCTACCCTTAGTTGTAAATGAGCCGAGACTATGATTTAAAAAATAAAATAAATAATAAAAAATGCAGTAGTTAGAATAGTCGCATGCTACATTTCTTGTTGGATGTTAATAACTGTAATCTATTCAAAATATAAAGAATTGCAAGTGCCCTTGTAAAGCACTATAATCTTGATGGATTAAAAAATTGTTAATTGGGAATAATAACTAAAGTGCTAATCTTAATAGATAATGCCCCTCGTAACGAATGTTGAAAAGCAGTTAGTAGTAAAATAATAGTACTACCTGGTTGTTTCCTAGTGCCATTTGGTTTATTGGTTTTCATGATTTCATTTTTTAATTTGGAGCTTTATCAAAGAATTCGAAATGCATGTTAATTAATCAGATTAATAGCTTTTAGAATGAGTTTATTTTTTATTTTTTATTTTATTTTATCTATTATCTTTTCTCCAATTAAAAACACTATTAAAACTTCTTCACTTGGGCTTTATATTATTGATCAGATAATATATCAAACAAAACACCTCTTGAGAGTAACTATGCAGATGTCTGAAAATAATATCAATGGGTATGGTAATGCACACATGCAGTGGCCTTCTTGGCAACCTGTGGCGACTCCTCCAGGTTTAGAGTAAAGTCACAACTACTTTGCATCACCAACTCTATCGCCACACAGACAGCGATCCTTATCGCTAGAGCATACATGGCTTTTTCGTAACAATTTTGCCCAAAACAATCTCGTGCCCTTATCTTGGCAAAACCTATTACCAAAATTGTCAGGCGGCCGGATTCGAGCAACAGTACGAAAAAACATTCCACCGCTCAACCTAACTCCCCTCAAACGATGTAACCAGCGCCCTACACCACCATATGTTAAGCAAAGGTTAGAATCTTCTGAGAACGAATCCGACTCCATTTGCTCTCCATGATTTCATGATGTTGAGGATTCCACCGACCACAGTACCATTCAGGGACCATACAGGTACTATCATGAACTAACAAACGATGACGTCGGTAGTGAATCTCAAGCAGATAACCATCATGACTACTTGAACTGATTTCAGGTGCCAAATCCTCTATATAAGGAGCCATCCCCCTCCTCATTTCTCACACCAAATTCACTCCAAATTGTGATTTTTCTTCTCATTTTCACTCATTTTGAGTTTTTTGGTCTTTCGAGACTCTATGTGTCACGACGTCCCTGACGTAGGCTGGCGTCATGACCGACACAATGTATTATACACTGCACATACCCATATACAATATACAATACACTGTCAGCTTCAACGGACATTCACACTCATTCCCAAAATATCACAAATCAAATCAAATCAAATATATATATATATATATATATATATATATATATATATATATATAGATGATCATTCTACTCACATTCATTCCATTCATTCCACAAATTAAATTCTCACCTGATAAATATCTATGATCATCTCATTCCATCATCCCAAGCATTATATAATATTACCACACAACCCATCTAGGTGATAGTATATCTATAGTATGTGATAATTATATATATCAAAATAACAAACATATAACCTATTTCCTCCAAGCATACATACACATACCAGACGAAGGCTCACGTGATTATCACTCACGGATTTTTCCTTTTCCCTTCGACTCAATATCTGAAATATTGGAGGAAATGGAGTGAGCAAACAACAGCTCAATGAATATAGTTCTTGACATGACAATCACATGCATGTTAGGAAACATGACATATCAAATCGATATAAAATATTTCAAAAGCACATATGCACAATTCATCAAAATAATACGTGCACACAATATTGTTCATTCATAAATATTTTACCATCTTCCTCCTTCAAGGCAAGAGAGCGGGTCTAACCCTTGTATGGTCGTACAAGGTAGCCATAGCCTCTCATTACCCAATTCACAGTCATTTCAAGGATCGCAACCCTTGTTAGGACAGACCTACTGATAATGAGGACTCGCAAAACCTCATCCGGGTCTAATTCCTAACGAAATGACATCATTACAAACTCCAATTGCTAAAGTCAGTTTGCATGATCTATAAAACTCAATGCATTATATATAAATATAACATGCATACAATCAAACATTTTATATGCGTACAATGTCATACAAGAACCAAATCAAGAAAACTATACACACAGTGGTTACACGGGGTTTCTAAGCCAATATATCCGAGCAACGATAACCGTCCATCATAATTGCTTCCTCAAGAGTATTTATCCATGCACTTGAGCTCTTAATTTCAACACTGAAATGAACCATGGCTTATCATGAGAATCACCATTTCAACTCACCAAAACACTCTTACTAACACTCAAAGTTTATAGCTGGTTCAACAACTAAGATGGAGTTATTTCACCATGAAAATACATATGAAAACATATGTCATATCCACAAATCATGTTCTTAACATCGAAACGTCCGGAATTCAGTTCTCTACGATTCTATGATCTCAAACTGGAGTTTCATTGGATTCTAATTCCATTTTATTCACTGGATATGATCATAGTACTAGTCACATAGCTGTTCACGTCGTCACTATTCATTGGAAACATGTAAATTGTACTAAAATTATCAAACGGTCTCCAAAAATCATGAACTTAGCATCGATGAACTCGCAACAGTCCATTCTACCATTCTATAGCCTTAAACTGGAGTTTCATTGGGAATGGTCTCCAATCTACACTCTAACTTCCAACAGCCATAAAAGTTCCAAATGAACACATATAGTCAATCTAACCACATATTCGGGGTCCCGACAGTCCAGGGAGTGTTTTCCAACCTTCTTAGCGAATTTTTATTCACGTTGGGTCATGTAACACCCCGTAAATTTAATTAAATACATACGTTGAAATACGCGTATATCGAGATATATAATACACGTATTTTATACGTATGAGCTAAATATACACGTGATAATACACGTATTTATTACGTATGCGCTAAATATACGCGTGTATGAGTAGTGAATAAATACAATTATGAAAAGAAAATGATACATATGGGATCATCCTATATGAGTGCTTACAAGTTAAACATTGGAGTTGACTTAATTGATTAATGTATGAGGTTGGTTAATTAAAAAAAATGTGGATTGGAGTATGATTGAATGAATGAAAGTGAAATAAGTGAAGTATTAAATGGTGTAGATTGAAATTGAATTATTAAATGACTTATATGAATGAGATGAGTTGAATTGAATGGAATTTGATGGAGGAGTTGGTTATTAAGGGAAGCCTAGGTGTATGGGATGATTTTTATATAAAACATATTTTCTCTCCTTTCTAAGTTCTCTCCACGTGGGAATGATAAAAGGAAAAAAAAACAAAAAAAGTCATTTCTTTTCTCAATTCTCTCACCAACGTCCAAACAAAAAACAAAAAGAATCAAAATAATAAAAGAAGAGAAAAGGAAGTCGCCGACAGAAAGAATAAAAAAATAAAAATAAAAGGGAAACAAGAATTGAGAACGAAGTTGCAGAAAGAAGGAGCGGACAGAGAGAAGAAGGAGAAGAAGGAGAAGAAGAAAAAGGGGAAAACGAGCGAATTCGGACCCGTGGTAAGTGATTTTCTCTCTATTTCTTCGTAAAATTGATATCTAAACTAGATGTAAACTTTCTAGCGGAGTAATTTTGACTGTGGGAGCCGTTTTACGACGTTTTGACAAATTGGGGTTTTGACCTCAATGTGAATAAAAACCCGCTAGGAAGGTAGAAAAATACTCCCTGGATTGTCGGGACTCCGAATCTGTGGTTAGATTCTATTTCATGCGTTTTGGAGATCGTTTGACAATTTTAATACAATTTACATCTTTTGGATGAATAGTGATGAATAGTGAATAGTGAATAGTGAATAGTGAACAGTGAACAGTGAACAGTGATGAGTGATGTGCATAGTTTGTGCACAGTGATGTGACCAGTGATGTACATCCAATGAAACTCCGGTTTGAGATCATAGAATCGTAGAGAACTGAATTCCGGACGTTTCGATGCTAAGATTGTGATTTTTGGATATGAATTGATAGTTTTAGTAACTAAGTATATGGTGTCGTGAAAATATGATTCGGAAATCTATTTTCACTGTTCTTTCTTGTGGAAATATCTAGATTGACCACAGAAACGAGATAGTAGTTTCTTCAACTGCTTATGAGTCCTAAATGGATTTATTATTCGTGTTTTGAAGTGAGTTGAGACATTAAAGATGTAAATAGATATGAATACATGAAATTGACTTTGTGACAGGTTAAATTAGTGAGATTTAACTTGGAGCTGGACTCGAAAGCGACGATGATTTTTAAGTTGAACGTGTTGTACTGTGAGTATAGTTTCCTTGATTTGGTTCTTATATGGCATTGTACGCATATAAAATGTTTGATTGTATGCATGTTATATTTATATATAATGCATTGAGTTTTAGGGATCATACAAACTGATTTTAGCCATTGGAGTTTGTAATGATGAGGCTTTGCGATTCCTCATTGTCATTTCGTTAGGAATTAGACCCAGATGAGGTTTTGCGAGTCCTCATTGTCAGTAGGTCTGTCCTAACAAGGGTTGGGATCCTTGAAATGACTGTGAATTGGGTAATGAGAGGTTGTGGCTACCTTGTAACGGCCATACAAGGGTTAGACCCGCTCTCTTGCCTTGCGGAGGAGGGAGATTGTGCATTGTGTTCTTGACATTGGGTAATGAGAGGTTGTGTCTACCTTGTACGACCATACAAGATTAGACCCGCTCTCTTGCCTTGCGGAGAAGGGAAATTGTGCATTGTATTATTGAAAAGCATGAAATTTATGTTGTTGACATGTATGATATATTCGTTAAATGATGCATGTGTTGCATAAGTGTTTGAAATGATTTTAAATGTCATATTTCTTTAAATGTATATAATTGTCATCTCAAGAACTATATTCACTGAGTTGTTGTTTGCTCACCCTATTTCCTCCAATATTTCAGGTATTGGGTCGAAGGGAAAAGGAACTTGTCTGGTATGTGTATGTATGCTTGGAGGAAATAAATTCTATTTACGTTATTTTGATATGTATAATTATCACACACTATATATATGTAATATCACCTAGATGGGTTATGTGGTAAGATTATATAATGCTTGGGATGATGAAATGAGATGATCATAGATGTGAATGGCATGATCATCTATATATATGGGATTTGATTTGATTTGATGTGTGGTATAAAAAAAAATATTCTGTACATTTTGCGAAAGTTTGTGAGAGTAAGTGAAGGCTGACAGTGTATGATATACTGTATATGGGTTTGTACAGTGTATAATACGCTGTGCCGGTCATGACGTCAGCCTACGTCAGGGGCGTCATGACAGGTCAAAACCCCAATTTTTGAAAATGCCGTAAAATGGCTCCCACAGCAAAAATTACTCCGCTAGAATCGTTACATCTACCTTAGATATTAATTTCACGAAGAAATAGAGTGAAAATCACTTACCACGAGTCTCGATTTCGCGCGAATCGCCCGTTCTCCCTTCTTTTTCTCTTCCTTTCTTCTCGGTTCTTTTTCTCTTTGCTTTTTTATTTCCTTTTCGTTCCAGCGACTTCTTTCGTTCGTTTAATTTAATTTTTATTTTTTATCTTTCCATATGAGTACTGTTCACAGTACTGTTTGGTGAACAGTACCCGCAAGTGAACAGTTGTATATTTTTATTTAATTTTTTTCTTACTTCATTCCTCATCTTCTTCTTCTATACACTCAATCCACATGAGACATACACTTGTCGTAAATCAAGTTCTATTTAAAATTACATTCCGAACTGACTTTTGACATTTTTAAGTTCATTTGACACATATACACATGACTTTAAAGGTACTTATACGTGCATTATACTCGTCAGTGTACGTATAAATTAACCAAATACCTTGATTAAAAGCACGGGGTGTTACACTCTGTCCGGTGCAACGTGGTTCTGCCCGGAGGAAAACACCAGTTCTGAAAGAAGTTCTTATCTGAAGGTGGGGAACGAAACATAAGTTTACGTGTCTTATAACTTTTATTAAAGTTTATATTCATTTATCATTATGTCTACCATTCATTTACACTGCATTATTGCGTATAATGTTTATACTGTCGCACTTATGCCTGTATAATTTGAATTCATGTATTACACCGTTGTTATGCCGGGTTAGTAGTCAATCTGGCTCAACCAGATTTAGTCTTATCCTCAGTAACTTTAAATAGTGAAAGGGAGGCAGCGTGCTGCTCTAGACGATTGGTATTTAAGTAGACCTCGTGTCTCACTTCTCAACTGGAGACTGATATAGTTGGTCTTATTTGAAAGCTATCAGCTTATACAGTAATACTGAATGTCCTAACCTTGGACGTAGTGATACCGACCCTGATAAGGATCACCAGACTTTGCTAAATCCTGTCTAAATGTTAAGTAAAGACCGGACCAGTTCATACATACCAATTCATGCATTGGCATCATACATATCACCCCCTAGGGACGTATGTGGTTTATAATTCATAAAATAGTTAGGAGCAACGCTCGCTATTCATTATATTTCTCTGGAGAGGGACGCACAATGAGAACCTGACTAATTCTAGGGAATGACATTTGTACGTGAATTCAGAGCATCGTTCCTGAGGAGGGACGTACAATGAGAACCCGGTTATTCCCAGGGAGGGACATCTGTACGTGAACTCAAGCGATGTACAGTCATCAAACCATTACGAGACGGTGCCATGCATACATACATATTGATTGATTATGATGCTCACATGTGTATTTAAGATATTTGATTATGAAGTTTGCTTTATTAATGGTTATATTCACGAACTATTTTACCCACTGAGCGTGTAGCTCATCCCGTTGTTATCCAATTTTTCACAGGAGATTAGGGTGGACTGGGCGCAGGTATTTGGGCCCACATTTTGTACCCTTTGTATTATTCATTGGGGATTTTGGGGAGAATGTTCCCTTGACCATTTCATGTACAAAAATATTCTGAAATTAATGAAATCAGACTTGTACTTAAATTATGCTTCTGCTGACTCTGCTATTATCGTTATTGTACTTGTACTTA
The DNA here is from genome assembly GCA_035771175.1 of Paratinospora sagittata. NCBI lineage: Eukaryota > Viridiplantae > Streptophyta > Magnoliopsida > Ranunculales > Menispermaceae > Paratinospora > Paratinospora sagittata. The sequence continues at coordinate 18,749,636 of CM069598.1, forward strand.
AACTGAAGATGTTTTATTTAATATATAACTACTTTTACCTTCTCTCTTTTCATTTTTCCTTTTTTTTTTACTGGAAATATGCAACAATTTATTGCCTCTTATTTATATATATACATACATATATATTATACTACTTATGAAGATGACAAACCAGTTCTTGAGACAGTCTAATCTTATACCCCATGGCTTGAGGAAGTCCACTTTGGTGAAGGTTAAAAACTTAATTTTAGGCCTAGCTAGATGTGAGTGCAAATTAAGGAGTTTTCAATTATTTATTTTTATAAAAATCGGATGACTCAGACTCGTACTCCTATCCATGTTACTAGATGGGACAATCAACACATTCTTCACCATTTGCCTTGAATAAACAATTTTCACACTTAATTCAACAAGCTTATACAAGTGAACACCTTAAACACTTAAAAAAATATTTTTTTTTATTTTTTTTATTGTACTCTAACAAAACAAAACAACAGAAAAAAACTACTAAAATGACACCTAAAACAAACCTAAAGATGCTAGAATGACCTAAAAATAATAAAATGACACCCTCCCCCACTAAAATCAGACATTGTCCTCAATGTTAAAAAAAAATAAAGAAATTTCAAAAGAAAAAGAAAAAAACTGTCTAAAAAATGAGCTCAGTCAGGAGGTCTTCCTGGCCATCCAATCAGTTTATAGTTCTTAGTCTAAAATTTAAAAATTTGTAGCTTTTGGGGACTACCAAAGAAATAATGAATGTATAATATCTAGGATAAAGTATTTTTTTTGTAGTGAATAGGATCCCGAATGATAGATATATCATCAATGAAATTCAAAACACGTTGAACATTAAATATGAAATCAGTTGGTTCAATCCATTCAACCTGATTCAAAACATCTTTGCCCTAAGGAATTAATATTTTAGGCATATAATTTTCACATTTTGGCTCGGGGGAATCTGACACACGGTCTTTCTTAACATTTCCTATTTGTATTTCAACGGTTTCCTCCTCTAGGATTTCAGAATTTATAGTCAAACATTCCTTATTAATGATAACCTCCTCATATGTTAACTCTGAATCTGGACTTGAGGCAGGTTCATACTGATCCCCTAAATAAGGTTTAGACTGACTACAAAAATTATTCTCCTCCTCTTCATGAAGAACACCAATTATTTGACCTATAAGTGTTGTCAACTTTTCCAAAGATTATTCAGTTTCAATGCGAAATTGCTCAGTGTTATGCATAAATAAATGTAGGGTGTCTTCCAAAGATGACTTTGAATGTTGTTGAGACAACTCACAGGGCAATATTGATTCAGTCTCATTACAAAATTGTTTTGTTGCAATCCGAAATTCTTCAGTTGCAATTTGAAATTGAAGAGTACCTTGTATAAATAAATATAGGGTCTCTTCCAAAGATGACTCTGAATATTATTGAGACAACTCACAGGGCAATATTGATTCCGAGAAATAATGAGGAGAGAGTTGTGGTAGGAATGAGCCCCCAAAATGTGAGCCTTCAGTCCAATATAAATTTGGGTCACTAGCATAGTCATGAGGATAGGTCTCAGAAAATGAATTATATCTAAGGTCCCAATTGTGTGCATTTTGTGTAGTGGTCTGATCCCAATTGTATTGAGGGTAGGCTACATTAAATTGGCCAATGGTAGTATGATGGTTTGGGTTTGAACATATAGAACATACATTCATATGGAGGTTCAGTGATGGGTCCATAACCATTAATAGAGCATCTGCATATCAATTTTTTTTTTAATTTTTTTGATTTTTTTTTTTGATTTTTTTTTTGATTTTTTTTTACCTTAATCTAAACTTAACTAGAAGACACACAATCAACAAAAAAAATCCTAAGGAAATCTAGCACACATCTCCAAAAATACATAAATGATTTGCATGAGTGAATTTTGAAAGACCTAGATAGTTCCTAAAAAGTATCTCATAGGCCTCCAATCTGGTCTCTTGGCCTAGTTAACCTAGGTAAGCCTCCAGGCGGTGGGGTGGGCACAAGGTCCACTTAAATACCCGACTCTTAAAGCAACAAAGTTGTCTCCCTTTCACAATTTAATGTTACCGAGGATAAGGCTTCCTAGAATCAACTAAACCAATTAAGCAAAATTGGTGCAACCTATAATGAATACTCACTAATGAGCTCGAACCCTAAATGGTTAAGTTCATACTTTATTCTAATTAAGCTTAGAGATAGGCTAAGGTGAGCGCGTAAGGAATGATTAACCTAATTTTAGGCCTAGCTAGATGTGAGTGCAAATTAAGAAGTTTTCAATTATTTATTTTATAAAAATCGCATTACTCAGACTCATACTCCTATCCATTTCACTAGATGGGGCAATCAATACATTCTTCACCATTTGCCTTGAATAAACAATTTTCACACTTAATTCAACAAGCTTTTTTTTTTTCCTTGTTTTATTGTACTCTAACAAAACAAAACAAAAAAAAGCTACTAAAATGACACCTAAAACAAACCTAAAGATGCCAGAATGACCTAAAAATAATAAAATGACACCAGCCAATGCTCTGAATAGAAATCAGGGAACATCTGGCTTGATGGACAAGATAAGGCAGAATGAGCATTGCTAGAACAAATTGAGCAAATCTCTTGAGGATTGGGTGCAACTGGGTTTTTCCCCATGACAAGGGAGCTAACCATCTTAGTCAATGAATCTAACCTATCCTCTATATCAGAAGATGTTTTAACTTCATAAAGGACTCCTTTCTTAGGTCCAGATTTGTTATACCTACTATAATCATATTCCTGTGAATTTTCTGACAAAGTCTCAAACAAATGCCATGCCTCATGTGCAGGTTTAGTAATTAAGGCACCTCCTGCGGTGGCATCAATTATTTGCCTATTATGTGGGAGTAGGCCATCATAAAAGTACGAAATAAGTTGTCACTTCTCAAAAGCATGATGAGGACACTTAAGGAGTAAGTCTTTCCACCTTTCCCAACATTCATGAAAGTGTTCAACCTCTCTCTGATTGAAGTTTATGATTTTTCTACAGAGGGCATTGGTCTTATGAACAGGGAAGAGTTTTTGTAGGAATTTCTGGGATAGTTGATCCCTAGAATTAATGGTCCCAACTTTTAAGGAGTTAAGCCAAGCCTTGGCTTTATCCTTCAATGAGAATGGGAATAACCTAAGTCTGATGGAATCATCAGAGAAGTTTTGGAATTTGAACATAACACAAATGTTTAAGAACTCCTTGACATGATGATATGGGTCTTCCCTATCCAGGCCATAGAATGTGGGCAAAAGTTGAATAGTTGCAGGTTTCAACTCGAAATGTGTTCTTGTGGCAAGTGGGAACAAGATACATGACGGAGAATCGAGATGGACTGGAATAAAGTAATATCTTAGAGGTTTTCTCTCAACGTTATCTTCAGCCATCTCCAAGCACTAGATTATTCTTGAGTCTATGAACCAAACTTTCAATGTCAGGGTTAAACGGTACTAACTCAGGGTTTTGTGACCGTCTACCTTGCATGCACTAAAGGAAACTAAATTAAAATGTGACTCACCTATGAGCAATCTAGACTCTATGCAAACAACAAAGCAACCCCTAGATACTAACAAACAACTCCAAACAAAACATGAGATCAATGGGTTAACACACACCTAAGGAACTAGACAGCTCCTATAGAAAATGCCACAAGCCTCCAACTCGGTGTTCTAGACAAGTCAACCAAATCTGCCTCCAGGTGGTGGGGTAGGTCACATGCACTGGGCAAGGTCCTCTTAAATCACCCGACTCCTCAAGCAGCGTAGTTGCCTCTCTTTCACAATTCAATGTTTCCGGGGACAAGGCTTTTCTAGACATCAACTAGCCCAATTCAGCAAAATTGGTGCAACTTATGTTCAAATTTTCCCTAAAGAACTCGATACAATACCTAAGGCCAATTTGATACTTGCTTTTAATTAACCCTAATTTACTGTGGATGCAAGTAGAACTAAGGAGAACTCAGATAGAGTTAAACCTGAAAAGGAAACCCCCAAGGATAATGAGAAGCCTACTGAGTCCAGAGCACCCATTGATAAGCCTCATCCCTATGAGCCAAAACCTCCATTTCCTCAAAGGTTAAATCAGGCCAAGAAAGATACTCATGCCAGTGACATAATGGACTTGTTCCAAAATGTCAAAATTAATATTCCATTACTTGATGCCATTAAGCAAGTTCTTTCTTATGCCAAATTTCTGAAAGAAATGTGCACACATAAGCGCAAGCTTAATGTGCAGAAAAATGCCTTATTAGCTGAGCATGTTAGTTCTATCCTGCAACATAATACACCACCCAAGTATAGGGATCCTGGTTTCCCTACCATTTCATGTGTCATTGGTCAAAATCATATCGATAAGGCACTCCTAGATCTTGGAGCAAGCGTTAACTTGCTTCCATACTCAGTGTATACTCAATTAGGCCTTGGAGAACTGAAACCTACCTCTGTTACTCTCCAGTTAGTTGACCGTTCTGTCAAGATTCCAAGAGGTATGGTTGAGGATGTTCTCATACAAGTTGAGAAATTCTTTTTCCCTATAGATTTCATTATTTTGGACACTCAACTTGTTTCTGATCCGGGTAACCAGATACCCATCATCTTGGGCCGCCCATTCTTGGCCACATCTAATGCAATCATCAATTGTAGAGATGGTGTCATGAAGTTGTCCTTTGGAAATATGAATGTTAAGCTTAATGTTTTTAATGTTGGACAACATCCACCAGACTTCGAGGATACCCATTTTGTCAATATGATTGAGAGTTTGGTGCATGACATGTTTCTTGAGCAGACCTTAGATGATCACTCAATACTCAGTTTCCCTAAAAGCTGTGATATGCCCATGGAATTGAAGGAACATGTGGCTAGTTTGGATGCCACATATGTAGAAGATCTTCCACTTACGCCTCAATTATCTATGTCTAGTATTGAGCCTCATGTAGTTCCATCTGTTGAGAAACCCCCTACTTTGGAACTCAAGCCTTTGCCTCAGGAATTGAAATATGTGTTTTTCGGTCCAGAGAGGAGCTTGCCTGTTATCATAGCTTCTCTTCTAGATCCAACGCAAGAACAAAAGCTTCTAGATGTTATGAGGAACCATAAGAAAGCTATAGGGTGGTCCATAAGCGATATTAAGGGTATTAGTCCAACTGTTTGCCAACATAGAATTCATTTGGAGGATAATGCAAAAACTTCCCGGGAAATGCAACGACGCTAAAAACTTCATTTAATCTTTTGAATAGATCAATAAATATAATACTTGCAAGCGCACAAGATAAGTTGTAGCACTAGACAAGGTCGATCCACAAGGATTGGACAAGTCACTTAAAGTTTTTTTTAGAAAATAAATTAAATATTATATACTAAATAAGTCAAAGGAAAATCATGGTTGTTTCTAACGTCCTAAGACTTTGAATGCAATAAATAAAAAGAATTTAAAACAAAATTTAAATAAAACTTCAAATGAAAATAAAGCAATTAAATGAACAAAAATAAAGCAATAAAGAACAAGAAGTAAATATAAGAAAAACAAAAAAAAAACTGAAATTACTAGAAATAAAACTTCAGTAATGTAAAATAAAAAGAAGAAAACTTACAGAACTCCAAATCCTTGGGCAATGTCACTTTACCCAAGGGTTGAATGAACAACTAAAAATAAATCTAACCTAAACAAATAAAAAGGAAAATGAGAGTAGAAATCAGATCAATGGTCCCTTGGGTGCCCCCTTTATATAGTTGATTTGTTTCCAAAATATTCTACAAGATCAACCACAATTAAGCACAAAATATTTTCAGAAAAATAAAATCATAATCATGACACAATCTTGGGTGAGAATCTTTCCATTCTTTCCAAATTTGATTTCTTGATCATCTTGAAATTTGAAACTTTCTTTTTCACTGTAACTGAGGTGAGATTAATTTCATGTGGCTTCAAGATTCTTTATTAAATTTAACCATTAACCTAAAAAATACCTTTATAAAAGATCAAGTGAAGCATCACCATATATTATATACAAATAAATCACTTTAAACAATTGCAATGCTTTATTTTTAAAATATATTCAGGACCTTTAAAATGATTTTCAACTCTAAAAAAATACAAAAATAAAAATCAACAAACTAATGCCTAATGAAAATGTGACAAAATATATTTTGCTAAAAATGCACTTTTAAAATAACCTAAAATGCCTAAAAATCTAAAATGTGATGTAAAGAGATTTTTATTATTATTATTATTATTATTTTATTTCCTAACCTAAAAGCACTAAAAATAGGGATAAAAATATGCAAAATTGTGACTTCATCATGGGAGAAAAACAATCATATCCAAAAATTGTGAAGAGAAGATGGATCATGGGAGGTTGACAACATGAGGATGGGGGAGATCATGACATCCTATTTTCATAAGTTGGTCACTTCAAGCAATCCAGAGTCATCAAAGATCAAAGTGTTATCTCAATGAACCCCATGACATGAATGTTTTGATGATTCCAAATATCTCTAGTTTGTGTATCTAATGATCTTGTCAAGTGTTTCAGATTTATCAAGAATCAAGATTAAGGAACTATGCTTGTAATACCCTGTATTTCACCAAAAAAAAAAATTCGTTTGGGTAGAAATACCTACTCGGACGTTCGGGCAGCTGTTTGGACGTCCGGGCAGGACGCCTAATCGTTCGGGCACCCGCCCGAATGTTCATGCGCCAAATCTCCTATATAAGGAGCTCTCCCCCTCCTCATTTCCTCACACCAAATCACCTTCTCTTGTAATTTTTCCTCCTCTTTTCATTCATTCTGAGTTCTTGTCTGTTTGAGACTCTCTGTTGGAGACTCTCGGTGCGCTAGATCTGAAAGAAGAAGTTCTTACCTGAAGGTGGGGAACGAAACATAGGTTTGCGTGTCTTATAACTTTTATTTAAGTTTACATTCATTTATTATTATGTCTACTGCTCATTTACATGACATTATATCATATAATGTTTATACTGTCACACTTATGCCTGTATATTTGGAATTCATGTATTATATTGTTGTAATGTCAGATTAGTGTTCAATTTGGCTCAACTAGACTCGGTCTTGTCCTCAGTAACTTTAAATAGTGAACGGGAGGCAGCGGGCTGCTCTAGGCGATTGGTATTTAAGCAGACCTTGTGTCTCACCTCTTAACTGGGGACTGATCTAGTTGGTCTTATTGAAAGCTATCAGCTTATACAAGTAATATTGAATGTCCTAACCTTGCACGTCGTGATACCAACCCTGATAAGGATCACCAGACGTTGCCAAAGTTAGTCTAAATGTCAAGAAAAGATCAGACCCGTAGACTAGACCAGTTCATGCATTGGCATCATACATATCACCACCTAGGGACGTATGTGGTTTATGATTCATAGAATAGTTAGGAGCATTGCTCTATTCATTATATTTCTCTAGAGAGGGACATACAATGAGAACCCGGCTACGCCTGGGGAGGGACATTTGTACGTGAATCCATAGCATCGTTCCTGAGGAGGGACGTACAATGAGAACCTGGCTACGCCTGGGGAAGGACATCTGTACGTGAACTCAGGCGATGTACGTTCATCAAACCATTACGAGATGATGCCATGCATACATACATATTGATTGATTATGATGTTTTGATGTGTATTTAAGATATTTAATTATGAAGTTTGCTTTATTAATTGTTATATTCACGAACTATTTTACCCATTAAGCGCGTTAAGCTCATTCCTTTGTTATTCAAATTTCCACAGGAAATTAGAATGGACTGGGTGCAGGTTTATGGAGCCCACATTTTGTACCATTTGTATTATTCATTGGGGATTTTGGGGAGTATATTCCCTTGACTATGTCATGTACAAATGAATTCTGAATTAAATGAAATCAGACTTATACTGTTTTATATTTTCGCTGCGTACTTTGTTATTACCATTGTTATAATTCCAAATACGCGCCCTGTCCGCCAGTGTACCGCCGGTTTAGGCGTGTCCAGGCAGGGTGTGACAATACTCACGAGCCTACAAGTAAAGTTCCGAGTCGGTCAATACTTAGAATGTAAAGTCTATCGATCAATTTACTCTTAGCAAGATTTAATCAGTTTCATATTTTGATCGTCACATCTTAAAGATATTTCTATGATTTTTAAAGTGTTTGATTTGATCAAAAAATATCTTATTTTTCATCATGTTTTATCGAGAAATCAAAACCCATTTTTATAGAGTCTTTTAGGACGCTAATGTTTTAGCAACGCCCTTCTAGACTTGATGAGTCAGGACGCTAATAAAATATTAGGACGCTCAAGGTTGAGTTGAGGTGATTAATAAGGACGCTTACTTGTAAGTAGCGTCCTCCCTTTTGTCAACCTTTGAAAGTGTCAGGACGGTGACTTAGTTTCAGCTCGTTGAAAGTTCTCTTAGTTTTAATTGATTTTTATCTTTAAGGACGCTGATAGTTATAAGTTGAATAAACTATTAGGACGCTACTTATATAGGAGCGCCCTCATCCTTAGAATCAACTTTATAACCTTAAGGACGTTTACTGTCCTTCAATGCACTTAATAGTGTTTTAGAATTGTTTTAGAATTTCATGACGCTTACTTATGAGTAGAGCCCTCACGCATTAAGTGATTTTAAGACAAAGCAGGACGTTAACTATCGGGTAGCGCCCTCATGATTTAAGTTGCTTAATTGTCAAAGTAAGTCAGGACGCTTACGATTCAGTAGCGCCCTCACTTCATTGTTTAATAGGACGATGATGCTCTATAAGCGCCCTCAAAGGAAAAAAATGATAAAAATAATATTTTTGTTGTTCTGGCACGTACATCATTTTTACCACTTTTTCAGAACAACTTTTCGTACAAAAAATCAACTTTTTGGATTTGTAAGAGATATTCTCATATTCATGAACCGCGTCTCTTAAACTTTCCTTATTCGAGAATCTGGAGAAAATCAGAATATTCATGAAATGTGCAGTTGTCATTTTCGTGATACATTTTAGTCGTTGTGAGTAAACGTTTATATTTGAAATTCAAATTCAAATGAACAACAACTTCATCTCTACAAGTCTATATATACCAGTACTTAACAATCTGTTAAAACCACCAAAAATTCTCTAAGCCAAAACACTTTTGAAAGTTAGTCAAATTTTCGTCTGATTCGAAAAGCTTAAGCTATTCTGTTTTCAAAGCGCTCTCTTTGAAACTTTGCTTATTCAAAAGATTTTCATACAGAGCTAAAATTTTATCTTTATTTGAAAATCTATTTGAAAGCTTTAACTATTTTCACTCAAATCTTCAGCACTGCCTTAACTTATATCATTCTTGCTGAAAAGGGAATTTGAGAGATAGTTCATAGGATACAACTGTACTTAATTTCGTATCTTGTATATTGTATCAAGGTTGTAACAACAGTTATATAAACTATTGAGTTGATATTCTTGTATTCAACAAGAAACGGTTTTTTCACACCCGTAAGTTGAGAAACGGTCTTCTCGCACCCGTAAGTTGAGAAAGTTTAGGTTTGTCTCACACTTGAAAGTTGGGATAGGTTGGTCTCAATCCTGCAAGTTGGTCAGTGTAACAGTTGTTCTCACACCCGCAAGTTGAGAAAAGGTGTAACGGTTTGATTCTCGCCCGTAAGAGAATCCCTTAGTGATAAGGTTTAAAATCCTAACTGAGGAGGTTAGGTAGTGGACGTAGGCAAGTAGCCGAACCACTATAAATCGACTTTGCATATTCATTTATATTCCGCACTTTAATTTTGCCAATGTGGTTAATTTTAAATTGACTAAGTATCCAATTCATCCCCCTCTTAGACATACCTGGGCCAACACAAAGAAGTCACGAAATGAGTGCAACCAGTAATCTTAGATGAAATGAACCAACAACTTTTTAAACCATTTACTCCTGACGATGAAAAAGCTGCACTTTTTTCTATGGTCCCTTTAAAAAGTCATGGCCCAAATGGCCTAACAACTTAATTCTTCCAACATTATTGGGAGACTATTTGTCACGACGCCCCTGACGTAGGCTGACGTCATGACCGGCACAGCGTACTATACACTGTACAAACCCATATACAACATATAATACACTGTCAGCCTTCACGTACTCTCACAAACCTTCCCAAAATGTACATAATATTTTTTTTTATATATACCACAAATCAAATCAAATCAAATATATATATATATAGATAATCATTCCACTCACATTCATTCCAGTCATTCCACAAATTAAATTCTCACCTGATAAATATCTATGATCATCTCATTTCCTCATATAATATTACCACACAACCCATCTAGGTGATTTGTATTAAAATTGTCAAACAGTCGCCAAAACTCCAAAAATAGAATCTAACCACAGATTCAGAGTCCCGACAGTCTAGGGAGCGTTTTTCTACCTTCTAAGCGGATTTTCATTCACGTTGGGGTCAAAACCCCAATTTGTCAAAACGCCGTAAAACAGCTCCCACAGTCAAAATTAGTCCGCTAGAAAGGTTACATCTAGCTTAGATAGTAATTTCACGAAGAAATAGCGTGAATCACTTACCGCGAAGCCGAATTTGACGAAAATCACACGTTCCTCTTTTTCTTCTTCTTCTTCTCTTCTCTGCTTCTTCTATTTCCCTCTCTGGAAACGTCGGTTAATTTAGATAGTATTTTTTTTTTATTATTTGTTTTTTATTCATATACTATTTGATAAACAATAAACTTACTATTCAATACTATTCGTGATACTATTTGATAAATAGTATCTTACTATTATTAATGTAATGTAATGTATCTTACTATTCAATACTATTCGTGAGACAAATCATATGACTAGCATACCAACATTATTAATGTAATGTATTAACTTATCATGTCATTATAAAACTATTATTGAACAACATCCAATAACTCATATCATGTCATAATTTAACAATAATCATTTCACATATGTGAATAGTATTATATATGTTAATAGTACTATATACGTAAATAGTACCGTATCACAAGGCTACTCCAAAAGAATAGTTCTCAATAAAATCAACCAGATTAGTTTCTAGGCTGAGTGGTGGAGTCACAATGGTCTAACTTAAATATCACTCTTCTAGAGCAGCAAGCTGACTCCTGTTCACTATTCAAAGGTACTTGGGACAAGATTGTGTCTGGCTAATTAAATCAATTACTAATTCAGTAGAGTAATAATATGACGCATGGGTTTCTTATACCACGGTACAAGCATGAATGACATGGTGTAAGTGAATATCAAATATAATGAAAAATGCATGATAACTTTATGAAAAAACATAATACATGTATCACAATAATTACTAACATGTAAATAATTTAATAAGGTAATTCACACACACCCATCTAACTAGATAGGATATAACATGCTAGAAATAAATGAAAAATTCAAAGATCGCACCCACATGTATGTGCGTAATTCGTGTTCCTCGGTACGTGTTGATCTCCACTTAACCGTACACCAAGCTCTTGACCTTCACCTAGTTGCTTGCATGCTAGAAGTGAGAGGAGGATGAATGTAGTTAAGGGAATGAGATCTATATAACTGATGGGGTTGTTGTTGGAAGAAGAGAGAAGAAATCTCAAGAAAATCTTTTCTGTTGTGGAAGATTAGTTAATACTGTAACCATAGAGGATACTAGGAATTTCAAGAGAGCTAAGAATAGGAGAATACTCAAGAGCACTCAAGAGAGAACTTGCTACTGTGATGCTCAAACTTCTCATTTGAAGGGGTATTTATAGTTGGTTCATGCTAGGTTTATTTAATCCTCACCACTCAATTAAAAACTCTCAAAAAAATCATGGTCTTACACTTGTAATCCACTTTTGACCACTTGCTCACTAATAATTCGTATAGTATTGGACTTAGGCTTTGGGCTTTATAACATTTTAGGTGTTGGGCTTGGACTTGGGCATGATCTTAATATTGATCTTTGACTTTATGTTGAGTTTGGCCTTTGGACTTGACCCTGGACATGGGCTCAAAATAAATTTATATTATATTAATTTTCTTATTTTGTGACATGTAGATAGTAATGGTGATGAAAATATTGATTTTTACTTATTTATTTATTGGTTATCTATTTTATAAGTATATGAAAATTTTGGAGTATTACAAAACCATATTGACAAAATAAGAATGAAGACTCATTAGCATTCCTTCCTCTCTTTTGGCACAAGTTTTAAAGGGAAATACTTCCTTCGGGAATCCTTTTGGGAGGCTCAAATCCCTAAGGGTGCCTCAAAAATCTGGAGGAGTATTTTATGGGGCTGGGAGCTATTAGAAAGAGGTACTCGCTGGAGAGTTGTGCGGGAACAAGATTTCCCTACGAGACAAATGGATCCCAAGACCAAGACCAAGTGTGTTCAAGATTTCACAAGAACCCACAACACAAGAGTTGCAAATTTCATTTCAGAGAACATTGAATGGAACATAAAGAAGCTGAATGAAGATTTGCTGCCTATTGATGTAGAGGAAATTTTAAAAATCCCATTAAGCATCAGGCGACCTCCATACAGACTTGTTAGCACTACTCAAAGAACAATCAATACAACGTCAAGAGTGGGTATTGGCTGCAATCTAGAGAAGCAAACTTGGCTGAAAATTCATAGATAGACTGCAACAAAAAGATGTGGGGAAGGGTATGGAACTTAACAATTCCTCCAAAAGTTAAAATTTTCTGTTGGAGGTTGATCCAAAATGCTCTTCTTACCCCGAAAAACTTGAGAAAGAGGAAAATCATCAAGAATTCAGTTTGTAAGTGTGTTGGGAAGAGTCTGAATCGGAAGCCCAAGTCGTTGCCAAGTGTAAAATCGCCTCTGAAGCGTGGGATGGGGGATATATTAGGCATGACTTGTTAAGTTTCCTGAGGCATGGTCAGTGGAGGGAGCTAATTTTCTCAACTGATAAGAGTGAATTGGAGAAAACCATCATGATATGCGGGTTTCTTTGGGGAGAAAAGAACAAACAAAGAGTTGAAGAAGCTTGTCTTTCAGTAAATGCAATCATATGCAAAGTCCCCCCCCCCCCCCCCCCCGCGCCCCCCAAAGGTAGGCTAAAGCTGAATGTGGATGCCAATGTCCCTCCAAATCAAAGTATAATAGGTGTTGCTGCAGTGATAAGAGACAATGAAGGCCAACTAATTGTAGCTGTAGCGAAGAAAATTGATGGGAACTTTCAGTGCATTCTGCTGAACTGCTAGCCTTTAGAGAGGGTCTTAAGTTAGCCCTAGAAGCAAGTATACCAATCGATGTGGTGGAAAGTGATTCCTCATCATCAGTTGCTGCCATCCGATCACCTGTTAGTATGCCTTCCGAGGATGGGGAACTGGTTGAAGATTGCAAAATGTTGTTAGATGCATGGCCAAATATTGTTATTGAGTACATTCAGAGAAATGAACGTAGTTGCTCATAGACTTAGCAAATTTGTTGTTTCCCTTGTTCAAAGTATTGTTTGGTTAGAGGAGGTTCCACCTATAATCACGAATATAGTGTTTGAGGTGGCATGTCCTCTTTCTTCTTCTATATGAAGCATATTTGAAATAAAAAATAAAAAATAAAAATGCATGTGTCCGTGGATTAATAAGAATAATTAGTTTTTTTGCAAAAGCTAAAAAGTTCTTATTAAACAAAAAATAGTAATTACCAAACAAGTCAAAAAGCTAGGACTACTCTTTTTAAAGTATTAGGTGGATGTTAAGGGTGGCAAAATAGTTCCGAGCCCGTTTGTCCACATTTGGAAAAACGAGTTGGATACGAACATAAGCTTTATGTCATTTTTAAAAGCAGGACGAGTTGGACATTGTCCATCAGACAAACAGGTAACTGTTTACAGTTAATTTAATAATTTTTGCCCCTTATATGATATGGTCATGAAAACTTTGCAGTTAATAATCTCTTACGGTGTGTTTGCCTATTTGGTAGCTAAGAATATTTTGTTTTGAGAAAATATTATTTTCTCAAGAAAATGTACTTGAGAAAATTATCTCATAGTTGGTTATTAGTTACTTTTTCAGTTAAATAATTGCAACTTTCTCAAATTAATTAGTATAAAAATATTTTATAATAAGAAAATGATTCCCAAGAAAGTAGGATTTCAATCAAAGTGATTGTCATGGTATTTACTTTCTCGGGAAAGCGATTACCGTGATAAAATTTTTATTTCTTTTATTAAAAAAAAAAAAAAAACTTACGACAGTCCTAAAAAACAAAATTGCGCTCCTTATATATCTCTACTATTTTGGTGACGACAACGACATACAATTCCGATGAGAGTTCATCTAAATCTCCATGTGAGGTTATTTTGAATTCCAACAAAGGTTTTAATAGTTTTGACGAGGTTTCATTAGTTTCAAAAGGAGTGAAGTTTTGTCTAGACCGGTTGTGACATGTTTATAATAAATTTAATTTACTGTGTTACATTATTATTATTTATTTCACATTTATTAATATTTTTTTATTAAATATGATAATTTTTTATTAAAAATAATATTTTAATAGAATATACTAATTTTATTAACTTAATATTATTAATAATATTTTTATGAAATATTTATTTTATTATTTTTAGAAAATAAGTTTATTATTATTTTTTATTACAATTAATTTTATTATTTTTAATGAGAAACCAGTTTTGTTATTTTTAATAAAATTAAATATATTATAAATAATATTAATTTTATCATTTTTAATAGAATAAATATTTTATAATAAATATTATTTCATAATTTAAGATTTTGATGGGTTATGAAACATAATAATATTTTGATAGACGGGGAAGAATAAAAAAAAAAAAAAAAACTAACTAATTAATAAATTTTCTTTTTATACCTTAAAAAACACAAGCGAAAAAAAAGTGCTGAGTGACAGGGCACAGCACAAGTGGGTAAGTGGCTAATCAATCTATCTATTTATTTATTTCCGTATTTATCTTTTTCTTTGTTTCCCTTTTGCCGAAAAAGCACGTGTCCCTTCTACAATTTAAACTAAAAAACGCTCGTCACTTTCTTCTTCAACTATCTCCACAGCACCACACCTCGCTTTCACCAAATCAAACTTCCCCTCCTCCTCACATCTCCACGTGTCCCATTCCCCGTCCATTCACCACGTCCTCATCTTTCCACACACCCCCCACCACTACGTACCGTAAGACACACGTACCAAATCTCCCCACCGCCAACGCACGTACAGAATCAACCCCGTGCGAACGTCAGATTTTCTCGAATCGCTTAAGCCACATGATACAAGGATCTTTAACGAAAATCTATGCTGAAGAGAGAGTTTGTCCAGCTTTTACGATACTCGTCTTTCTCGCTTCGCTCCACGTTTCTCTTTCTCTACACTCTCTCGCCGCCGCCGCCGCCGCCGCCACCATGACCGGAGCTTTGATCGACGACGGTTTTCCGGCGACTCGGCTGTTCAACCGAGGCTATTCTTACACTTACGACGACGTCATCTTCCTCCCTCATTACATCGATTTTCCGACTGACTCCGTCGATCTGAGCACGAAACTCACTCGAAACATCGAGCTCTCAATCCCATGCGTGGCTTCTCCGATGGACACAGTCACCGAATCTTCCATGGCCGTATCCATGGCAGCTCTCGGCGGCATCGGCATCGTTCACTACAACAACCAGGCTTCCGAGCAAGCTTCCCTCATCCGCGCCGCCAAATCTCGCCGGATTCCGTTCGTCTCCGACCCAATCTTCAAGTCTCCGTCGGACTCCATCGATTCCGGAGACGAGTTCTCTACGTATCCTTGCGTTTTCGTTACAGAGTCGGGGACGTCGAAGTCGAAGTTGTTAGGCGTTGTTTCGAAGTCGGATTGGGAGAGATTGAGCGATAAGGGCGTTCCGGTGAGGGATTACATGTCGGAGTCGCCGGTTTCGGCTCCGTCGAGGTATAGTTTTGATCAAGCGGCGTCGTTTTTGGTGCGGAATAAGCTCGATTACGTGCCGTTGGTGAACGATGAGGATGGTGAGGTTGTGGATTTGTTTACGGCGGAAGATGTGGAGAGGATTCGGGGGTTTCCGAGGCTAGGGTTTCCGTCGCTGGGTTCGGATGGGGATTTCATGGTTGGAGCGTCGATGGGCACGAGAGAGACGGATAAGGAGAGGTTGGAGCATGTGGTTAGGGCAGGAGCGAATGTGGTTGTTTTAGATAGTTCTCAGGGGAACTCGATTTATCAGTTGGAAATGATTAAATATGTGAAGAGGAATTATCCTGAGTTGGATGTGATTGGAGGGAATGTTGTTACGGCTTATCAGGCACAGAATTTGATTCAGGCTGGGGTTGATGGATTGAGGGTTGGGATGGGTTCTGGGTCTATTTGCACTACTCAGGAAGTGTGTGCAGTTGGAAGAGGACAGGTAAAGTAGTTGTTGATTGAGTGAATTGCGCTGTTACTGGCTTATGTTCTTGTTATGGGCCTGTAGAATGATGATAAACATAGTTGGACCTGTAGTGTTTTTAGGTCTGGTAGATTGTATCATGGTATCAATGGTCTTCCGGTTCTCTAGTGGTCGTGCGGTAGAATCTCCTTGCAAACATTTACTTGTTTCTCTTATTTATGAGTCTCATCTTTCCCCTATAATAAATCTGGTCTATGTGCTATTATGCATGTGAGGTGGAGTGTATTAATATTTATATTATTCGCTTGGTATACATAATTGGTCCTCTACTTACTCATCATGGGTATTGTCTTTACTGTAACAGTAATACCCAGTTTTGGTTTCAATTTTTTTTTTTTTTTTTTTTAAATGTTTATGTGTTTACTTATTTATATATTTTGAAAGAACGAAGGAAGAGGGAGGGAGGGGGTAGGGGTGTCCTGTGATGGTCTTCATTTTACTTGTTGCTTTAATGATTCAACATTACACTTGTGATATGACCATTTCTTGTATTGTAGACTTTGTTTGATTCTTGCCATATGGGATAAATATGGGGTGACTTTTAGTATGGTAAGAAAATAACCTCTTCACTTCAGTGTTTGGCTGGAATGTTTGTTCAAATGATACACCATATGGGTACAAATTGTTATGAGAGAATGTGTTGCAATTGTTGTGACTTTGAGTCTACTATAGTATTCTATGAATGCCTATCACTTAGAGTATGATGTTCTTTGTTTATCAAACCTTAGTTATTTATGTGGAACTGCTAGCAATCTTTCTTTACTACATTATTATATGCTGATTGCCAACCTTTCTTGAACTATTTAGGCAACAGCAGTTTACAAGGTTTCATCTATCGCCTCGCAAAGTGGTGTTCCTGTAATTGCCGATGGAGGTATTTCAAACTCTGGACACATTGTTAAGGCTTTGGTACTAGGTGCATCGAGTGTTATGATGGGCAGTTTCTTGGCTGGTAGCAATGAGGCTCCTGGGGCTTATGAAATTCAGGTAGATTAGCCTTATTGAAATTTACTTGTTCAGTCACTTAATCTTTTTTCTTCCATATTAGATGTATTGTTTGCTGAGTGTTATTTCTTCTCGGTGTTTATGTTACTGAATGCTTTCAACAGTCTTGCTTTTAATCCATTGATTCTAAAATTAGATTGCCAATATTTATCTATCTTTTTCTTGGTTTCGAAAAGAATCCATAGAGGGTAAGGCCACCAGCTTAAATTCTTTCAGTCATTGTCCTTGATTTTATTGAGTTGCTTGTTTCATGGAATCATTTGCTCCCCTGCCAGTTTATTGGCTTAAAGGAATTTAAGGCTTAGTGATTCTTAATTTCTTATATACTTTTTCTTTATGGTAATTCTTGACACTTGTAGCTGTTAATAGTAGATTGATATGTATCCTTGAGCTTCTATCTATTAGTTATAGCTTTTGGGTTGACTGGTTTCTGACATGGTTTGCCAAGTTCCCCATTTGCATTGTTGGCATTTGCCTCGTATTCTCTTTCTTTTGACTCTTCATGTGCTAGAAAGGGTTCCATGCATGAGAGAGTGTTAATAGTAGTTTCATATGTATTGTTGGGCCTCCACCTATCAGTTATAGCTTTTTAGTTGAGTGGTTTTAACAATAATAAGTTGGTGTATGGAATGATTGAGAGAAGGAAGTTATGAGGCATTAAAATGTGGTATAAGTTCTAAAACTGGTGCAGTTTGTCTGTGCAACTAGTTTATTCTCCTTGGCCAAGCATACATGATAAGTTCCAAATGTATGTATAGATGTTCTTGGACATTTTTGTACAGTCAGCAATCCTGCATTAAGTTGGATTTTTATTTTTTTTTTTGGAATTTTGTGGAACTTTTTTTTTAGTTCCAGATATGTATGTAGGGGGTCTGACGTTGGGCATCCATGCAACATACTTCGGGTATCCTTCGAACTTTGTAGTTTAGATGTTGGCGGTGATTAGCTTCTTTGAAGAATTGTTATAATCAGAGGATATGAGATCTTTTGTACCAGAAGCAATTTTTATTGTATCCCACTCTATTACCTTTCTTCTTTGTTTTTCATTCTTCCTGCAAATGACCATGTGGACTTATTGTGATGAGCTGGGAAGGATGGACCCTAGTTTCACTCTGTGAAATTTGATAATGGTGTAAACTTTTGGCAACTGAAAGATATGAATCTGGATTGTGCAAGGGTTTTTGGTGTGATGAAGCCATTAAAGATGGATTTTTTTGTGATTGTGCCCTTCTTTAATGGTTCCATTGCTGTTAAACAAACATAAATTTACTATTGTTAGGAGAAGAATGGTTCCATCACTATGAACTTGGTCTTAGCAAGAAATTTAACTGTTGCAAAATTGAAATTAGTGGCTGTACCTATGACAAGGTGTTTCATCCCAAACAAATTGATATTGATACGAGATAGAGAATAGCAGCCATTCTTGCAGACTCACAGTTTAGTTTCTTCTCAGTTTTCTAGCCCCAACTGATATGATTGCATCTACTGCCAAATATTCCTTCAGAATTGGCTTATATGGTGGCATTGCTTGAAAAAAGGCTCATCGTGCATCTCTAAATATTCCTTAAACGCAAATGAATGTATTCTTTGTAGATTTCAGTCTTGAGTCACTCTCTCCCCCTTATCTTCATCTTGATTCTTGAGGAAGCATGGAACACATTCCTTGTTCAGGTTTTCATGACAAGTTAAGGCTTCTTTATTGTGTTGAGATTCAGTAGTAACCTTCTTTCACTTGCTGTATCTGGTAACTTATGGAATCAGAGAAAATAGCTTCAAGAATTGCAAACTATATTTAGAATCAATAACTTGTTGATCATGGTGACTTTTTATAAGCAGTCTGTATCAACCATGATTTATAAGTTCTATCTTTGGAGGGTTTAGGGCAAATTTGGGCCATATTATTCTTACTATTTAGCTTTCTTGGAGGGGCCTGGAAACTAAATATCTTTTTATGTTTTATTATCCTTTTTTCTTGGTGTCTGGTCCTTTCTTAGTCCTCCAATGAAGGCTGGTTTACAAATAGCGTATATGAAGTTCTTAGTTGTATGTCTTAGTTTTCAAGGATTTGATGGCGGTCTCATTTTGTTGAGCCTTATAAGATGATCATCTATGCACATATAAGGTCTCCTTCCTTTCCTATGTGTAAGCAATTTCCATTTTCTGTCCCCATTTACTGCTCTTCTGAGTGGTGCAATCCATGGCTGATGCTATGTATCATAGCATTCTGAAAAGCATTTTGGGTTATGCTTGGGCTTGCCTTATCCAAACAAATGTTGTGTTTTATATAAAACCTATAATGGACATGTCCTACGAGTCTGAAAAAAGCTTTTGCATTGCATTTCTAGACCTTTTATGGGCTAGTTATGATGCATTTGTTGCTGTATTTTTGTTTACGATCTTAAAGTTCTTTAATCATACTCTATCTAATTATTATGATCTCAGCCAAAAACAAAAATCCATTCCCTTTAGCAAAAAAAATTAACAATTTCTCCTTCCTCGGTCCTGTGGGAAAAAGCTAATGGGATCAATGATATTTAGTACTTAGTATTTTTCTTTCCCACATTCATGTGTGTGTGCTTGGCCTCCTAACTTCCTCAGCACTTTATAGTTTATCATCATTCCATGGCATTTGTATAAACAAACACAGGACAATATTGTTCTGTTGCCAAGTCTTAATTCTTTGAATCCTTTAATATCTTTGGATGCTTTGTGATTGTCTGCGGATTCAGTTCATATGACATGTATACGAAGTTTCCCATTTTTAAGAATTTAATTGTAGGAAATATCTATTTATTCACTATATGTTGTTATATTTGATCTAAAATTTCTTTATCATGATCTTGTGCTTGTACAGGGTGGTCGCCGAGTGAAGAAATACCGAGGCATGGGGTCCCTGGAAGCCATGACTAAAGGAAGTGATGCCCGGTATTTGGGTGATAAATCAAAGCTAAAGGTGGCACAGGGAGTTGTAGGGGCTGTGGCAGATAAAGGTTCTGTGCTAAGATTTATTCCTTACACAATGCATGCTGTCAAGCAAGGATTCCAGGACCTTGGCGCATCCTCTGTTCAATCAGCTCACGATCTGCTAAGATCAAGTACACTGAGACTGGAGGTAAGGTCTACTGTTTACAACAGTTTTCATTTAGTCAAGATTCTAAATATGATGAGCCAGATCATAATTTGATAGTACTGAATATAATCCTTAAATCTGTGTGTTTTGCATAGAGCTGATGATCCATATGGTTATAGAAAAGTAAATTGGCGGTAATGAATACAATAGGAAATGAGGATGTATAGTAGAGAGGGTTGAATGATTAAGATTCACCCGAGGCGACTTGAAGTAGTTGGGGGTACTTTGTGGAGATTTGATTGAAGGCTTTTTACGTAGAGTTTGATATTAGTATCTGATAATAATATCATATATACTCTTAATCTTTTGAGAATGATAGTTGAAGCAGGTTCTTTTTTGTGCTCTCCAAGTAATAATATTCTGAAAGAGGGTTTTAATTTTGAGGGAGTTGATGAAAAATGTATCTTGGTCGGAAAGATGGCAGAATGGGAACTTCATAGTATTCATTAGAAGAAGCTATAGCATTTAAACTAATTAGCAAGGATCGAAATTTCGACTTCGACTTTACTTCGGTCACTTAAAAATTAGAATTAATTCGGAGAAGTTTAATTCGACATGGAGATTTTTTGTAAAAATTTACTAAATTAGAGAAGTTTAGAGAATTTTTGCATATATGCTTAAATATCTAGATTTATTGTAATATAAGCTAAAAATTAATATAAATAGATACTTTTAATACATAAAAATACTAATAAGTGACCTAATAAAATCAATCTTGTTAAGTGGGTTGATGAATTTGAAATGATGGCTTTTGGTCTTAATTTCTTTTTTTTTTGTTTTGATATTTAATTTTGCGGTGACTTGCTTCTTAACCATATAGTTTACTAGTTTGAATTTCACCATGCTTAATTTATTAGTTTATTATTTAAATGTATTATTTTTTAATTTTGTTTTATAAGAGTTAACTAAAGAAGATGGTTTTGGAAACTCTTTTAATTTATTTTTAACTTTTTATTTTATTTTATTTTTTATTTTTTTTGGGTAAAGCATATCTCATAAACTACATAATTTGTTAGCTTGTTACATGATTTTTTAAAATTTATATTGTTATATTAGTTGATGAAGTTGAAATTAATACATAATTATTGGTATTTTTTTGTTTTCTATTGATGAAATAACATTTTTTACTTCTCTGTTGAATTTCATTGAATTTTATCAAATTTTATGTCAAAGTTTTACATTTTTGAATTAAAAAATAAAAATTTTATCGAATTATTTCGACAAATTTTTATATTTTTTATTTTACATTCACTTAGAACTTCGGTGGTTAAAAAAAAAAAAAAAATTGTGAAATTTCACCGAATTTTGGAAAATTTTTGAACAATGCTAATTAGTCTTTTCTGTAGATGAAGATTGTCAGGGAAATTGCCATTTCTTTTTATTTGGTCTCCTAAACCTCCCTAGCCAAACGGCGTTCAATAAATCCTGCTCCCAGCAACTGGAGTTTGTGTGTCCCATCATTTTACTAAGACATTGCTTTTTGTTGCTCTCATTGCAATCTTTTTACTTCTCTAGTTGATCTTAGTTGCGTTGAAGTTGGAATTAATGTTCTCATTGCATCCTCTTCTGTGTTCTCCGTCCAGGTTCGCACAGGTGCGGCACAAGTTGAAGGTGGTGTGCATGGTTTAGCTTCCTATGAGAAGAGATATTTTTGAAGATCTCAGAGCTCTCATTATCATGTCTACTTCTATGGGTCAGTGACCCTTTTGTGAGTCACAGCTGATAGTCTTCCTTGTCTTCAAAATTGAGCTCTTAACCTTATCAAGTTAGGGATATCTATTTATAGGGGACCAGGGTCCAAGGTTCAAGAACTTGTGTTTCTTCATCTCTGTCTTTTAATTAATTGACTATTTTAGTAATAAAATATGTTGAATTATTATGTATCTAATTTATTAAATTATTATTTAAGCTTTAAAAAATGAGATTTGTTTTTTTTTTTTTTTTTGAGAGAATTCATATATGTTCAAGTCAAGCTTCTCTTAAACTTGACTTATAAGAATGAAGATGAACTTATATATATATATATATATATATATATAAATTTTAAGAGGTTGGGTCGGTCGGGTTGTTTGCACCCCTACCCGTTCGTATGATACTCCCGTTTCGTTTCGATTTTGGTTTTTTTGGTTGGATTTTATATATTGATTGTGGGTTGCCATGCACAAGCTCTAAATACTGTTTTTCTTTTTATAGAATCTGCTTATTTCTCTTGATAGCTTCTGGTATTTCTTTTCCCTTTTTGAGAGACGTTTTCATTTTGGATTGTAGATTTTGATTGCCTATTTTTTTTTTGGGTTTTTCCCCTCATTTTGCGTTGTTCTTTTTCATTTTTAAAATTTTCTCCCTGATGGAGAAGTGCATTTTTTTGATAAAATCTGGTGATTGTTGCAAATTATTTATTGTTGGATTTTGTTCCCCTTTAGTTTTTGTGCCTTTCTCTTAATTAATTTGGCAAACATCCTTTTTTATTTAATTATTTAATTTTTTATTTGTGTTTAATAACATAATCTTTTGTAAACAAGTTGCATTTGGAGAAATATATAAAGGATTATGTAATTAAGCCGTCTTATAAATGCATTTATTTATTATTGTGTGTATCTAAATAACTTCTCTCATTTTGTAATTTTGCATTTTACTCTTTTATTTAAATTTTTTTGGTAGTATTCAATGTCTACTTTCTCTCTTTGCTTAACAATTGTTTAGTAAGTATATTTTTAGATATTTAAATAGTTTGAATTCATGTTTTATTTTTCTTAATTATATTCACTTTTTATTTTATTATAGTGTAGCACTTCAAAGACTTTAAAAATATTTCAAGCTCAGTATCTTATCTTTTGAAACACTTAAATCTTATCTCATGAAACAGTTAAAACTTAATTCGGCACTTTTGTATATACTTATGGTTGACCCCTAGTAAACAAATTTGAAACATTCCTTCCTCATATCTATATAATATTATAATATAAAAAATGTTTTGGAAACTCACTTTCAAAATATGTTTTCGACATTGTCTTTGAAAGTTATTGGATTACCTTAAATTATATATTAACACGTGATTTGAAGTAATTTAATAACTTTTAGGGATAATGTGGCGACCCCGCACTCAGGACCACCAACCTCGCAAGGAATGGCGTGCGAAATGTCGGGGCGGGACGTCCAGCGTAGGCATCTCCAACCACTTCTCAACCTCCGTGAGGTGGTTGAGACCCAACGAGCCTTATCCCAAACAACGACATAATATAAAAATGTACTAAACAAAACTACCAACCGTATTAATCATCTAAGAAAAGAAATACTCTACAAAAATGAACCATAAATAAGACCGTCATAATCCCTACAGTCCATTAATATTGACATACACATAAAGTTCAAAACTATGGGTACAAAAAAAAAACCCTCATGTGCCCACATGGTCTATCTAACATTTCACATCCCAGTACACAGCACACCGCAGTGTCTTGACATACACATAAAGTCCAAAACTATGGGTACAAAAAAAACCCTCATGTGCCCACATGGTCTATCTAACATGTCACACCCCAGTACACCGTAGTGTATTGGTTCAGTGACTACTCCAAGTGCGGATTCTAACTCTTTAAGAGGAGGTTGCGAATTCAACTTGGAGGGAGGCCTCCTTTGTGGACAAAAACCCTCGGGGATACTAGACGTTGTGTGCGGGCTGTGTATTGAAGTATAACAATATTATGTGGTATATAACGGTTGGGGTACGCTCGGTATGAAGTACCCATCACATCCCGGGGGTACGAGACACTGCGGTGTGCTGTGTACTAGGGTGTGACATAATAAGTCTCAACTCATCCATACTACAATGTGGTAAGTGTTATAATTACATAGTCCAAAATATAATACATCATAATTTCGAACACAATTCAATCAAAATGCCTCTCAACTCACATCGAGGCCTTGGATTCTCTCGCAGGCAAGACCCTCAAGATATAACTACTCCTTTGCCCTTATTCAGGACAGAATGACTTGAAAGAGGAAAATGAGGGTGAGCCAATGGTGCCCAATGAATAGAATTCAAATATGCTATTAATACTCATCAATAAATATCATGTATGCATGTCAATGTGTAGCATGATTAAAAGCTTATAACATATAGATATCAAGCATTTATAATAAGTTCGATGCAAGTAAAAGCTTATCAATTTGGATCCACATTTCACATGCATTGGGTTACTAGTGCACGTCTATTTCACTGTACCGTTGACCCCAATCATGTTTATTTGGGGTTACTAGTGCACGTCTATTTCACCGTACCGTTCTCATCCTCAAATATTTCCTTTTTAAAACCCTCCTATGACAAGGTTAAGTCCCCCTATTAGCCAGATAGATGGGCCCAGCCAAAGTCATAAGGTTTTCTCAAATCAATGCATCATTCAAAACATTAGAACACATTCATGCTTTCAACATACAATATATAAGTGATATGATGACATAAAAGATATAATCATAAATGAAGTCTACTCACAACCAAGCCTCGCGAGAGTATTTAACCACACATGACCACCAAACCGAATCAACCCAATCAAGATCCTAAAACATTCATCAATATCCTACCATACATTAATTTCTATGTTCAATCACATAGACATTACACATCAATCCTAAATCAGCCCACATATAGACAATAGACCTAAATCCCATATAATCCCACCATTCAACTCAAATCACATAACTTAGGCCTCTAATGCATAGTTCTCATTCATAAACCATTATATTATTCAAAAATACTGATTTTCAATTCCTTAGGCATAAACATGCTCAAATTGGGTCATTTGATCACAAGTAGGCATAACCCATGATATGGTCACAACCACCAAATCAATAGCATAATCAACCCTAATCTTGCTTAATTAAACATAAGTTGCATCAATTCAATTATTCTAGGCCAAAAACTTCAAAAGCCCTAAAATATGAAAATTTTCATACTTAGGCCATATTGCCGATTTACACTAGGTCACCATGTTCAGCCATGTATATCACTGATTTTGTATCATGGGTTCATCAACAATGGCAACTAGGTCAACATAGTTGACATACAAGCTATTTGGAAATGTCTAAGTTCATATTCTAAATTTAGGTCTAATACAAGCATTCCTACCAATTCTTCATTTAATATTCTATTCAATCTACCAACAGAAATATTTAATCACAAAATCAACCCTACAGATTGAAGTATGTTAAGAACCAAACCTTCTGTCCAAATATCAGCTCAATCCAACGGTGGACCGTAAAGATAAGCTATTTTGATGAACAAGTCTCTAATCAAATAATTTCTCCTTTCCTGCTGCAAATACTCAAACTCAGATGACTATATCACACAACATAGTTAAGCGATGAACATCTCCACCGTTCATAATGTAGAAAGATCAGTTTTAAACCATATAACCAAATATCATATCCATCCAACGGTAGATTTAGGAGATCTATTAGTTTGATCGAAACTGCGCGAGAAATCTAGACTTTCCGACCAACTTTGTTTGAGAGGTTATATCTCTTAGACGAGAACTCTAATCAAGATCTTCACCGACTAGAATGAATAACCATAAGCGAAGAACTTGCGGACAAGTTTTTAGCTCAATTGGACCGTATATCCTCAAGATCCATCTCTTTGATGAAAACGTTGCAGAGATTTTTCTCAAAGCAACTCCCTCTTTCTTTCTCTTCTTCTTTCCTTTCTCTTCTTTTTTCCTTTCTCTCTACTCATCTCACCCTCTAAGACTTCCTTGGGGAAGAGAAGTAGGGCATGAGACACTTGTGCACTCTCATGCACCAACCTTGACATGTATTGGAGAGGAGAAATGGGGCATTAGGCACTTGTGCACTCTCATGCACCAACCTTGACATGTGTTGGAGAGGAGAAATGGGGCATGGGACACTTGTCCATTTTCATGCACCAACTTGACATGTATTGGAGAAGAGAAATGAGACATGGAACACTTGCCCATTCTCATGCACCAATTTGACGTGTGTTGGTCTCTACACCAACTTGACATGTGTTGGAGAAGAGAAATGAGGCATGGGACACTTGTCCATTTTCATGCACCAACTTGACATGTGTTGGAGAAGAGAAATGGGGCATGGGACACTTGTCCATTCTCATGCACCAACTTGACATGTGTTGGAGAAAAAAAAAAGGGCATGGGACACTTGTCCATTCTCATGTACCAACTTGACATGTGTTGGTCTCATACTACCCATACCAACCACATGTACTTTAACCAATTTCATGCTCCCATATATTTTAAATGTCCAATCCATTTAATACACCAAATTTTCATTTTCATTTATCCTTTTATTCAATCAATCCTAACACATATCAATTCATGGTTTAATGGGCCCATGCATAAATAATAACATATGCATTATACTTTAATTTAACATGACTCATATACAATTTATGATGCACATATTTATATACATTATCAAGCATCAAATATACAAATATTAAACAACCATCAAACAAACACCAAACATATCAAGACAACACATAGAGTTTGGGCAAAATGCAATTGGGTTATGGGCTAAATGAAATAATTTTTGGGGTGTCACAGTTTTACTGGGCAAGAATAATATGGTTGACCTTTTTTCTGTGTTCGGTATATGGTCTAAAACATTTGTTAATGCATGATTTAGTACAATTCAAAAATGACGGAGTGTTACATATTGCATTAGGGTGAAATACCTAATTAATTTAACATTATTTGTTTTTTTAAATAAAAACGGGAGGGAGTTGTACTATATGTATAACACCTCATCATTTTTAGATTACAATGAATCATGTATTGGACCCTAATTCAATGAAAACTAAAAAATGATGTGGTAACTCAATTTGCACAGCAAATTCAACCCTAATCAATTTGGTTGTTTTTTTATTTTTTATTTTTTTTTACATAATTTTCAAGATACAAACCTTTTAGGGGTTATGGATCATGCATGAAGAGACCTAATACTGCAACTTCTAAAAACAATCATAAACCATAGCTTACATGCCATAAATATAGCTTTCTATATGGAGAACTTCACCTCATGGATTTGGAAAGATTAAATGGTGGGCGGTTAACAAATGAATTTGCTATTCACATTGTTCCTTAGAGTTTTCAAAAAATAAAAACCTAATACCACGCACCGAGAGTTCGTCAACCATTTGAGTCTCATCTTAAATAATGTAAAATGATTTAAAGCAAAGGAATGGGTGACTTTCTAGTTTGTCTTTTACTAATACTAGTTTATGGGTTCATGCTTCGCACCATTTAAATAGGTAATATAGCGTTTTAATAGTATCTGTAATACAAAATTAAACAATATATTAAAAATATAAAAATAAATTTTTAATGATAGGGTGGATAAATTGACAGTTAATTTCATGAGTAGGACTAAGTATATCTTAAAAGCTACCATAGTGACATTATATAGTAGCGCTTAATAATGATAATGCAAAGTCTCCAAATATATACTACTTTATTTTCTAACACAATATACTAAAAATAAAAATTAGCAATAAATTAAAGATAATTTTAAAAGAATAACAAAGTAGTTTTTCCTTGAGTGTTTTTTTTTTTCTTTTAATTTTTAATTATATTATAAGTGTAATATTTGACTAACACACTTTATTGACATTATCTGTGACACCCCGAAAATTATTTCATCTAGCCCATAACTCAATTGCACTTTGTCCAAACTCTATGTGTTGCCTTGATATGGTTAGTGTTTGTTTGATGGTTGTTTAATATTTGTAT
This sequence comes from Paratinospora sagittata, assembly GCA_035771175.1. Lineage (NCBI taxonomy): Eukaryota > Viridiplantae > Streptophyta > Magnoliopsida > Ranunculales > Menispermaceae > Paratinospora > Paratinospora sagittata. The sequence continues at coordinate 18,777,972 of CM069598.1, forward strand.
AGTTGATGCTTGATAATGTATATAAATGTGTATTATAAATTGTATATGGGTCATGTTAAATTAAAGTATAATGCATATGTTATTATTTATGCATGGGTCCATTAAACCATGAATTGATATGGGTTAGGATTGATTGAATAAAAGGATAAATGAGAATGAAAATTTGGTGTATTAAATGGATTGGACATTTAAAATACATTGAAGCATGAGATTGGTTAAAGTACGTGTGGTTGGTATGGGTAGTATGAGACCAACACATGTGAAGGTTGGTGCATGAAAGTGGACAAGTGTCCCATGCCCACTTCTCTAATCCAAGAATGCGCTAGAAAGTGAGGTGAGTGGAGGGAATCCAAGAATGTGCTAGAAAGTGAAATGAGTGGAGAGAAAGGAAAAAAATAAAAGAAAAGAAGAGAAAGGAAAGAAGAAGAGAAAGAAAGAGAAAGTTGCAGGAGGAAAATCTCTGCGACGTTTTCATTAAAGAGCTGGATCTTCAGGATATATGATCAGATTAAGCTCAAATTTTGTTAGCAAGTTCGTAGCTTATGGTTCTGCATTCTGAACGGTGGAGATCTTGATTTGAGGTTTCTTCTAAGAGGTCTAACCTCTCAAACCAAGCTGGTCGGAAAGTCTGGATTTCTCGCGCCGTTTTGCTCAAACTTATAGAACTCATCAATCTACCGTGGGATGGATATCAAATTTGGGTATGTAGTTTACAACTAATATTTCTGCATTCTGAACGGTGGAGATGTTTATGAGTTAAGTATGTTGTGTGATATAGTCATCTGAGTTTGAGTACAGGAAAGGAGAAATTGTCTGATTAGAGACTTGTTCATCAAAGATACTTATCTTTTAGGTCCACCGTTGGATTGGGCTGATATTTGGACAGAAGGTTTGTTTCTTCACATACTTCAATCTGTACGGTTGATTTTGTGATTACATATTTTTGTTGGTAGATTGATACATCTGAACAGAATATTAAATGAAGAATCGGTAGGGTTGCTTGTATTAGACCTTGCCAAATAGCTTACATGTCAACTATGTTGACCTAGTTGTCATTGTTGATGAATCCATGATGTAAAATCAGTGATATACATGGCTGAACATGGTGACCTAGTGTAAATCGACAATATGGCCTAAGTATGGAAAATTTCATATTTTAGGGCTTTTGATGTTTTTGGCCTAGAATCATTGAATTGATGCAACTTATGTTTAATTAAGCATGATTAAGGTTGATTATGCTACAGATTTGGTGGTTGTGACCATATCATGGGTTAGGCCTACTTGTGATCAAGTGACTCAATTTGGGCATGTTTATACCTAAGGAATTGAAAATCAGTATTTTTGATTAATAGAATGGTTTATGTATGAGAACTATGCATTAGAGGCCTAAGTCATGTGATTTGAGTTGAATGATGGGATTAGATGGGATTTAGGCCTATTGTCTATATATGGGCTGATTTAGGGTTGATGCGTAATGTCTATGTGATTGAGCATAGAAATTAATGTATGGTAGGATATTGATGAATGTTTCAGGATCTTGATTGGGTTGATTCGGTTTGGTGGTCGTGTGTGGTTAAATGCTCTCGCGAGGCTTGGTTGTGAGTAGACTTCATTTATGATTATATCTTTTATGTCATCATATCACTTATATATATTGTATGTTGAAAGCATGAATGTGTTCTAATGTTTTGAATGATGCATTGATTTGAGAAAACCTTATGACTTTGGTTGGACCCATCTATCTGGCTAATAGGGGGACTTAACCTTGTCATAGGAGGGTTTTAGGAAAGGAAATGATTGGGGTCAATGGTACGGTGAAATAGACGTGCACTAGTAACCCAATGCATGTAGAATGTGGATCCAAATTGATAAGCTTTTACTTGCATCGAACTTATTATAAATGCTTGATATTTATATGTTATGAGCTTTTAATCATGCTACACATTGACATACATACATGATATTTATTGATGAGTATTGATAACATATTTGAATTCTATTCACTGGGCACCGTTGGCTCACCCTCATTTTCCTCTTTCAGGTCCTTCTATCTCAAATAAGGGCAAAGGAGTAGTCATATCTTGAGGGCCTTGCTTGTGAGAGAATCCAAGGCCTCGATGTGAGTTGAGAGACATTTTGATTGAACTGTGTTTTAAATTATGAAGTATTATATTTTGGATTATGTAATTATAACACTTACCACATTATAGTATGGGTGAGTTGGGACTTGTTAGATAGACCATGTGGGCATATGACGATTTTTATTTGTACCCACAATTTTGGACTTTATGTGTATGTCAATTTTAATGGACTGTAGGGATTATGATTTTATTTATGGTTCATTTTTATGAATTATCTCTTGTCTTTGATGATTAATACGGTGGGTGGTTTTGTTTAGTACATTTTGATATTATGTCGTTGTTTGAGATACGGCTCGTAGGGTCTCAACCACCTCACGGGAGTTGAGGAGTGGTTGGAGATGTCTACGCCGGGCGTCCCACCCCGGCATTCTGCACGCCGCTGTAATTTCACCAAACAATAATAACCAATTATTTTCCATATAATTTTACTCTCAAATATGCCCACAAGTATTACGTGTCAGTATATAATCATGAAACTTAATATTATCTGTATATAAACATCTCAATCCCACCAATATATTATTCCATCAATATATTTGTATGCCATAAAATAAGTTTCAAACCTATTCATATATACATATATTAATATACTTCTCAACCCCATAAATTAATTCTCAACCCCATTCATATATTAATATACTTTTCAACCTCATGCATATATTACTATATATATACACATCAATATATTAATATATACTCATTCATATATTGATATATGTACATATTAGTATATTAATATAATTCTCACCTCATTAATATATACTTACAATGATTACTACTCTAACATAAGCCAATTGCCAATTCTACTAAATTTCAGCTCACTTCTCACTTAGCACTTTCACCATTTCACTTGCATTCACCAAATTTCGAGCACCCATTGATCACCAAGATCTTCACCAACACACCTGTACAGTTTTAAAATTTTCAGCACATAATTTCATCATCAAAACTCAATCAATTACTCATTCAATTGATCATCAAACTGATCACAATACACTAGTAACATGTTACAAGATCAGTTCCTAAATTTCCAGCATATCAATAGTCCATTAATACATTTCTAAGAATTCACACACTAATTATCATCAAAACACCTTATATTTCTTGTTGGAAATAACATTAAATACTTACCATCAAACCAACAAGTGAACATCAAGGATTTTGGTCCGTCATTCACCAAAATTTCAGTCAAGATTCTCAAGTTTCTAGTTCCTAATCACATCATAGAACCCATTTGCATGTCATATATATTGTATAGAATGAAAAGAGGAACTCAATGATGCAATTTACACATTAAAACCATATATTTTACCTTCAATTTCTCATCTTCTTCCTCACGTTTCTGTTTTGGTTTCACTTGTAACTTTTGGTTTCTCTTATGTCTAGCAATACATATTTAGTTAATCTAGCAACTCATTTTGTTGTTGCCAACACACCAGCAAGATCAACACGTCGTTAAACCAAGTTGCTAGCAACTCAATTAGGTATCAATTTCACTTCTATTAGGTGTCGTAATTTCATCATTTTACATTTATGTACTATCATCCACACATACATTTGACTCCTACGTACGAAATATATATAAGTCAATGTAGATGTATAATTATAACTATGGGGTGTTACAAATTCGATCTCTTGATCTGTCATACCGACCAGATGACAGTGGATGACGGGTCAGCAACAGTAGACCCACTGTCACACCCCGCCCGGACGCGCCTAAACCGGCGGTACACTCACGGACGGGGCGCGCATTTGGAACAATCATAATGGTAATAACAGAGTGCGCAGCGGAAATACGGTACACAGTACAAATCTGATTTCATTTAATTCAGAATACTTTTGTACATAAAATGGTCTAGGGAACATACTCCCAAAATCCCCAATGAATCATACAAAGGGTACAAAATGTGGGCCCCATAACCTGCACCCAGTCCACCCTAATTTCCTGTGAAAGATTTGATAATATTGGAGTGAGCTTAATGCGCTCAGTGGATAAATAGTGCATGAGTATAACAATTAATAAAGCGTACTTCAATATCAAATATCTTAAAATACACATGTGAGCATCATAATCAATCAAATGTATGTATGCATGACACCGTCACGTATTAATGGTTTGATGAGCGTACATCGCCTGAATTCATGTACAGGAACGATGCTCTGAATTCACGTACTAATGTCCCTCCCCGGGTGTAGCCGGGTTCTCATGTACGTCCTTCTCCAGAGAAATATAATGAATAGTGAGCAATGCTTCTAACTATTCTATGAGTCATACACCATATACGTCCCTAGGTGGTGATATGTATGATGCCAATGCATGAACTGGTCTAGTCTACTGGTCTGGTCTTTCTTGACATTTAGACTGACTTTGGCAGCGTCTGGTGATCCTTATCAGGGTCGGTATCACGACGTGCAAGATTAGGACATTCAGTATTACTGTATAAGCTGATAGCTTTCAATAAGACCAACTAGATCAGTCCCCAGTTGAGAGGTGAGATACAAGGTCTGCTTAAATACCAATCGCCTAGAGCAGCCCGCTGCCTTCCGTTCACTATTTTAAGTTACTGAGGACAAGACCGAGTCTAGTTGAGTCAGATTGACTACAATCCGGCATTATAACAGTGCAATACATGAATTCCAAATATACAGGCATATGTACGGCAGTATAAACAGTATATGACATAATGCAGTGTAAATGAATAGTAGACATAATAATAATTGAATGTAAACATTAATAAAAGTTATGAAACACGCAAACCTATGTTTCGTTCCCCACCTTCAGATCTGGTGCTTTTCTCCGGACAGAACTTCGTTGCACCGCTTTCAGATCTGGCGCTTTCCTCCGGACAGAACTTTGTTGCACCGCACCGAGAGTCTCGATTAGAGAGTTTCAAAAACTAAAAACTTAGAATGCGTGGAAAGGAGAAGAAAAATCACAAGAGAAGGTGATTCAGTGTGAGAAATGAGAAATGAGGAGGTTTCTAATATAGAGATTTTTGCGCCTGAACGTTCTGGCATGGCGCCTGAACGTTCTGGCATGGCGCCTGAACGTTCTGGCATGCGCCTGAACGTTCTGGCATGCGCCTGAACGTTCTGGCATGCGCCTGAACGTTCTGGCATGCGCCTGAACGTTCTGTCATGTGCCTGAACGTTCTGGCATGCGCCTGAACGTTCGGGCGTTGCCCAAATAGTAAAAATTTTAAATAGTAAATTTTTTTTTTGTGAAATACAGGGTATTACACTCTACCCCCCTTAAAGGGATTTCGTCCTCGAAATCAAGTCAAGTAGTGACGGGGGTTGTCGGCTTGAGAAGTAGCCGCAGGCTGTGAATGAGGCCACTGCATGTGTGCAATACTCTATCCATTGATATTATTTTCAGACATCTGGTAGTTATTGAAGTGAAACAATGTATCAAGATAGGTGTAAACAATGTTTCATCCTGATATTGATAAGTGAAAATAATACAACGTATCACTTCATCAGTTGGTACTAGAAAACAATTGAGGGTATTTTTGTTTAATTGTTGATTCTAGTTCCCATGTTGCTTCCTCTACGCCGTGGTGATCCCAGAGAACTTTCACAAGTGGTATGCTACGGCGCCGTAGTTCTTGAGTTTTTCTATCTAAAATCTGGATTGCTTTCTCCTGGTACGTATTTCCTTCCTCAACCCGAACCTCGACTAAAGGGATGATATGCGAAGGATCAGGATGATACTTGCGAAGCATAGATACGTGAAAAAAGTCATGAACCTTAGGCATGGATAATGGAAGGGACAGACGATAAGCAAGTTTGCCAATACGTTCAATGATCGGAAATGGACCGATATATCGCGGGGAGAGCTTGCCTTTGATCCCAAAGCGTTTGACACCTCTTGTGGGCTGGACTTTCAGAAAAACAAAGTCCCCCTTATCAAATTCTAGAGGTTGTCGGCGCTTGTCAGCATAGCTCTTCTGTCGACTTTGTGCAACACGAAGCCGTTCCTTTACGAGTGTGATCTTTTCAGAAGTCTCTTGTACTAGTTCAGGGCCTAACTGCGGTCGATCTGCCATATTTAACCAGCATATCGGAGATCTGCAAGGCCGACCATAGAGAGCCTCGTATGGTGCCATGCCGATACTAGTTTGGTAGCTGTTGTTGTATGCAAACTCAGCTAGATGAAAATACTTTGCCCATCCGTCATGAAAGTCCAAAATGCAGCATCGTAACATGTCTTCTAAGATTTGGATAAGCCGCTCTGACTGCCCATCAGTCTGAGGGTGGAAGGCTGTGCTCATAGTGATCTTAGAACCCATTCTATTTTGAAAACTTTGCCAAAAGTTGGATGTGAATCGAGGGTCTCGATCAGAGACGATCGTGAGTGGTATGCCATGAAGGCGTACGATCTCTCGTTCATAGAGTTCTGCAAGTTTGGCGGGATTATCCGTGAACTTTACTGGCAAGAAGTGTGCAAACTTGGTAAGTCTGTCAATGATAACCCAGATAGCATCTTGCCCTTTATTATTTCGAGGTAATGCTGTAACAAAATCCATTGCGATGTTCTCCCATTTCCATTCTCCAATAGGTAACGGCTGGAGAAGGCCAGAGGGAAGTCTTCGTTCTGCCTTAACTTTCTGGCAAACAAGACATCGGGCAACGAAGTCTGCAATTTCCTTCTTCATTCCAGAAAACCAGAATTGTCGCTTGACATCCTGGTACATCTTGTCACCCCCAGGATGCATAGCGTATCTCGAACAGTGCATCTCAGTAAGCACGTCTTTCTGAACCTCAGGGTCGTTCGGAAGACAAAGACGTTTTTTATAAAAAACGGCTCCGTCGTTAGAGACTAAACAATGAGGAAGGTCTTGCCCGCTGAGTAGAAGTTCTCGTTTCTCCATTAACATAGGGTCATTGGCCTGAGTAGCGGAAATCTTGCGAACGAGGTCAGAGGTAGCTGATAATTGAGAGAGTCGTGGTCTTGGTCCCTCTATGTTCAGTTGTAGGTTAAAGTTCGCCAACTCTGTAGCCAACTTTCCCATTTCGTAGTTAAGAGTGCAAGCAACATAAGATTTTCTACTCAGGGCATCAGCCACAACATTGGCCTTTCCGGGATGGTACTGGAGTTGAAAGTCATAATCTTTCAAGAATTCCAACCATCGTCTTTGGCGGAGGTTTAGGTCTCGCTGAGTGTATATGTACTTAAGACTCTTGTGATCCGAGAAGACCTCAAACCGTTCACCGTATAGGTAATGACGCCATAACTTTAGTGTAAATACGACAGCTGCAAGTTCCAAGTCGGGGGTTGAGTAATTACCCTCATGAATCTTCAGTTGCCTCGAGGCATAGGCAACAACTTGACCTTCTTGCATTAGTACGGCACCTAACCCTTGGAGGGAGGCGTCAGTGTATAATGAAAATCCAATTCCATTGCGTGGAGTGATAAGTACAGGTGCTGTCGTGAGGCGTTTCTTCAATTCCTGAAATGATGCCTCACAGGCGGGATTCCAGATGAAGCGCACGTCTTTTCGAGTGAGCTTGGTCATAGGTTCAGCAATCTTTGAGAAGTCCTTGATGAAGCGTCGGTAATAGCCAGCCAAACCAAGAAAACTCCTAATCTGAGTAACAGTGGTAGGCTGCTTCCAGTTTAAAACTGCTTCAACTTTAGAAGAATCTACCTTAATGCCATTGCCTGAAACCACATGGCCTAGGAATTGAACTCGCTTTGCCCAAAATTCGCACTTACTCAACTTTGCATACAGTTGGTGGCTTCTCAAGGTCTGGAGGACTATCTTCAAATGTAGTTTATGGTCTTCCTCGGTTGAGGAATGTGTCAAGATGTCGTCCACAAAAACCACCACAAATCGGTCTAAGTATAACCTGAATATGCGATTCATCAAATCCATGAAAGCTGCAGGGGCGTTTGTTAGACCGAACGGCATAACTAAGAATTCGTAATGACCGTACCGAGTTCTAAACGCCGTCTTGGTGATGTCCGACTCTCGAATCCGGAGTTGGTGATAACCGGACCGTAAATCAATCTTAGAGAAGTATTTGGCATCTCTAAGTTGGTCGAACAAGTCATCGATCCTGGGCAACGGATATCTGTTCTTGATGGTGACGTTATTTAACTTGCGATAATCGATGCAAAGTCATAACGAACCATCCTTTTTGCGAACAAACAGAACCGGAGCGCCCCAGGGTGATGAACTCTTTCGGATGAAGCTATTACTCTCTAATTCCTTAAGTTGTTTGTCTAATTCGACCAGTTCAACATTTGACATTCTGTATGGTGGAATTGAGATGGGCCCTGTCTCAGGTATGAGGTTGATCTCAAAATCAAATTCCCTAACTGGAGGTAGACCAGGAAGGTCATTAAGAAAAACAGTTGGGAATTCAGATACGACTGGAACATCGCGTACTTCGGGAGGGTACAGAGCTGGTGATTCATTGCCGTCACCAAGAGACAACGCTCGAAGTTGTGACTTGAGAAGTGCAACTGTTGATTTGTGTATCCATTGCCTTGTTCCCTAAATCTTGACAAACTCTCCTATAGGCAAAGTTAACTGAACTTGCTTGTTCATACAGTCTATTTTTGCATTCAGTGGTGCGAGCCAGTCCATGCCGAGGATGATGTCGAAGTCTTCAAAATCCATCACAAAAAGATCGGCATATATTATCTGTTCGGACATTCGAAGCTCACATCGAGAACACTGCAAATTCACGTCAGTACCCAATCCGAACGGTGATGTGACATGGAGTGTAATGTTTGTGGGTTCAGGATGCAGGCCTAAATGTCGTACCAATGCTGATGATATAAAAGAATGCGTAGCACCTGAATCAAACAAAACATGCATCATTGTATTGAACAGAGGAAAGGTACCTTCGACGACATTATTGTCTGGGAGGGGTTGGTGAGCGATGGCATATGCTCTGCCCTGATTCCGTGGACCCTGGTTCTGCTGGGTCTGCCTGGGTTGGGCATGAACAGCAGGTGGTGCTTGTTGGACTGGAATAGCCGGAATAGGTTGCTGAAGGTGCGGACAAAGATGTTTTACATGGCCTTTCTAGCCGCAGTTGAAACAAGTCGGCCTGTACTGCTGATTGTTTTGCTGGCCATTTTGATTAATCTGCTGGCCTTGTGGGTTGTGGTGTCGACCACCACCTCTGCCATAGCCGTTGCTACGGCCACCTCGTCCATAACGACCGCCACGGCCATGATTTCGGAAACCCTGGTGGTTAGAGTTAGAAGGTGTAGCCGCAGGTGTTGTGGCGTCATTCTTCGAAACAGGGGCCGGGAGGGCTGGGTTGTGATTGTAGTAGGGCTTTTTTCTGTTGCCCTGTTGTGAGCCATGTTGGGAAAACGTTGCAGGCCGTTTTCCTTTATTCATTCTTTGTTCCTGTAAGGTTTTCTCTTGTTCGAAGCTCATGGCCTTGTCAACAACCTCTTTGTAAATTTTGAGATCTAAGATCGATAAGGCTTGCCGAATGTCATGGCGAAGACCATTATAAAATTTCTCACTCTTATCTCGCTCCGTTGAGATGGTGGAGAGAGAGTAGACGGATAATTCTTTAAATTTTCCAGCATATTCTCTGACGGTCATGGTGCCCTGATATAACTTAGCAAAGTCCTGGCGCTTCTGCTTTGTCACCGCGCTGGGAAGATACTCATCAATAAACATTGACTCAAACTGTTGCCAAGTCATATCTGCTATATTAACCCTTGGGTCTTCTTTCACAGTGATCCACCATTTGTTTGCTCCACCAACAAGTTGGTAGGTCGCTAGTGGAATTTTGCGAGTCTCATCGACTCCCATTGCATCAAGAACCTTCTTGGACTCATCCAACCACTTTTGTACCTCATCAGGATCAATGGTGCCATCGAAAGTAAGAGGTTGTAGTCGCTTGTATTTAGTAATCTGATCGGTTTGAGCTTCCGACCCAAATTTTATAGGTGCGTGAGCCATGGCAACCAGACTGGCTGCGGTCTCACGAACAGCAGTTTGAATAGTGACCTTCATCGCCTCAATAAATCCAGCGAAGAAGGTTTCAATACTGGAAGGCGTGGCAAAAGGTGCAGGTGGTGGTGGTATTGCCTGCCCAGATGTAGTGGCAGTGGTTGGTGTGGCCTGTGCTGTTGTCGGAGGCGGCGGTTCCTGAATCTCAGGATGTGCCTCCACTGCTGGACGAACAGCACGTGGCCTTCCTCTCTTCCTGGTTTGCATTGTCTCACTGGCAAAGAGAAAAAGAAAATCAAGATTTAGGAACTGTAGCCAAGTATAATGTTAGAATATGCTCAGCAACAATTTCGAGAGTGCTGCAATATTAAAATCACCTATTTTTTCTAAGTATAGTGTAAGGTTTTTGTTGAGGAATCAAAGAATCTTATATAACTCGTATGTGTGGTCATGGCGTAAAAACAAACAAGGTTAGAATGTTTATATAATAAGTACAAAATTGTGCTAGTATTTCAAAAGATGTGGTTTTGGTCTTTGTGAACATACATATATTTTATTGGAAATCCATACGAGTCATAAGAATTCTAAGATTTGCCTCGGTAAATAGCCTGAGCTAACGTTCGATCGTAAACTTATGCATTCAGACGCTTACTCTTAGTCTTTTCGATTATTATCCAAGTTCATGTGTCCCATACCACATGAATTTAGTAATAAGGGTGTCAACCAAGTTAAGTTGTATGAACACGGTCTCTAAAAACATTGGCTGAATAGAAGTTCACTAATAGTATCGTCCAAATTTACGCGTCCCATACCGTGTAAACATAGTGATAATATTAGTAATGCAACTTTTTCCAAATGTTTCTTGTCACACAAGGTCATGAGTTTTCTTACTTCCACATTTTATTTAGTATCATCCAATTTTGTTGTGTCCCATACCACTCCAAAGTTAGTGATACAAAAGAAAGAATGGTTGTAAGTCGGCCCACCAAAGATAGTCTTAAACAAAACATTTCATTCATATATAATAGAAAAGTTTACATTGCCAGTAATCAATTTTGACGTTCTTGCCTACCACCATTTCTTCGAGATCTACTGTTATGTACAGAATGACTACTAACAGAAGGTTGAGAGTTTGCCCGCTCTGCGTTGGAGTTTTGCAAACGAGTTAATACATGATTGTGGCTCTCTTTCAGTGCAGCAATATTGGATGTCATTTCATCTAACCGTTCAAGTAGGTTAGTCGGTTGTCCCATTGGTGGTTGATGGGTTGGTTGTCTCGTAGGTGAAGGGTAGGCCATAGGCGTTGGAGGAAAGTATTGGTTGTATGGGTGGTTCAGAGGTGGAACATAACTGTATTGATTGTGCGGGGATCCCCGAACTGGAACCCCTTGGATAATTTGGTTTGTTTGAGATGAAAAAGTTGGAAACAATGGGCTCATTGGAATGTTTGGCCCTCCAAGATTTGGTGAGGCCCAGTACTGTTGTTGTTGGTTTACAGCAACTTGTGGAACTGGCTGATACTGTACCGCAGAAGGTGGAAATCTTTGGTACGAAGTGTTGCCTTGAGTTGGCACGTTCCAAGTTGGTGGATTTGCTTGTGTACCTTGTCTATCATGACTTTGTATTGGCGAATTTAGTGTGGCATATAATTCTTCGTCAGTAAGTGGTCGATCAGTTGGATCACTATTCAGGGCTGGGTCTGATGTAGGATTTGGATTTGAATCATTATTGGGGCCTTCTGTGACAGGCATCTTGCGTCGACATTTGCGAAGGCAGCGCCCGTGCTTGTCTCTCATTCTTTCGGCAGTTCTTACTGTCGTGCCGAATACCTCTTCGTCAGTTACCCCTCCACCTGTACCATATGTCTTAAAGATAGAGGATGCTGTAACTGGTTCAGTGATCAGCTTTGACGTTCCATCGAAAGTGTCAACGTTGGCCTCGTGAAGTATCCTCATAATCAAGACTCCGTAGCCGAGGAATTCCTTCTTTAAAGGGTTTTGAATCACCCTCAACATTTGTTGGATGATGATGTGTGGTAGGGAGACTTTTATGTTCTTCTCTATGCAATACAGCACAAGGAGTTGGGCCCTTGACATAGTGCCCCTAGTGCCCCTCTCTGGTAAGATGTTGCCGTATACAATCTTTCCGAGGCCGACAAGAGATGGCTTAAGATGATTGTTTGGGAGGTTGGTGTATGTCGATTGAGTGTATGGATCTTTGGCGAGTGAATTGAATAGTTGTGCATTAGATTCGGCGATCGCTGCAACTGTCTGGGGATCATGTGGATCAATAATCATTGCCTCAATCGGAATCTCCAAAAGGCGAGCAATAATCTCGATATTGATAGGAATTGTCGTGCCCATGATTGTTGTCTCTAAATGAGGGCTGAGCTGATCTCTGTGAAGTCCCACGTAAGTCATGGCTTCATAGAAGGATCTGACCAAGTTGTAAGAGACTTGACCCTCGACGTTGGTTATATTTAACCAATCCAGTGTTGCGAGTTTGTCATGAAGGATGGGACGGAGGCGGAGATCGCTATTGTCGATACTCCTCATGGTCATAACCTCTCGTTTGGACAATTCCGTTAGTCTAGTGGGAATGAGTTCCCTGCTAGTAGAAGTTGTTCCCTCCCTTGAGGTCATTCTTTTGCTGAAAGGAAAAATAAATTTGTGTGAAAGACACAAAATATATTCCTAATATTTTTAAGAGTTATGCCTTGTCTACTAGACATTATTTTCGAGTTTTCTGTTGATGTTTATGTCATCATGAAATTTTCTTTATTAGTGATTAGATGTATATATGTCGTATTCACATGTATAGACATATCGACTCATAACTATATATGATTTCCAAAAATTAACTAGTTGGAATATGGATATATGTCGTATTCTCATATAAATGTATAGACATATTTAATCATATATATAGTTGCCATAAATCAACTACATATATATATTTATATTTGAAATTTAACTATATAAAAATCATATATAGTTGTTGTTAATCCAAATCTTAACTATATATAAAAGTCATATATATAGTTTTAGATAGATCAAATTTTTTTTTTTTTTTAATAAATATTTTTTGAATAAATAATTTCGAAAAATAAAATTTTTTCAAATATTTTTTTTTTTATATTTTTTTTTTCGAAAAAATAATTTTCGAAAAATAAAAATTTTTCGAATATTTTTTTTTTTTTTTTTTTTCGAAAAAAAAAAATTTTCGAAAAATAATTTATTTTTTTTTCGAATAAATAATATTCAAAAAATAATTTTTTTTTTTTTTTATATGTACCTCATATACACTAATGTATATAGATGCATATATTCAATAATAACTACACATATAGTTTCTAATAAATTATGACTATATGTATATTTAAATCAAACTATATAAAAATCATATAGTTTCCAAGATATATATATTTAATATAAATCTCAACTATATATATAATTGACATATGTATATATAGTTCTAGAGATATATATATATCTAATAAAATTTTTCTTCCCCTAATTTGGTGGACTTGGGCGGGCCGTGGACCGTACAATCTGATACCATTAAATGTCACACCCCGCCCGGACGCGCCTAAACCGGCGGTACACTAACGGACGGGGCGCGCATTTGGAACAATCATAATGGTAATAACAGAGTGCGCAGCGGAAATACGGTACACAGTACAAATCTGATTTCATTTAATTCAGAATACTTTTGTACATAAAATGGTCTAGGGAACATACTCCCAAAATCCCCAATGAATCATACAAAGGGTACAAAATGTGGGCCCCATAACCTGCACCCAGTCCACCCTAATTTCCTGTGAAAGATTTGATAATATTGGAGTGAGCTTAACGCGCTCAGTGGGTAAATAGTGCATGAGTATAACAATTAATAAAGCGTACTTCAATATCAAATATCTTAAAATACACATGTGAGCATCATAATCAATCAAATGTATGTATGCATGACACCGTCACGTATTAATGGTTTGATGAGCGTACATCGCCTGAATTCATGTACAGGAACGATGCTCTGAATTCACGTACTAATGTCCCTCCCCGGGTGTAGCCGGGTTCTCATGTACGTCCTTCTCCAGAGAAATATAATGAATAGTGAGCAATGCTTCTAACTATTCTATGAGTCATAAACCATATACGTCCCTAGGTGGTGATATGTATGATGCCAATGCATGAACTGGTCTAGTCTACTGGTCTGGTCTTTCTTGACATTTAGACTGACTTTGGCAGCGTCTGGTGATCCTTATCAGGGTCGGTATCACGACGTGCAAGATTAGGACATTCAGTATTACTGTATAAGCTGATAGCTTTCAATAAGACCAACTAGATCAGTCCCCAGTTGAGAGGTGAGACACAAGGTCTGCTTAAATACCAATCGCCTAGAGCAGCCCGCTGCCTTCCGTTCACTATTTTAAGTTACTGAGGACAAGACCGAGTCTAGTTGAGTCAGATTGACTACAATCCGGCATTATAACAGTGCAATACATGAATTCCAAATATACAGGCATATGTACGGCAGTATAAACAGTATATGACATAATGCAGTGTAAATGAATAGTAGACATAATAATAATTGAATGTAAACTTTAATAAAAGTTATGAAACACGCAAACCTATGTTTCGTTCCCCACCTTCAGATTTGGTGCTTTTCTCCGGACAGAACTTCGTTGCACCGCTTTCAGATCTGGCGCTTTCCTCCGGACAGAACTTTGTTGCACCGCACCGAGAGTCTTGATTAGAGAGTCTCAAAAACTAAAAACTTAGAATGCGTGGAAAGGAGAAGAAAAATCACAAAAGAAGGTGATTTGGTGTGAGAAATGAGAAATGAGGAGGTTTCTTATATAGAGATTTTTGCGCCTGAACGTTCTGGCATGGCGCCTGAAAGTTCTGGCATGGCGCCTGAACGTTCTGGCAAGCGCCAAACGTTCTGGCATAGTGCCTGAACGTTCTGGCAAGCGCCTGAACGTTCTGTCATGCGCCTGAACGTTTTGGCATGCGCCTGAACGTTCTGGCGTTGCCCAAATAGTAAAAATTTCAAATAGTAATTTTTTTTTTTTTGTGAAATACAGGGTATTACACCCACAGAACCAAGTCGACATACTATATCAGGAATTACCGACCTGGCTATTTATCGATCTTCTTACAGACCATATCTTGGGTATCAAGCAAATGGAAGGAGAGACTACAGATCGGCATACCGACCTATAGAGATCTCCGACTTCGGAACGGATAACGACGGGACGCTTGATCAGATAAGGATAAGACGTGATCCACTGCGATAAGGTCAGAATCTACTCCTAACTTGACTTTGATAAGGCCTGAAGCTCTACTAGTTCGACTAGGAGACTGATAAGTCATCATAATCCTACAAAGATCCTACCAGATATTCCTAGTTCGACCAAAAATCAAACATGCTCTCCCAACAGAATGGCCAAAGATCTCAAGCCCTCTTTATAAAAAGACCATAACCCCTAAGAAGAGGTGAGAAACTCTAAGTCATTCTCGACTCAGTTCAGTATTACTAAGCTTTGAACTAACTTGGACATCGAAGGGCCTTTGGCCAACACCACACTGGTATTCTTCACGATGGCCTGTATTTTTTTATTTTTTCCTTCTCAGATAATCAACCTCCGGTGATGTTTCTAGCACTATAACGAGTTCTAGATCAACATCTTTTCTCTACCTTATCGTCTACTGGTGTTGGTCAAATCTTACACCAACAATATGATTTAATAAAAATTTAAGAATGTAATTTGTAGTTCAATTTCTATCAAAATCAACGTAATGTTATAAAAAACCAGAAATTGAATCCACCATATTTTAATTGTATTGAATCACACGTGATTCAATGAAGGCAGGGTAATGTAGTTTGCATTTCATTTTCAAATCAATGTAACATCATTTAAGAAAAAAAAATGAATTTACTTGCTAATTGGAATAGCCATATGGAGTCCTGCCTATGGCCTTGTTTGTGAGCACGATGGCGTTTTCACCCAAAAACATTTTTGTTAAACGCAAAAGCAAGTGGAAGGAAGCTTTATCTAAACTAGGGGTGTCAACGGTTCGGTATGATGCTCAAACCTAACCCAAACAAAACATAATCGAATTCGATTTGATTTAGGTTAATTAGTTTAGTTTAAATTATTAACCTAAATCGAACATAATCAGTTTAGTTTTGTTTGAGTTGATCCGTTTAAAATTTTAAATCCACATATATTAAACAAATCAAAATAATTAATTATGAAATAATATATACCAAGTAATCTTAAATTTTCTAATGTATATTTAATAAATTTAAAAATAATCTTTACTATATAAGATAATTATATAATTTTTAGGATCTTGTTTATATTATAAAAGAATATTATACATTAAAAAATAAATGATAACATTTTTTTTTTACAATCGGTTCAGTTTGATACGGTTTCGATCGATTTTCAAAACTTCAAACAATAATCAAACCTATCGGGCTATATTTTTTCAAACCTAATTCAAACTGAACTTATTAAAAAATTAAATCAAACTGAACCAAACACATTGGTTCAGTTCAGTTTGGTTTCGCAATTTGAGTCAATCCATTGACATTCCTAACCAAAAAGTTTTTAAATTTTTTAAAAAATTACGTTTAAATCACAAATACATAAATATCAAATTACACTCAAAATACGTTTTGACAAAATTATTCACCGGGACCAGTTTTGCAGCAACTTCCACACACAAACCCTCATATAAATTAGGCATGTGTCACTACTAGTCACTGGAAGTGAAACCAAGGCAAACATGGTCGGCTAATTAATTGCGTTTGTGGCAAGTGGTAATCAAAACCCTCATTCTCCCATTTGACCATTTGCATTTAAATAAATACCGCGGCAACGCGTCCATGGTTTTGTTATATCCGCACTGGTCTGCTTTGCCACCGTCTCTATTACAACGCTTTCCCCTGGAGTCGCATTCCAAAACTCTTCTCTACGCGAACCTACCGAATTCCTAATTTCACATGCGATATCGGTGCACGAAATCACCAAATTAAGAGGTGATTCGTGCTTCCGATTCGCACCAGGTTTTACCCACTTGCAGTAAAGATTCCTGGGTGCGCTTCCAGCAACCCGGTTTCACGTTATTCTAACCGTAGCCCCCGAAGCCCGAAACGTTTCAGAGTGTTACTTTCTCTCAAATTTAAGCTCGCTTCCCTTGAAACTGTCAAATGAAGCCAATTTCGAGGCTCCTCAGACTTTTGCACACACCCAACAATCCTCTTCTTGCTTCCCCATCTTTGTTTCTTTTGTTTTTCATATAATTCTTGGTGTTTTTGGTCTGTGTCGGGTAAGCTTCAAGAGTGGAACTTTTGGGGTAAATCTGCGGATCTTGGCGGATTTCTCGCTTTCTTCATCAATTTGAGCTTCTGGGTATGTTGGGAATCCGTTTTACTCTGATGGGTATGCTTTAGTTTTGGTTTTCTTGTGATTAAATCGGCGGAATTTGTTGTAAAATGCACATTGTTCTTTGGGGTTCTTTTGTTTGTTTTAGATCTCTTCGATCTCTGTTGTTGATTCTTTGTCTTAGAATTTTGGATGGAATTGATGTTTCGAAATTTTGTTGTTCTTTCTTCGATGTAATCTGCGGATCAGGCGATAAATGTAATAGAAATCTGGGTAATTTCTGCGGTTTTCTCTGTTCTTTGTTGTTTCATGTTCTCCTGTTCATTTGTTCATCAGTACTTGACGATGTTTGGAATTCTTGAATTAGTTAAATTCGGTCTCTAGCCCCCTTCTTTTGGCTATGTGGTTATAGTGGATTGGGTTAGTGTGATTTCTTGGAAGTACTAGTTGATTGCACATGCAAGAAGTAGTAGATTTTTGGTTGGGATTACTCATTTCTTTAAAAAATCCTCCGAGAAATAGAGGGGTTTATTTAGTCATAATTGATCATTATGTGTGAAATTTACTTTTGTGGCCTAGAACAGAAATAGATGGGTCTAGTTTCACAAAGAATATTAGGTTTGTGTCTTCTACTAATAGACGTGTTTATTTTCATTTTGTGTTTGGAGTGATGATTGATTGTTCTTGTTTTTTATTTGATCTCAACTGTCATGGGCATGGTTTTATCCAAATGTAAGAAGGGACATATTTCTCTTGACTAGCTACAAGATTCATAGACTTTTCAGTACATTTTGTTCCTAAGTGTTCAATTATTCACGGGCGCTATGGATACGAAATTTTTCATGGAAACCCAAAAGGTAATTCTAATGGGGGACCAAATGAAACCGTTTAATTAGATGCATGTACAGGTCTTACAGCAATTTATGCTCTTGCTTATCTATTTGCGGTAACTTTTAAGATCCTAATGGGCATTATTTAAGTATTACTTTGGTGAGGAAGCTACTCTGTTTATTGTTGTAATTGTAATGAGGGAACACTCTGATTTTAAAATTGTAATGATATACAGTTCTACAACCAACTGGGAGATAGCAAGGAGAATTATATTGGTGATCAGTAGTGGTGTCTAGTTAGTAAAGTTTTAGTTTATAAAGGTGCTTAATAAATAAAGGCCTTCATTGACCTGGCTGCTCAGTGGAAGTGGACTGAGTCCCAAGGTTTTCCCTCATTGGGAGAGGTCTACTATTTTGCTCCCACCTCGAACGGGGACTAGTCTCATACCCAAAGGTTGTCGAGATACCTCGTGGGCAACCAAAAAATAAAAATAAATAAAAAGAAAAATAAAGACTTTCATTTCTATGCCTAATTGTTGCCAAGAATCCTTCCAATATTAGTCTTTGATTAGAATTAGAATCGTACCATTTTGAAAGCTGGATCATTGCTGAAAAAATGGAAGTAGAAAGTATAATGAACTGAATGTGTATTAGATCAGAAACAAGAGGGTTTTCCAAAATTGGGATACATACATCTCGGGAGTGTGGGACGAGATATTGGGTTGCATCATCAAAACTTTCGGGTGGATTTTCAGTCAATGATTGGGTAAGGGATTGGAATTCATGTATGTTTAGCATTTTGTTCTTTCCTAGTGAGTACTCCCTGTACTCATGATTTGATGTACTTTATTTTTTCCTTTTAATACAAATATACTTGTTTCCTTAAAAAAATGAAAAAAGATTCGTTGTTCTCTTAAACTGAAATAATATTGAAGCTTCTCTTCAAAAGAAGAGAACATTCTCAATTAAGCCTGCCTTCTTTTTTACTTCTTCTGTTTCAACTTAGAGTTCTTATTAAATGTCATAGGGTGAAGACATATGAAGGCCTTGTCTTTTTTATGGAAGAAAAATCAATTTTTTGCAGTTATATCTATAATATATAACTCCAAATTGTACATTCAGTTAGATCTTAATTTTATTTCTTATGTTTGTCCATTGAATTCCTAAGATGGGCTTGTTTCTATATTGTGAACTACTTTGCTCAAAAGTCAAAACAGTGGTGCTTTTCTACTAAAACTCTTTTTTTTGGCATATTTTGCCTAGATCGTTAGTACAGGACAACCATCAGTGATATTGCTCAGTTGGACATTTTGAAGCAGTGCTATTAAAATGTCGATCCTGTCGAAGCTACGCTGCATAACTATTGATGTTACTGGCACTCTTATAGCATATAAAGGAGACCTGGGAGATTACTATTGCATGGCAGCCAAATCAGTTGGATTACCTTGTCCAGACTATAAACGTATGCATGAGGGATTCAAAACTGCATACACAGACATGGCAAAGAGGTATCCATGCTTTGGATACGCAGCAAAAATGCCTAATATCGTTTGGTGGAAATCATGTGTGAGAGACTCTTTTGTTAGGGTAAAACATACGACCATCCTATTGTATCTTTATATCAAGTTGAACTCTAATAAATACAAATATGAAATGGTATGTTGTTTTTGCTGACAGGCAGGCTATGATTATGATGAGGAAACATTTGAGAAGGTTTTTAGACGCATATACTCAGTTTTTGGTTCCTCTGCTCCTTATACCATATTCTCAGATTCCCAACCATTCCTAAGATGGGTACGTGAACAAGGGCTCATGGTTGGGATTGTCAGTAATTCGGAATACCGGTATCAAGATGTCATTCTTCCTGCCTTGGGTTTGAACCAGGTATGTCAAATCAAGATGTCATGAAAGAAGCTTAAATTTGATACAGCTATATCTGGATTAAATTTATTTACTATGGAACACTATAACAGAAGGGGCGGTAAGCAAAGGGCTTAAATTAGAAAAATGCTTCACATATAAGGGGTAAATCACTGAAAGTGGATTCAGAGTCTAGAAATGATGTTTCTGAAGTGGAACTTGAATAATAGTACATGGCCCAAAAAAAATATTTGTGTCAAGGAAAACTACTCTCCATTTGTGGTTTTTGGGCTAAGGAAAATGAGGATATCTTCATGCATATGTTTTTATGACATTTTAGTGACTTTTTCTAATGCTCTCGACTGATGCTAAAAAAATCTTGACTGGTTCTTGTGCATTTCTGTTTTAAACTGCAAATTTCATTTCATTTTTCTTGGTGAATCAGGGAACCGAATGGGACTTTGGTGTTTTCTCTGGTCTCGAAGGTGTGGAAAAGCCAAACCCAAGAATCTATGAGATTGCATTGGAAAGGGCTGGAAACATTGCTCCAGAAGAAACTCTACACATTGGGGACAGCGTGCGAAAAGACTATATACCCGCAAGAAGCGTGGGCATGCATGCACTTCTATTGGATAGATTTAAGACGCCTGATGCAGATAACTGGAGACAATCTGGTGAGCTCGTGCTTCCTGACCTGGTGGCTGCACAAGCTTGGCTTACTTCAGAGAAATCATCTAATGGAGCTTCCTTCTCTTCCCAGCATAGTCAGGTTTCTTCTTTACCTTAGATGTATGGTCTGGTAATCAGTAATAATATTGGTTAATACCCTTTAAATTTTGGGTGAAAGATTGATACTTCATTATCAAAGGGTTTCTATATATATAGGGCAATGCTGATTTGGTAGTCTGTATTAGCTTTACATGGCAATGCTGCTCTTGATGAGCCTATTTTACATATCAATGTATATATACCCAACCACCCAAAACTATATAATTCATGAAAAATGAGCCATGGCATTTCATTTTCTGCTATACCTTGTATTTGTTGATAATGTCAATTTCTTTCTTAAGGAAAAAAGAAAAATGGTGATTGCTTGGATTAAGTCAAAATTTATATTACTATTAATTATATTTTTCCTTTTCTTTTTTTTTTTCTATGTTATTATAAGGCCTCCTCTAGCTTATATTATTATTATTATTATTATTATTTTGAAGAAGAAACAATTTATGATATATTAATAATAAAAGGTACAACTTAGAAGGAGAGTAGAAGTGCTCTTTGACAAATTTAATATTAAAAAAATAAGTTTTACTTTTTTAGTTTTATTTTAATAAGAGCTTATTTGAATAGAGCTCATTTGAAATATATTGTTCGGAAATCAATACTTTTAACATTTAATTTTAATGTTAAATTAAATCTAGAGTGGTTGATAATCAACACTTAATTTTCTTATAATTAAAATACTTTTTATTATTATAGTATATGCACGCAAGCTTCTCAAATTTTATATTATTATAATCAGAGCTTCTCAAAACATATGGTTCGTTGTACACAAGCATGAAGGTTCTAGAAGCGCTGAAACAAGTTTCTCAAGATCTATAGAACCAGCCCGATTATGTAAAACAAGAACTCGCCATTGAAGCCTTGCTCGAGCTCGAAAAGAAGTGGAAAACATTCCACACTATTAATTGAGATGATGTCATATCTCTTTAATGGTACTCGTTTCAAGTAGATTAGTCTCTAATATGTGTGTAAGCTAGCTCTGAAAACACCACTTAGATTACCAAATAATAATAAACAGGCTTAACTTAACACACAAATCGGTTACCTACTATTCAAATTAATCTTTGATTCTTGCTGTCACATAAATACAAACCCGGCAGCTCCTATTGGCACAAGAACAGACAGAAAATTTAAGAACAGTAAGGTCAAATTACAGAGAAAACAATTAGATAAACAAATGACTCCCATCACCTTTTCCATAATTCTGATCTTTTATTCACAGAAACTCTTTCAAAAGCCACTGATCAGGCTAATCAACTAACCATACGGATTCGTAGTTTTCTTCTCATGTGAAGCTAGCTTTCTACTACTGTTAGATATGTGGATCAGCTGATCACAGGCTTGCCTTGATGACAGCCTCTCTGCTGGAACAATTCTTGTGCATTGTAAGGCAATATCCAGCACTTGAAAAACTGCTGATTCTTCGTCAGGTAAGAACGGTTTTAGAGACGGATCAACTATCTCGTCTCGAGCTGGACCTGACATATCAATATGCAACTCGACCCATCTAACCATATCCATGTCTACCCCGAAAATCCCAGCAGTAGGCATTCGCCCACTAACCAGTTCCATTAGAACAATCCCCATGCTGTACACATCACTCTTCTGCGACGCCTTCAACGAATAAGCATACTCTGAAAAACAAAAAAAAAAAAAAAATCAAAGACATAAAGATAAAATCATAATCCAATTGTAGATAAAAACAGTATCAGTTAAGTGAAGTATTTACAATTACCTGGAGCAATGTAGCCATAGGACCCAGCAAACCAGGAATTCGACTCGGTATTGGTCGAATCATGGTTCTCAACAAGTACCTTTGCGAGCCCAAAATCTCCCAAATGTGCTTCCATGTCAGAATCGAGCAGCACATTGCTTGACTTGATGTCTCTGTGAATGATTGGAGGAACACAGTCATGGTGAAGATACTCCACGCTTTGTGCCAACCCGATTGCTATTCTCAATCTTGCATCCCAGTCCAAGCCCTTCCTCTTCTTTCCACTTACTAATATTGGCTGGTGCAGCCAATCCCATACACTTCCATTCTCCATGTACTCATATATCAGTAGATTTGAACCTACTTTGTTATTACTACAGCATCCTATTAATCTCACTAGATGCCTGTGCCTTATTCTCCCAAGCGTTCGAACCTCCCTCAAGAAGCTTCTATCAGATAGAAGATCATCTTTTCTGTTCGATATCTTTTTCACTGCAACTGTTTCTCCGGTAGGTAATTCTGCTTTGTAAACTGTTCCGGATCCACCTGACCCAATCACATACTCCTCACCCAAGTTGTTTGTTGATCCCATGATGTCTTCCCATTTGAATTCTTGCCGGATTCCACCACCTTGGAAAAGAAATTGCCGGTAAACTTGGGAAGAACTCGATGAATATGCACTATTCACTTCACTGGTTCTTCTTTGCAATTGGCGCCTCCGGTTTAACAGTAATACAAGCCCAAGTAGCAATAGAACAGTGGCAATGGCAGTAGAGCAAGCTGTAATGGCCGTCATTGATGATGCATTTCGGCCATTGTGATTCTTAGAATCTAAGTTCTTGCATGTTTCCAGAGGATTTCCACATAGCTTGACATTCCCTTCAAAGGCTTCGGCTGGCCAATGGGAAAACTGTTTATCTAGTTGGCCTTGAAGATTATTGTAGGAGAGATTAAGCTTGCCCAAGCTGCTCATTTCACCAACTTGGAAAGGTACTTCTCCATAGAGCTCATTGTGAGATAGATCAAGGACTTCAAGTTTGGATAGTGTACCAAGAGAAGGTGGGATTTTTCCGGTCAGATTATTGTAGCTGAGGTCCAGTACACTTTGTAGTTCATGGAGTTGTCCAATCTCTATCGGGATTTCACCTTCAAAACGGTTCCGTGAGAGTCGGAGCCCATAAAGATTGCTTAATGCACTGATCGCTGGAGGAATTGGTCCGGAGAATGTGTTGTGATCGAGGTTAAGGACATTGAGGGATTTGAGATTTCCTATTTCAGGAGAAAGACTTCCATTCAGAGAATTGTTGTCAAGGGATAGCACAAGGAGGTTCGAGCAATTGAACAGCTCTGGTGGAAGAGACCCGAAAAATTGATTCAAGGAAAGCTTCAGCTCTCCTAACTGAGATAAGCTTCCCAGCCATGTTGGAATCGGTCCAGAGAGAAAATTATCATTCAAATCAATATGGTTCAATTTCTTCAACAGCGAGAGCTCTGATGGAATCTCCCCCGTAAGTGAATTTCCCGAGAGATCAAGCAACGATAGCTCCCTGATTTCTCCAAAAGTTGACGGAATTTGGCCCCTAAACCGATTGCTTCCCAGTCGTAGCCTTTCGAGAGAAGGTGAATTCCCTAGCTGAGGAGGAATCTCTTTGTCAAACATATTGTTCGTGACGTCAAATGAGAGAAGTGAACGAGAACTACACAACACATCAATACTACCATTCAACCTGTTATTGGAGAGATTCACTCTTGTCAAATTGGCAACATTTCTTAGCTCATCGGGAAGATTACCTTCGAGCGAATTGTTGTAGAGCATGAACTGTTCTAGTGATTTGAGGAACCCGAAAGTCCCCGGAATGCCACCGGAGAGATGATTATCAGCCAAGTCTAGGATTTTCAATTGCTTGCAAATTCCTAATGTCGCAGGAATCTCACCTGAGAGCTCATTTTGTCTGAGATGCAGGAGATTCAAATTCTTCAGCCTTCCAATTGTAATTGGAATGCTTCCAGAAAACTGATTGCCATAAAAATCTAACATCTGCAAACTAGAACAGTTACAAATCTCCAATGGGATTTCGCCTGATAATTGGTTCTCATAAAGATAGAAAAGTTCAAGCTTTCCAAGCTTACCGATCTCTCTAGGAAGATTACCATGTAAATTATTGTGGTGCAGGGTCAGTGTTTGGATATCACTTAGATTCCCAATACTCTGAGGAATTGAGCCTACCAAGCTGTTGTTGTTGAGCAAGAGATCAGTGAGATTAATCAGCTCCAATAGTTCGATCGGTATCGACCCGTTTAGCTTATTATCAGCCAAATCAAGCTGTTTCAGTGACCCACATCGTCCTAATCCTCTTGGAATTTCGCCGGAAAATCCATTGCCGGACAGCATCAAGTGCTCTAAATTGGTAGTATTTGAACATATGTTCACAGGAATTGAACCTGAAAGCTTGTTGTTAGACAGAACCAAGTAATTCAGCTCTCCCATACTGCCTAATTCTTCTGGGATTCCTCCAGTAAGCTTGTTCAATGATAAATCAAGATTCTGAAGACTGCCCATCTTTGCTAGAGACTTTGGAATTGGACCTTCAAGCTCATTCCCCATGAAATTCATGTAAACGAGTTGACTCAGTTCACCGAGTTGACTCGGTATCTCACCGGAAAGACTGTTGTTGACTAGGTTTAGAAGCTGGAGATTTCTTAGACGACCGAATTCTCCCGGAATTGAGCCGTTCAGGTTGTTTACAGCAGCAGTGAACACCAAAAGACTCGAACAATTCCCGAGCTCCGGCGGAATCGGTCCACTGAGTTCATTTTCTTGAAGAACCAGGTTCTGCAACCGACCGAGTCGGCCGAGTTCCTGCGGAATCGGCCCGATGAGGCCGCAAGAAGCCAGACCCAGAATTTCCATGCTGGTAAGCTGACCAAAAGTGCTCGGAATCGAACCGGTTAGACCATTATCGCCGATTCTAAGCACTTGGAGACTCGTGAGTGAACCGAGTTGACTCGGAATCGGCCCGGTGAGTTGGTTGGAATAAAGAAGTAAAGAAACAAGCGACGATATGTTGGCAAGTTCAGGTGGAATGGGACCTGTTAGGCGGTTGGAAGACAGGTCGAGTTGAACCAGGTGGCGGAATCGACCGAGTGAAGGAGAGATTGACCCGGCGAGTGACGAGTCGGACAGGTTTAGACTCAGTACTTTTTCAACCGAGTCGCAAGTAACTCCTCTCCAAGTGCAGTAACTCGGGTTCTTTTCCGACCAGCTTTCCAACACCTTTAATGGGTCTTCAACGAACGATTCCTTAACCTGCAACAGAACTTGCAGAGTTGATACCGAGTCTGACTCGGTGTTAACTCGTTCTCGGTTGTGAATCTTGCACCAAACGGGTCCTAAAGAAAAACCCAGTAACAGAACTAGTGCAAGAGTTGCAGAAACCACTAGTAACCTTTTCGCCATTTTTCACCAAAAAAAAGAAGGAATTAACAGAAGAGAATTTTGATCAGAAGAAGATCAAACGTGGTTTGATTGTACATGAAAAGACGACCCATCTTGAATATTGATCTTCTTCTTCTTCTGCTGCTGCTGGTGATGAAATATGAGCATTGAATTTTGTCTGGGGAATGAGTTTTTCGAGTTGCAAAAGCTAGGGAGGGCTCGTTTGGCGAGAAAACGCGTTTTCTGGACTGCCAACCCTTATGAACGAATGCATGTGTAGCAACTATTCTTGAAGAATACGCAGTTCAATGCAGGAAACAACAGTTTTAAAGAAGAGATAAGAAAGGAGATCAAACCCAGGAAAAACCATTAATGAGCACCACCCAACACTACCAGTTCTTCATGTTTAAGACCCAAAAAGAAAATAAAATATCGTATATGGAATCAACCACCTGATGTGTCAATTACAAGAGAAGAGAGTTGGGGAGCTATCTAACTCCCCGGTACACATGATGTATATAATATATACGTATATGGAGATTTGATGAGGTTAAAAGATATAAACAGTGGTTGGGAAGACCGGCCGACAGAGCAAGATGATCGTGGGTTTGCTAATTTTGATTGTTGCAGTGTTGCAGCTGAGAGTAGAGAAGAAAGAAAGCAGTTAACTTCCTATTTTTAAATGTACTTTTTGAGTTTTGAAAGCTTAAAAAGTCAATATATATAGCCTGGGCCACACTCATGAGTCATGACCCTCTTTGTCAAAAATAACAAGCTTCCAAGTTCCAAAACTTACCCTCTTATTCCCTTACACACCCACACACACATATATATATATATGGTACTATATGTTTTTAATTAATAATATTCTTTCTTTAATTCGCTCCTAATTTATCAAAGCAAAGTACGTAGTCCTTAATTATTCTTCTCCTATTGGGTTGAGTCACCAAACTCTAATGTCCTTTTGTCACCCTCTTGCTTATTCTTTTTTAAGAAGTTGTCTACATCCAAGGCCCTACCTTAATTCTTAAGACCAAAAAAATTAAAAAAAGTCCCTACATTTCTTGTGCCATTTGTTCATTTATATTTCTTATGTTTATTATCAACAAAACCCACTCTATTTGCCCAAGCAAGAGGACAAGGACATTTGTTTTTCTATTATATATATTAAAATAATAACTCATCAGATATATAATGGAATAAGTATCTATCAAGGTTGGACCATTAATTCACTACAACTATCTAATATTGAGTACTGAACGCATGCAAACAAATCCAATTGGAAATCATCCCGATGTTTAGGCGCTAATGAAAAAAATTGGTCAAAACCTACATGTTTGACTACACAATCAAGTTGGGTTTGACTTGGGGCATGCATGCTCATTTGAAGATAAGTTTATACATATATAAAAATGAATGACTTAATATTATGGTTTGATATTATAAAAATGAATGACTTAATATTTAAAGATATATTAGATGTCAACATTATTTTTTAATACTAGTACCTAACTGTAATCAGCTTCCGTTAAATATTGAAAATATACGCAATACATATACATTCTCAAAATATTAAAAAAAGTTAAGTGTCAGTGTTAAAAAATGACGTTTGCATAAACTCTGAGTAAATAAAATATTTTTCATAATATAATTACAGAGACTGCCTATATATGTGCTCATGCTTTACATTATTAATTAATTGGCCATTAATATAAATAATTTTTTTCCTCTGTGGTTCTTGTACCCGAAGGCAGATATATTTTTCATTTGCTACAAATTGCATCCATCCAAGGTACGTCCCAAACTCTGATATATATATCCAGGCTCTAAATATTAATGGATCAAAGAGGGGGAAAACAATATATCATTGACAGCCCTAACTAGTTAATTAGTTCCACGAAACCAACAAGTTGAATATATATATATATATATATACATGCCAAAGTTGTATGAAAAATGCTATAACAATATTTAAGGTGTACATCATCATTAAATATTATAAAATTATCTTAAATTATGTACCGATACATGGTTCAAAATAATTTAATAACATATATAAGTTGATAATATATATTTTAAATATACATATAGAATTACTCTGAGTTAAGGTAACATGTTGGTTGGGAAGAAGTGGGCATATAGCCATAAACGGCCCATCTAATTTTGTGATATTATATTATTTGTCCATGTCAGGTTGGGAAGAAAGTATTTCTCTCTACCTTTACTGATGGCATCACGGGCATTGATGAAGTGTTCCTTCTAGAACCTGAACAAAATTGACTCAAAATATATATTGAATGAACACAAACATCAGATCTGCAGAATAGCTTTAAATTCAACCTATTTAGTGATCAGCCCTTCCAACCATTCTGAACAAGCCGCTGTGCCATTGATCTTTTGGCGCTCATTCCCGCTTAGTTTCATCTATTTCACACTTCAGAACCTCATCATATATAATTCATGATAATTTTATTGTTACTATTATTTTTTCCTTCTCATATATATATATATGTTCTTTGACTTCTGTATCTTTATTAATTTTTTTGTAGGACGAGACTATTTTGGAGTTTGGAACTGTACGCGGCATTGGACAGCCTATCTTCAGAATAAATACATAAGCGTGAACACAAACTCGGACTCAAAACTGAGACTTTTTCCCTCAATCTCTGCTTATATCTCGTTCCACAACCAATGAGATTATCCAAAACTTTGGGTCTTCTCTCATATTTATTATAGTGACATAAGTATTTTAAAAAGAAGAATTTTGAGGGATCAACAAACTACTCATGGATTCAAAAACATGATAAATATTATAAATTTAACTCAAAGCACAGTAAAGAAATTGAAAAATTGTCATAATAACAATATCAATATGTACTCTTAATAATAATGGCGTTGTTTGCTATAGATTTTGCAAAAATATGATTTTGGGGAAAGTCATTATAGAAAAACACCTTTTAAGTTAGAAAAACAATTTGAAAGTTATTTGGTAAAACATATCAAAAAGTACTTTTATAAAAGTATTTTAATTAAAGATTGACAATTTTACTCTTTGACAATTAAAAACATATATACTCTCATATAATTATTCAATTTGATTATGGTTCAATTATAATATAAATAATTCATAATATTATATAAACTTACATGTATATAAGTGTAACTAAACAAATATACTCGGTAATTAAACACAAAAATACTTCAAAAATAAGGGTGTACCTTGCATAATTAGGATTTTTAGAATAAAATGATAAAGTTAAAGTGATGAGGTTAGATTTGGTATTTTAAAAAAATAATAAGGATATAATAGGATATGGATGTTTAAACGCAAAATGGAATCACAAAAGCACCCTATGGTTGCACCTGCATGGGTTTAGATCTTGTATGCCTCTTACCGTTCTCAAAGGGAGAGGGAGTAGCCGAATTTAACTCAGCAGGACCCATGCGGCCACTGGTACAATAAGAAAAATATTAATTTAATTATAATTTTTATAATTATATGTATAACTATATATACATATTTATTAAATATTAATATTTTATATATTTTAAGTTATATTATAAAAAAATTTAATAATTATGCATCTGTAAATGCATATGTAATTACAAAAAATTATATTTTCTCCTAATGATAAACCAACTGAAACTCGAACTTGGGGTTTATTAGTTAATTTATTATATTTCTTGTATGATTCAATATTTTTTTTTTGAGAAGATCTATCAAAAGGTTATTAAATTGATGCAAGTAATCATACCTAAGCGGAGTCGCCTAATTAACTCATCTATATGGTCAACCAGCTCAAACTCCAACTTCGGGTTTGTAAGTAAATTTATTATATTTCTTGTGTGATCAATTATCCTTTGTTTTGTTTTTAACAATAATTGATCTTCGTTATTTAAAAAGGGTATTAACTTTCTTCAACAACCAAGTTCAGCTGAGTGGACAAGCTTTCATCAATTTCTTTATAAGATTAGTTTGTAAAAGAAAACTTGATTAATTTCATACACAAATTAATTAATACAATTGCCAACCAACCTATGGTGTATTTGGATTAATTACCTAATCTGATCTTATAGATCGAATGTTTAATATCTGGGCCCACCTACTTTTAAACAATCATTCCATATTCATCATAACATTAAATAAACAAAAAACCAAATCAAATAGATAAAGATAAATAAATTGATGGAGTTTTTTTTATTTTGATCTTAAATTGATGGAGTTACTTGGTTCATCTAGGGATAATACGATTGTGTGTGTATATATATATATATACCATACTATTACCTTACATAAGGATTCTTTGAACAATTAATGTATGTCTATAATATTATAATAAAAAAACATTTTTACGTGCTGGTACAAAATTTAATTGACACCAAAAATAATGTAGGTTGGACTTAGAGGAAAATCGAACGTAAAGAGGTGAGGGGTCGGATAATGTATTTTTTAATTTTTTTAATTTTTTTTATTTAGCCTGTTAAGGTCGGACAAATTTCATTTTGTCCGTTCATGCAGGGTCGGATACACCCATTTTTGGGGTAATTTTTTTTGGGTTTTGAAACCCACTTTTCTCTTCGATTTTGGTATGTTTTTTTATATATAAAAAAAATACTTCAAAAGGGTGAAAATGAATGCTTTTAATTAAAAAAATACAAGAAAATAACAAGATTGGAGATTGAGATGAGTTGAAGAGTTGAAAGGTTGAAGAGCGGGTGGGTGAAGAAAGAGGTGAGAAAGTGTAAGGGGTTTAATACTTGTCATTTTTGTAACTTTACATGAGACTTTTTTTGTCTTTTTAATTTTTAACTGAGGTGAGTGAAGAGATGAAAAATAGTGAATGAAAATAGCCAGACCCAAATTTATTTCATGTTCTATTAAAAAATGTATATGTTTTGTAACTTTGCTTGTGTTGAGTTAGTTTATATATCTATAAACGTAAACGGTCTTCAGCTTGGATAAATGAGGAGAAATGTGTTAGGTAGCTAATAGCCAATGTAAAACTTTGTCAAATTATATAATTATGATATGAATATACTAAATCAAACTACTCAAAGCGCTAGGACATTTTGAATATGTCTAAATAGTCCTGAATAGAGTGGAGTAGAAGAAATAAAATTATGTAGCTGATTTATATAATTAGACAAAGACTTAATTGAGTTGAATATATATGTTTTATGTTAAAGAAAGGGAAGACGGTATTATTATATTTTAACTATTATTATTATCCATGTGCTTGTACATTTAGGCTTTAATAATTTAAACGCTTCTTGTTCTACACTTGCAACTTCAACCTTTTTACTCTTTATCGACATTCTTATATACATATTCCTTTTTTTTTTTTTTTTCTTAAGATATATATATTTGTTTGTTTGTTTATGTGTATATAGAAATCATAGAAAAGAATCCACTTTTACTTGGAGTCAAAGGAGTTATTGTATTATAGTTATAAAGAGAATTATACAATTCTATTACTATCCAATATTACAAATTTATATACATACACATAGTCAAATCATGTAATAGTGTTTACTTGGAAAAATGCATAAAATATGGGCTAACCGGGCTATAGTGCATAGGGACTCGTGTGACACGTGGCACATTGAAAAAGGGAAGAAGTTGGAGATGCCATGTCCAAGTGAAAAGGACAAAGATGAAGAGGTAATAAAGCCATCACCATATGCATCATAATGATCCGTATTTGCACTAATTATAATAATAATGACTTGATTAATTATATTAGTAGTGGATTGGTACATGGGAATAAATCTAATTGTAGGTGCACCTAATGGCTCTATTCTTAACACGTTGCTCAGCGCCCTAATTTTGAGAGTGCAGATAAAGCAGTGTTGCGACAACTAATTTCCTCGAATGCCATTTTGGAGCGTCTGATAAGTGCGCGTTTGCATTTGAAACGCCATTTTTGAGCACTTGCCTCTCCCTGTTTTTCTGTTTGGTAATTGTATTTGATAAAACAGGCTTTCGGATAAATCAGAGCCTTTAATTAAGGCATCATTAACTTGTGAACAGATTTATCCTTGTAGCCAAGCACCATCTACATGACCATGAGTGATGGGTTTTCTAATTTTGTTTTATCGGAGAGCATCTGGATCTCTCGGACTACCCAATTAGTCTCTAAGTCCCAATGTATAATTTATATAAACATAGACATAAAAGAGCAGTGGAATTTCTATTTACACCCGCTGCTCTATCTTGGTTTAGCTGTCTATCTTTGTGAAAATTATACTACCATGCAAAAGCTATGGGAAAAAGTGGAGTGTAAAATAGAATCATTTTCCATGAAAAAACTATATGGAAGTTGGAGGCATTTAGTGCCTTTCGTAAATTTTTATTTGCAAAATTAGGGTGGCTCTCAATTTATTGAAAAATTTACCTAAATGACATCCTAAAAATATCATTTTACAAGAACAATACATTTGTTGTAAATGTATATCTATTGCATGTTTGGCTCTGTAAAAAGTGTAAAATTCCCTTTTTCTTTTCCCTTCAACACAATTCTCTCCAACTCCTTAAAGCTAGCGATTTCACTTTCTTTGACGGAAACCCTTTTTCTGTGCGCAATTTCACTACGAAAGCCCCTCTTTCTTTGTATCTTACGACCTCTCTCTCTTTGCTTCTTCTTCGTTCTCCATTGACAATTTCTCACTCTCTCTGTACTTTTTTTCTTCTTCTTTGTTTGCAACGTCTCTCACTGTGTCCGTTTCTTCTTCATCTGCAATTTCTCTTTTTTTCTATGCGCTTATTCTTCTTCAACTGTTACTTCTCCATTGTTAATTCTCGGATTTGATCAAAGAAGAATAACCAGCACACATGTCTTGCCTTAAAAGGTAACGATTCTTCTTTTTCATTTGCCCCTTAATGTTGTTTATACTGATATTATGTTGTTTTGAGTATTTAGATATCAATATAATAGTTGAGTTTTGTTCTAATTTTGTAGTATTTGCTGATTTCTTGAGATGAAAAGAAACTCAAAATAAAGGAGAAATCTTAAGACATTATATTAAACAAATAATATAGAAACTAATCAAAATCAAATAATCAAGAAGAATAGAAACTTTTATTTATTTATTTATTTTTTTGAAACCAAGAACAAAAACTAGAATATATGTATGTACACATTGTATTTAGGGAGCGTCTGCAAGCACCCTATGATAAATTGCTATCTCATCTAGACTTACTGAGTCTGCATAATATTGCTCATAAAATGCATAGAAACCAAGCGAAATGATCTCGACGGTGTTGCCAAAAATAAATAAAAATGATGCCGTCACTAAAAATCTAAACCATGCTACATATTCTAGCTGCAAAAAGAACACTAAAGTATTAATATCTGTGCTTAAGGTTAGCCACCAAATTCTTATTTAAAACATAATGAGCAACTCTGTTAATCTGTTTTGATTAGAAGCAAATGTGAGCAAATAAATAACATATTGAAGAAGATGCCAATGGTAGGTATGAACGAAACACACAATAGTTTTCTCAAATTTAATATGACTACTATATTTTTACTTGTCTGAGGTATTATTAGATGATATTTTTAATGTGGGCATTCCTTCGGATTTCTTGAAAGAAATATTGAGAATTTTTTTGTAGAATTACTGTTTTAAGATCAATGTGATTTTCTTTTTTAGAAATTTTTGGTTTAGGGAGTAGTTTTTTGTGATAGGATTAAATAACCTCATTTTCCCTTCTCAAACAAGTGAATGGTTAATTGATTTTGATTACTGAAAAAATATTGAAAGTATTGAGAATGAAAGTATTAAGCTCATTCATTTTTAATTTCTCCAATGATTTCCTTGATTTGCATTCGGTACGATCTCAAATATTTTTTTAATAAAAAAATGTTTATCGATGCTTAGGTTGATTCATCATTTGGGCATTTTTAGTTGTGGTTGAAAATATTTATTTTCTTTTATTTTTTATTTTTTAATTTTTAGTATTTTGGTTGTAGGACCTAATGAATATGAAATCTTAAGATTTGATCATGAAAATTAATTACTATATAACCTTTCTTTGTTTAAAAAAAAATATTTTTAAGAAGAATGAAAAAGTTATATTGGTATTAATTTGGAAAAAAATATTACTTAGAAATAAATATATGAAGATATTTCTAGTACTACCGGGATATCATCCCCAACTTGAAATGTATTATTATAGATTGACCGATATATCTCTCTCTTAACTGGTTATTGTAGAGTTACTGATATATCTTCAAATTGGCATGTACTATTATAGAGTAATTGGTACAATATAAAATTTTATACCTCATGCCAGTGGAAATCAATTTTATGATGCTTGCCTTTAATTTTTGGAGAATTTATTCATTATAGAGTAATTGATATAATATAAAAAATATTACTTAGACATAAACCATGTGTGGCTATAGTTGACTTATTTTTTGTTGTAAGTATTAACTTTTTGTGTCATGATGTTATGATTTATCAATATATAATAGTGTTAAAGTGTGTTTTCTATTTTAGGAAGAATTTCGGGCTTCTTACAATACTTGGAAAAGATCCACAGGAATTTCTTTAACATTGGTGTAATCAAACTCGTTTTCTATGAGGCTTCTCGGTCAAAGGATGATGTTGATGCTTGATGCAACAATGTAAATAATTATTTTTTTATAAAACTTATGTATTTATCAATAGATGTTTTGTCAGTGTATTCATATATTCGAATCATTAGTTCAAAATCGATATATATATATATATATATATATATATTTCTATTATAAAGTTACATTTTGTACCTTGTACTACTGATATATCGGTTCTGATACTACTGATTAATCAGTTCTCCTTTAAAATTGTACAAATCCAGTTGATTGGCTTGAATTGGTGAAAACGTTATTGATTCGTTTCTGTATACAACTGATATATCGATTGTAATACTACTGATAAATCATTTCTCCTTTGTAAATGTAAAACATATATAACTGATACCTCGGTTTTGATATAACCGATGTATCAGTCATGTTATTTTTTAAGCAACATAATATAAAAAAACAACTGATGTATCGGTTCTGAAAATACCGATACATCGGTTGTATGCAAAAATTATTCACGTTAGAGTAGAGATATTGACTAGTAATTTGTGTAGGTGAAATGTATTTGACTGATATACTTCGATTCTAATATTACCGATGTATCAGTTCTACTACTATTGTAAGCAAATTAATGACATCTACGAATAACTGATACATCGGTTATACATATATTGAGCTAAATGACTTTTCAATTTTACTGATGTATCGATTATGAAATTACCGATGTATCGGTCTTACTACTATTGTAGGCAAACTAATGTCATATCGGTTCTGATATCGCTATTATTATATATGATTGATATATCGGTATTACTAGAACTGATATATCAATCGTCTGTCATATCTCTATTACTAGATATGACCGATATATCGGTATTACTAGAATCGATACATCAGTCGAGTGTCTGCAACTTTTTGAAAGTGATTATTGTACGTTTAAAGTTTGATCGTTGTATTTAGTGGGGTTTAGCTTTGGATTTTGCTATGTATTTTTTATCAAAAACATGTAGAATGACAAATTTGAAGAAACAATAAACATTAAAAAATTCAAACCTTTATTTCGTTTCAATGTGGATTGACTCGAATTACTGTTGGATGTTATGAAAATACTCGCAAAACCTTCATAGTTCTCATTCTTAAAGTGAAAGAAGAGTGACTATAGCCATTGTAAATCGAAATTATGTTAAAACGTTTAGAAATTAAAGCGAGTAGGTTGAAGGATGTTTCGGAATAAAGATGAGCAGTTTAGAATTAAATAAGGGTATTTTGGACTTTTTATAGTGTCAAAATTGCCATAGATATAATTCTGTAACAAACATGCTAATCTTGTAAAGTATAATTTCTACAATACTATTTTGGTAAATTTGTCTAATTTATTTTGGATCTTATTGTTCTTTTTGGTGAGGGCCCTCCACACTGTTTTTTATTTTTTTTAAAAATATATTCTCAAAATCTTTGTTAGAGTAAATAAAACGTCTTCTTAAGGTAAACAAAAAGTCATTTTCAACAATATGACGACGTTTTTCGTTGAAATAAAATTCACCAATTGTATATTCTATAAAAAAAAATAAAAAATCACAAAAGTCATTAGATGCCCCAAACTTTCAAAAATATATTGTAATATTCATTACAAGATTGGGCCAACCCATTTTTGCTTTTAGTTCTAGCTCTGTCTCTTTGGGCCTGGGCCTTAATTCTTAGCAGGCAGATAGGTAGTGGTAAGTCCAACATCCCTTTTATATATATAGATAGAAAGTAGGAGGGAGGCAAAGCTTATTGGGACCCAATTGTTTAGTTTTGCCTGGCTCGGAATAAAGAGAATTTGAACAAAAACTTTTCAATAGAGGATGGGCTGGGTCCGAACAAAGGCCTTATAATCGAATTTTCGGCCCGGGTCCAAACAAGGCAATTCTGACATCCCAACAAATTTCATTCGAATTTTATCTTAAAGCTTACTATTTCATCTTGATTCACTTACATCTTGCTTTTCTAAAGTTTGTAATCATAATAATTGCTAAAACTTAATATAATTCTTAATTTTGATAATATATTTTGTATATATAAGAGAAACTTAGGGAAAAATATATCTTTATTAATTTAAAATAACAAAATCATAAAAAAGTGTATTTATGTAACATGCACGTTATCTTTATTCATTATACATCCTTTAATTTTTTCAATGTTAAAGAGACGGAATTTAATAATTATTACAATTTAATTTAATTTAATGGAAAATTATTACACAATCATAATTATAATAAAATTAAAAGTCTTGTAATCTCGACAAAATTGACAACTTGGTTTTAAAACTAAACTGATTCTCGACCGACTTTTGTGTTTGAATTTAAAACCGGGCTAGGTCTAGATATACCATAAATTCGTTAATATAAGTGTTGTCCGGACCTAGTTTTGTTCAAGACCCAAATTTTTACCATCCTTAATAGGAAGCTTTATATTTCAACCCACAAAATCCTTTCTCTACCCACCCAACTTTGTTTCTTAATTAAAAATCACCTGTTCCTCTCAGAAGAATATTTGGTGAGTTGAAATAGAAGCTCACAAAATATATAGAGCGAAAACTTTGGAAAACTCAGACAGTGTTTGGTTGGATATCCAAAAATAATATTTCTATTTTTAGGGTACCCAAAAAGTACAATTAGAAAATTGGAAAAATGACAAAATGTCATTTTTCTACTTTTTACTTTTTTGTGGGAGAAGATTGGAAAGTGTTTTTCAAAAACTACTCCACCAAACATGTTTTTATTTATTTATTATTTATTTAATTTTTTTACTATTTGAAAATTGAAATGGTTTTTGAATTGTAAACCAAACATAGCCTCAAACACTCCCCCTTTGCCCCTAGTTTTGAGGGGCCGCAGGTCAGATTTTGTTGATGTGGGTATTAGTCGGGTCCTGCGTGACTCGGATTTTCTACGGGTAAGGTGAGTATCGAGTTATACTTATTTCTTCTTAAAAAAAGAAAAGAAAAAAAAGAAGAGTATGGGGGACTATAGGTGTATTGTGCAGCTCCTTGACATCTAATGGACTAGGAGTTTGAGTTCTAGTTATAGAAGCACATTGAATAATAACAATCATGAAAGTAGAAAGCAATTAACTGAGTTACAAAAAAATCAGTTACAAGTATGGCTATTATATTGTTTTAAAATAATTATTATACTACTCTCTTCTAATCAAATAATAACGACATATATTTTCCTTTGATTTGAGGTTATTAATTGGGCTTTTAGAACAGCCAAGCCAATTAGTATCTTGTGGCCGGATTGGAACACCTTGGATATATTGTTTTTTTTTTTTGAGAGAGTAAACAAACAGATGTATTAAAAATTATCAAGACAAACAAGTACACATCAAAGTGGAGCACCTACAGTACTCAAACAAAAGCAAAAACACAAAAAACAGGAGCCATGACAAAACGTCTCAGTACATACATTCCCCCCAATTCCTAGTCTAAACATTAATGAAAAAGTTCTCATTAATCTTAAAAGCCACTACCTACTAACCACAAACTAGCAAGGATCAAAATATCAGTCCACACTTCCTCCGCTCTCCTAGAGACACAATAAAAAATAAGATAATTCCGTTTCGTCCAAATCATCCAAAGAGTTGTAAGGTTCGCCTATCTCATAATTTTGGCTTGCCTACCACTAAACCCTCGAATATGAGTAAGCGCTAAAGATTCCTTAACGGACCTTGGATAAAAAAATCTACCTCCAACTCTAGTTTGCCATTCAACCAAATACTAAAGGAAAAAGGGCACCTGAAGAAAAAATGACCAACATCATCAACACTATTAGCACACAACGGGCAACAACGAGGAAGCAAACAAATGAAAGGTAATTGCCTCTGAAGCTCGTCCCCTATGTTAAGCTTATTATGTGCCAAAATCCACCAAACATTTTAATCTTAGATGGAACATGAGCTTCCCCAATCAACTTAGCCAATGGAAAAGTGGGAAAGGAAAGGTCATCAATTAGAAATTGGAAGAAAGATTTACAGGTAAAGTGGCTAGAATGGTGGAGTGTCCATTTTGTTGTGCAGAATCGTGGTAAAGCATGAAAGAAAAAAAAAGACAACAAATTTAACGTGGTTCGGCAAATTGCCTACGCCCACGGGAGACAACAAACTTGTATTATCAGATATTACAAACTACACCATTAGGTGAATCTTACAGATTGGATCTCTTAAATAGATCTCTCAGAATATATTTCTCTGACTCTCAGGAATGAATTTGAAGAATGAAGTTAAGCTCTATTTATAGGAGTATTCAGGGGTATTTTCGTAATTATAAATATAAAATATAATATATATTTAATATTATAATAATAACCCTTTCGGCGCGCGGCGGCCGCATTCGGCCACTTTTCCTTTCGGCGCGCGGCGGCCGCATTCGACGCCTCTTTTCCTTGTCTGCCACATGTGGGTGGTCCCCACAAATCTCCACCTCCACCTCATGTGGAACAGAGCTCCTCCACACCTGCAATCTCTCTACAGATAGCAAGCTTCCTTCAAAAAACTGTTGCTGCCTCCATTAGTGCCCTTAGGCACTCCGAGCTCGTGAGATGTTGATCAAGTCCAAACAATGTTGGAACTTGATCCCTGTAACCACCTTTGTAAGAATATCTGCGGGGTTATCTGCAGTCTTGATCTTTTGCAGAAGAATACTTCCTTTTTCTACTATTTCTCGAACAAAATGAAAACGAACATCAATATGCTTCGTTCGACTGTAATGAACTTGGTTCTTTGCCAAACAAATGACACTCTGGCTGTCGCAGAAAACTTCAACATTCTTCTGCACAATTCCCAAGTCCTTAGTCAATCCATGAAGCCATATTGCTTCCTTGAAAGCTTCTGTTACTGCCATGTACTCTGCCTCTGTAGTAGACAAAGCAACTGTTGACTGTAGTGTTGATCTCCAACTTACTGGTCCTCCTGCCATAGTGAAAACATAACCAGTAGTAGATCTGCGCTTGCCAAGATCTCCAGCATAGTCCGAATCCACATATCCGACTAGATGCTTACAACTCTTCGAATCTCTCTCGAACTTTAAACCAATATCCACAGTACCATGAATATATCGTAGAATCCACTTCACTGCTTGCCAGTGGCCTTTACTGGGGTTGTGCATGTAACGACTTACCATACTTACAACATGTGAAATGTCAGGTCTGGTACACACCATAGCATACATCAAGGCACCAACTTCATTTGCATATGAAATGTTCTCCATTTGCTTCTTCTGATCCTCAGAATTTGGTGACATTGATATACTTAGCTTGAAATGTGGTGCCAATGGTGTGCTCACAGGTTTTGTGTCATTGCCAATGCCAAAAGTTTGAAGAACTTTCTTCAAATACTGAGTCTGAGTCAAACAGATTGTGCCTTTGGCCCTGTCTCGAGTTATCTCCATCCCGAGAATTTTTCTGGCCTCTCCAAGATCCTTCATTTCAAACTCTGAGTTCAATTGGGCCTTCAGTTTGTTGATCTCCACCTTGCTTTTAGATGCGATTAACATATCATCTACATATAAAAACAAGTAGATAAATGTACCATCTTGAAGTTTGCGATAGTAGACACAATGATCGAACTGACTCAGAGTATATTTTTGCCCTTGGATGAAGCTGTCAAATCGCTTGTACCACTGTCTCGGTGACTGCTTCAGGCCATACAATGACTTACTCAACTTGCAAGCCCAATTCTCTCTTCCTGGTACTTTGAATCCATTTGGTTGAGACATATATATCTCTTCTTCCAAATTACCATGCAGAAAAACAGTTTTGACATCGAGTTGGGCTAACTTGAGATCAAACTGTGCAACCAAAGCCAATAATATTTGAATTGACGAATGCTTAACAACTGGTGAGAATACCTCATTGTAGTCAATTCCTTCTCTCTGAGCGTAGCCTTTTGCTACCAGTCTGGCTTTGTATCGAATACCATCTGTGCTGGGAGAGCCTTCCTTCTTAGCGAAAACCCATTTGCAGCCAATTGGTTTCTTTCATTTCGGAAGTGGGACTAACTTCCAAGTCTGATTCTGATGGAGTGATGTCATCTCCTCATTCATTGCCATTTTCCACTTATCACTTTCCATACTCTGAATAGCATCTTTGTAATTGTATGGAATATCATCTCCGGTGACTGGAAATGCATATGCAACCATGTCAGTGTACCGAGTAGGTTTGCGGATTTCTCTTCTTGGTCGACTGGTGGCAATTGATTCTGGTTGTTGGCTGATGTCTGGTCCTGAAGCCTCCACCTCAACTGAGATTTCCTCCTCGTCTTCTTCAGGATAGTTGGATATCTCTGCTGACTTGCTAAGAGTTACTAGAATATCTAACTCCACCTGCTGAGGCAAATCTGGATCTCGATTTTCTTTATCAGAAACTGTATGCTTTACCATTGCAGATTCATCAAAAGTTACATCTCGACTTTTTACAATCGTCTTTGTCTTAGGGTTCCATTGTCGGAAATCCTTAACTCCTTCACTAAAGCCCATGAAAATCACTTTCTTGGACCTAGGATCCAGTTTGGATTCCTTCACATGGAAATATGCCGTGCATCCAAAAATGCGCAGAGAATCATAATCTGAAACGGGGTGTCCAGACCATACCTCCTTGGGAGTTTTGCCATCTAGTGCTGTTGCAGGAAGTCTATTGATGATATGAGAGGCATATGACAAAGCTTCAGCCCAAAATGCCTTGCTCAGTCCAAAATGAGATAACATGCAACGAACTTTATCTACCAAAGTACGATTCATGCGTTCAGCAACACCTTTTTGTTGTGGCGTGCCTGGGACTGTGAAATGTCTGACAATCCCTTCATTCTCACAAAATTTCTTAAATTGGTCTGACTTGTATTCTCCTCCATTATCAGATCTGAGCCTCTTAATCTTCCTTCCCGTTTGGGTTTCTACCATTTTCTTCCATCTAAGAAAGATATCTAGTAGTACTTCATCTTTATGCTTCATGGTATAAACCCAAACATAGTGTGAGAAATCATCAATGAAAGTAACAAACCAACGTTTACCGCCCAATGAAGCATTTTGAGAGGGTCCCCAAACGTCGGTAAGAACATAATCCAATGTTCCTTTTGTGCGGTGGATTGCAGTGCCAAACTTGACTCTCGTCTGCTTGCCTAAGATACAATGCTCGCAGAAGTCAAGTTTCCCGGTCTTTGCACCTTTCAGAGAACCTTGCTTTATCAAGGTTTGAAGGGCCTTCTCTCCAACATGTCCGAGCCGCATGTGCCAAAGTCGGGAAGTGTCCGAGGAAGCATCATTAGAACTGGTGCAGGCTGATACACCTCCGATTACTGTGTGTCCGTCAAGGAAATAGAGATTTCCTTTCTGAGTACCCTTCATGGCCAAGAATGCACCACGTACAACCTTCAGAACTCCACCTTCAATGGTTACCTTGTAACCGCTGGAATCAATGACTCCTAAGGATATCAGATTTTTCTTCAGATCTGGAACATATCTGACTTCCGTGAGCCGTCTTGTTGTACCGTCATGCATATTTAGGCGTATAGTTCCAATACCCTTTGTTTGGCAGGTATTGTTGTTGCCCATGAGCACGACTCCTCCATCGAACTCATCCAATTTTGTGAACCAATGTCGATTTGGACACATATGATAGGAACAACCAGAATCTAATATCCATCTATCAGACTGATTGTCTATAGATGAAACCGAGAATGCAGAATCTTCTTCTGCTTTCCGTGCTACATTTGCATCTGTCTTGCCCTTATTTGGACAATCTTTCTTCCAGTGTCCCTTTTGGTGACAATAGGCACATTCATCCTTCGCAAGATGTTGACGTGAAGAAGGTCTTTTTGTCTTTGAGCGAGATCGGCCTCGCCTACTGGATCTATCAGATCTGTTGTTAGCCCTGCCTCTGGATACCGTCAAGGCTTCTGGTGATGCTTCCTTGTTATCACGCTGGTCCTTCCTTCGATACTCGTTGTTCACCAAAGCATTTGAAACATCACTGAATTTAACCTCATCTTTACCATATAACAAAGTTGTTGTTAAATGTTCATAACTTTCAGGCAAAGAGTTTAACAACAATAGTGCCTTATCCTCATCAAGAGGTTCAACATCAAGATTTAGTAGATCAGCGAGAATCTTGTTGAAATTATCAAGATGCTCAATCATGGGAGTACCTTGCTTGTACTGAAAACGAAAGAGCTTCTTCTTCATGTAGAGGCGGTTCTCTACGCTTTTCGTCATGTACTTGTCCTCCAGTTTCTTTCAGAGACTTGTTGCCATAGTCTCTTTCATGACAAAGTACTTTTGATCTTTGGCCAAATAGAGTCTGATTGTTCCACAAGCTTGACGATTGACGAAATACCAATCATCATCGGACATATCCTTGGGCTTGGTTTCCAAGGCAATATGTGATCCTTCCCAGAATAAGAGATCTTGAACTTCGCATTGCCACATGCCAAAGTTGTTGGTGCCGTTGAATTTCTCCACCTCAAACTTTGCGTTGGACATCGAACTTCTTTGCTAAGGCCTGCTTGTGCTTGGGATTTCCTCCGCCATTTAGACCGAAGATATGTATGACGCCGAAAAGTACTTGAAAAAGGATAAACAACTCCAACTAAGCTATATCAATAACTTAATAGCTGAATCTGCAGAAACTGATTGCACGGTTGTGTTCGGAACGGTCAAAAATGGTGGAAACGAGTCTGACTTTGCTGAAATGAGACGAACAGGGCGGACTGTTTGGGCTGGACCGCGGATGAACAGAGTGGACTGTGTGGGCTGGACCGCAGATGAACAGTGCGGACTGTGTGGGCTGGACAACGGATGAACAGAGCAGACTGAGTGGGCTGGACAGCGGATGAACAGTGCAGACCGAGTAGACTGGACCGCGGATGAACAGTGCAGACTGAGTGTCTGGGTCGGATGAACAGTGCCGGATCTGGGTCGGATCCGGGTCAGAACAGTGCCTGGATGAACAGTGTCGCAAACGCTGTACGGGGATCAAACTTTGATCGGCTCCTGGAAACTCGTTTCTTGTCCGTTTTTCTCGCCGTTGATTGCGTTGGACTCCTGAAAAAAAGAGCTACCTCCACGGGTGATCAGAAAACAGTTCCGATCAATTTTACAGAATCTCGAAATTTCGACTCAGTCTCGAAAAATTCGACAGAGGGTCCGTTTTTTCTTCCAAAGCTTAACCTCGTCTCTGATACCAATTTGTCGTGCAAAATCGTGGTAAAGCATGAAAGAAAAAACAAGACAACAAATTTAACGTGGTTCGGCAAATTACCTACGTCCACGGGAGACAACAAACTTGTATTATCAGATATTACAAATTACACCCTTAGGTGAATCTTACAGATTGGATCTCTTAAATAGATCTCTCAGAATAGATTTCTCTGACTCTCAGGAATGAATTTAAAGAATGAAGTTAAGCTCTATTTATAGGAGTATTCAGGGGTATTTTCGTAATTATAAATATAAAATATAATATATATTTAATATTATAATAATAACCCTTTCGGCGTGCGGCGGCCGCATTCGACGCCTCTTTTCCTTGTCTGCCACATGTGGGTGGTCCCCACACATTTAAGACTATCCGGACCCAAAGACAAATGGACTGAATTCAACATGGTAAACAAATCGACAAATTCAGCATGTTGTCCGATCGTGAGAGTGCTAAGATTGAAAAGGTTCCATTGGATAGGTCCTAATCGGTCCTTAGCAATAATAAAGTGACCAATGGAGTGGTTGGGAAATGACGTCGTATGGTAAAGCCTAGGGAACATTTTAGCCATTGAGGAATTGTTTAATCATTGATCCTCCCAAAACCTGAAAGCTTGACCATCCCCAATCAGTAGTTGAAAACGAGGAAACATATTAGGGAGCATCGATAACACATATTTCTAAGAACTTCTATAGGTTGATCTAATTGTAGGGATAATTCTCTTACTGAACTCAATTTCCCGAATTGGCTAGTGATAATCCTTGCCCAAAAAGATTGATCCTCCTTGTAGAACCTCCACACCCATTTTGCACAAAGAACCTTATTCCTCTTTAAGATGTTATTAATACCCAAGCCCCCTTTAGACACCAGTCTTTGGACAATCTTCCGGTCTTTGCAAAACTTGTTTGAACCCAGTTGTCTAGTTTTGTTCAGTCTGAAATAAAGCGAGTTCGAACAAAAATTTTCCAATAACCGGTCGAGCTGGGTTTGGACAAAGGCCTAATGTCCGAATTCAATTTCGGGTCGGGTC
Source organism: Paratinospora sagittata (assembly GCA_035771175.1). NCBI lineage: Eukaryota > Viridiplantae > Streptophyta > Magnoliopsida > Ranunculales > Menispermaceae > Paratinospora > Paratinospora sagittata. The sequence continues at coordinate 18,822,890 of CM069598.1, forward strand.
CAAACAAGGCGTAATCCAGACATTCGAACAAATTTCGCGCGAATTTTATCTCAAAGATAACTATTTTACCTTTATTCGCTTATGATCTTGCTTATCTAAAGTTTGTAATCATAAATAATTGCTAAAACTTAAGATAAATCTTAATCTTGATAATATATTTTGTATATATAAGAGAAACTTAGGGAAAATATATCTTTATTAATTTAAAATAACAAAATCATAAGAAAGTGTATTTATGTGACATGCACATTATCTTTATTCATTATACATCCTTTAATTTTTTCAATGTTAAAGAGACAAAATTTAATAATTATTGCAATTAAATTAAATTAAATTGAAAATTACTATACAATTATAATTATAATAAAATTAAAAGTCTTGTAATTTGGACAAAACTGACGACCTAGTTTTAAAACTAAACCGAGACTGGACCGACTTTTGTGTCCGAATTTAAAATCGGGCTGAGTCTAGACATACTATAAATTCGTTAATATAAAGTATTGTCTGGACCCAATTTTGTTCAGACCTCGATATTTTAACCTACAAAATCCTCTCTCTATCCACCAGCTTTGTTTCTTAATTAAAATTCACCTAATCCTCCTTGGAAGAATATTTGGTGAGTTGAAATAGAAGCTCTCAAATTATATAGAGCAGAAACTTTGGAAAAATCAAGCACCCTCCTTTGCCCCTAGTTTGTTAGAATATAGGGGACTACACGCGTATCCCTTGACATCTAATGGACTAGGAGTTTGAGTTCTATTGATAGAAGCTCATTGAATAATAACAATCAAGAAAGTAGAAAGCAATTAACTGAGTAACTAACAAAATCAGTTACAAGTATAATCGCTATTATATTGTTTTAAAATAATTATTACGCTACTCTCTCTCTTCTAATAAAATAATAATGACATATATTTTCCTTTGATTTGAGGTTATTAATTAGGCTTTTAGAACAGCCAAGAAGCCAATTAGTATCTTGTGGCCGGATTGGAATACCTTAGGATATATTGTTATATGTTGAAATAATTAGATCTCCTTTAAAATGAGATAAGGAATATATATATAGGTAGGAAGTCAAGATTCAACTGTTAGTGGCAGCCTGATTTTAGAATCAAATGGTCATTATAAAATTGGTCCAACCCAAGTAAAAATGACTCTTGGAACATAATTTTTTGAGTTTACAAAATGCAAATTATGATTTACAAATTATCCTTTTAGTTGCATATAAATGTATAACACCCATTCACCATTATTATTATTATTATTATTATTATTATTATTGAGGGACATTCACCATTGTTAATAAATGGGTAGTGGTAATATTGCCAAGAATCATAATGTTAATTAGCATTACCTTTTCTATGAAATGCAATAATGCATGGCACCTCTTTAGTACTGATTGACTTTAAAAAAACGAAGAAAATATTCCAAGAGAACATGTTAGCAAGTCATGTACTATGTGCTCCTCACGTTTGCATTTCTTTAATCTCCCAAAAAGCCCATTCCATTCCATAACTACATATAATATGCAAGATGATCATCAAATGAACATCATCTTTTGTTGCCTAGCTAATTGCTCAGAGCTACAGCTTCATTTCATCAAATTAATTATAGTGTACTGGAACATGATGATGATGAAGTCCTTTTCTCTTCCCTTTCTCCTACTTTTGGTTCTTCATCAGTTTGTAAATTTGTCAGCCCAGCATTCACACATGGCTTCTCGACGAAACTTCCTCTCCATCGATTATTATCACAAGACTTGCCCTCAACTTGAAGGAATTATTCACAGCAAGATTTCTTCTTTGATTAAGGCGGATTACACCATGGCTGCAAGTCTCATCAGATTGCACTTCCACGACTGCGCCGTTCGGGTATGTTATTATCTTATCTAAAGGAGCAGTGCTACATTGACATTTTTAGTAGATATTATTATAGTATATCACTTTCAATAAACTATTAAATTATTTTGAATCATGTATGAATATGTGATTCAAAATAATCTAATGTACCCATTGATGAAATTATTTTTACAAATGTTCTATTTTCACATTTTCCTATTAAAAATGTTTCTACATAGAGCACACCTTCTAAATATCATATCATTTGACATAAGACATCTATTTCTACATAATAGAGAAAAAAAAAAAAAAACCCACACCTCAATGAACACGTCGTGGCTAAATCTACAAATGTTCACAATGTTAAGTTTAGGTACGGAGTTGTACTTCAAAAGACCTCGATACTAATAAGGATAAATCTAAACGTGTGATGAACTCTGATGTCTATAATTATCTTTTCATATATTATATATATATATATATAGACACGGACATCTATTTGTTATATATATAATTAATATCTCTCTATTATATTATATTATAGGGATGTGATGCTTCAGTTCTATTGAATCATGGTGGGAGTGAAAGGAGTGCAGCTGCAAGCAAGACATTGAGAGGGTTTGATGTGATCCGAGAGATAAAAGCAGAAGTAGAGAAGAAATGCCCAAACACTGTATCATGTGCAGACATTCTCACAGCAGCTGCAAGAGACGCCACAATTCAGATTGGAGGGCCTTTCTGGGAGGTCCCTTTTGGTAGGAAAGATGGTCGAATTTCAATTGCCAAAGAAGTTGATGAAAATGTTCCAATGGGTCGTGAAAATGTTACTGCTCTTGTTGAGTTTTGCCAATCCAGAGGCATGAATCTGCTGGACTTGGTCATCCTCTCAGGTCATTCAATAAAATTACTCTTCTTAAATTAATTAATCCTAGCTCTGTCATCAATTAATTCCAAACAGTAGAATTATTTTCAAAAAGTATATAGTCTTCTTTTATTGACAATTATGTGAAAAATTTATGCTACATTTGGTTTGGGATTCACAACTAAGATCCAATTTTAAAATGAAAATTCAAATTTTTTTTTTGTATGGTGTTTGAAAATTAAATTATTTTCTAAATAAAAATTTAAAAACTATTTATTGGACCAATTCTATATATTTTTTGGATTTTAGAAAACTGTACTAAGGTTTCCGGAGAGAGTAGTTTTCTAGAGAAACATGCATGTTGATGATATACATTGTTAGACCTTTTTCTGATAGCTATAGTTTTTAGGTGGAGTGATTTCTAACATGATATTAGAGTCTTGATTTTGCAGGTGGTTAAGGAGAAGTGTTGATAATAGCTTGATATACATTGTTGGACCCTTATTTTACAGCTATAACTTTTAGATTGAGTGATTTTTAACAAAACAGTCGTCTCTCGAACAAAAAATATAAAAAAAAATAATTTCTCAAACAAATTCTAAAAATATATATATATATATAAATAATTTCTCAAACAAATTCTAACGAGAGAATGTTATTCATAGTTGTTTGATATACATGAAAAGAAAAATACATGCCTACATAGTGTAAAAAAATAAATAAATAAAAAGAGGTTTCGTTGACAATGAATATAAATGTGATTGATTATTTATACTGATAATTTTTTCACAGTAATACTAACTATTTTACGATTCAAATATAATTTTTTATATTTGAAAATTTTAAAACATAAGAAACACGTTTTAATTGATGAATATGAAAATAATTTTTCAGTTTTTTAAATTAAGAAATAGGTTGTTTTTTTTTAAAAAAAAACAATTTATTTTTAAATTTTTCTATTTTTAGATTTAATCATTCTTATTGAATTATGAATCAAATACAACTTAAATTTTCTCACCACTTTATATAAGAGAATTTGGATAAAAATATATGTGGGGTTCAAAAAAAGTTTCTCTATGACTATTTTTTTTTTTTGAAGAATCTATGACAATATTGACACACACTATTTATTTATTTTCTTTTTAATATATATATATATATATATATTTTAATCTAACGATGGAACCATTTGCTTATTGCTTACTTATTTGTTTCCCTTGTTTTCCAATCAGGAGCTCACACCATTGGAAGGAGCTCGTGCGGTTCGGTTCAACACAGGCTCTACAACTTCAATGGAACTAGAAAGGCTGATCCCTCCCTTAATCCAAGATACTTGAATTTCTTGAAGAGAAAGTGCAGATGGGCTTCTGAACTTGTGGAGCTAGACGCTACCACACCTAGAAAATTTGATGCAATGTACTATGTAAATCTGGAGAAGAAGATGGGTCTGCTTTCTACGGATCAAATCCTCATCACGGATTCAAGAACACAGCCTCTTGTCTCAGCTCTGGCTAGCCAGCCTTCTCTTTTCTTTCAGCAATTTGCTGTGTCAATGGTGAAGCTTGGAAACACCCAAGTTCTTACAGGAAAGCATGAAGGAGAGATTCGGAGAAACTGCAATTTTGTCAACTAAGTAAGGGTGAATCATGATTCATGATTCTTCATACGCCCATGCATTTGTGTTTTATATATAATTATTATCATTTGTTGCTATACTTTTTTTTTTTATCAAATTAATTTGCCTTTTTTGGGCCTTTCTAATTGCATGAAATAATTCAATAATGTTGCCATTGCAATGTTGGAATTGTGAGTTTGAATTGATATACTATGTAATTGACTAGTGGTATATTGACATTTTTATCTGACAAACATCACCTTCAATACACTATTAAATTGTCTAGCATATTTAAGTGCATGATTTAATACAACTTAATAGTAGATTAATGAAAATGTTTCTATCTATGTCCACTAGAAATTTCATTTTAGCATTTTTCAATGTAATATTATTTTTCCATTTTTCCTGGTCTATTAATAATAGAAATGATTCTTTTGATATATATAATATCCAAACTCCCGATAGTTTTAGTCATTTTGACCTCTGCCAACTGCAACTATAATTTGTCCTTGGTCCAAGTTAAAAATAAATTAATAAACAATATATTAGTTAGAAGATGATACTAAAAACATGAAAAGATTACATATATTGTGAGCTATGGAGTTTTAATGATCTAATAGTGCAGAGACATTCGTTTCAAAGGGCCTTAGTATATATACATTTGATTCGAAGTGTCCGATTGTTTTCTCAAATATGATATTAAAATTTGAGCAACTGAAAATTAGGCTCAAAAGTCTTTCAAACCAAGCATATAATAGGTGTTGTGCATCTACACTAAAAAAGCTCAAAAACTTCTCAATTATAACTGCTTTTTATAATTGCGAAAAAAGTAGAGTTCGACAGATGCCATACGGGGGCTTTTCTCCTATCTCTCTTAGTATCGAGATTTTTGTCTTCTCTAAGTAGAAGAGGGGGGGGGGGGGGGGTCAAGAAACAGAGTTTGAAACAAGAATGAGAAAGGAGAAACTCAGAAAAGAAGAAGATCAAAACTTTTCAGAAAACAAAAAGCTCAAGAAATATTTCATTAGCTGATCAATAGTTTATATACACTGGGTTGATACAATCATAATCGTCCAGATGTAACAAAATACATCATGACCATTGGATCTTTAACTAACTAACCCTTCTAACAATACAACTTAGAAAACAGAACCTCTAGACATATATTCCTAACAGAAGGCCTTTAGAATTCTTTCACCATCATTAAAGAGGAAGCTGAGGTTATGAAGTTGTAGGAAGAGAAGTCAAAAGAAGTAGCAGCCGACCTAAAACTATGCTTGTATTCCAAGGTGATTTCTTCTAAAGCCTTCAATAGAGAAACATTTAAAAGAACAATGCAACAAATATAGATGCTTAGCAAAAAGCTCTCGTTTACTAAGGTGGGGTGCGACCTTTTCTTAGTGCAGTCCAACCATGTTGTCGACAAGAAAAGGGTAATTGAAAATGAACCATGGCCTTTCGATAATGTAGTAGTGGCCTTGGTAGAGGTTGATGCTGTGGAAGATCCATGTGAAGTGGAAATGATCAAGAAAACCAAATTTTGGGTGCATGTGTCTAACTTGTCGCTTATTAGTATAATTAAAGAAGTTGGAACAATCATGAACTCCCTAGGTAAGTTCATCGAGATGGTGTGTCACACCCTGGGTTGCACAGGGTGCCTCCTACCCAGATGTGGGCGCACCCCCTCGAGGCGAACGCCTAGCCATAGTACCACATAATATTGTCATATCGCCATGTAGCAACCCAACCGCAGCTGGTTTACATCGAAACGATTATTTGTCTGCCACTATTCATGAATAGTGCAGGGCCTCCCTAGGAATCGAACTCGTAACCTCCCTTAAGGAGTTAGATTTCGCATTCCTAGTAACCACGACAATAGTGGAAGACAAATAATCGTTTCGATGTAGACCAGCTGCGGTTGGGTTGTTACATGGCGATATGAAAATATTATGTGGTAGTATGGCTAGGCGTTCGCCCCGAGGGGGTGCGCCCACACCTGGGTAGGGGGCACGCTGTGCAACCCAGTGTGTGACAAAAAGGCCTTATGTATACATAAGGCATTTTTGTCACACCCTGGGTTGCACTGCGTGCCCCATTATAATTTAATTTAACATGACCCATATACAATTTATGATACACATATTTATATACATTATCAAGCATCAACTATACAAACATTAAACAACCATCAAACAAACACCAAACATAACAAGGCAACGCATAGAGTTTGGGCAAAGTGCAATTGGGTTATGGGCTAGATGAAATAATTTTCGGGGCGTCACATCACACCCACCTTAGAATGAACTTCGTCCTCGAAGTTTTAAGGTTAAGAAATGCCTAAGCCCATGAACTCGGCAAAGTGCTCCATCATGTAGTCCTCACGCTCCCAAGTAACCTGCTCCTCGCCATGGAACTGCCATCTCACCTTAACCATCGGAATCTCGCGGTTACGTAACCTCTGGACCTTCCGGTCAAGTATCTGAATAGGTTCCTCATCATAAGTCCCATCCTGCCTCAGTTCAATGTTCCTCCAGTCCAAGACGTGATCAAAATCACTCTTGTACACTCTCAACATTGACACATGAAAGACATTGTGGACTGCTGCTAACTGAGGTGGCAAGGCTAATCGGTAAGCGACGGGGCCAATTCGTTCTTAAAACCTCGAACGGCCCAATAAATCTCGGAGCGAGCTTGCCTTTTATCCCAAATCTAGTTTGGCCCTTCTGAGATGAGACCTTTAATAAAACTTGGTCACCCACCTCGAACTCTACGGTCTTCCACTTGGCATCAGTGTAACTCTTCTGCCTGTCTTGGGCTACTTTCATATTATGCTTGATCCTCTTAATCTTCTCTGTGTGTTCTTGTACAAACTCTGGTCCCATCCCCGCAACATCCCCTACCTCTGTCCAACAGATCGGAGATCTATAGGGTAGACCATACAATGCCTCAAAAGGAGCCATGCCAATACTGGACTGATAACTGTTGTTGTACGCGAACTCACACAGATGTATGTACTCCTCCCAGTTACCACTGGACTTAAGGACACAAGCTCGAAGCATATCCTCTAAAATCGATATCAACCTCTCAGACTGGCCATCCGTCTGGGGCTGAAAAGCGGTACTGAGATCTACTCTAGTGCCGAGCTGCCTCCGCAACCCCTGCCAGAATACCGATGTAAACCTCGGATCCCTATCTGACACAATCGAAACTGGCACTCCATGTAATCTGACTATCTCCCGCATATAGAGTCTGCTCAGCTTGTCCATAGAATCCCTAGTGTTCACCGGTAGAAAGTGAGCGGACTTGGTCAAGCGATCAATAATAACCCAAACAACATTATATCTCCTTGGGGTGTTGGGTAATCCCACAACAAAGTCCATAGTGACGTGCTCCCATTTCCACTCAGGAATGGCAAGCGGTTGCATCTGCCCTCCAGGCCTCTGATGCTCAGCTTTGACTCTTTGACAGATCTCACACCTCTGAATGAACTGAGCTATCTCTCTCTTCATGTCGGGCCACCAATACATTCTTTTCATATCATGATACATCTTGGTTCCGCCAGGATGAATAGCATAATGAGATCTGTGAGCCTCTTGGAGAACACTCTGTCTAAGTCGTGGATCTGCAGGAACCCATAAACGTCCCCTAAATCTCAAGGCACCATCAGATGACAAGTGCCAATCAGTAAAATCACTGCTCTCAGCCCAAGACTTGTACATCCCATAATCAACATCAAGTCTCTGTTGGTCAATTACCTCCTGGACTTGTGTAGGTTGAGCTCTCATTTGAGCACATATCACAATCTGATCTGAAGGGGTAGCACATATACTCATAACCGTAGCCGCCTCAAGTAGTCTCCACTCATGAGACATCTGACGTGCTACCATAACTGTCTCTACCCGCTTCCTGTTCAACGCATCAGCCACTACATTGGCTTTACCTGGGTGGTATTCCAATGTAAAATCATAGTCTTTGAGGAGCTCTAACCACCTTCTCTGCCTCATGTTCAATTCCTTCTGAGAGAACAAGTACTTGAGGCTCTTATAGTCAGAATACAAAGTGAATCTCTAGGGCACGCTGTGCAACCCAGAGTGGGACAAAAAGGCTTTATGTATACATAAGGCCTTTTTGTCGCACCCTGGGTTGCACAGCGTGCCCCATTATAATTTAATTTAACATGACCCATATACAATTTACGATACACATATTTATATACATTATCAAGCATCAACTATACAAACATTAAACAACCATCAAACAAACACCAAACATAACAAGGCAACGCATAGAGTTTGGGCAAAGTGCAATTGGGTTATGGGCTAGATGAAATAATTTCCGGGGCGTCACATGGTGAATAATCAACATGGGAAGCATTGGGCAAATCACTTTAGATTTGTGTCTCGATGGACATAACTAAGCCACTGAGAAGAGAAGTGCAAATGAGGCTCTAGAGTTTGGAGAAATCTATCTGGGTTAACATTAAGTATGAGCGGCTTTCAGATTTTTATTATGATTGTGGTAGGCTTAATCAATACAGAAAGAAGTTGTGATATGATTGATATAAATGAATGTTGTAAATAAACGGAGGACTTTTCATCCACTAGTTAAGAATGGTTGTCAATTCAGGGGAATGAAAAACTAATTAAGACACGAAAAGAAGAGGTGGGAAGCAATTTGAATTCTTAGTCAGTAGAGACAAAAGTGATGTGTGGTCACCAGAAAAGTGCTAAGATGAAAACTTATGGTTTGAGGTGACCATCGTATCTATCAGTGCCAATCCAAGCGAGATTTTTGGAGCAAGTCAAGAAGGCTCAATTGTCATGATGGAAGGATAGAGGAGTTGACAATACGTAAAATCCTTACAAAAGATTTGAAGTGTCCATAACAAGTCTCTAATTGAGGTGATGGTAACAAATGAGAGTCCCAGTTAAAATGAAGACTGTTGGAAAACACCTGGTGGAAATTGGGAAGCATGATCATGGGTTATTTCTTGTGAAGTCCCGAAAATTATTTCATCTAGCCCATAACCCAATTGCATTTTGCCCAAACTCTATGTGTTGCCTTGATATGTTTGGTGTTTGTTTGATGGTTGTTTAATGTTTGTATAGTTGATGCTTGATAATGTATATAAATATGTGTATCATAAATTGTATATGGGTCATGTTAAATTAAAGTATACTACATATGTTATTATTTATGCATGGGCCCATTAAACCATGAATTGATATGGGTTAGGATTGATTGAATAAAAGGATAAATGAGAATGAAAATTTGGTGTATTAAATGGATTGAACATTTAAAATACATGGAAGCATGAGATTGGTTAAAATACATGTGGTTGGTATGGGTAGTATGAGACCAACACATGTGAAGGTTGGTGCATGAAAGTGGACAAGTGTCCCATGCCCACTTCTCTAATCCAAGAATGTGCTAGAAAGTGAGGTGAGTGGAGGAGGGAATCAAGGAAGTGCTAGAAAGAGAGGTGAGTGGAGAGAAAGGAAAAAAATAAAAGAAAAGAAGAGAAAGGAAAGAAGAAGAGAAAGGAAAGAAGAAGAGAAAGAAGAAGAGAAAGGAAAGAAGAAGAGAAAGAAGAAGAGAAAGGAAAGAAGAAGATATCTGCGACATTTTCATCAAAGAGCTGGATCTTTGGGATAAATGGTCAGATTGAGCTCAACATTTGTCAGCAAGTTCGTAGCTTCTGGTTATTCATTCTGGTCGGTGGAGATCTTGATTAGAGGTTTCGTCTAAGAGATCTAACCTCTCAAACAAGGCTGGTCGGAAAGTCTGGATTTCTCGCACCGTTTCGCTCAAACTTATAGATCTCCTTAATCTACCGTTGGATGGATATAAAATTTGGGTAAGTAGTGTAAAACTGTTATTTCTGCATTCTGAACAGTGGAGATCTCGATTAGAGGTGTTTTCTGAGAGATCTAACCTCTGAAACAAAGCTGGTCGGAAAGTCTGGATTTCTCGTACCATTTCGTTCAAACTTGTAGATCTCCTCAATCTACCGTTTGATAGATATCAAATTTGGGTATGTAGTTTATAACTGATACTTATGTATTATGAACGGTTGAGATGTTTATTCGTTTAGTATTTTGTGTGATATAGTCATCTGAGTTTGAGTATTTGCTGTAGGAAAGGAGAAATTGTCTGATTAGAGACTTGTTCATCAAAGATACTTATCTTTTTGGTCCACCGTTGGATTGGGCTGATATTTGGAAAGAAGGTTTGTTTCTTCACATACTTCAATCTGTAGGTTGATTTTGTGATTACATATTTCTGTTGGTAGATTGATACATCTGAACAGAATACTAAATGAAGAATTGGTAGGGTTGCTTGTATTAGACCTAAATTGAGAATATGAACTTAGACCTTTCCAAATAGCTTGCATATCAACTATGTTGACCTAGTTGTCATTGTTGATGAAACCATGATGCAAAATCAGTGATATACATGGCTGAACATGGTGACCTAGTGTAAATCGGCAATATGGCCTAAGTATGGAAAATTTCATATTTTAGGGATTTTGTTGCTTTTGGCCTAAAATCATTGAATTGATGCAACTTATGTTTAATTAAGCATGATTAGAGTTGATTATGCTACTGGTTTGGTGGTTGTGACCATATCATAGGTTAGGCCTACTTATGATCAAGTGACCCAATTTGGGCATGTTTATGCCTAAGGAATTGAAAATCAGTATTTTTGATTAATAGAATGGTTTATGTATGAGAACTATGCATTAGAGGCCTAAGTCATGTGATTTGAGTTGAATGATGGGATTAGATGGGATTTAGGCCTATTGTTTATATGTGGGCTGATTTAGGGTTGATGTGTAATGTCTATGTGATTGAACATAGAAATTGATGTATGGTAGGATATTGATGTATGTTTCAGGATCTTGATTGGGTTGATTCGGTTTGGTGGTCGTGTGTGGCTAAATACTCTCGCGAGGCTTGGTTGTGAGTAGACTTCATATATGATTATATCTTTTATGTCATCATATCACTTATATATTGTATGTTGAAAGCATGAATGTGTTCTAATGTTTTGAATGATGCATTGATTTGAGAAAACCTTATGACTTTGGTTGGGCCCATCTATCTGGCTAATAGGGGGACTTAACCTTGTCATAGGAGGGTTTTAGGAAAGGAAGAGATTGGGGTCAACGGTACGGTGAAATAGACGTGCACTAGTAACCCAAAATAAACATGATTGGGATCAACGGTACGGTGAAATAGACGTGCACTAGTAACCCAATGCATGTGGAATGTGGATCCAAATTGATAAGCTTTTACTTGCATCGAACTTATTATAAATGCTTGATATCTATATGTTATGAGCTTTTAATCATGCTACACATTGACATGCATACATGATATTTATTGATGAGTATTGATAGCATATTTGAATTCTATTCACTGGGCACCGTTGGCTCACCCTCATTTTCTTCTTTCAGGTCCTTCTGTCCCGAATAAGGGCAAAGGAGTAGTTATATCTTGAGGGCCTTGCCTGCGAGAGAATCCAAAGCCTCGATGTGAGTTGAGAAGCATTTTGATTGAACTGTGTTTTAAATTATGAAGTATTATATTTTGGATTATGTAATTATAATACTTACCACATTGTAGTATGGGTGAGTTGAGATTTGTTAGATAGACCATGTGGGCATATGACGGTTTTTATTTGTACCCACAATTTTGGACTTTATGTGTATGTCAATTTTAATGGACTGTAGGGATTATGATTTTATTTATGGATCATTTTTATGGACTATCTCTTGTCTTGGATGATTAATACGGTGGGTAATTCTATTTAGTACCTTTTGATATTATGTCGTTGTTTGAGATAAGGCTCGTAGGGTCTCAACCACCTCACGGGAGTTGAGGAGTGGTCGGAGATGCCTACGCCGGGCGTCCCGCCCCGGCATTCCACATGCCACTCCCTGCGAGGTTGGTGGTCCGGGGTGCGGGGTTGCCACATTTCTAGTAGGCCAATAGCCTAATGACATTAATAGAATGCATATTATAGACGGTGGAGGTGAGAGACCCGTTGTTAGTAAGAGGCAAGATGGAATGGTTCTTGTGATGGGTTCCAAGTGGCATAAATTCCAGGCAACAACTAGCTAACCCAACTATACGGGCATCATCAAAAGAGAGCTTATTCATGACCGTTTGAGTTTATCCTCTCACAATCTTAGGATGAGGGTTTTTCTCTACTTGGGCAAAAGGAGAAAAAGAAGCAGTATTCCACTAACGTTAAAGAGGCAAAGAACTTCATTATGTTGGCGTGAGCTGTAATTGTAAACAATCAAGAGAACTTTTAGGAATTTGGAATCGGTAACATCCCGTAAATGAGGGTGGTTAGCGTTAGTTTAGGAAACATTTTAATATAGCAAAGATTTGTTTAGATTTTATTCTTTTCAAATGTATATAGCCTATGGAAATACATATGAGAAAATATGAAAAACAGAATGTTTTGACATGGTATCAGAGTAGGCTACGAACAATCTGAACCGATTCTCTCGACGTGCCGTCTTTCCTCACCGGCTTAAGCCAAAAAACCGGATCGCCGTTCCTATTCAACGAAGACAGAGGCGGCAGAAACAACTTCTTCAACTCGAACGACGATCTTCTACTCGTTCTCTCCTGCATCGATCCCCTACTCATTGATATTATCATCGTCGTCGTGTCTTCCATATCTTCTTCTCCTTCCATCTGATCCGAACTCTCAAACCCTAAGCTCTCCGTACAACATCCATACTTATTATCGGTCATTCGATCATCGAAAACCCCAAAGCCACAACTGGAGGCTTCACGACTTCAATTTCAATTTCCTCGCCGGCGTTGCTTTGACTTCCATTTTCGATTTCGTTCCCCGTTGTGGTCGTGGTGGTGGAAGACGAGGTCAAGCAATCGATCTGAGGCTTCTTAATCGATGAATCAAAGTTGTTGTTGCTGCTGCTGTTGATGTTGTCGGTAACGTCGTTCACTACCCCTGCTCCAACCGCTCTCTTTCTAGGAAGCATATAGTGCAATAAACTGCTCAAGATCCGGCCTCATCTCCAAAAATCACAGATTTGGGTATTGCACCCTAACCATCCTCCCATGGCGGATTCTAATGACCAGAATACTCCTGGCAATGCGTCCAATCTCTCTGATCCTATCCTTGAATTGACTACAAGGATGATTGAAGTTTTGAATAACGCTCGGACCTCGACCATCACCACTGAAACATCCGCTGCTCCGATCGGCATTAAGTTGGACGGTTCCAACAATGTACTGTGGTCCTAGGTTGTTGAGATGTATATCTCGGGCAAGGACAAACTGGGGTACATTAACGACGACTTTCCCCAGCCGCCATCAACTAATCCTTCCTTTCACAAGTGGCGCACTGATAATGCTATTGTTAAAGGTTGGCTAATTACTTCCATGGATCCGTCTTTAATTGGCAATTTTATTCGCTTTCCTACGGCAAAAACGATTTGGGATGCTATTGCAACTACCTTCTTCGATGGTAGTGATACATCGCAAGTGTATGATCTTCGACGTCGTGTGAGTAGACTGAAACAAGCTGCGGGCTCGCTAGAAAAAATATTACACAGCATTGCAGGGTCTATGACGTGAAATTGATTTCCGCCGACCGAATCCTATGGAATGTTCTGTTGATATTCAGCATTATAATCGGATCATCCAAGAAGACCGTGTTTATGTTTTTCTGGATGGTCTTGATGATCGGCTAGACAATATTCGTGCTGATGTTTTACAGATAAAACCATTTCCTACGGTTGAACAGGCTTATGCGCATGTTAGGCGGGAGGCTATTCGACAACAAGTGATGGCTACCCATGACACCCATGAGCTTCAGGGGGCTGTCTTGGCGTCGAAAGCTCTCTCGTTAAGCACCTCTGCCCATGGTAAATTTGCCAAGCACCAACATTCTACTGAGGGAAAAAAATGCTCTCATTGTGGCAACCATAAACACACACGTGAAACTGCTTTAAGTTGCATGGGTACCCTGATTGGTGGCATGATCTTCAAGCCCGTAAGCGTCATGATGGCACCAATACTAGTGGAAGTTCAGGCACGGCTGTTGTTGCTAGTGCAGAACCTCATCTCTCTCTTATACAATCGGCTGCAATGTCCACGGATGCTCCTCCCAACTTAAACTCAGGTATCTCTGGTCTCGCTCTTTTTACCTCCCATATAGATGCGGATTGTGGGGCATGGCTTCTCGACTCAGGGGCCACAGACCATATGACTTTTGCTGCTTCGGACTTCTCTCAAACTTCTCTTCCGCGACGCACCAACATAGCTAATGCCAATGATGTTATCTCACCAGTCACTGGAGCTGTCTCTGTGACTTTATCTCCATCCCTTCATTTATCCAATACTTTACTTGTTCCGTCTTTATCCCATAAACTATTGTCTATAAGTCAGCTTACTGCAGACCTTGGCTGTGTTGTACTTATTTATCCAAACTTTTGTCTTATCCAGGATATTCTCACCAAGGAGATAATTGGACGTTACCCTAAGAGGGGAGGATTATATTATGTGGATAACATCGGCCAGGCCAACAACATGAACAATCTGCATGTCAATAAAGAAACAACACCGTGGTTATGGCATCGATGCTTGGGACACCCATCTTTTCCGTATTTGAAGCATGTTTTACCTGATTTGTTTAAGCATTTACAGATGTCTGATTTGAAGTGCGATACTTGTGTTTTGGCTAAGAGCCATCGCGCTACTTACCCATTGAGCATGAATAACAGTGACACTCCATTTACATTAATTCACTCTGATGTATGGGGGTCCTCACCTATTGCTAATATGTCTAGCTTTCGTTGGTTTGTTATTTTTGTGGATGATTGTACCCGTATGACACGACTCTACTTGCTAAAACACAAAGATGAAGTTTTCGGTGTTTTTAAAACATTTCATGCTATGTTTGGTACTCAGTACGGTGCCACCATGAAGGTTCTCCGCTCTGATAATGGTGGTGAATATGTTAATAAGGATCATCAATCTTATTTTTCCCACCATGGTTTAATTCATGAAACTTCATGCTCACAAACACCCCAACAGAACGGTGTCGCCGAGAGGAAGAATAGACATATTCTGGAGACTGCCCGTGCTCTGCTTCTTGGTGCCAATATGCCCAAACGTTTTTGGACCGATGCCGTCTCAACTGCCGTCCATCTTCTCAACTGAATGCCATCCAATGTTTTATCATTTAAAACACTCATTCAATCTCTTTCCGATCATGTTTCCTTCCCTACGACGCTGATGCTTCCTCTTCATATCTTTGGGTGTGTCGCCTACGTGTATCTCCACAAAAACCAGCGCAATAAGCTTGATCCATGTGCACGTCGGTGTGTGTTTTTGGGCTATGGTATCCATCAAAAAGGGTACCGTTGCTACGATCCTACTACCCGAAAACTCTATGTGACTATAGATGTTTAATTTTTGGAGACTGACATGTTTTTTCCATCTACGACACCTCCTTCTCCTCTTTAGGGGGAGATACATAATGAAGAGTTGAATTGGTCCCAACATGAGACACCAAATGATTTTGATTGTTTCAGACTTGAGGGGTCGTGTGAGCATGAGGAGCAGAATCGGAGTGAGAAGCCGCATGAGCATGATGGGCTGAATGATAACTCAGGCGATGTGAACTGTGAAATTGAGGTATTTCTGAATGCAGAACATGCAACATCTAAAACCGAGCCTATATCCCCTTCCTCTGAAGTGCCAGCCAAATCCTCTTCTGAGAATAATCCTGAGGTAAGTACCACTATTACACCCTTACATACCAATGACATAGATGATTCTGTGGGATATGTTTTACTTCCCAGGTATAATCGCGGCAAGCCACCTAATAGATATTCTCCAGATATTGAAGAAAGAAGGTCGAGGTCCGATTGCTAACTATGTATCCACCGAGAAACTCTCTGAACCTCTTAAGAATTTTGCACAGGAACTCTCCACATGTTAGATTCCTACTAGTGTTCATGAGGCATTGGCAAATCCAAGATGGACCCGAGCTATAGAGGAAGAAATGGAGGCACTACTGAAAAATGATACATGGACTTTTGTTCCATTACCTGAAGGAAAGCAGACCGTGGGATGCAAATGGGTGTTCTCCATTAAACAAAAAACAGATGGATCTATTGAGCGGTACAAAGCGAGACTAGTAGCGAAGGGATATACGCAGACATATGGGGTTGATTACCAGGAGACTTTCTCACCTGTAGCCAAGTTGAATACCGTTAGAGTGTTATTGTCTCTTGCAGCAAATCTTGATTGGTCATTGCATCAATTTGATGTGAAAAACGCTTTTCTTAACGGTGACCACCAAGAAGAGGTGTGTATGGATGTTCCTCCAGGTTATATAGCTTCTTCAGATAATGGAGTGGTGTGTAAATTGCAGCGAGCATTGTACAGACTAAAGCAATCACCGCGAGCATGGTTTGGAAGGCTTAGCTTGGCAATGAAGAAATATGGCTTCCAACAAAGTAACTCTGATCACACTTTGTTCTTGAAGCATCAGTTGGGTAAGGTAACGACTCTGATAGTCTATGTAGATGACATGATTATTACAAGAGATGGTGAAGAAGAAATCTCTCTACTTCAAAAGCAATTAGCAACTGAATTTGAGATGAAGAATCTGGGAGGACTCAAGTATTTCTTGGGAATTGAAGTTGCTAGGTTTAAGCAAGGTATATTTTTCTCTCAACGGAAATGATATTAGACTTGCTAACCGAAGTAGGGATGTTGGAGTGTAGACCTGCAGACACCCCTATTGTTCAGAATCACAAACTTAGAGAATACCCAGACCAAGTACCAATAGATAAAGGTAGATACCAAAGATTAGTTGGTAAACTCATTTATCTCTCTCATACTCGTCCAGATGTTGCATACGCTGTGAGTGTTGTAAGTCAGTTTATGCATAATCCAAGTAAAAGCCACATGGAAGCAGTGATTCGAATACTTCAATACTTGAAGTCATCTCCAGGCAAGGGACTTATGTTCTCAAAACATAACAGTCAGTTGATGGTTTATGGATATACGGATGCAGATTGGGTAGGTAATATCACTGATAGAAAGTCCACCTCGGGATATTTTACATTTGTTGGAGGAAATCTTGTAACCTGGAGAAGCAAGAAGCAAAAAGTGGTAGCTTTGTCAAGTGCTGAAGCTGAGTTTAGGGGAATGGCTAAAGGTCTTTGTGAACTCCTTTGGCTAAGAAAGCTACTTACTGAAATTGGGTTTGCTCCTAACTCTGAGATGGATCTCTTGTGTGACAATAAAGCTGCAATTGCAATTTCCCATAATCTCATTCAACATGATCGTACTAAACATGTAACACCCCGTAATTTTAATTAAATACATACGTTGAAGTACGCATATATCGAGATATATAATACACGTATTTGATACGTAGGAACTAAATATATGCGTGATAATACACGTATTTTATACGTAGGAGCCAAATATACGTGTGTATGATTAGTAAATAAATAAAGGGATCATCTTATATGGGTGCTTACAAGTTAAAAATTGGAGTTGAATTAAATTGATTAATTTATAGGGTTGGTTAATTAAATATGTGGATTGAGTGTATAGAAGAAGACAAAGAGGAATAAAGTGAGAAAAATAAATAAAAATAAAATAAAAAGGAATTACTGTTCATTTGCGGGGTACTGTTCATAGAACAGTACTCGTATGTACTAAACAAAAACGAAAGAAAAAAAAATGAAAGAAGTTGCTGGAGAGAAACAGAAGAGGAAGAACTGAGAAGAAAGAAAGAAGAGGAAAAAGAGGGAAACGCGGGATTCGCGCGAAATCAGGATCTGCGGAAAGTGATTTTCACTCTATTTCTTCGTGAAATTACTATCTAAGCTAGATGTAACTATTCTAGCGGAGTAATTTTAGCTGTGAGAGCCGTTTTACGGCGTTTTCACAAATTGGGGTTTTGACCCAATGTGAATGAAAATCCGCTAGAAAGGTAGAAAAACACTCCCTGGACTGTCGGGACCCCGAATATGTGGTTATGTGTTCATTTGGAACTAGTATGGCTGTTGGAAGTTAGAATGTATATTGGGGACCTTTTGAATCATACCTGATGAAACGCCAGTTTAAGGCTATAAAATGGTAGAACATGAGGCCTTTTTGTCACGCCTGGGTTGCACACAGTGCCCCCTACCCAGGGTTATGAGTACCCCCCGCAGGGCATACTCCAGCCATAACACCACATAATATTGTCACATCTCAGTACACAGCACACCGCAGCGTCTAGTACCCCCGGGATCATTTGTCCGGGATGTGACAATATTATGTGGTGCTATGGCTGGAGTATGCCCTGCGGGGGTACTCATCACCCTGGGTAGGGGGCACTGTGTGCAACCCAGGCGTGACAAAACCTGTGGAGGTAGATCGACACTTCATCAAGGAAAATCTTGAAGCAAAAACAATTAGGTTTCCATTTGTGAAATATGAAAATCAATTGGCGGATATCCTTACAAAAGCTGTATCGAGCAAGGACCTCTACAACTCACTTGACAAGTTGGGCAAGCGAGACCTCTATGCATCAACTTGAGGGGGAGTGTTGGCGTGAGCTGTAATTGTAAACAATCAAGAGAACTTTTAGGAATTTGCAATCGGTAACATCCCGTAAATAAGGGTGGTTAGCGTTAGTTTAGGAAACGTTTTAATATAGCAAAGATTTGTTTAGATTTTATTCTTTTCAAATGTATATAGCCTATGGAAATACATATGAGAAAATATGAAAAACAGAATGTTTTGACACATTATAGGAGGGGGCAAAATGAAAACTATGGAAGCATAAGATCAAAAGATGAGGGGGGGATGGAGATCTAAAGCCAAACCCAAAAGGCAGATGGGATGGGGTTCTCACGGTGGAAACGATTTCTAAATCAGCAAGGTTCACTTAGCGGCCTTGCTAAACACTATGATCCTATTATGTTGGAACATTCATGGGTTTGGGACCTCTGAATCTAGTTTTTCTGATAGTAATTAGGATTTTAGATGCATAGGCAAAGATAATTGATCCAACTCAATGTTTGAGGGTTATTTATAAAGACCAAAAATTGGTAAGGGTAGGGGTTTGTTGTTGTTATGGAAGAAACCAATTCAAATTTGGCTTCAATCCATGTCAAAAGGGCATATAAATGCACGGGTTGAGTTGGAGGATGAGAGGGGCTAGCGGTTCATGAGCTTCTACGATGGACGTAAGGCTAGTGTGAAGAAATATTATTGGGAGTTGTTGCACCATCTTAAGGATGATATTTGCCAAGAGTAGCTCCTTGTGGATGATTTAACTGATATTTTAATTGCTCAGGAACGAATGCAATATCAAACCTGCAACTTTGATAGAAAACTTTAGAGTGGCTATTAATCTTTGCAAACTTTATGATCTAGGACGTAAGGTTCCAATGTTCACCTGGAATAAAGGCGTGTAAGGGCAGTGCATATATGAGAAAAGCTGGATCAGGCCTTCCATAATGTACAATAGAAAGAGCAAATTTAGTTTGGTTGAATGCTTCCATCTCGACATCTTGCGGTCTGATCATCGTTGGATACTGGTGCAAAATCGTGGCATAATGCAATCAAAGGGTCTTCAATTTAAGAAAAGAAAGCACTATTAAGCAATGTGGGTCAAGGAATATGAAGCAAAAAAGGTGATCATGACCACATGGTGTGGCGACCCCGCACCCTGGACCACCAACCCCGCAGGGAATGGCTTGCGGAATGCCGGGGCGGGACGCCCGGCGTAGGCATCTCCGACCACTCCTCAACTCCCGTGAGGTGGTTGAGACCTACGAGCCTTATCTCAAACAATGACATAATATCAAAAGGTGCTAAACAAAACTACACACCGTATTAATCATTAAAGACAAGAGATAATCCATAAAAATGAACCACAAATAAAATCATAATCCCTACAGTCCATTAAAATTGACATACACATAAAGTCCAAAATTGTGGGTACAAATAAAAACCGTCATATGCCCACATGGTCTATCTACCAAGTCCCAACTCACCCATACTACAATGTGGTAAGTATTATAATTACATAATCCAAAATATAATACTTTATAATTTAAAACACAGTTCAATCAAAATGCCTCTCAACTCACATCGAGGCCTTGGATTCTCTCGCAGGCAAGGTCCTCAAGATATAACTACTCCTTTGCCCTTATTCGGGACAGAAGGACTTAAAAGAGGAAAATGAGGGTGAGCCAACGGTGCCCAGTGAATAGAATTCAAATATGCTATCAATACTCATCAATAAATATCATGTATGCATGTCAATGTGTAGCATGATTAAAAGCTCATAACATATAGATATCAAGCATTTATAACAAGTTCGATGCAAGTAAAAGCTTATCAATTTGGATCCACATTCCACATGCATTGGGTTACTAGTGCACGCCTATTTCACCGTACCGTTGATCCCAATCATGTTTTATTTGGGGTTACTAGTGCACGTCTATTTCACCGTACCGTTGACCCCAATCATTTCCTTTCCTAAAACCCTCCTATGACAATGTTAAGTCCCCCTATTAGCCAGATAGATGGGCCCAACCAAAGTCATAAGGTTTTCTCAAATCAATGCATCATTCAAAACATTAGAACACATTCATGCTTTCAACATACAATATATATAAGTGATATGATGACATAAAAGATATAATCATAAATGAAGTCTACTCACAACCAAGCCTCGCGAGAGTATTTAACCACACACGACCACCAAACCGAATCAACCCAATCAAGATCCTGAAACATACATCAATATCCTACCATACATCAATTTCTATGCTCAATCATATAGACATTACACATCAACCCTAAATCAGCCCACATATAAACAATAGGCCTAAATCCCATCTAATCCCATCATTCAACTCAAATCACATGACTTAGGCCTCTAATGCATAGTTCTCATTCATAAACCATTCTATTAATCAAAAATACTGATTTTCAATTCCTTAGGCATAAACAGGCCCAAATTGGGTCACTTGATCATAAGTAGGCCTAACCCATGATATGGTCACAACAACCAAATCAGTAGCATAATGAACCCTAATCATGCTTAATTAAACATAAGTTGCATCAATTCAATGATTCTAGGCCAAAAGCATCAAAAGCCCCAAAATATGAAAATTTTCATACTTAGGCCATATTGCCGATTTACACTAGGTCACCATGTTCAGCCATGTATATTACTGATTTTGCATCATGGGTTCATCAACAATGGCAACTAGGTCAACATAGTTGACATGCAAGCTATTTGGAAAGGTCTAAGTTCATATTCTAAATTTAGGTCTAATGCAAGCAACCCTACCAATTCTTCATTAAATATTCTGTTCAGATGTATCAATCTACTAACAGAAATATGTAATAACAAAATCAACCGTACAGATTTAAGTATGTGAAGAAATAAACCTTCTGTCCAAATATCATCCCAATGCAACGGTGGACCGAAAAGATAAGTATCTTTGATGAACAAGTCTCTAATCAGACAATTTCTCCTTTCCTGCTGCAAATACTCAAACTCAGATGACTATACCATACAAAATACTAAACTAATAAACATCGCCACCGTTCAGAATACAGAAATATCAGTTATAAACTACATACCCAAATTTTATATCCATCCAACGGTAGATTGAGGAGATCTACAAGTTTGAGCGAAACGGCGCGAGAAATCTAGACTTTCCGACCATCTTTGTTTGAGAGGTTAGATCTCTTAGACGAAACCTTTGATCAAGATCTCCACCGACCAGAATGAATAACCATAAGCTAGGAACTTGCTGACAAATATTGAGCTAAATTTGACCATATATCCCAAAGATTCAGCACTTTGATGAAAACGTCACAGAGATCTTCCTCCTGCAACTCCCTCTTTCTTTCTCTTCTTTTCTTTTATTTTTTTTTCCTTTCTCTCCACTCACCTCTTTCTAGCACTCCCTTGATTCCCTCCTTGATTCTCTCCTTGATTCCCTCCACTCATTCTAGCACTTCCTTGAAGAAGAGAAGTGAGCATGGGACACTTGTCCACTTTCATGCACCAACCTTCACATGTGTTGGTCTCATACTACCCATACCAACCACATGTACTTTAACCAATCTCATGCTTCCATGTATTTTAAATGTCCAATCCATTTAATACACCAAATTTTTATTTTTATTTATCCTTTTATTCAATCAATCCTAACCCATATCAATTCATGGTTTAATGGGCCCATGCATAAATAATAGCATATGCATTATACTTTAATTTAACATGACCCATATACAATTTATGATACACATATTTATATAAATTATCAAGCATCAACTATACAAACATTAAACAACCATCAAACAAACACCAAACATATCAAGGCAACGCATAGAGTTTGGGCAAAGTGTAATTGGGTTATGAGCTAGATGAAATAATTTTCGGGGAGTCACACATGGAACCATGAAGGAGTTGACTAATAGGGTGATGTTCTTTTACAAATCTCCTCCGATTGGTGTTTGAAGGCACTATAGGGGTGGGGGAAGGAAAACGTTGGGAAAATCTCAAAGGAGACTAATAAGAATAAAATAGAATTGAACTCACTCTATGACGGACCATAAGGAGCACTTGAATGAAGTAGGATCAAATTAATAGAAGGAGGTCACGAGAAGTTTTTGCGTAAGGAAGAACAATACTAAAGGGAGAAGGCTAAGGCTTGATGGCTAAAACATGGCGATAAGAATACCAAGTATTTTCATTCAAAAGCCAAAGAGAGAAACAAGATTATCCTACTCAAAGTGTTATTTCATTCAGCTATGACCTTAGAGTCGAACCGTGAAAGAATTGGTGATATTAGGAAAGCCACTTTGATAATGCTCATTTTGACATTAAATTATTATCTTATAATAGAGCATTATCATAGTTTAAGACTCGTGATTTAATAATTAATTATAAAATATGTTTGATTTTTTATTACATAAATTCATATATTTTTTAAGAAGAAAACATATCAATTCTAAAATCATCTGCATAATTTAAGCTCATCATAATTTAGTTTCTCATTACGCGATATTTGTGCTAATTGTAGGAAAAGTAGATGTAATGAGAAGTTCATCATAATGGAGCATGTGAGCATTAGGAGCCTCGGGATCGTTCAATTTAAAGAACTCATCACCCCACTTAGTGTCACGACCCAAACTAATGATGTCAAGACTGGCACAAAATTTCAAATATGTCATACACCGACATACTTGAAACCCTGCTCAGCCAAACCCAAATATTTCAAATTCACCGTCAACATATACCCTCCGTATACATCCTCAATACTTGTAGGCACATTTACTAATTCATAAATACCATCTCATTAATTTTCAAATACAACCATTCATCATATTAATAACCATATAATTCAAAATCATTACAACAAGTCCATAAAACCCAATATCCATCGTCACTCGTTAAGGTACAATCAAACATCTATGGTGATAAGTAATTATTATATACATTGTAATATTTACATATATTACAAAAATAACGAGTTTAGAGTCTCGACGACTGAATATACATCAAAATCCTAGGACTCAACTATTCCTCCTTGGCTTTCCCTTTTGCATCAAAATCCTGGGACTCAACTATTCTTCCTTTGCTTTCCCTTTTCCTTTTCTATCGAAACTGAAAAATAAAGAAAAGTAATGGCTTTACAAGCATTGAATATGACTCACAACTAGCAACATATATGCATTTAGTAAATGGAGCATAAATTTCAAAACAATTAAACAAACAAGATGTTCATTAGTCAAAGTAATCCATACATGAGTGCACAAGATCATGCTCAATTAGCAAATCTATCACCCTTAATTTGAAATTTTTTACCATCTTATACAAGAAGAGTAAGTAGAACATGAGCCATTTGAACCATTTATCCACATCACCCTTTGACCATCTCCCATTGGTTCATTTTATCCCTTGATCATGTATACAAACCTCTCAAATCCACAATTGAAGTGTTTTTGTTTCATTTTCTTCGTTGATCAATTGGGAACTTTTCCTACTTCTCTTAATTTCATTTCCTACTTCTTTTATTTTTGTTCCTTTATGACCTTCAAATCCATGGAAGACTAAGTCCTTTGTTAGGGCTAAGAGGAAGCCCTTTCCACTATCTTCTTCAGAATTCTTGGGTAATATTTATGCTTGGTTAATTGACATATGTGTTTTCTTATGCTTTTCCTTGGTTTTGTATTTTTTTTCATACATTCTATCACGTATTTTGTATAGTTGGATTTTGAATATCTAATAAAATCTTGAGGGACTTCATTTTCATTTTGTAGTATGACTTTTGTAGTTTTCTTTGATGTATATATAGTATCATGTATTTCACATGCTTAAAATTTACATCTTACCTTTACATATATTAGAACACTAGTTCTATTTGTACTTTCAAGATAAATATCTCTTGTGAGAGAACCCTACTTTTTAATATTGTTGGGCTTAAAGATCTATCTTTGTGGCTTAAAAAACTCTTTATATATTTCCACCCCTAATTATTTTTTATTCAGTAAGGACCAAGAGAGGAAATGATTGGGCCTACTCTCGTGCCCTAGCTTTCTATCTCATAATTGTTCCTTATATTATCATTCTTCATTTACAAAATATTCTCACTTCACTCATATTGTATCTTTTTTCATATTTTCCATTTTTTCACTTGAAGTAACCTTAGTTTTAGGACCCCATCCCAATCTTTGTAGTTCGACCTCAGGACTCCCCCCAAGTTTATTACTTGTTGTGTCTACTACATTATTTACCCTAGTTTACACTTATAATTTGTTGCATCATCTATCTTATGTGTAGGGTATATTTATATTGCCTTTCATTAGTTTATAATTCAAATAGTGCATTCTTGCATCTCTTTATTCACTTTACGGTGAGCACATAAAGTAAGCAACACAATTTCAATCTCTATTTAGTATAGTTAACCTGAATATATCATAGACAAAACATGCACTAATTGAAGTGGAGGCATCAATCACATCAGAAATGAACCAACAACTCTTGTAGCCATTCATTACAAAGGAGGTAGGAGGTAAAAAATGCACTGTTTTCTATCGCACCTCTTAAAAGTCCTGGTCCTAATGGCTTACCAGCTTCTTTCATCAATTTTATTGAGATATTATAAGTGAAAACTTGTGTAAAGCTTGCTTTTATTGTCTAAATGAACATGGGAATATAAGGGTCTTCAATAAAACTTACATATATCTTACTTTGAAAGTTTTCACACCTACCAAACCAGAGGACTTTCGACCTATTTGTTTATGCAATGTAATGTACAAAATTATGGCTCGGATGATTTCTTATAGGATGAAAACTATTCTCCCTGGACTCATTTTAGAAAACCAGAGTGTTTTGTTAAAAGGATGACTAATCACTCCTACATCATTTTGGCCCATGACCTCATACATGAGAACCTAAGATCAAGGAATAAAGGTTTTGTGGCAATTAAGTTAGACATAAGTAAAGCCTATGATAATGTGAAGTTCAAAATTAGATAATATGCTGGATAAGGCATGAGTTCTAACATTAAGGGTTTGTTTTTGGTAAAGCCCACGAATCTAATAAAGTACTCTTTAGGCTTTGTGAGTAGACATACATATATATTGACCTAAAGCATATATTTCTATATTCGAGTCCCTCTTTGTCATAAGGTTCACCTCCTATCAATAAATGAGCAGCACCTATATTCACTTTCTTTTTTATTAACATTAAATTAAGAACGAGATCCGCTATCGCTTCTCGCATGCCCTCGAAAATTCAGAGTAGGCGCAAATTCTCCCAATTTGTGACCTACCATACAATAATCGGCAAATGAATCTTTCCATTATGAATAGCTATTATATGGCCGATCATTGTGGGTATAATGGTAGATGCCCTCCAAGCCATCATGGGGAAAATGGGGTTCTCAAACCGGTGGAACTCATTATAAGATGCATATCCTTTGTTTCTTCCTTTATTTTGATCAATGGGTACATCCATAGCCTTATTAGACCAGTAAGAGGACTAAGATAAGGGACCCATGATCATAACATTTATTCTTATTATTTACAGAAGGCCTGTCAGCTATCATGAAAGAGGTTGAAAATTAAGGATACTATAAGGATTAATAGTTGCATGAGGAAACCTCTTATATCTCATTTGTTTTTTGTTGACAATTGTCTTATTTTTTTAAGCTAGTACTGTGAATAGCTTGGTGATGCAATATGCACTGTGCCCTTTTTAAGAGACTTCTAGACAAAGAATTAATTTATCAAAATCCTACCTTTTCTATAGCCCTAATGTACCTGCAAAGGTGATAAGCCTTTTCAGGGGTAGGTTGGACAAACATAGTTGTTGTTATCGACCAAAATACCTAGGGCTTCTTTTGGGTCTAAAAGCAAGATGTAAATGCTTCAATTTATCGAGCAAAAGGTTTGGCAAATGGTGCAACAATGGAAAGCAAAGTTGTTCTTGGAAAGAGATAAAAAAAAGTATTTACTAAAGTTGTGGCTAAAGTGTAGGCCATAAGTCTAAAGAATTGCTTCAAGATTCTTAAATCCTTATGTAACCAAATCAACTCTATGGTGGCTCGGTTCTAGTGGGGATCAACTAAAACAGGTCCAAAGATTCATTGGATAAAGTTGACTGAATTGTGCAAGGCAAAGCATTTGAGTTTTTTTATCAGTAAATGCTTTAAAGCCCTATTGGCTTTTAGGCAGAGGATTATCAACACTCCTTACATTCTTATAACGAAAGTCTTTAAAGCCAAGTACGAACTACAACATTCTTTTGGCAGGCAATAGTAAAATCGAGAGAGTTAGTAATATGGAAAAACCTAATATGGGGGCGGGAATTTCTTCAAGTTGGGATAAGACGAAATATTGAAACAAACTAAACTGTCCACATGATGAGGGATCCTTGGATTCCATGGGCCAGAACCTTTAAACTCATCACACCATAGTCTGCACAGCTAGATTGATTGGTTGTTGAATTCTTGAACCAAAGGTAGTGCGAACAAAGAGAAACTAAAGCCATACCTCCTTCCCATGGATACAAATGAAATCTTAAAAGTAACTTTGAGTAAAAAAAAGACCATCATATAAGCTAGTATGTCACTATAGAAAATACGACTAATATAGTGTGAAAAGTGGGCATTAGATTTGTCAAAGAGAAGTGAACCAAGTAAGAAATTCTCATCAAGACAATAATAGCCTAATGTGGAAGAAAATATGGAACTCATTCACTCCCCCCAAAGTCAATCTTTTCAAGATGATAAGGAATGTCTTACCAACTAATGGAAATTATTAGATGAAAAAGACTAGAAAATCAACAAAGTGTGAGCTACGCTAAGGAGAAGTAGAATCAAATGTACATGCAGTTGTAAAATGTCGTAATGCAAATGAAATCTAAGAATACACTAAGTTGGTGATACGACTGGGAGGCATCATCAAGATTATTGAGCAATGGGCACTAAAGGAAGTAGTCAGACGAAAAGATCTAGAGAAGCTAGTGATGATCTTATGAAGCATATGGGGGGCTAGAAACAAATTTGTTGCAGGGAAGAGGAGTATAGAGGCAAAAGTGGTAGCTCAGAAGGCCTTATTGCATCTTGAGGAATACCAAAAGACTGCAAGTGAAATAATAAACAAAAATATTATTACGATATCTTTATTGGGTTTATATTTTTACGAAACATGTTTTCTGAGAACAGGTTTCCTGATAACATGTTCCTTATTTTTAGGCTTTGTGTTATGTAATAGATATATATTTGATGGTTGTGAATGGAAAAGAAGAGAAATTGATAGTGAATTTGACATGGTATCAGAGCGGTAGAGGTGGCGGATCGGAGGAGCCGCTGCGAAAGCTGCTCCTGATCTGATCTGCGCGTGGTTGCTTCTCCTCGGCGTCTTTCCGTCGCCACCCTCCTAACTCCAGTGACTAACAAATCCCCGCACCCGGCGACGGCGAAGTTGTAGAGGGTAGCAGCTGCGGTTTGGACGGCGGCTGCTGTGGCGGAGGGTTGCCGGAGGAGGTGGGAGATTGAGGAGGGTGGCGACGAGATCGGAATCGGTTTGGTTCCTTTGGAGGTGGATCGGAGAGAGGAGTAGCCGCGGACGGTGACCGGAGGTAGGTCGACGGGGAGAGGATCCGGCGGCGGAGAAGAGGCCATTTGGGAACCTGGGTCGTGGTGGTAGTATTTTGGTTTATTTTCATGTTGGTGTTTAGTTGTTCTTGCTCCATTATATGAACCATAATTTTCTTTTGGGTTCTGATTTGGTATATGAGTTTGAAGTGTTGGAAAGAAAAATTAATTTGAAAAAGGCGTTTCAAATTAATTTGGAAGATTTCCAGATCTGTGAATTTTCAGATCTGTGAATAGTGTTTTTTATGGTGAACAGTGATGACGGCAACCGGCATGAACAAAGGTGACCGGCGTGAACAGGAGAACCTCGTGAACAGTGACCGGATCGAACAGCACATCCGGCATGAACAGTCGACCGGCATGAACAGTCGACCGGCGTGAACAGTCGACCGGAGTGAACAGTCCCGGCCGGCGTTGGGCAGTGTGCACGCGTTGGGCAGTATGCACATTGGGCAGTGTGTACGTGTTGGGCAGTGTGCACATTGGGCAGTGTGCACATTGGGCAGTGTGTGCATTGGGCAGTGTGCACAGTGCGATTGGGAAGTGTGCGCGCACAGTACATTGGGGCAGCGTGCACAGTACATTGGGCAGCGTGCATAGTGCATTGGGCGGCGTGCACAGTGCATTGGGCCGTGTGCACAGTATGTTGGGCGCGCGTGAACAGGAACAGCGTCTTGAACAGTATTTTTAAACAGTGTTTTGAACAGTGTTTTTGAACAGGCATGGACAGTGATTTATGAACAGTGATCTATGCACAGTGTTTTGTGTACGTGATTGGTGAAGCGTGCGCTTGTTAAGCGTATGTGATTAGTGAAGCGTGCTCGCAGTGATGCGTGCGCGTTGTGAAGTGTGCTCGCGGTGAAGCGTGCGCACTGGTGAGGCGTGCGATTGATGAACAACCTCTCGCAGTGATGCGTGCGCGTTGTAAAGTGTGCTCGTGGTGAAGCGTGCGCACTGATGCGGCGTGCGGTTGGAGAACAATGCACGTGGTGAAGCGTGCTCGCAGTGATGCGTGCGCGTTGTGAAGTGTGCTCGCGGTAAAGCGTGCGCACTGATGAGGCGTGCGGTTGGAGAACAACGCACGTGGTGAAGCGTGCTCGCAGTGATGCGTGCGCGTTGTGAAGTGTGCTCGCGGTAAAGCGTGCGCACTGATGAGGCGTGCGGTTGGAGAACAACGCACGTGGTGAAGCGTACACTTGGTAAACAGTGCACGTGGTGAAGCGTACTCGCAGTGATGCGTGCGCGTTGTGAAGTGTGCTCGCGATGAAGCGTCCGCACTAGTGAAGCGTGAGCTTGGTGAACAGTGCTCGCGTTGTGAAGCGTGCGCTTAGTAAAGCGTACGTGATTAGTGAAACGTGCTCGCGGTGATGCGTGCGCGCGATGAAGCGTGTGATTAGTGAAGCGTGCGAATGGTGAAGCGCGCGTGGTGAAGCACTCGTCAGTCGGCGTTGTGCATTCCTAAAAAAATCCGTTTTTTTTTTCTCCATGAAAAAAAAAAAAATAAAATCGGGGAAAACGAACTTTGAGTTTCTTCTCTGCAAGTTGGGCGTTCAGAATCTTCACGCTCCAACTTGAGGGAGGGTATTACGATATCTTTATTGGGTTTATATTTTTACGAAACATGTTTTCTGAGAACAGGTTTCCTGATAACATGTTCCTTATTTTTAGGCTTTGTGTTATGTAATAGATATATATTTGATGGTTGTGAATGGAAAAGAAGAGAAATTGATAGTGAATTTGACAAATATCATATAGCTTCTCCCCTTAAAAACTAGCTTAAGCTCAATGTGGATGCAAGTATCATTGAACGACAGAGATTGACAGGCATTGAAGTTGTGGTAAGAGACCAGAATGGCCAAATTGTGGCTGTTTTAGCCAAAAAACTATATGGAAGCTTCCCAGTGGCCATTACTGAAGTGTTTTCTATTCAAGACCTAGGACTTGCTAATGAAATGGGGCATTCCTATTGATCACCTAGAAGAAGATTCATCCTCAGTCACGATAGGAATTGTTGGATCGGACAAAAACACTACTGGAGGGTGAGATTTTAAAGATTGTAGACGCAACTCATGCTGAGATGGCGAAATATGGCTGTCAAAGTTGTACCAAGGGAGGCAAACCAAGTTGCTTACCTGTTAAGTATATAGGGGTTAGTTGTGAACTCTCAAGTTATAATATTTATTGTATAAAAAGGGGCACAACCTCCAGGTTTTTGATTCAGAATGAAATTTCCTTTTGGCAACAAAAAGAAAAAAAAAACTTATATATATTTCTTTTTTTTATTAGAACTAAGAAAACTAACATATAACCAAGTTTTGTCAATCTCTCTTTATATTGTCTTTTTAAAATTTATTCTCTTTTTAAATTTAATTTTGTTATTATCAAGATGATATACTTGTTTAAATATTTACCTAACCCGTACTTTGTCCAAGTTCCTTTACATTTGTTTTTTTGTTTTCTTTCGTCACTCTTAACATTTTACTATTCCTTATTTTCTTCACATTTTCGGATAAACAATGACATTAAAACAACATTTATCCTTACTATTATTTATCAATAGTTAATTTATATTATATACAATTAGTATCCAAACACGATGTGATTTTTGTTATTCATTGATTAAGAAGCAATATACTCCTTCCTATTTTTAAGTAAATTAATACTAAGTAAATATTTTATAAGAAAATATCATTTAGTTAGACATAGGAATGAATGTACATAGGAATAAAAGTGCAAAAGTGTCGCGACCCTTTTCTCGGTGACGTCACGATTGACACAAATACCAGATATGTCATATACTGACATACCTGACCCTGTCAACCTAATCCAATAATCCCAAATATCAAAAATTCCCACAAAGGAAGTCCTGTATATATTCACATACTCAACTACATATACAGGTACCTAATTCACATCATATGTACATAACCCGATTCTGCATTCAACATTTTAAATCAACATTAACATCCAAATACATAACCTATAAATTCAAAACACATATCATGACAATTCCACAAGTCAACCCAACCATTATACTTTACAACCAAAATCTATGGTGATAAGTAGTTATACATGGTGGTGATATATACATATAGTACAAAATATGAATAGTTTATAGTCCTGATATATACATATAGTACAAAATATGAAGAGTTTATAGTCCCATAAACCCATAAATATACATCAATTTCTCATTTTCAGCCAGAACCTGAAAAATAAGGAAAGGGCAAGCTTCACAAGTCCGGTGAGTAAATTCCACATATAGCACCATAAATGCATTTAAAACACAATAGCATGCTTTAACATCATTTTAAAATCACAATGCAAGGAAAAATTCAATATATATACCAAATAATATGAATCATATAGTAAACAATGCACAGGGTTCATCAAACACATGAATTCACACATGAATTCACCCATTGTCTACTCCTCCCGTGATGATCTATTTAGACTGTCCCTTAGTACGCGCTATAAGATATGCCTAGCATAGCATTACCTGTTTCTCCATTCTCTTATTTATTATTAACCCATTTCATACACTCATTCTCCTTTATATGGGAATGACCACCACCCATGAACATACTCAGGTTGAACCAACATATTTTGTTTTTGAGAACAAGTTATGAGATGGGTTATCTGTGTCTGAGTGCATTACATCGGTAATGCCACAACCACCTTCGTTTTGAAATCCATTTCATGAATTCAAATATATGCACATATACGTAAGTAAATATGCTTACAATTACAAATCATGCATATAATTTACAGTGCCATTAATGAAAACTGCAAGAGAGAAATACTCACAAATATCGCGATCTTTACGTCACTCTATCACCAATTTATCAACCAAGCCAAAATCTAGTGTTCTCAAGCTGTTTACAGGAAAATTATTCATCCTTTATCCTTCTAGCACATCAATTCCATTATAAGACAAGTTATACCTCAAATTCTTACACTAAACAGGTTGTCAACTGCATTGAAGTCCCACATACATCTGCTGGAAACTATCCCCAACTCATCCAAGTGTTAATTCACAGTCATTATCCCAACTTCCATTATCAATTCACGTGATACAGGAATGCTTTCACAACATAATTAATACACTTAACTCCAATTTGAAACACCCAAACCCTCAGCTTGTCACACTTCGCAGATGTGATGGGTACCTCCTACTCGAGCGTACCCCAGCCACTATGATCCCATAATATTGTCTCATCCCAGTACATAACCCACTCAACAGTGTCTAGTACCCCCGGGATCATTTGTCCACACTATTCAGATGAATGGTGTGGACAAATGATCCCGGGGGTACTAGACACTGTTGAGTGGGCTGTGTACTAAGATGAGACAATATTATGGTTCCATAATGGCTGGAGTATGCCCTGAGGGGGTATTCATCACATCTGCGGGGTGTGACACAGCTGCTTCAGCCAACAGTTGGGGTTTGACAAATACATTGTGAAAACCATATTTTCTTGGCTAATTTTCATGCTTAAACCTTAATTTCACCATTAAAACACACAAACACATGAATCACAGTCAAAACCCATGAATTTAGACATTTCCAAATTCTTACAAAATCTCTAAACATCATCCAATTCAATCCGATCTCATCTATGTTAAACAACTTGAAGAAAAAACACCAAATTTCATAAGTTTTATGTTCAAAACCACATACCTTGGCATCAAAATTACAAACCCTAGCTCTAATCCTCTCTTCCTTTTCGTTCTCCAATCAGATGTTAAACAAGTCATAAAATGAGTGAAAGAATGAGAGGATTTAATTTATACTTCTAGACCACCACACCAACCTTTTAAAAAAAACTGTCTGAACCATGAAAAGCGCGCTCCTCCTTGACTAGAAACAAAATCTAGTTTTGTCACCCGCCAGGAGCGCTCCTAGCCTCTCTCTTGTCCAGAGACCCAAAATTGAGTTATGTCTCAGGGAAGCGCGCTCTTCAACACTGGGAATGAGCTCCTAGTGCCCCATTTTCTATTTTTTATATTTTTCATCCTAATGTGCACACCTATGGTCCTGGTACTCCTACTACACTAGGACACATCTCGAAACCCTCAAAAAATAATATTATATCAATACATATGTACGTATACAAATATAAATATGTCTTACGATACATACAAGTCAACGGTAAGGTCTGACCAACGGTACGGGATGTTACAAAAAGTTATACGGATAGAATAGGAAATACTTGAATTACAAACACAACCCAAAATGCATGAGACATAAGTGAAAAGGAAAAAAAACAATAGTTAAGTTGTAAATTATTGTTTTGCACTTCTTTACATCGAAAGTAATTTTTTTAAATAAAAAAATACAACTATCTTTTGAAAAACAATTTTGACTGTTTAACACCAAAGGCATCACCATAGAAAGTTGAAATACTTTTATTATAATAACATAAATTAATGTAAATTATCTTAGGAGAGTATTTTTTGCTAGGCTATGCTAAGTAGACTGTAGAGGGAGGCTAAATTGATCAGCACTTGATGTTATGGCACAAAGAGGTCAAAAAAGAGCTCAAAGAGCACAACTTTGGTACTTATAGGGGGACTTCAAGTCTTAGCTTCTTGATATAGTAAAATGCTCATTTTTTTTTTTGTTTTTGAGGACTGACACAAGATCACATGTAATTGGGACCCTAGTAGGGTAGCAAAGACAAGAGTAATGACAAAAAACACATGACATGGGACCTAGACTTGAACCATGTAGCCCATGTACAGTCTAATTCCCACATAGGAAGAATACATCCCCACTTATTTATATACAAGGGGAGTAATAGCGGTTTGGATGCCAGTCGCTAGGGCAAGCTTCCAGTAGCAAAGTGAAATGTTCTTGACTACTAAACCAAGTGGTCATTTGCATTGAGTAATAATTAGTTCTTAATGTATTACAATTATATTTGAAAACAGCTAAATGAACCCCACTTATGGACTATCTACACCCCAGTCACTAACACAACCCCACCCTAAAACATATATACTCTACCCACCCTAGTCAAAAATACAAAAATCCTAAACTACCCTTCACCCTAACGTACCCCACCCCAAACCCCTCTCTCGGTTTCTTCTTTTTCTCCACCAATTCTTCTCTTCTAAAACTCTTCCAAAACCCTAGCTATTAACTTCAAAGCCCACTATTTTTATCTTTTTATCTTAGTTTGAAAAATATTGGTTGTAGGGGAGCATCATTTTGACCCCATTGGGAGCAAATCACCACTCTCCATTTTCGTGCGTTTTTCAACGATTGATCTTTTGAATCGGTAAGAAATGCATGGTTTAATAGTTATTTTTGTTTCTATTCACTTTTATTCATGAAATGCAATATGTATGGATGTTTTTCGATGTATTTGGCGCAAAAAATAGGTAAGAACGAAGGTCATCACCATGAACAACCTTCATTCTAAGGTCGGCCACACAAGACCGACCCTACTTTGTACAAGTTGGTCTATCAAGGCCGACCCTGCCTGAAATTCTTTTTATTTAAATAAATAGTGATTAACCATTTTATTGTGTACAGATATGTTGAGGATACGCAACACTACTTCTAGTGAGCAAAGTGGGTCACACACTCGACTTACAACATCAGAGAGAAGACGTAGGCACACTGAAACCAATTTACCGGCCATTGCAGATGTTGCACAACAAGAAGAACAAGAAGAAGAGCAAATAGACGAGACAAACACGCAACACACTGGCCAAGAGAGCCAGTACACTAAAGAAGGTGATAGGGCCCCTGTCTCATTTCCGGAAGGCCCTACCGATCCCTCTGTCCCTACTAGTTTCAAGAGTCATATTTCTGCAGCTATATAGGTTGGCGAAGTAAATCTTCATCCCTAGTGTATAGTAAATTTGTTGTTGACGGTTATATCTTGTTAATATTGACCATTCATATTTGTTTTAGTTGGTTTTCTTTTTTCTTTACAGCATCGACCCCTACTTAGGTGCATAAATCATGGAGCACAGGTGGCTGAGTGGAATCTAAAATGCCACCCCGAGCAAGAAAGATTTAAAGAAATCATAAATGGATTAGGGTTGAGTCCCCTGATCGGTTGCTTGTACACGCACGCCAACAAGACACCGATTGCTGCATTTGTGGAGAGATGGCAACCAGAAACGAACACATTTCACCTTCCTTTTGGTGAAATGACAATTACCCTTGATGATGTTGCGATACTTCTCAACATTCCTGTCACGGGCAGATTCGTCTCAGCCATACCAATGGACAACAACGATGCAACCGAATTATTGGTGCAATGGCTGGGAGTTTCATTTAGTGATACGAAGGAGGAGGTCAATAATGGGAAATGGCAATCTATGGCTAAGCACTGGTTGAAAGCCAGATTTGGTACCCCCAAGCAAGCAGGCATCCCCTACCCCCCAGTGGAGTGCACGACGAGGGCATTTCTATTATTCTTGCTAGGGTGCACACTGTTCTGTGACAAGACATCAACACGGGTCCCCGTTGCTTATCTTCAATTGCTCATGCACGTGCACATGATTCATATGTATTCATGGGGTGCCGCATGTCTTGCGTATCTGTATCGTCAGCTTGGATGTGCGACGAGGGCCTCAGTTTGACAGATTGCAGGGTATCTCACCCTGCTTGAGGTATATATGCATCATTTCACACTTAATGTATGTTCTATATCAAAGATGTTTCAATAATGATTTTAATACAAAATGTGTATGATAGGGTTGGTTGTATGACCATTTTCCTTTAATTCGTCCCCGTGTCAACCCTTCATATCAATATAATCTACCACAGACCCAAATGTGGGCTCTAAAAAAAAAGATGGGATTAAATGAGGATCACGTGGTCACACTGCATAAGGCATTTGATATGTTACGCCCTCATGAGGTCAGTGACAAAGTTTAAGAATTCAATATAGTTTTATTTATAACTATGATTGTTATTAACATTGTGTTGTTGGTTTAATTATTTATATTAAATTTGTTCAGGTATATTGGGACCCATAATTTGATTTGAGAGAGACTTGACCAATCTCAGAGTTTGTTTTTTTTTTCTATGGTTGTATAAAGTGTGGACGTTGTGGAACCCTATTATCCTGATAGGGTTTTTTGCCAATTAGGCCATGTACAGACAATTCTTCCTTGGGCTCTTCGTCCATTAAAAGCAACTCGGGGTTCCTCAACTGGTCAATACCAAGTGAAGTATTACTATGATCAAATATGGGAGAGATGGGATAGTGGTGTACTTTCTGCTTGAGCTCGGGGTGAGTATCTACGCAGTACGTGAGATGCTGCTCCAGACACCTCAAGTGGTTTACATCTATATCTCACCCGATCATTGAGAACCCAACACGTCAGGATCCTGCCAATTCTCAACAAAGATATATGTTTGATGATGATACCACCCTAGTAATAAAGTTTGCATTCCTCTTTATATCGAATTAGATTTATCTGTTATTGACATGTAATTGTTGATTTGCATTGGGATATGTACAACAGAGAAACAGATAAGCCATGGACATCACATTACAATGGATGTCCATGCCTGAACCAGAAGTAACAGTTCGTAGTGCGAGAATCTCCATGGAGCTAATTGTTGGTGTTTCATCTGCGCTGAACATCTGTGATGAAGTGGGGCCTTCCTTTACGATGGAAGAAGAAAAAGGGCAGGGGCCATCAATGCCAAGGTGCGATGAAGCTGGTCCGTCAGGGTTTAGAGCATATTCACGCAAATAGAGAGGACAATAGCTTCACTAGTGTCTGTTTATTATTTTTTTTAGGGTGCAAGTACATGTAATGATTTTGTTTATTGTCTATCATGCATCTTGAGAGGATTTGCAAAATTTGGTGAATGAAATTTCCTTTATGTTGATACTATTGTGAATGTATTGTTATCTTAATTAACCCCATGACATGAATATTTTTGATGATTCCAAATATCTTCAGTTGGTCTATCTAATGATCTTGTCAAGTGTTTCAGATTTATCAAGAATCAAGATCAAGGAATTGTGATCACAAGCCTATTGAACATCAAAGTAGAGTTCCGAGTCTGTCAATACTTAAAATGTAAAGTCTATCGATCAACTTACTCTTAGCAAGATTTTTATCGTCTGCATATTTTGATCGTAACATTTTAATCGTACCTTATGTTTTTAAAGTATTTGATTTGATTAAAAGAAACAATGATGTTTTATCGAGTTTATTTGAGAAATCAAAACCATTTTCATAAAAGTCTTTTAGGACGCTAATGTTTTAGCAGCGCCTTCTTGGACTTGATGAGTCAGGACGCTGATAAAATGTTAGGACGCTCAAGGTTGAATTGAACTGATTAATAAGGACGCTTACTTGTTAGTAGTGACCTTTCTTTATCAACCTCTGAGAATATCAGGACGCTGACTTAGTTTCTGCTCGCTGAAATATCTTTTTGTTTTTAAGTGATTTCTATCTGTAAGGACGCTGATAAGTTATAAGTTGAATAAATTATCAGGACGCTACTTGCGTAGGGCGCCCTCATTTTTAAAATCAACTTAAATAACTTTCAAGACGCTTACCGTCTGTCAGCGCACTTAACATTGTTTTAAAAATATTTTTAATAGTTAAGGACGCTTACTCTTGAGTAGCGCCCTCGTGTGTCAAATATCTTTAAAACAAAGCAGGACGCTTACTGCGAAGTAGCGCACTCATGAGTTAAGTAGTTTAATTATCAAAGCAAGTCAGGATGCTTACTATTCAGTAGCGTCCTCACTTCATTGTTCAGTAGGGCGCTGATGTTTTATGAGTGCCCTCAAAGGAACAAAATGACATAAATGATATTTTTACTGTTCTGACATGTACGTATTTTTCGCCACCTTTTTAGAACAACTTTTTGTACAAAATCAATTTTCTGTATTTGTAAGAGATATTTTCTGATTCACGAACCACGTCTTCTAAACCTTTCCTTATTCGTGTATCTGGAGAAAAACAAAATATTCATGAATCGTGCAGTTGTCATTTTTGTGGTATATTCTAGCTATTGTGAGTAAACGTTCATATTTGAAATTCAAATTCAAATTAATAACAACTTCATCTCTACAAGTCTATAAATACAGACACTTGACAATTTGTTAAGACCACCGAAAATTCTCTGAGCTAAAACACTTTTTGAAAGTTAGTCGAATTTTCATCTGGTCAAGAAAACGCTTAAGTCATTCTGTTTTTACAGTAGTTTTCTTTGAGACTTTACGTATTTAAAAGATTTTTATATTGAGCAAACATCTTATCTTTATCTAAAAATCTATTTGAAGTTTTGAACTGTTTTCACTCAAATCGTTCAACACTGTTTTAACTTATATCATTCTTGCTGAAAGAGTAATTTGAGAGATAGTTCATAGGATAAAGTTGTATTCAATTTCATATCCTGTATACTGTATCAAAGTTGTAACAATAGTTAGATAAACTACTGAGTTGATATTCTATATTCAACAAGGTATGGTCTTCTCACACCCGTAAGTTGAGATAGGTTGGACTCACGCCTGTAAGCTGAGCAGTGTAACGGTTGTTCTCACACCCGCAAGTTGAGAAAAGGTGTAATGGTATGATTCTCACCCGTAAGAGAATCCCTTAGTGACAGGGTTAAAATCCTAACTGAGGAGGTTAGGTAGTGGACATATGCAAGTAGCCGAACCACTATAAATCGGCTGTGCATATTTGTTTATTTTCTGCACTGTATCTTTGCCATTGTTATTAGTTTTTAAATTGTCTAAGTGTCCAATTCATCCTCCTCTTGGACATATTTGGGCCAACATGTATTAGTTGTTATTTTCACCTCGAGACGTTGTCTTTATGTTTGTGAACACGTCATGTCAACATTCGAACCTCGTTTGGGTGGTGGGGTGTCTTACCCCAATTTTACCTGACCCGTACCCCACATTAGAGTTACGAGTGGGGAACTGTACCCCTCCGCCCAAACTAACCCAAAATTATTACAAACACGTCAAAAACTTGATGGAATGCATCCCAATGCATAATGGAATGAGAAAATGCAAAAAAACAGAGAAATACGAGGGTCGGCCATCATCTACCGAATGATTTAAAGGACGATCGATCCTGATCAACCGAACAGAGATGTGTTAGCCAAAATTCAAAATCCCGATTGTCCTTTACAACAGTTGGTCTATGATGGTTGACCTTATCTTTTCCTTGATTTTTTTGCATTTTCCCCTTTCATCATGTATTGCCATACATTCCATAAAGTTTTTGACATATTTACAATAATTCTGGGTTAGTTTGGACAGGGGGTACCATTCCCCACTCGTAACTCTAATGTGGGGTACGGGTAGGAAACGGTACCTCGCCGCCCAAACTAACCCGAAATTGTTGCAAATATGTCAAAAATTTGATGGAATGTATCGCAATACATGATGGAAGGAGTAAATGCAAAAAAATCAGGGAAAAGATAAGGTCGGCCATCATAGTCCGACTGTTGTAAAAGACGGTCGGTATTTGAATTTTGGCCAACACCTCTCTATTCGGTTGATTAGGACCGACAGTCCTTTAAGTCGTTTGGTAGATGACGGCCGACCCTCGTATTTCCCTGATTTTGTTTGCATTTTCCCTTTTCATTTTGCATTGGGATGCATTCCATCAAGTTTTTACCGTGTTTGTAATAATTATGGGTTAGTTTGGGCGGCGGGGTACCGTTCCCCACTCATAACTCTAATGTGGGGTATGGGTCGAGTACAGTTAGGGTACGATACCCCACCGCCCAAATGAGGTCCGAATGTTGACATAACGTGTTCATAGACAAAAAAACAACGTCTCGAGGGGAACAATACCATTCCCCACCCGTATCCCACATTAGAGTTAGGAGAGGGGAACGGTATCCCACAGCCCAAACTAACACGAAATTGTTAAAAACATGTCCAAAATATGATGAAATGCATTCTAATGCATGATAGAAAGGGAAAATGCAAAAAAACTCGAGAAAAAAGAGGGTCGAGCATCATATACCAATTGTTATAAATGAGGGTCGGTATTTGAATTTTGGCCAACACCTTTCTGTTTGG
The DNA here is from genome assembly GCA_035771175.1 of Paratinospora sagittata. NCBI lineage: Eukaryota > Viridiplantae > Streptophyta > Magnoliopsida > Ranunculales > Menispermaceae > Paratinospora > Paratinospora sagittata. Next base: position 18,863,442 of record CM069598.1, read on the forward strand.
TTGATCAGGACCGATCGTGATTTAAATCGTTCGGTAAATGGTGCCCAACCCTCGTATTTCCCCAATTTTTTTGGCATTTTCTCCTTCCATTATGAATTGGGGTGCATTCCATCAAGTTTTTGACGTGTTTTTAACAATTTCGGGTTAGTTTGGACGGCGGGATACCGTTCTCCACTCGTAAGGTGAACTTTGACATAACATACATATATACAAAAATAGAATAATAATTCAAACATCCAAAACAACATAGTATTATTCGAAGACAACAAATTTGTCTATATCATCAACATCGAAGTCAATTACATCTTTTGTATCCACATTTCAAAATAAAAAAGTCTATACATATCTTCATGTCCCTATATGTCAACATTTCCAAAAAGAGAAAAACATGACTAAACATGTCAACATTTCCAAAAAATATGTTGACATCCCTTTACATATCAACATTTTCAAAAATAAAACAAGTCTAGACATGACAACATTTCTAAAAAAACATGTTGATATCTCCTTACATATCAACATTTCCAAAATAACTAGTCATTGTCTAAGACTACTAGTACATCTTGTCTATCACCTGCATTGCTTGTCACTCTGATACCTTCAACATTAAAAACAAAATACGGGGTTTCCCATCCATGTGCCTGTTGTAGTCGGAATCTACGCCAATCTGGTGATATGGGAGGTATCGGTAATGCAGGGGCAAACATCACCTGTGGAAAGTACAATATTACAATCATTATATTCATTATTCTATAATTTACATTGAAATAAAATACAAAAAGAGAACAATTTTTACCTGCACAAAGTGGTTATCATTCACGTAACCAATGCCAATCACTCGCTTCAATGGGAATGGTGGAGGCTTAGTTCTGAGGGGAAAAAATGTAAGACACTTAAATAAAAGCACCAACATGACATTGTATGTTGATGCTATCAACAACCCCATATCTGGGAAAGTCATTCACTTCTCTCGGGGTGCCATAGGGTCACTACACTGTAGAGAACTCATAATCTCTTGAACCTTCTTAACACTACTGAAAATGGCTGTGTAGTGTGCCTCAAACCTTTGTACCTCTCTCAGTAAGTCACCTCTGACTTCGCTCCAACCATTTGTTCCCATACCTATGAACTCAACTATGACTCGGTACCCACAATGTCCATCGACCATAACATCTCTGACATGGGCTATGTACTGATGCCAACCAGGAGGGAGTTGAACTAAATATCCATGAGATCCATCAGACATTTGTAAGCGTGTTTTGTGGACCTTCCTTGGTTCATCATTCTTCAGTTTGGTCTTTTGCAATGATGAGATTGATGAACGAGTGGAGTACGAAGACAAAACATGCTCAAACCATGAGGGATCTTGTTTTGTAGACTGATCACTCTTCCTAGTCGGCCGCCCTTTTGTTTTCTTCTTGTCTACGGGCACAGTAAGAGAAGAGGTCGATTGAGCAACTATCTCTCTAATTTTCTGTACAATTTTAGCTCTTCTAGAGGCATCAGAACTATTAAATTTATCCTCAAGCAGACCCAACTCAGCCCTAAAATTAAAATCCATCTCGTTGTCCTCTACTTTCACAGGAGTAAGAACTAGTTTTTTCCAATGGGCATCCACGTCAGCGAGAGGTATGTGCATGCTACATTGTTTTCACAAAGTAAGTTCATGTGTGCATGGCAATCTATGCGTTCTGTGTAACACACATCCACATAAATTTTGGTCCAACCCAACACTCTCACCACGAGCTAACTCCTCCCATATCTTGTCTAGTACAGCTCTAGAGATGAACCCACGCAAATGCATGAATGTAGAATCGTGGAAGTGAAGTGATACTGAACAATATTCAAACTATTTTCAAATGATGACTTGATCTCTGTGTGTTACAAAGCCAACATTGTATTGATTGCGGTCCATGATGTCTCGAAGCTGCCTTGAGAAGAATCTAAAGTTCTCTTCAGCTTGGAATGTGCACTCTCCACCCTATTGGTTGTAGTATTGCCAAGGTGCATAAATTGATCTATCCATGCCTTCACAAATTTTTTCCTGTGGGGTACCAACCATGTCACAACACCCCTGACGTAGGCTGATGTCATGACCGACACAATGTACTATACACTGTATATACCCATATACAGTATACAATACATTGTCAGCCTCAATGGACATTCACAATAATTCCCAAAATTTTTAGAAATTTTAACATCTCCCCATAAAATGGACAAGTCACATTTTTCCCTGATATACCACAAATTAAATCATATAGATATATATAGTTAATTCATCCACACATCTAGCCTTTCACATTTCATTCATTTATCAAATCATATCATCTCTTCTTTCCACCATGTAATTATGTAATCATGTACGACATCATTAGCATTTCATAATCCAATATATTCAGCTTTCTTGTATATGCCCACACATCTCATCTAGATGATAATACATATATATAATGTGTGATATATATATATCAAACTAACACAAGTATAATCCATTACTCCAATGCATACATACATCAACAAAGTAAAGATCCGGGTCACGAGTCGATCACTCTCTAACTTTCCTTTTTTCCTTTTAACTCTGTACCTGAAATATTGAAGAAATGGAGTGAGCAATCAACAAGCTCAGTGAATATATCTCTTGATATGACAATCATATACATTTAGGAAAATATGAAATTTAAAATCATTTAAAACAATTATTAAAGGCATACATCATTCAACGAATATACCATACATGTCAACAACATAGATTTCATGATTTTTCAAGAAAACAATGCATTATTTTCAACTAAAACCACAATCTTCCTCCTTCTCGTAATGAAGCGGGTACGAACTCCTTATTATGCACCGATAAGGAGCCTACGCTCGGACCTCACATTACTTAATTCACAGTCATTTCAAGGATCTAAAATCCTTGTTAGGACAGACCTACCGACGATGAAGTTATGCATAACACTTATCCGGGTCTAATTCCTAACGAAATGACAACATATGCGATCTGCCTTCGCACTTCTCGCATACTCCAAATGCCAAAATCATTTTGAATGATCAATAAAATACAATGCATTTATGTATATAGCATGTTTACAGTTAAACATTTCATATAAATAAAATGTCATACAAGAACCAAAATCAAGAAAATATACTCACAGTACAAGACTTTTCAACTTAAATACAATCACCGTCGCTTTCGAGTCCAGTTCCACTTTAAATCCAACTACCTCAACCTATCACAACCACTCCATAATTCAATTTCATTTATTCATATCTATTTACATATTTAATTTCTCAACTCACTTCAAATCACTAATAATAAAGATCAACTTGAAAAATCTTATACACATTCTGTGAATTTAGATTCCAACTCAATTTAGGACTCATAAGCAGTTGAAGAAACTACTATCTCGTTTCTGTGGTCAATCTAGATATTTTCACAAGAAAAAACAGTGAAAATAGATTTCCAATTCATATTTTCACTAATTCTTAGTTTTATTTTTCTACTGGAACATATATCAATTTTATTAAAAATATAGTACATTCTTAAAATTATTCTGTCCACATCGACACGTGTAAAATCAGTCATACTACCATTCTACTACCTTCAACAGGTATTTTACTAAGGTTTTACACGTTCGCGAAGGTCACAAAAGTAAATTTTACTCATCAAAACCATATATTTAGTTACTAAAAATATCAAATTATATCCAAAAATTACAATCTTAGCATCGAAACGTCCGGAATTCAGTTCTCTAAGATTCTATGATCTCAAATCGGAGTTTAACTGGATTCCAATTCCATTTTATTCACTGAAAATAATCACAGTACTGTTCATTGGAAACATGGATAATTTTTACTAAAATTGTCAAACGGTCTCCAAAAATTATGAAATTAGCATTGATGGACTCACAAGAGTTCATTCTACCATTTTATAGCCTTAAACTGGAGTTTCATCGAGTTTTAATATGATTCGAAAGGTTTCCAATATAAACTCTAACTTCCAATAAACTTCCAACAGCCATAAAAATTAAAAATGATCAAATAAATGAAATCTAACCACATATTCAGGGCTCCTACAATCTCGGGAGTGTTTTTCAACCTTTCGAGCAAATTTTCATTCAAGTTGGGTCAAAACCCCAATTTTAAAAACGCCGTAAAAAGATTCTCATAACTAAAATTACTCCGCTAGAATCGTCATACACTAGTTAAAGATCAATTTCACGGACGAAAAATAGCAAAAATAGCTTACTGGCACGTCAGATTTCACCGCGAATCCATCGTTTCCTCTTTTTCTTCTTCCTTCTTCTCCGTTCTTCTTTCTTCTCTTTCTCTTCTGCAACTTCTTTCCTTCTTTTTATTTATTTTTGGACGTTGGTGAGGTTTTGAGAGATTAGATTAGACTAGAAATGAGATGATAAGTATATATAAAAAATGATCCTATGCGCCTCATCTAACTTAATAAAGCAACTTCTCCATCTTAATATTTAACTTTCATTCATTAAATCATACTATTCATTAATTCATTAAATCATACTACAATCCACATATTTAATTAACCAACCCCATAAATTAATCAATTTAATTTAACTCCATTTTTTAACTTGTAAGCACCCTATAGGATGATCTCATACGTATCATCTTCATTTAATAATTTTATTTCTTTACTAATACCCCTTAAATCTAGCATGTATTTTCATATATGCATATATTTGCGTCTTACGTATAAAATACGTGTATTATATATCTTGATATACGCATAATTTAACGTATGTATTTAATTAAAACTACGGGGTGTTACAAACCACGTCATGTCGATGGAAGTAATAACCTCAGGGTACTCAGCATACTCTTAAAACAATACATTTTTCTGATGATTGTATTCCTCTATTGTATCAGAAAAAACCAATTCATTCCACTTCCTCATAAAAGCTTCAAAGTCCTCATTCTTTGCAAACTTGCTCTTTGAGTTGGCCAGCAGGTTCTTGTTTATGTGTCATGTACATAACAGATTTATTATATCAGGGAACACACATGAAACAACATTCATCAAGACCAAGTCCCTGTCTGTCACAATTATCTAGGGAAGAGACCACTCATCCAACAATTTCCTCAATTTTTGTAGTGCCCACATGTAATTTTCTTTGTTTTCAGATGCCATATACACAAATGCCACTAAAAATGTCATATCCGTCGATGTGACACCAACAATCTCCAGTAATGAAAATTTGTACTTGTTCGTCTTGTATGTACAGTCCATCAGAAGCACAAATGAGAAACGCCTCAAAAGATCCACTGAAACAGGATGAGCCCAAAATATATCTTCAACAACGTCAGTGCCTTCTTTGCACCTGTGCCACTCGACGTACTTCTCTTCCTCTAACTTATGCAATAGTTGTTGAATCTGAGATCTGCCTCCATATTCCAACAACATATGCTTATGTTTGGCATTGTATATTGTCTTCAATGTCGATGCATTACTGACACTTCTTTCCTTTAAAGTCATCAATATGTCTTTTGGTCGGACATTACTCTTTGACATTTGTACCATGACTTCTACTTCATCATTATTCAACCTTCCAGCGTGTGAGTGTCCTTCAAAGTACTTTGCAACAGGGTGGTTATGGGTGTCACATGCAATTTTTAACGTCTACACACTGTCCCGAGGATTCTTGCACTTCTTCGTGCAAGTTTGAATTATGTTTGCCTTCATACCAACAGAAGATTTCTGAGCAGTGGATCTATGACGGTCATATCTCTCACAAGCAAAATTGACCCGGGCTCGCCTACCATTACCCCCAACATCTGAGTTTTGGATTATGATCACAAAACCATTCCTTCTACCAACCTCTTGGACCCAGGAAACAAGTTTCTCCCGTGTACTAAACTCCCTATTGGAGGTGAACGATTCTGTGTAATTAATGACCATTGCAAGTTCTTTACCCTAAATTTATGTAGAATTTTATAATTAGACAATAAATAAATGAAAATTGTCATTAACGACATCAAATACACCCAAATGCATAACATAACAATTTCATGCACACAAATTTGGACAGGTGTAATAAATGGAAGGGTATGCCAATTAGGGCCGACCCTTTTACACTAAGGTTAGCTTATTGTGACTGACCGTAATAAAGAAAGGTCGGCCCTATGTGGCCGACTCTCTTATATAACAATCGGCCTCATAGGGCTGACCTTTAACTTGATTTTTTTGAAAAAAAATGGCCATTTTCATTCGCTAACAACCAAAACTTACCTTTCCTTGATGTGCGTCGTCACAGAAACAATTCCGTGTTGATGGTGTTGTTTTTTGAATGATTTAACTTAGAAAATCAAACAATCATCCGTTAAACGAAACATCCAAAAAAATTGTTAAACAATGAAGAAAAAAATCCTTGCAATAGCTTGCTTACAACGATTACAACATGTAGACAAATGCAAGGGCGTTGCTTGGGCGTTGGCGTTGGAGAAAAGAAGAAGAACCAGTGGTGGTGTTGGAGAGAAGAAGAAGACGGTGGGGTGTGAGTAAGAAAGGTATTTTTTTTTTAAGATTAGTTTAATAAATTTGATTGAGGGTATTTTAAGGAAAAGCAAAAAAAAAAAAAAAAAAAAAAGACTGAAATATAGATAATTTATAAATGGGTCCATCTATCTGGGCTCTTATATTAATATCAAGAGATAAGTCAATGCCAAAATTTGCCCTTCCTTAATAAATAGTTTTAAGTGGGGCCACACTTTGAAAAAAAAAAGAAAAAAAGAAAAAAGAAAAAAGGGTGATGCTGCTGAAATATGAAAGGATAAGGGTAAGAAAAGGAACAATAGAAAATGTACATGCAATAGATCAAATCCCAATTTCTGCTTTCAAATTATATCCATGCTCAAGAAAGTCAATGCAATAAAGTAAAAGCTTTATTTTATTTTATTTTTCTCTGGAGTGGCAGTGTTGGGTAGTAATTAGTAAAGAAATTCACGTTGCTGGCCCAGGCCTTTTCAGTTTAATTTTCTTGGATATTTTATCATTCAGATTATATAGATTTCGTTATAAGTTTTTAGAAACCTAAAATCAGTGTAAAAGAAAGATTTTTAACACTTCTCTTATTCTTTTATTATTATTATTATTATTATTATTATTTTTTTTTTTTGTAACACCAACCATAAATTAGAAATAAAAATAAAAGTTACAACTGACTAAAATGATTTTTTTTTTTTGAAACCAACTGACTGAAATGATTTGAACATATAAAATGAAAACTATTAAATGGATTGAGAGGTTGGAAACGTAATTCAATATCTTTATTGAACCATTTATAGGCCAAATAGTGCAGCTAGCTAGACCATACACATCCAACCTAACATGCTTAATTGACCAATTACTTAAAAAGTCTGTCAACAAAATCTGTTAAAATTAGGTTTAGTACATAATTTCTTGTCCACATATACCTAAAATAGGGAACAAATTATGTTTATGAGGATACACAAAATGAGATAAACAGACAAAGGAAAGTGGACAATAATATTTTCAAGTAGTCTATCAAATAATTCCATATAGGAAAATGCTAGGAAGTCTTCTTAATAGGATTCAACTTCACATTCGCCTGAGGTAGAAATGGACGAAGATAATAGGCAGATTTGATTTTTCAAAGTTAAAAAGTGCGTTTTACATCTAATGAAGAAAGAGATAAAGGTGACCAACTTTAAAAAATAAATCTAGATGTTACTTTCATATATCTCGACCTTAAAAAAGTGTAGAGTTAAGTTCCACCAAAGAGTCTTCCTAGTATTCTCCTTTTATAAAAAATATTAATCTAAGTATAAAAAATACAACTAACATATTCACAATCATGAAATAAATGCGTGTTGCTCAAGGTACGCAATAAATAATTTAATGGTATTTTTTACATTACTGCTTTTTATGTTTTTAGGATGAAAAGACTACGGAGCACCTATTCTTCTCGTCTATTAGCCCATAGAATGTTGTTTATCTGGCTTTTTATCTCTAAAAAGAGAATACGTATCCCCGCTACTTGTGTAAAAGGACTAACATTCTCATAACAATCCTCATCTCCAAGATTTGACAAGGATGTGAGACTAGTTGCAGCTTACGCAACTATGCGGTCTGTATGACTAGGTTCTCTACCATATGAGATATACTGTAATTACATACTTTATCTCAATATATATACAATATAATTTATTTAAACCTGAAAATTATCACACTTCACATAGATAAGACTTTTGAAGTGCAGGTCCAGAGAAGGGCATTTCAGTCATAGCAGACAGAAAGAAACGGAACCAGAAAGCTGGAAGAAAGACAGAGATAACATAAAGTCTTAAATTGGAAATAAATTAACTTAAAATCTCTCCTCCTCCTCCTCCTCCTCCTCCCGTCTTAATTGTCAAATCTCAAACGCTCCAATCCAAGATTAGAAAAAAGAAATAAATAATAAAATTAATTAAATAAATACAATTTTGCCGACGTCTCTCTTCCTGACTTTTTCCAGACTGATATCTCCGAGATCATTCGAAGAAACTGAATCAATCAAGAGGAGATGGCGAAGAAGGCAATTCTGGTGGGATGCAATTACTCGGGAACGAAGGCGGAGCTGAAGGGATGCATTAACGACGTCAAGAGAACCTACCGATCTCTCACCGAACGCTTCGGATTCTCACCTGACAACATCACCGTCTTGATCGACACTGACGATTCGTATACTCAGCCTACGGGAAAGAACATTCGACGAGCGCTCTCAGATCTGGCTCGATCAGCCGAGCCAGGAGACATCCTTTTCTTCCATTACAGTGGACACGGAACTCGGCTTCCCGCGGAGACCGGGGAGGACGATGACACTGGATATGATGAGTGCATTGTTCCCTCCGACATGAATCTCATCACAGGTGAATGATTCACACTTGATCTCCTTGATGATCGTTTCGTTCTGTTTTAGGTTTCAGTTTCTTTTGATTTTTTTTTTTTTCTCTAATGATATTGCTCTAATTTCCGAAAGTTATTGTAATCGGAGGAGAATCGCGGTACTAGAAATATGTTTTAAAGGTTCGATTTGAATGATTTTTGTTCAAATCTCCGAATCTTATTATGATCGGAGGAGAATCACGGAAGTAGAATATAGTCGTCTTTTAAAAGCTCAATTCAATTTCAGGTTAGGAATTTGTAGATTGAAATGGATAATTATCGGTCAGAGTCGGATTTCTGTGTTAAAAAAAAAAGGCGAAATGAACACTTCTTGTTTTCAATTCAATTTCGCGTTAGGATTTTGGTGAGTGGATGGGGATCGGATTTTCAGTTTATAAAAAACAGAAAATGAAGGAAAGAAACGCCTCGTGTTCAATTCGATTTCGCGTTAGAATTTTACCGACTGGAGTGGATAATCCACGTTTGGGATTGGATATTGTTTCAAAACCGAAAAAAAAAAAAAAAGGGCCAAAGAAACAAGATTTCTGAGTAAGTACTAAATACCTTGTGGATTTGCAGATGACGACTTCAGGGAGTTCGTGGATCGCATTCCAGAGGGCTGTCGAATTACAATCATTTCAGATTCCTGCCACAGCGGCGGACTGATCGACGAGGCCAAAGAGCAAATTGGTGAGAGCACCAAGCGTGAAGAGGATGACGAAGAGGAAGAAGGTTCTGGCGGGTTCAAGGGCTTCTTGAAGAAGACAATTCATGGCACATTGGAGTCTCGTGGAATTCACCTTCCTATAGGAGAGCACGTCCGCGGAAGGCATCATCGGAGTGACAACGAAGAAGCAGCAGAAGAAATTAGTGAAGGAGAACGACAGTATGGCGTGAAGAACCGATCACTGCCTCTTCCAACTCTGATAGAAATCTTGAAGCAGAAGACTGGGAAGGAAGACATTGACGTAGGGAAACTGAGGCCTGCTCTGTTTGATATCTTTGGAGATGATGCAAGTCCCAAGGTTAAGAAATTCATGAAGTTTATCATGAACAAACTTCACCATGGTGAAGGTGAAAGTGAAGGTGGAAGTGGTAGTGGTGGATTCATGGGAATAGCTGGAAATTTGGCAATGCAGTTTCTGAAAACAAAGCTGGATCAGCATGATGAGGATTATGTAAAACCTGCTGAGAAAACGAAAGTAGGAAGCAAACAAGAAGTGTATGCAGGATCAAGTAAGAGGGCACTTCCTGATAGTGGAATTCTGATCAGCGGATGCCAGACGGATCAGACATCGGCGGATGCAAACCCTACTGGTAATCCTAATGAAGCTTATGGAGCTCTGAGCAATGTGATTCAGACCATAATTGCTGAGACCGATGGTAGAATTAGTAACCATGACCTCGTGCAGCATGCGAGGAAGATGCTGAAGAAGCAAGGGTTTACTCAGCGCCCTGGCCTGTATTGCAGTGATCACCATGTTGATGTGCCTTTTATTTGCTAAGCCACAAGTGAAGAAGAAGAAGAGATGTAGTCTGGAAGGGATGACAAGGATGAAGATTATATATTTATGTTGAGTGCTTTTGTTTTGTGTGTGGTGCGCTTGTATGGCTTTTGATCTGTTTTGTACACAATAAGACAGTTTCAGATTATGAATAAATCAGATTTGAGTATATATTTCTATGGTGGTGTCTTCAGATCAGCATTGGAGGGCCTAGAATCCGTTGATGAGTATCAATTTTGAGATGGCTCTTATGAATGGCATTTTTATCATGTTCTTGTGATGGTCACACGAATTAAATCCACGTGGATCTAACCTTTTGCACATTTGGTTCATTCAGTCTGACGAAACACCAGTAGCCAGGAAAATACTTGATTTGTATTGCATGTGAATACTTTTGTCAATTTACAAGATACATAAGAAAAAATAATGACATCAATAACAATGACAATAAACACTTTCTGATTGGACAATACTTTCTCTTTTTCTGCAGTAAGAGGTTTCAGCTGTTCTTGAACAAGGGCCAGTTGTTGCATGTCAAAAAGCCAGCCATTGCATCTTTGATACTGGTGGTGGAATACTAGATATATTCAATCAGTGGATACCGTTAACAAAAAAACATACTGCTTCCACTGTTTCACATCAATCATCAATCTCCTGAACCCATTCTAAATCTGACACCAAAAAACAAAATAAACAGGTAAAAATCTTAAGTTTAATGTATATTTTAAAATTTAAATACAATGATAGTCCCCAACAAAAAAAAAGGCCAGACAATATTAAAATTAGCAAAGCCTGTGCCAAAACTCTGGGATTTGCAAGACAATCTTTTTTCTCTTTTGTAATTGTATGATATTCTCATCCACAAATGAGTAACTTCAAATGTGATGGATCCAAGGCAGCAACGTTCAAATGTTATCCAAAGTCCTAAATATTCTACTCATGACCTATTTAGGGGTTAGTATCCCAAATGGTGCTCAAAGTGGGCTCTATACCACATAGGAAGAGCACCATGTTCAGATGCAGGAATACTTTGTAGTTATGTGGTGTGCATAGTCATAAGGAAAGGAAAAAAGAAAACAAGGAGGTAACAACAATAGGAGTAGGTACCTTGAAGCACTGATTTAACTGCTGCATTAGGAACAAGAAGCCCGACAATCCGCTGCTTATCTGTTGTAGTCTCTATACACACAACACGGACACGTTTATGACTTTGCCGGGCCTGTAGAATCATTATAGTGAGATCCTAATGCTTATATGTAATCATACATGCAACAAATCAAGTCAACCAGTTACTGCACGGCATCTATAATTGAAACAACAAACTGGTGTTGTCCATAAAAGTGGAGTAATCATTATACTTGACTGCAAGGATGCATCAAAATCCTAAACCAAGAAATTATTTTCATTTAACCATTGTTACTTTTCAAAAAAAATAAAAAAAATAAAATAAAATTAACCAGTGCTACATTTCTTCAATTGAGTTGAGACTCTTCCCCTGACAAATGTGCCTATAAACTGAACTCTTGATCTTGGAAAGTACAATAACATGATTATGCAAATTTATATCTTCCCAACATTTTTTTTTTATCTTCCTGGTAACTGCCTTATTTCAATTATATCAGAAGAGTAGTGCTAGACCAATGCTGGCACCCACGTTGGCATTTGCCTTGGCTGCCAGCGGGTATAAAGCATTTTCCTATCAGAAATACACCACCTTCATTAAGAGTTGCCTTAAATACCATAGAACACTGATTTGACCAAATTATCCTCAGGAGGCATTTTAGTTCAACAAAATCTGTTTTTTGAAATGAGAATGAATTTAGTGGCAAAAAAGCTATGATACAGCTACTGCCCCAGCCATAAAAAACATCCATTACTCCCTGTAGTCTACTTCTGATGTTCATCCCTCTATCCTTTAATTTCATAAACAAACATGATTAATAAAGTAACATAGACCAATAATTAATAACTTCATTCACTATGAAATCTTTTCACGTTAACATGACTTCTGAATTAAACATAGTCAAGTCAAAACTATGGAGTTGGACTTTTAGCTCAAGAATCTATGACCTTTCCAGTTCATATGTTTGACGATACTGAACAACATGGTCAAGGAATTAAAAAAGCGAAAATATCTGAATATATTTTCTGATCTTTCAGTGGTCGAATTAAAGATAAAATGGGAAAGAAAAAAACTCTAACTAAATAAACTTTTAAAAATGAGAAACACAAATATATAAAAACTAAAAATTGCAAAATTTGAATAAATTCGAATTAATGTAATATGTTACTATTTTACTAATTTCTGTTATCCCGATATATTTATATCTCCATAATTATTTTAATTCTAATACTGTTACTGACAATATTGTTACATCATTAAAAATTTGAACTACTATTTTAAATACATTTATTAAAAAATTATTTAAAACAAAATAAAATAAATATTTCAAAAAAAAAAAATCTAATTCAGACGCTCGGCTAAATTTTCAAAGAATTTTAATTGCCTTATCATTATTCAAATTCTTTAATTAGTTAAAATTCCTTAACTAACAGAAAAGTCTTAATAACAATAATGATGAAATTATAATTATAATTAAAATAATTTAGAAGCTACAAAGAAATGATTAAAAATCTCATCCAACTTAATATTATTGGAAACCTTCAATTACTTCACATTGATTACACAAGCATACAATGAAAATAATCTTTGAGAAACTTTTTAATTAATAATAAAGCATTGTTAACATTTTCACATTATCAAATTCTATAACGAAGTTTACTTCTAGACGAATATAAATAAAAATACAAACAAATTAGCCAATGAACTAAATAAGCCTTTAAAGCAATAATCTAAAACTTTAAATAGTAGCTCATCTTTTGAAAGAGGTAGCCAATTAGATCCTAGCTCTTCAATAGATGCACATCAATTGTATATCTTTCGCCTAAAACAGAAAACAATAGTAAACAAGAATAAACTCATCGAATCTCTTAAAGCTCTTACTTCGTACACGAGGCTCACAGGCCCACCACTACAAGATTTAAGGAAGAGATGATGTATGAACCTTTCCTTCACATTGGACAAACTATTTATGGATTCAAATTCGTGACCTCTAGATCACGATGAAGTAACCTCAACCTTTGCGTCTAGGTCCGCCCTTCAACTCATAGATCTCATCTCTTATATAAATTAATTTGTTTTTTTCAATTATCAATTCATATGCTAACATAGAAAAATACAAGAGAATAATTTATTATACACACAATATGGTTAAGCAATATTAAATTCATGAAACCTGTTCCAAGTTGTTCTATTAATCCTTCAATGTGCTGGAAATGTATGAAAAATTTTGTTCTATGGCCTACATCCACGGAAGAAAAGAAGAGATATTGTCTTATTCTTGATGATGTCTCAATGGAGGGACACCATATATATAGACATACAGGGCTATGTACACATATAGCAATAATTACAATTTTAGTAATTGCTAAATAATACTAAAAATATTATCTTTCTTTGAAGGAAAGAAATACTACAGATTTTGCTCCTCTCCACAACACTCCCCCTCAAGCTAGTGAATAAAGGTTTACCATTCCCAGCTTGGACACACTTGCTTGAAATGTAGTATGGTTTAACCCTTTAGTGAGTACATTGGCGAGCTGATTATTGGTAGACACATATGCAGTACAAATCAACCCACTATCAAGCTTCTCTTTAATGAAGTGCCTATCAATCTCTATATGCTTGGTTCGATCGTATTGAACTGGGTTATGGGCAATGCTAATTGCAGATTTATTGTCACAATAGAGTCTCCTAGGGCCATCCCAGTGTATCTTCAAATCTGTCAAAATTATCTGCAACCATAATAGCTCACAAACCCCTTGTGCCATTGCTCGAAATTCTGCTTCAGCACTAGATCTGGCCACTACATTCTGCTTTTTACTTCGCCATGTCACCAAATTCCCACCAAGAAACGTATAATATCCAGTAGTTGATCTTCTATCAACTACTGAACCAGCATAGTCTGAATCAGTATATGTTTCAAGAACCACTCCTGTGTGTCGTTTAAATAAGATGTCTTGTCCTGGAGTCCCATTAAGATACTGTAAAACGCGATTAGCTGCTTGCAAAAGAATATCTTTAGGGTTGTGCATGAACTGACTTATTACACTTACTGCATATGCAATATCAGGTCTTGTGTGAGAGATATAGATGAGTCTTCCTATTAGTCTTTGATACATCTCCTTATTAACAGTCAGCGCTTCTTCAGCTTCTCCAAGCTTGTGATTAAGATCAATAGGAGTATTCATTGGTTTGCATGCTACCTTCCCTGTTTCTTTAAGATTTGTAATGTATTTCTATTGAGAAATAAAGATTCCCTGTTTTTGAGTGTGCCACTTCAATCCCTAGAAAGTATTTCAATCTCCCTAATTCCTTGATCTCAAATTCCTCGGTCAAACACTGTTTCAAGCTATGTTTCTCATGCTCATCGTTTCCCGTCATAATGATGTCATCTACATATACCAAAAGTGCAGTGATTACCCTGAAGCTGAGTGTTTAATGAATAAGGTATCCCCTTGACTCTGCTTGTACCCCATGTCTTTCATTATTTTGGCGAAGCGGCCAAACCATGCTCTTGGAGACTGTTTAAGTCCATACAAGGCCTTTTTCAGTTTGCATACTTTACCAGTGGTTAGGCTGTTCTCAAATCCAGGAGGGACTTCCATATAGATCTCTCCTTCCAGATCTCCGAAGAAATGCATTTTTCACGTCAAATTGTTGCAAGTCCTAGTCGTAGTTGGCTGCTAAAGAAAGTAATAATCAGACAATATTCATTTTGGCAACTATAGCAAATGTCTCCAAATAGTCCACACCATATGTCTAAGTGTACCCGTTCGCTACCAGTCTTGCCTTGTATCTCTCCAGTGACCCATCTGCTCTGTATTTAATTGTATAAACCCATTTGCATCCCACAGGTTTCTTCTCGGCAGGCAAATCATCCAACTCCCATGTTGTATTTTTCTCCAGGGCTTCCATTTCCACATTCATAGCTTGTTTCCAATTTATATTAGCTAAAGCCTCGGATAATGATGTAGGAGTCAGGATATTGTTCAGGCTGGTAAGGAAACTCTTATGGGTTGGTGAAAACTTCTCAAAGGATACAACATGAGATAGGGGATACAAGGGATGTTTAGTGCATTCCCTTGTTCCCTTTCTAATGGCAATGGGAATATCACTGTCAGGTTCAGAGGCTAAAAAATCATTGTTAGTTTTAGAAACTAATGAAATGTGTAAGGAGGGTTTAGGATTTGTTACCTCATTTTCAGGGATTGGTTCAGATTCTTGATTTTTGCACCAAACTGGGTGTGGATCATGTTATGGAAGGTAGGAAGAACAAAGCTCACATCGGATTTTTGTTTCAGTAAGAATATCCACGAGACTCGAGTACAATCATCAATGAAAGACACAAACCATCGCGCTCCAGAAATATTAGGTATTGGAGAAGACCCCAAATATCACTATGAATGAGATCAAAAGGATATGAACTTCTTGCATTACTAAGTGGAAAATATATACGCTTATGTTTTGCTAGTTCACACACGTCACAATGAAAGTCTTCAACATCTAGAGACTTAAACAAAAAAGGAAACATGATTTTAAGGGTTCAAAAAGAAGGATGGCCAAGGCAGCGATGATGAAGCCATAACTTTTCTTTATTGGAAAACTTGTGCTCGAAGAGAAATGAAGTGTTACTCTTGACAGAATGTACTGCTGTCTCAAGGTAATACAACCCGTCTTGTTCCTTAGCACGTCCAATCATCGTCCCCAAGTCCTGGTCCTGAAATACACAGTAATTAGGAAAGAAGGTTACATTACAGCTCAGATCATGGGTCAGTTTTTGCATAGAGATAAGATTAGTAGATAGTTTAGGAACATGATGAACATTTCTGAGTGTAAGGGTGGGGCTGATGTGAACGTCACCCATACCAACAACTGTGGTTAAGGATCCATTAGCTGTGGCTATTTTCCGACTACTAGGACAGGGGTTGTAGGTGTGAAATATATTGGAAAAATTGGTCATGTGATCAGTAGCACCAGAATTTATAACCTAAGAGTTAGCAAAAGACTTATCCGAGACTTTAAATCCAATAGAAATAGGAAAGTTACCTGAATGTGCCAATGAACAGGTACCTGAGGGTTTGTCCAGTGTGCCAAGCAAAGATTTCAATCTTTCAAGGTCGTCTTGGATGAAGCCTACGGGCACCGGGAAGTCTGCAACTGTTTGTTCAGTAGACAGATGTGCTTGTCCACTGGTCTTCTGTGTCCTCCTTTCTAGCCCCATTCTTTACTAGAAGTTGTAGGCTTGCCATGAAGTTTCCAACACTTCTCCCTGGTATGTCTAGCCTTCTGACAATAAGTACACCATAGATTGTCCCTATTGTCTCAATTTTGGATCTTTGATGATTCAGCCCGCAGAGTGTTTGTCTTCTGATCATTTCCCCTATTGGCAACCATAGCTGAGCCTTCCATCTTCTGAAGTGTGAGCATAACACTTCTTCTGTTTTCTTCAGTCCGGATAACAGAGATAGTTTTATTCAGAGTTGGCAACTCTTTGCTGAGAGTCTATACTCTCACTTGATCAAACTTGGCATTGAGTCCAGTCAAGAAGTCATAGACTCTATCCTTCTCAATGTAGTTTTTTAAAACTACAGCATCTGCAAGACAAATTAGTCTCAATACACCTATAATGGTCAAGTTCTTGCCAGAGATTCTTCAATACATTGGCATATTCTGTGACCGTCATATTGCCTTGTTTTGTTGTTCCAACTTTCACTTTAATCTCATACACTTGGGCTGCATCATTGGCCTTAGAGTATGTCTGATGAACGACATCCCAAATGTCTTTGGCGATAGAAACATGCATGTATCACTAATATTTGGCGTCATTGAATTCCATAGCCACGTCATTATGGAAGCATCTTCGTTATCCCACGCTGTAAACTGAGAATCTCCAGGTTTAGGTCCAGTGCCTAAAAGATGACTCAATTTGCCTTTGCCCTTTAAAAAAGTACGCACCAGCTGAGACCACTTCAAGTAATTCTTTCCATTAAGTCCGTACGCTGCCTGAATGTTGGGTAGTTCCCCTCTCTCCGTTTTTTCAACTACTTCGTCAGTTTGCACAATTTCTGAAGTGATCGACACTTTTTTTCTCTTTTTTTTTTTTTTTTCAAGGTTTACAGGAGAAAAGAATAAGAAAAAGAAAAAGAAAAACGAAAAAGAAAAAAGAAAAGAAAGAAGAAAGAAGGAGACGCAGACGATGCAAGAAAGAAGAAAGAAGGAGACGGGTAGTCGACGATGACGACGAAGGAGAAGAAGAAGGGGAACTAGAGATGCTCAGCAGATGGCGACGACGACGACGAAGCAGTTGACATGACGAAGGCGGAACCAGCGATGACGATGGTGCTCAGCGAGATGTACAGCGACGGTGGCAATGGTGATGAACCAGTGGCAGCGCTCAGACAGAAACGATGAACCAGAAAGACGGAGGTGACGTAGATGAACCAACGATGGTGATGCTCAGTACAGCGACAGGGTTGATGGTGATGGTGATGAACTAGTGGCAGCGTCGCAGAAACACAGTGGCGGCGGAGATGCAACGAGCAGCGGCAACGATATTAGGTGGGTACTGCGACACGGTGTTCACATGCTAGTGATGAAGGCAGTGATGGTGATGAAGATGGAGGTTCCAGCAGCAACGACGATGAAGGCCACCAAAGAGGATTCTGGCGATGAAGGCCGAAACAAATTTTCCAGTAATTGAAACTAGAACTCTGATACCATGTTGAAAAATAAAATACTGAAAGACACAAAGATGTAACATGATTTGGCTCTATGGCCTACATCCACGGAAGAAGAGAAGGGATATTGTCTTATTCTTGATGATGTCTCAATGGAGGGACACCATATATATAGACATACAGGGCTACGTACACATATAGCAATAATTACAATTTTAGTAACTGCTAAATAAAACAACTACTAAAAATATTATCTTTCATTGGAAATAAATCCCACAGATTTGGCCCTCTCCACAACATTTATTTTTTGTTTTTTATTTTATTTTTTCAAGACATCATGCTTACGAATTTACTAAACCCGTTATTACTTTTACTGTACTTCATCTTAACATTATTATACTTCATCTTTAATCTATTTTATTACATTTTGTTAAGTTTTGACAAACCTGATAATTGTAAAATATTGTCCTATTGACATTAGTATAAATATTAATATAACATTTAATTCATAGTGCTAACATTATACTTAACAATTTCTAATGATTAAAATAAACTTTTAATTTTGAATTATGTTCATTTAATGTCATGAATCATTTCATTATTATTTCTTTTTCAATTTTTATAATCTTACCTTAAATTATCTTAAAAATTATTAATTTTATTTCATCACGTGCACATCTACTAGCATTCTAGAAATATAAAAATTGAAAAAAAATAAAATTTGGCTGACTTAATTTATAAAAATATTGGCTACTTTTCATGGTGAAGCCATTTTACCCATAATTCCGACAATACCCGTCCTTAGTTATTTAAATTTTTGTTTTTTTCATTTAGTTACATCATGAACAAAAGGGTAATATTGTAATTATCCAATAGAAATCTTCCAAAATCTGCACATTCGAAATTTTTGGCATCCGTTTCTTTTCAACTTCTATAAGGAGTCGTGACTTTCTATAACTAAATAAAGATGGCCACGAACTTGGTAACTGTTGGTTAGTTTTGTAACTACCCACAAATGCATGAAGGGGCATGAGTCACGACCATTGCTAAAATTTTTCAAAACAAACTAGCAAATGAAGATTTTGACAAAAAAAAAACCTACAAAATGAAGAAGAAGAACAAGCAGAAATAGAAGATGTTGGAGAGAAGTGGGCACCTACTGTAACTACTACTTTTACTTGAAAGGTAATTTCTCCCCTTCACCAATTTCTCCCACGCTTCTCTTAAAATTTTAACACAACTAATTTTTATGTCAAAGTTTCCACTCATTTGATAACTTCTTCTTTCACTGTTTTTATGCTTTTGAAAATCCTTCAGATCCACTGAAGAAAGAGTGTGAAAGGGAGTTGTTTGAAGGTTAAAAGGAACACGAGGAACGTGAGTAAAGATGTTAGAACAAAGGACAGTAATGAGACTGATGATTACGAACTATTTCGCCTCTTCCATCATTATTTGTCGAAAGCTTTCAAATCAATTGACGAAAGAGCTTAGTGGATCGAGAGTGCAGAAAAATTAGAATTTCTGTTGTACGTTGCATTTAATGGTAACTTTTTACCATTAATGGGTTATAAATCAATGTTTTTAGTTTTAAATATCATTGGTCTGTTTAATTAATTTAATTAATTATGTTTTATTTGGGAGTTTCTCTTTTACTTTAAATTCGGGTCGATTGAGCTTTGTAGGAGAATCATCCCAAATATTCGAACTTCTTACAGTAGTCCTTGGAAATTTGTCATCTCTCTTCTTCCTGAAATCTTTTTGTTTATGCGTCCTCGTGTTGGGGATGGTTGTTCTTTTTCATTTTAGGAAGACCGATGGATTAGTGATACACCCCTTGCAGACCTGTTTCCTAGATTGTACCATTTGTCGCTTTTCCCTAATTTCCCAATTGCCCACTTCATCTCAAGCAATAATATCCTCAAGCCTATCTAATGGAACCTTTCTTTCCCCACTTCTTTATCAGTCGGCCAACCATCCGAGTTGGATTTACTGTTACCTATTCTTAGCCAAGCCTCCCTCTCAGTTGGTCTAGATCGATTTGTGTGTGGACTCTTCATTCATTTGACACTTTCTCTACCAAGTCCCTTTTCCATCATCTTTCTAGCCATGATTTGCTTACCCCTTTCCCTCTTGCCCCCTCTATTTGGAAAGCTCATATTCCGTCAAAAGTGAAAGTGTTTGGGTGGCTTTTGGCCCATAATAAGTTAAACATGGGTGATATTCTTCAAAGGAAATTGCCTCATTTCTATTTGCTCCCACATTGGTGTCCGCTTTGTCTGAATGATGCCGAGTCTGCTGATCATGTGTTTTTTTCTTGCTCTTATTCCTCTAAAGTTTGGGAGGAATGGCACCTAAGACTAGGTGATAAATTTCATGCTCCCAGGTCGTGTGATGATTGCTTGATGATGGAGAATGTTCGTGGTTTGCATGGCAAGGGTTTGGATGTGATGAGGACGACATCATGGGCTACACTTTGGATGATACGGTTGGAACCTAATTTTCTTATTTTTTATGACAAGATTAGGAACGTGTGTTGAGATTTTTTCCTATACAAATTTATTTCCTGTATAGATTTGTTTCCTGTACAGAATTATTTCCTTAAGGATTTATTTCCTTTAAGGAATATAGCAGTTACTAAAATTGTAAATGTAGCTATAAGTACATAACCCTGTATGTCTATATATATGGAGTCCCTCCATTAAGACATTACACAAGAATAAAGATCCTTTCTCTTCTCCCGTGGATGTAGGCCATAAAGCCGAACCACGTTACATCTTGTGTCGTTTATTATTTTATTTTCGTAACATGGTATCAGAGCCCTAGTTTCTATTACTAGGAAATCTGTTTCGGCCTTCATCGTCGGAATCATCATTGTCGGCCTTCATCGCCGGAATCCTCTTGGGTGGCCTTCATCGCTGGAATCCTCCGTCTTCATCACCGTTGTTGCTGCTCGTTGCATCTCCGCTGCCGCCGCTGTGTTTCTGCGACGCTGCCATCATCACCGTCGTCTGCAACTGGTTCGTGCTGGTTCGTGCAACTGGTACATGCGACTGGATCGCCTGCAAATTGCGATCCTCATCTTCCATATCCATTTCAATCGCGATCTGGAACTGCTGCTGAATAGCCATTTAAATCGCGATCTGCAAATCGCGTCTGTCACTGTTCGTCTTCCTTGCAAATCGCGTCTGTCACTGTTCACTGTTCATCGTCTTTCTTGCAACGCGTCACTGTTCATCCTCTTCCTTGCAAATCGCGTCTGTCATTGTTCATCGTCTTCCTTGCAAATCGCGATCCTCATCGTCTTCCTTGTCACTGTTTATCGTCTGTCACTGTTCATCGCGTATGTCACTGTTCAATCCCTGCAACTCGATCTATCTTCGTCTGCAACTGTTTCTTCTTCATCTTCACATTCGGTCTTCGTCTTCTTCAGCAAGATGACGGTCACTTGAAAACAGTAGTACCAGGTTATTTTATTTTATTTTATTTTTTATTTTTTATTTTTTTTATTTTTTATATATTTTTTTTTTCTTCAACTGTTTCTTCTTCTTCACATCTCTCAAGCACGACATAAAATAAATAAACAAATAAATAAATGTCGGTTACTTCTGAAATAGTGCAGACAGAAGACACAGTTGATAAGATAGAGAAATGAGAACTACCAAACATTCACGCAGCCTACAGACTTGATGGAAAAAATTATTTGAAGTGGTCTCAGCTGGTACGTACTTTTCTGAAGGGCAGAGGAAAACTAAGTCATCTTTTGGGCACTGGACCTACACCTGGAGATCCTAAGTTTAGAGCGTGGGATAACGAAGATGCTTCTATAATGGCATGGCTATGGAATTCAATGGCGCCAAATATTAGCGATACATGCATGTTTCTAACTACAGCCAAAGACATTTGGGATGCCGTTCATCAGACATACTCTAAGGCCCATGATGCAGCCCAAGTATACGAAATCAAAGTGAAAGTTGGAACAACAAAACAAGGCAACATGACGGTCACTGAATATGCCAATGTATTGAAAAATCTTTGGCAGGAACTTGACCATTATAGGTGTATTGAGACTAAATGCCCTGCAGATGCTGTAATTTTAAAGAACTATATTGAGAAGGATCGAGTCTATGACTTCTTGGCTGGACTCAATGCAGAGTTTGATCAAGTGAGAGTTCAAACTCTCAACAAAGAGTTGCTAACTCTGAATGAGACTATCTCCGCTATTCGGACTGAAGAAAGCAGAAGAAGTGTTATGCTCACACCTCAAAAGTTGGAAGGCTCAGCTATGATCGCCAATCGGGGAAATGATCAAAGAACACACTCCGCGCGCTGAATCATCAAAGGTCCCAAATCGAGATAATAGGGACAATCTAAGGTGTACTTATTGTCAGAAGACTAGACATACAAGGGAGAAGTGTTGGAAACTTCATGGCAAACCTTCAACTTTCAGTAAAGAATGTTACAACGGAGGACAGCAGAAAACCAGTGGCCAAGCACATCTGTCTACTGAATCAACAGTTGCAGCCTCCCCGGAGACAGACGGATTCAGCCAAGACGATATTGAAAGAATAAAATCTTTGCTTTGCACTCTTGACAAACCCTCAGGTACCTGTTCATTGGTCCATCCAGGTAATTTTCCTATTTCTATTGGATTTAACGTCTCGGATAAATCTTTTGCTAACTCTTGGGTTATAGATTCTGGTGCTACTGATCACATGACCAATTCTCCCAATATATTTCATACCTACAACCCATGTCCTAGTAGTCGGAAAATAGCCACAGTTGATGGATCATTAACCACAGTTGTTGGTATAGGTGATGTTCACATCAGCCCCACCCTTACACTCAGAAATGTTCTTCATGTTCCTAAACTATCTACCAATCTCATCTCTATTAAAAAATTGACCCATGATCTGAGTTGTAATGTGACCTTCTTCCCTACTTACTGTGCATTTCAGGACCAGGACTTGGGGACGATGATTGGACATGCTAAGGAACAGGACGGGTTGTATTACCTTGAGACACCAGTACATCCTATCAAGAGTACCACTTCATTTCTCTCTGAGCACAAACTTTCCAATAAAGAAAATTTATGGCTCCATCATCGCCGCCTTGGCCATCCTTCTTTTCGATCTCTTAAAATCATGTTTTCTTTTTTATTTAAATCTTTGAATGTTGAAGATTTTCATTGTGATGTGTGTGAACTTGCGAAACACAAACGTATATTTTTTCCACTTAACAATGACAGAAGTTCAAATCCTTTTGATCTCATTCATAGTGATATTTGGGGTCCCTCTCCAATCCCTAATGTTTCTGGAGCGCGATGGTTTGTGTCCTTCATTGATGATTGTACTAGAGTCTCGTGGTTATTCTTATTAAAACAAAATTCCGATGTGAGCTTTATTCTCCCTACCTTCCATAACAAGATACACACCCAGTTTGGTGCTAAAATCAAGAGATTTCGATCTGACAATGCTCGAGACTATTTTAATCAAACATTGACCAATTACTTCCAAACCGAGGGGATCATTCATGAATCATCCTGTGTTCACACTCCACAACAAAATGGAGTTGCTGAAAGAAAAAACGGTCACCTACTTGATACAACCCGAGCCTTTTTATTTCAGCATAATATGCCTAAGTCCTATTGGGGGGAAGTTGTCCTTACTGCAACACATCTTATTCACCGTCTACCATCCCGGACCCTTGATTTCAAAAGTCCTATGGAAAAGCTACGTCAATTTTATCCTAAGCTTAAAATCTCCAATAATCTTATACCTAAAATATTCGGGTGTGTTTCATTTGTCCATGTTCACCAACCCAACAGGGAAAAGTTGGACCCTAGAGCTCTTAAGTGTGTTTTTGTCGGATACTCTTCCACTCAAAAGGGATATAAATGCTATCATCCGCCATCAAAGAAATTCTTTGTCTCAGCCGATGTCACTTTCTATGAACCTGAGCCCTATTTTACCGCTCCTCCTCTTCCGGGGGAGAATGTCATCATGGAAGATAAGGATCGGAACTCCCTTGATAACCCTTTTGACCTTTTTGACCCCTTTACTCTCCAACAAACCAAACATGAATCTCCTACACCCCCTGTACCCAATGACGAACCTAAGGATCGGATGACTGGACAAGTGTACTCAAGGAATAAAGCCGCAGCTCCTGAACCGATGCAAGCTCAAGAATCTGAACCAATCCCTGAGAATGAGGTAACAAATCCTGAACCCTCCTTACAAATTTCATTAGTTCCTAAAACTAACAATGATCTTTTAGCCTCTGAACCTGACAATGACCTTCCCATTGCCATTAGAAAGGGAACAAAGGAATGCACTAAACATCCCTTGTATCCACTATCTCATGTTGTGTCCTTTGAGAAGTTCTCACAAACCCATAAGAGTTTTCTTACCAGCCTGAATAATATCCAGACTCCTACGTCATTATCCGAGGCTTTATCTAATACAAATTGGAAAGAAGCTATGAATGTGGAAATGGAAGCCCTGGAGAAAAATACAACATGGGAGTTGGTAGACTTGCCTCCAGGAAAGAAACCTGTTGGATGCAAATGGGTTTATACAGTAAAATACAAAGCAGATGGGTCCCTAGAGCGCTACAAGGCACGATTGGTAGCCAAAGGATATACTCAGACATATGGTGTGGACTATCAAGAGACATTTGCTCCAGTTGCAAAAATGAATACTGTGAGACTTCTTTTGTCGTTGGCAGCTAATTATGACTGGGATCTGCAACAATTTGATGTAAAAAACGCATTTTTACATGGGGATTTAGAGGAAGAAATCTATATGGAAGTGCCTCCAGGATTTGGCACCACTGATAAAGTGTGCAAATTAAAAAAGGCCTTGTATGGACTTAAACAATCTCCGAGGGCATGGTTTGGTCGGTTTGCCAAAGTAATGACAAGTATGGGATATAAACAAAGCCAAGGAGATCACACTCTGTTTATTAAGCACTCGACTTCAGGGGGAGTTCAGCTCTATTTGTGTATGTTGATGACATCATCATGACAGGAAACAATGAAAACGAGAGACAAAATTTGAAGCGGTGTTTGACCGAGGAATTTGAGATCAAGGAACTAGGGAGATTGAAATACTTCCTAAGGATTGAAGTGGCACACTCTAAACAGGGAATCTTTATCTCTCAACAGAAGTACATTACAAACCTTCTTAAAGAAACAGGGAAGCTAGCATGCAAACCAATGAATACTCCTATTGATCTTAATCACAAGCTTGGAGAAGCTGAAGAAGCGCTGACAGTTAATAAAGAGATGTATCAAAGACTAGTAGGAAGACTCATCTATCTCTCTCAAACAAGACCTGATATTGCCTATGCAGTGAGTGTAATAAGTCAGTTCATCCACAATCCTAAAGATATTCATTTGCAAGCAGCTAATCGCGTTCTGCAGTATCTTAAAGGGACTCCAGGACAGGGCATCTTATTTAAATGACACACAGGAATGGTTCTTGAAGCATATACTGATTCAGACTATGTTGGTTCAGTAGTTGACAGAAGATCATCTACTGGATATTGTACGTTTCTTGGTGGGAATTTGGTGACATGGCGATGAAAAAACAGAATGTAGTGGCCAGATCTAGTGCTGAAGCAGAATTCCGAGCAATGGCACAAGGGGTTTGTGAGCTATTATGGTTGCAGATAATTTTGACAGATTTGAAGATACACTGGGATGGCCCTATGAGACTCTATTGTGACAATAAATCTGCAATTAGCATTGCCCATAACCCAGTCCAACATGATCGAACCAAGCATATAGAGATTGATAGACACTTCATTAAAGAGAAGCTTGACAGTGGGTTGATCTGTACTCCATATGTGTCTACCAATAATCAGCTCGCCGATATGCTCACTAAAGGGTTAAATCATACTGCATTTCAAGCAAATGTGTCCAAACTGGGAATGGTAAACCTTTATTCACCAGCTTGAGGGGGAGTGTTGAGATTTGTTTCCTATAGAAATTTATTTCCTGTATAGATTTGTTTCCTGTACAGAATTATTTCCTTAAGGATTTATTTTCTTTAAGGAATATAGCAGTTACTAAAATTGTAAATGTAGCTATAAGTACATAGCCCTGTATGTCTATATATATGGAGTCCCTCCATTAAGACATTACACAAGAATAAAGATCCTTTCTCTTCTCCCGTGGATGTAGGCCATAAAGCCGAACCACGTTACATCTTGTGTCGTTTATTATTTTATTTTCTTAACAACGTGCACTCCCTTTGGAATGATATTATTATCATGGCTGGATCTTGGTTGGTGGCGTTTAATATGAATGGGGACTACTCTGTCTCTAATTGGGTTAGAAATTGGGATAGCTGCTAGTGTTAATTTCGTATTTGTTTGTTTGTTCTTTAGGTTTTTGCTTCTCTACTGCTGTTTTATGAGTACTACTGGTGCTCCAGCAATATGAGCGTTTGTAACATGGCTCTTTTGTTGTTTTGATTATTAATGCAATGTTTGTTTCCTTTTAAAAAAAAAAAAATGAAGTATGTTGTTTGTGATTGTTTATAAATGTTTATGGTTTAGATTTTATTGAAATAAGTTTCAGGAGAAAAACTCTATCAAAATTAGAAAATTAGGTCGTAAGTTTTTCTTTCACGTGCAACGCACGTGCCCATGGACTAGTATATATAATAAAAACACTTGAAGAAGTTTATCACATGACCATTTTTGCCAAACTTTCAAAACTACCCCTTTAAACTTAGTTTTTTCTTTTCTTTTTAGAATTAGTTATGCAGTCAAAATTGTAATTTAAGTAGTTAAATAACTTCCACACCAGTTTCCCTATGTCTCCTATTTTTAAGCCTATACATAATATCCCTATTTTACTACCTTTCTAATTTAATTTACTCTTTTCTACTATTTTTCTATTTTTAAATAAAATTATATTTTAATTAAAAAATAAATTTTGTATTTTAGAAGTCACGCGCAACGCACGTCCTCCACACACTAGTATATAATAATATAATATATGCGAGCGCGCGCTTGTGTAAATCCATTTTTGACTTTATCTTTAATGTGTCCATCTCAACATTGAACGTTCACATTTCCATAACATTTACTTTATTAATATGTTTTTTTTTTGGGTTTAAGATCTTGACCCATAAACCATTACCATGGATGACCAATAGTGGTCTTACAAAAACTTCCTCAACTTTATGAAGAAATGTCAATCAACATATGTCAACAACTCAACATACTAACCAAAACTTTAAAGAATGCTGAAAAAAATAATTACAATGGTAGTGAAAAAGAGAGAGACTTGTTTCCATGTTCACATCAAGACCAGCATAATGTTGTTATATAACAAATTTTCGTTCATGCTGGTCAACATAAGCCAGAAATGTCAAACAACAGTTGCAATCAATGTATTATATAATGTCATGTAGCCTATTACCAACAAAATATTTGGCCCACATGACATATTTGATACCATAGACAAGAAAATCTTTTTCTGAAGGCAGTAATCTAGGAGGCACACACATCAGCACACACATCATTACTTATCATTTTCTGGTTTAGAGTGACTTGTGAATAAATTATGCTTATGACAACATTTGCTAAACATTTAAGACATACATGCATCACTTCTACATTTTGACATGATTACCATACCCATACATAAGAGTATATTAAAAAGTTCTGAAATATACTTCTCTCCCCAGCAAATACTTTTTATCCCAAAGACAAAAGAATCCATATTACAGCTAATGAAATTGACATCAAGCTTTCATATTCCAAGACCCTTAAAAAGTGCTTCTGTTTGATAGCTATTGTGAACATTGTTTAATGATACTGAAATATAAAGTCAACAAATTTGTCAAGTAAACTTGAATTGATGATTTACAAGTCCAAAGGTGAGCACAAAATAGCCTAATAATTCCATTGAACAATATTTATCAAAACTCCTATCAAAATAAAGAGCGTTCAAAAATTATATCAGGTATAGGCCATTAAATGGAGTTCCCACATACCATTAAATCATAGTTATTTAAATCGTATTTTACACTGTACGATTCAATTTTTCCAAAAAACTGCACAACTCAAACTCGAGTTTGTTTAGCTATTTTTTTTTTGTTTTTTAACTTTAAACCTATAATAACATTTCCTAATCCCTATAAAAAGCAACACAGAACAAAAAAGAGCACTTCTATGTTTTGTCCTCCCAAAACCATAGAAAGCGGTCCCCTAATTAGATGGTTGAGTTCTCACTCAATTCACAATCAAATCAAGTTTCATCTTTTGCAAAGTGTTTCTATAAAGAAATGTTCGAAACTTGAAGACCAAAGGAATGCAGTATTTTCAAGGCGCCAAGGTGATGTTAGGCAATTTGCCCTGTCTAGGCGAGGTGTAGCCTAGACGTGGCCTAGGCTAGGGGTGGCAATTCCGGCCATTTGGCCCAGTCCCGCCAGGCCTAAGAATAATCGGGTCGGGCCAACATTAAAAAGCCTTGGCCCAGACCCAACCCAAAAAAAATATGGACCGGGCCTTTAGGTCGGGCCTTTGGGTTGGGCTTTTGGACTACTAATATAACTAAATACGTATTTTAAGGTTAGATTAGTTACAATAAAATATAAATTTTAGTTAAATAATTAAATAAAACATACAAATTAAAAATATTATTTATTTAATTTATCTTAAATATGTGTTAATTTATTCTAAATGAATTAGTTTATGTATGTAGTTGGATAATATATTTCCTTCTTTCACAATTTTAGCTCAACCCTTATTATAATTTAGTTAAATTCATTATATATTTATATCTAGCCCTACTACATACTATATATACTTTAATTATACATTATATTATTTTTTTTGACACAATGTATTATGTATGTGGTACGTATTATATTTATATATACTATATATACTTTAATTATATATTTATATAACACAATTTTAATTATGTTTTGTTTTTTCATTTTATACTCTTAATTGCGTGCACATATATATATATATACATGTATGTATATGTAATCGGGCCCAATTTTTGGGCCTTTGGGTCGGGCCTTCGGGCAGGGTCTAGCTATGTGATCCCAAACCCGTCCAATAAATTTTGGGACTGGGCCAGGCCGGCCCATGTAATAGTCGGGTCAGGGTTTAGACCGGGTCATTTATAACGGGCCGGGTTAGACTCATGAGCCTCGGGCCAAATTGCCACCCCTAACCTAGGCGATAAAAAAATTATTTATTTATAGGTCCCTAAATAATTAATAAATTATTTACAGGTCCCTGCACAGTTTATATACATAATTACATATATCTAATTGTATTCTATAATAAATGTTAAATTTTCATAAAATGATAAAAAAACACTTCATATTAATTAAAATCATGTCCACAAAACATTAATTTATGCCACAATACATATTATCCAAAAGGTTCAAAAGTACAAAACTCAAATATCTATCGCAAGAGGGTCGCCAGAGAGTTCAACGACGTTTCTTGGTTGGAGCAAATGGAAAATATGGGTTTAGGGAGAAAAATGTTCGAGGGCTTACTATAGAAAGGGGGCGTTTATGTTTTGAAAGCTTTTGTTTTTTCTTTAATTAGATAGACCCCCCTAAACCTTTTAAATATTTGCATAAACGCCCACTGCATGCCTAGCACAATGCCTAGGCATTCTCTCCCTGAAACACCTAGGCAACATTGCCTAGATGACGCCTTGAAAACACTGAAGAAATGACAAAGATTAGTGATTTTCTATCTATGCCCTTTTTCAAATTCGAGAATTTTTTTTGGTTGTTTCGATTTGAATTTTGGAGAACATATTTGGCATATTTTGGTGTTTTGGAAGTAAAAATGAGTCGAAAGAAAGATCCTACATGGCAATCGAACGACAAGAATGTCTTGAGATGTAACAATTATGGCGGTAACTTTTTTTTTGACAAGAAACGAAAATTGTATTGAATTAACTATGGTGAAAAACTATACATGGACATACACCCGGGATATGACCCGAAGTTAAAGATCAAAACACTGTAAAATAGGTTGCCAACCTCTCAACCACTCCCCCAGGGGAAAACCCTAGCTAATTTACTGACACTAACCCAAAGAGAAGCCAAGAAAAGGAAATTTTCCCAAACAGCCCCTGAATCCCTTTCATGGTCATAAAAAATGCGACAATTCCTTTCTTTCCAAATAGACCAAACAACTGCAAATACGACCACCAGCCAATAATCCCTAAAACACCTTGGCACAGTTGAATCATCATGAAAGATCCAATGTGCAGGGTCGATGGAGAGAGACCCCCATTGAAGGAAGTCTTCCCATATCTTCCAGACCATTTTAGAAAAGTCACAATCAACAAAAAGATGTTGACGAGATTCCCCATTAACTTTACATAAACAACACCAATTTTGAGAAAGAGTCAAATACTTGAACCGTCGTTGCAGAATATCCGCATAATTTAACCTATCATGAGCAATAGTCCATCCCAGAAATTTGGCTTTTGAAGTAACATGAACTTTCCAAATAAAATCGGGAGGGAACGAAATATGGGAAGAGAAGGAGGTAGAGGGAGAACACAAATGATGAAGGAAGGATTTAGAAGAAAACTCTCCTGAAGATTCCAAGGGCCAATGAACTCTATCACTCACATCTGACAAGTGAACTCCCTCAAGGATCTCAAGGAGGGAGGATGCATCTGAACGCACACTCTCAGAGGTTTCCCTTCTAAGATGGAGACACCAAGAGGGACTACCACCATTACCCCCCTCCTGAAGAACCAAGAAATCACAAATTGGATAGTAATGTTTGGAAGAAAGCCTATAAATATTTGAAAATAAGTCACAGAATTTAGATGTACCATATCAAGAATCTTCCCAAAATTTGAAGGAGGAACTATCACCCCC
The DNA here is from genome assembly GCA_035771175.1 of Paratinospora sagittata. Lineage (NCBI taxonomy): Eukaryota > Viridiplantae > Streptophyta > Magnoliopsida > Ranunculales > Menispermaceae > Paratinospora > Paratinospora sagittata. The sequence goes on from CM069598.1 coordinate 18,894,545, forward strand.
TTTGAGTCCCACTAATGAAGAGAAGATTGGGTAAAGGGAATGAATGAATTTCCAATGCGATAGGTAGCAGTGGAAGACACACTAGCATCTCTTGAGTTCCACTGAGTACCATGACGGCTCAACACAACAGTAGCCCATAGGGAGTTTTTTTCCTTAAGGAACCGCCATAGCCAATTTCCCCACCAAAGCTTTGTTTCTTAACACCAAGTTCCCAATCCCCAACCCTCCCTGATCAATCCGTCTAGTAACCAGACCCCACTTCACCAAGCTTCCACCTCTAACTTTGTCATCTCCCTTCCATAAAAACATCCTCATCATCCTCTCAATCCTCCAAGCCACCAACTTCGGAATCTTGAACATAGAAAGGAAATAAGTAGGTAATGCGTCCAGAACACTTTTAATAAGGGTTAACCTTCCACCTTTAGATAAGAAACTTCTACGCCAACCGTCTAATCTTCTCGAAATAGTGTTGATAACTGGCTCCCAGAATGATTTAGATAAGGGGTTTCCCCCAAATGGTAATCCGAGATAATTTAAAGGCCATTGGCCAATGGTGCAACCACACGAGGAGGCAACTTCCACCAACTTCACTTCAGACGGGCAAATCCCAGCAACATGACATTTTGCCAGATTCAACTTCATTCCCGATATCAAACAAAAACCCTGACTGATTCTCAATGTGGGAATGAGGCTTAATCCATCATTTTCCACCAAAAAAAGACAATCATCTGCAAACTGAAGAATCCCTTCACCACCCTCGAATCCCTAGCTCGATCCATCCCGCTCCCCAGTACATCTGCAACCATAAGGAAAAGGAAAGGTGATAGCGGATCGCCCTGTCTGAGACCCCTAGAACCAATCACTTTCCCCCTGGGTCTTCCATTAATGAAAATATAATAGGATACAAAGGACAAGCATCCATAAATCCACTTCCGCCATCGAGTACGAAAGCCTTTCCTACCAAGAACATAGTCGAGAAAATCCCATCGGACCATGTCATAGTCCTTTTCAAAATCTGTTTTGAAGACAATGCCTTCTCTTTTGGTTGCTCTATAGTCTTCAACTGTTTCGTTTGCTATTAAAAAAGCATCATAAATCTGTCTTCCTTTAACTAACGCCATTTGATTCTCAGCGACTGTATGATGGACCTCTATGATGGACCTCTCTCATTCTTGTTGCTAAGACTTTGGCAATGATTTTGTAAAGGCTGGTGGTGAGACTAATGGGCCTGAAGTCTTTCACCTTCTTGGAGTTAACCTTCTTCGGGATGAAAGCAATGTATGTCTCATTAACTGATTTGTTGATCACCCCTTGATTGAAGAAATCGTCCATAACCGCCTTGAGATTGAGCCTCAAGGTATCTCAATTTTCTTGGTAGAAACATAAAGAAAAGCCATTCGGACCCGAGGCTTTGTCACCATCACAATTAAAAACAGCTTCATGAAGTGAGTGATTTCAATGGAAGTGTTTTTAGGATGAAATATGATTTGGAAAAAACATATAACAATGTTAAGATTTGCATAAATGTGTTGGATGAAGTGAGTGATTTTTTCAAAAACTATTGCAAGGAAAAGAAAAAGAAAAAGAAGAAAGGGAAATTGAAATGTTTGACACAAGAAGTTGTAGAAGTTGTAGGTATGAAATATATTGGGGGAATTGGTCATGTGATCAGTAGCACCAGAATCTATAACCAAAGAGTTAGCAAAAGACTTATCCGAGACGTTAAATCCAATAGAAATAGGAAAGTTACCTGAATGAGCCAATGAACAGGTACCTGAGGGTTTCTCCAGTGTGCCAAACAAAGATTTCAATCTTTCAATGTCGTCTTGGCTTAATCCTTCTGGCACAGGGGAGTCTGCAACTGTTTGTTCAGTAGACAAATGTGCTTGTCCACTAGTCTTCTACTATCCTCCTTTGTAGCCCCATTCTTTACTGGAAGTTGAAGGCTTGCCATGAAGTTTTCAACACTTCCCCCTGGTATGTCTAGTCTTCTGACAATAAGTACACCATAGATTGTCCCTATTGTCTCGATTTGGGACCTTTGATGATTCAGCGCACGGAGTGTGTCTTTTGATCATTTCCCCGATTGGCAACCACAGTTGAGCCTTCCATCTTGTGAGATGTGAGCATAACACTTCTTCTGCTTTCTTCAGTCCGGATAACAGAGATAGTCTCATTCAGAGTTGGCAACTCTTGCTGAGAGTCTGAACTCTCACTTGATCAAACTCTACGTAGAGTCTAGCCAAGAAGTCATAGACCCGATCCTTCTCAACATAGTTCTTTAAAACTACAGCATCTGCAAGGCATTTAGTCTCAATACACCTATAATGGTCAAGTTCCTGCCAGAGATTCTTCAATACATTGGCATATTCAGTGACCGTCATGTTGCCTTGTTTTGTTGTTCCAACTTTCACTTTGATCTCATTCACTTAGGCTGCATCATGGGCCTTAGAGTATGTTTGATGAACAACATCCCAAATGTCTTTGGCGGTAGCTAGAAACATGCATGTATCACTAATGTTTGGCGTCATTGAATTCCATAGCCACGTCATTATAGAAGCATCTTCCTTATCCCACGCTATAAACTTAGGATCTTCAGGTGTAGGTCCAGTGCCCAAAAGATGACTCAATTTCCTTTTGCCCTTCAGAAAGTACGCACCAGCTAAGACCACTTCAAATAATTCTTTTCATTAAGTCTATATGCTGTCAGTATGTTTGGTAATTCTCCTTTCTTCGTTTTGTCAATTGCTTCTTCAGTCTGCACCGTTTCGGAAGTAACTGACATTTTTGTTTTCCCTTTTTTTTTAGGTTACAAACTCAAAAAAGGAAAAAAATAAAAGAAGAATATCAGACGAAAACGAAGAAGACGATGAACAGCTGCGATGAAGAAGACGATGTTGCAGGAAGAAGAACCAGATGCGATGAACAGGCGATGTTGGCTGTAAGACGAACCAAGAACCGCAGATGAAGAAGAGATCTGGAAGAAGACGAAGGTGAAACCACAGATCGGCACAGAAAAAAACGCAGCAGCAGCAGCAGCAGATCGTCAACGACGATGACGATCGGATTTTTTCAAGCAGTACAAACAATGATGAAAAGTCGTGACGATGGAGAGAAGGTGTGCAACAGCATCGACGAATCAGTCGCACGAACCAGAGCGACGATGGTGAGATGCGAACCAGTCGCACAAACCAGAGCAACGATGGTGAGATGGTGCGCAACAGCGTCGACAAAAGACAAAGGGTTCCCGACAAGAGGATGTTAGTCGGACACAGTGATGGCGATGAAGACCAACCACAAAAATTCGGCGATGAAGGCCGACACAGAAGATTTCGGCGATGAAGGCCGAAAAAACGTATTCCCAGTTGTACGAGTCTAAATCTCTGATACCATGTTGTAAAAATAAAATAATGAAAGACACAAAGATGTAACGTGGTTTGGCTCTATGGCCTACGTTCACGGGGGAAGAGAGGCAATATTTTATTATTCTTGATGATGTTTTAATGGAGGGACACCATATATATAGACATACAGGTCTATACACACATATAGCAATAATTACAATTTTAGTAACTGCTAAATAAAATAACTACTAAAACTATCATCTTTTCTTAAAAGAAATAAATCCCGCAGATTTTGCTCTTCTCCACAACAAATATTGTGTAATAATTTGTTTTGGAAGTTTTAGAATTAATTTTGAATCATTAAATATCCATATATGAGTACTAGAATTGTTTAGATATATTATCAAGAAAATCAGAAAAAATCTTCCGATTTACCATTTGATTTGAGCCACATCCTTAACAATTTTACAATTCGATTTCAATTTAACAACTATGCATTAAACTACTATTTTAATCAAGTTAGCAGTATGTATGTAAAATTCATGTTCTGAGTCAATTTACAGCTTTAAAGAGATACATGAGACAGACAAGCTCTACATACCACACACTCTTTAGAATTACAACAAAATAGACTGCATAATAATAGCATAGGTTGTAGAAAAGAAGATATTGAACAGCCAAAGGAATAATTGACAAATACGAACCAGTAACCATTTTCATTTCTGAAGCAATTTGTAACATCTTCACCATAGGAAATCACATTGGCATTCAAAGAAATAGACATCGTGAAACAACATGAAGACAACAGGATGCTTTACAATTGATTGGGTTAGATAGGTACCTGTTTAGAAAGGGCTTTCTCAATAGTTCCCCAAACAGGAAGAATGAGGCCACCCAACACATTTACTTCCTGTAGTCTTCTACCAACTGTACAGAAGTTTCCAATCTTACATTTTGGACCATGCATGCACTGCAGTTAATAGTGGTAAAAAGCTTAATATTAGCAAAATAGATGTCCTTTAATAATAAGTTGATCATTAGCTTAGAAGCACACAATAATCTAAAAATCTTGAGGCACATGTGTGGTACTTTTCTAAGGAAAAACTAAGACTTGAAAGTGTGTATGCTTTAAATAATCCACAGAGATTGTATAAATCTGACTTGTGTAAATTTTCTTCTTCAATAATTATGTAGCTTACTTTTTTTAATTTCCATTATTCTACAATCCATATTGTTCATTGGGTCATTGATATCATGTTGGCATTATTTTTCCACACTCCATATTCTATTTTGTAGTGTGCACAACATATTGCAATTGCAATTTGCTAAAACCTAGTTGAAGCATATTATGCATAAAGTTTTGTATCATGTCTTTTAACATTTTTTTAAGTACTCTGCTAGTTCAACACATAATTGATACAATTTTCTTTTTTCAGAAAGGGGAACTGAATGTCAAGACTCCCACCATTACAATGTCTAAGAAGGACGCAGTGTCACCTCAACATTAAAGATGCTATTTCTATATTTGAACCTCTAACCTCTAAGTCACAATGGAGCAATCACAACCATTGCACCAAGGTCTACCCTTTATATAACTTCTCTTTTTATGTTTTCAAATTTACTTGTCTATGATAATTTTATATGTAACACGTTTTGCTTGAGGACTTCTTGTCCATTCTTTTGTAGGTGCTTGTTTCTTTTAATATAATCATTTCTTCACAAAAATAAAATATATATATATATATATATGAAATATTATTAGATTACCCTATTTTACGACAGAATTGTTGTTGTGTGACCATGTGGCCACTAGTTCAAGTCATCGAAACAACCTGTTGAAAAGCAAGGTAAGACTGCGTACAATAGACCGAAATGTGGTCCGACCCTTCACTTAGACCCCGCATCATGACCGAGCTGCCCTTTTTACAGTTTTACCACAATATTCATTTAGCCTTTTTCTTCTTCTGTTTTGGGAGAGAGGGGCTCTTATATAATAAACTTGAAAGACCAAAAAGAAGAGGACAAGGAGTCCTCCACTTCAACATACGACGACGCACCAATAACTCAACAATAACCATAATTATAAATTGTTCGCCCAGTTGTTAACCAATATGAGAAACTATATGGTATACCCTTGCCCTGCTCACAAGCTATCTAGCACAAACCCAAGCCCCTCAACCACTCACTGAACCCGTAACCATGAGACAACTTTGGAGGTAATAACCCAGAAGGAAGCAACAAGAAGCGAGTTCTCCCAAACCTTGCAGCTCTTTGAACAATATCTTTGAAGATTCTAGAGTGAGTTAATTAATTCAATGTTAATCTAACAATTATAATGTACCCTTAATTATGTTTTAAGAAGGGTGCTATGTAGAGTCTATTCAAAATGGGCAGAAGCATGCATATTTTAAAGATGCATAGAAAAAGAGCGAAGTGATTCGCAACTTTTGGTCACATGGACATAATACAAGCCATGGTTCGCACAAAGATAGCAATGGATGAATTTGCGAGAAAAGTAACCAAGTGTGAGAAGAGATCTATAGAAGGGATAAGTAAGGGCATTTCTAGTTAAGAATTCAATGAGTAAAGGAAAGAATCAAGGACCAATATAGCTGCTTATTTGGAGTCAATAGATCAAGATTTTTCTTCTTCTTTTTTTTATCAAAAATGAAGGCGAAGAACTTGAATCGATTAACTTTACTCGAGGACAAGCAAGCCTCCAAAAATGAAGGGTCCAATGGTTAAAAAACCCATTGCGACCTATTTGGGCCTACATGTAATTTCTTCAAAGCTTCTAGCAAGGTATAAAAGCAAACTTGTTCGCCCATTACAAAATGATTTGAAAGAATTAAAGATGCAATTATAAATATATCCTTCTTTCTTTCTTTCTTTCTTTCTCAAGTCATTTTATCCTTAATTCCTTATTAGCTCTAAAAGGTTTATGATTGCTTCATTAAGCAAATAATTAAGTAAAAAAAGACTTCTATTTATATATTTCACATTTATGAACAAGGATCGAAAATTCGATTTTGACTTTACTTCGAGCACTTGAAAATTGGAATTAATTCGGAGAACTTCAATTCGACATGGAGAATTTTTGTAAAAATTCGCTAAATTACAAAAGTTTAGATAATTTTTGCATATATTCTAAAATATCTAGATTTATTGTAGTATAATCTAAAAACTAATCTAAATAGACACTTTTAATACATAAAAATATCAATGAGTGACCTAACAAAATCAATCTTGTTAAGTGGGTTGATGAATTTGAAATGGTGGCTTTTGGTCTTAATTCTTTTTCTTTGTTTCGATATTTAATTTTGTGGTGGCTTGCTTCTCGACCATATGCTTTGCTAGTTTGAATTCCACCATGATTAATTTTATTAGTTTATTATTTAAATGTATTGTTAAGAGTTAACTAAAACAAGATGACTTGGGGAACTCTTTTAATTTATTTTTCAGTTCTTACTTATTTCAACTTTATTTGTTTATTTGTTTATTTTTTGCTTATTTTCTTCTCTTTTTGGTAAAGCATATCCCACAAACTACATAATTTGTTAGCTTGTTAAATTTTTTTTTTAAAATTTATATTGCTATGTTGGTTGATGAAATTGAAAATAATACATAATAATTGGTTTTTTTTTTTTGTTTTCTTTTGAAGAAATAACATTTTTTTACTTCTCTGTCGAATTTTGTTGATTTTTTTTTTTTGTCTAATTTTGGTATTTTTGAATTGAAAAATAGAATTTTTTTCGAATTTTTCAAATTTTACCGAATTATTTCGGCAAATTTTTGCATTTTTTATTTTACATCTAATTTCCACTTCGATGGTTAAAAAAAGGGAAAAAATTCGTGGAAGTTCACCGAATTTCGAAAAAAATTTTAACCATGTTTATGAATGATTAGATACTAGGCTAATGTTCTTGATGTAAAAGTCAATGGATAGGTTATGAGCGCAATGGTTGACACTGGTTCTACGCATAACTTCCTTCCTAATTGAATCATAGCACCACTCTTGAGATTGATCTATCTTGAAGTGGTCGAGGGAGTATATCATAGCAATCACGCTTGAAGTATAAATAAAAGGAGTGGAACAAAGTGTTTTAAAGCCAATTTGCTTTGTGGTTGTAATTGTCACATATTTTGATGGCTGCAAATGAGCCACATATTATGATTGTTTCATGTTAAGTTTTAACTCGTAATTATAGAATTCTTGTCTATGATATCTGTTGAACCATATACCGAGTATATGACATGTCAGCCACGCTTGTTTCATCTAGTAGGATGTAATGCAGACCGAGTGAACATACCGACCTGTTCTGGACAGAGAATACGGATCTACTCAACCGTGCACACAGCTCGAGCCATGGTAGGTCCTACCGACCAGTTAAATGTGTTATTCACCATAATAACCAGGTCAGCATTAGAGAGCTCCAGATCGGCAGATTTGGTTACCGACCTGGACGAAACGTCAACGAAAACATCAGGTTGGTAGGACATGACGTGTACTACCGACCAATATCTATCGATCTCCTTTACAGAGCATATCTTTGTTAACAAGCAGATAGAATGGGAGACTACAGATCGGCATACCGATCTGAAGAGATCTACGACTCTGAAACGGATGACAACAGAACACTGGATCAGATAGGAATAAGGCGTGATCCACTGCGATAAGTTCGGGATCTACTCCTAATTCGACTCTAATAAGGCCTAAAACTCTACTAGTTTGATTAGAAGGCTGATAAGTCATCCTAATCCCACAAGGATCGTACCAGTCCTAATTCTACTAGGAATCAAATATGCTCTTCCAGCACAAGTTTGATTCCTGATTCTACAACAACACTACTACAAGGCCAAAGACCTCAAGCCCTCTCTATAAAAAGACCATAACCCCTAAGGGAGAGGTAAGCAATTCTCGACTCAATTCATTACTATAAACTCTACGGAGCTCTGAACTAACTTAGGCATCGAAGGGTCTTTGGCCGATATCACACCGGTGTTCCTTACAATAGCCTACTTTCTCTTGTTTCCCTCTCTCAGATAATCAACCTCCGGCGATTTCTCCAGCACTCCGACGAGTTCCAAATCAACATCCTCCCTCCACCTCATTGTCTACTGGTGTTGGTCAAATCTTGCACCAACAATATCAACTTTCATTATTAACATGTTAGTACGTCTATGTACATTTGAAATTATTTATTAAATTATTCAAGGCCTTTAAATAATTTTATTAATGCCTATCTTTTCTCAACACCACCTTGCCTACACTAGCTGAATCACCTAGGTATTGTCTCGGTACCTTCACAACATTGCTCCAAATCTCACAAAAATTATGTCCACAGCAACCTTTATAAGAAGCACGACCACAACAAACATTTCTTGTGGTAAAGGTACCCTTAATTATTTTCATGTGATAGCGATCATTGACACACAATTAATTTATGACTGATGTGACAAAAGCAGCTGGACCATGAGAATTTTGACACAATGAGCAGACTGCTAAAGGGGCAATCTTGCTAATTTTGCACGCTTTAAAAGATTAGGATAATTGCATAGTGTAACCCTCTCTTTCATACAGGATTTCTTACGTGTGTTGAGGAAGTTTCATACTCGTCTTCCCAACCTTTACGAGCCTTCTCTGATGAAGAAATCCTTCTATACTTATTTTTCAGCTCAGCTAATGGCATTTCCCTGTGGAAAACAAGATATAAGCTGGATCAAAAGAAACTAGTGATTAAACTACAAGGCTTAATGAAACAAAGGCTTAATGAAACAAAAACTTAATGAAACAACACAAGGCAGTAGACCATACCTCAATGCTTCTCCTACAGGTGGACGAAATATTTTAAACAATCCAGAACCAGATCTGACACAAAAAAAAGAAGAAGATGCAGACAAGATGCAAAAAGTCAAAATTAGTTGCTCCATCCTTTAAGCCAAAAATAGGATCTATTAGTACTAACTCCAAGCAACATTGTTAACTGAAATCCTACCCTTTCTTTTACTAAAATTACTAAAACAACTACCCAGAAGGATTTTTCATAATTTAAACAGGGGAAAAATGAAGAAAGCGCACAATGGGGGTTGAACACAAAAACCTTCACCCTGTTGCTAAAACTGTAATAGCAACAAATAAACAGAACACACGGAAAGGAAAAGTAACCAATAACCACTAACCAAACAGAGATTTAGAGTTCGTAAGGTTTGCTGCTTCGCTACATTCATGGGCACTAAAAACTCAACAAAACCTCTAAAAAAATGAGATACAAGAGAAACCCATCCTCCTTCCGACACACAATTCTCAACTTTCTTCAAACTTTGATGTATCACTCACAATCGATATAGAGGGACAGGAAGAACTCTCAACTCTATACAACTAAACTAAGCAAGTTGAGTTGAGAGTTCTTTGTGTCCCTTTGTATCGATTGTGAGTGAGACATCAACTGATAGGGATTATAATTTAGTCATGTTCATGGATTGATTCAAAATTGTGAAACTGAACCTAACCAATGCATTCAGTTTGGTTTGAGTTCACATTGAAAAACTATAATCCAATTAGTTTGAATTGGGTCATGGTTTAAGACTTCAAAACCCAATTAAAACTTAACCAAACCACTTAAAGAAACATTTGCTACCCTTTCAATTGTTATGTTTATGATTCTTTTGTAATGAACACATTGGTATACATGTCTATATTTTCATCTTGTATAGAAAGAAAATTTCCATTTACCAGATGTGTGTTGGATTTCTCTTATATACATGCGCAAACTAAACCTAAACCAATTTTGTCCGGCTCAACTTTGGTTCAATTTGATAGTGTCGGTTGGTTTATTAAATTGCCAAACCAATTACCTTCATTTCAATTCCCCACCCCCAACCCAAAAAAAAAAAAAAAAAAGCAAACAAACAAAAAAAACTAGAGTACAAAGTGAAATGTACTTACCATGCACTATAAGAAGTCATTCAATTTAAGATCTATTAACCAACAACTATGCAAGTCATTCAATTTCAGGTCAATTCACCATGTTTCCTACCAAATTATGTAATTCCAGATTTTTAGGGTGTACATTTAGCTATTTTAATAAGCAATTTGCTCAAATATGGTGGAAGTGTTATTCTAAATCAACTAATCTATGTTCCAAAGGTGATCAACACCATGAATAAAGAAAAGTAATGTATATTCTTTCAAATCTAACCTTTCTAATGATTCAAATGGAGTAATGGATCATTAGGAGTTCTAAGTAAAATTTTTTGATTTTTGAGTTTTCAAATTATTAAGTCAATGGAAATGGAAAATGCAGAAGTTCAACTAAAATTTGTAAAATAAATGAAAAACCAATAAATTCAAAAAATGTTGATTTTTAAGTTTGAAAAAAATAAAATAAAAATAGGTTGCTATGTTGTGGTCCCAAAAACCAGCTTTTGCAACAAGAAGTCAAGGATTGTAAGTCACATTCACCCTAAACTTCGGTCCTGTAAAATTCGGAATCAATCCAGAGAAGTTCAATTTAACATAGAGATTTTTTGTAAAAATTCAACATTATAGAGAAGTATAAAAAAAATCTATTAAATGTTGTAAAGATCTATGTTTCATGTAGATTTATTGAAACAAAAATAAATATATTCTTAAAACTCATTTAACTATGAAATATAATGGTTGAAAGTAAGATTTGTAATCTCTATGTTACTTGGCACATGTTATATGTGAGATAAGCCATGTCATGGCTTTTATGCTTATCATATATAAGAGATACATGGGTTAACGATATAGTTTATAAATTACATTTACATTTGAGTTTTATAAATTTTATTTTGCTTCTTCCTTCAGTGATTTTGTAGCTTCAATACAATACACATGAAATTATGCTTCAATCTCTTACATTTTTATTCTTTTAGGATATCTTCTGAAAAAAGTTGAAGTTCGCATTTTTTTTACTATGTATTTGAAAAGTAAAATAAAAAAATACTAAATGAATTTTTGAGTTTTACAAATTATTTCAATATTTTACCTAACTTTAATGGAATTTTTAGAGTAATTTGGTTAAATATGATTTGTAATTCAATGATTCAAAAATCGATAAATTTTCATAAAAAATTTGTAGAATTTTGTTGAATTTTCATTCCATGCACATAGCCCATCCTTGATTCATGAATGAAACTGTGAAATAGTTCTCTCACAACACAACAAAGGAAATAAAAAATCTACCTATTAAGATCTATCAAATCCCACTCATCAACATCTCCCAGCAATAATTATTCATTCTCTTTTTTGCTAAAAGAAACTAAACATAGTGTATATGTATTAATGAGAGAATCATAAAATTTGTGCAATGACATGGCACACATTTCTCAATATAGATACAAAATTACCCCACCCTCTAAGCTAATCCCCAAAGGCATAACCATTAGACAAATTGCTATTGGCAACCCAAAAAGACGCTAAAAGATGAGAGTTCTCCCATACTTTAGCCGCCGAGAAGAACTCTTCAAGAAAGACTCGTTTGTTCCTCTCCTTCCATAAGGATCATAAAACCGCCAAACAGACCACTTTCCAATGGTCTCTCCATAAAGACTGAACAATGTTCATGAAGGGGAAAATATTTATAATGTCATCCTCAACAAAATCACCGCTCATAACAGGGAAATGATAACAACATAGACTCCAAACGTCTTGAGCGGCCGGACACCGCCAACAGATGTGACACACGATTTCAAAATCCTTGCCACAGATAACACCAATGTGGGGATAGACACATGGATGGAAATCGTTTTTGCATCATGTCCCCTGTGTTCATTTTCCCATGGGGTGTCACCCACCCCAAGAATTTAACCTTTGATGGTACCTGGGCTTTCCAAATAGAGTTATGAAAAGGAAATGTAGTAATGTTAGGGTTATTGAGGATGGTTGAATGGAAGGATTTTGTGGTGAACATGCCAAAAGGGTCCCAAGGCCAAGCCACTCGATCGTCATCCCTGGACAAATTGCATCCCTTGAGCAAACTCACTAAAGATCTCACATCCCCCTCCTCCCTAGGAAGGACATCCTTACCTAAGTGCAGGTCCCATGACAAGGTAGATTCTCTCGGATTCCTCACAAAATCAATATTAGGTTTGTTATGGGGAAGAGAGCGGTGGTAAAGGCTGGGGAAGAGTGTTTGGAGGGTGTCATTCCCACGGATCCACCCAAAAAAGAATCGAATCACCCTTTCCTAGTTTAAGTCTAATCAAGGGCAGGAAAATGGGGTAAACTAATGAAATAAATTTCCATGGGCTTCGAAATGTGGCTCTCGTGGCTATCCCAACGTCCCTTAGGTTGTCTCGGAGTCCATGCCTACTACAAATGTCCTTTCTCAACAATTGATCCTTCTCACATGAAAACCTCCATAACCATTTCCCAACCAAGGCTTTGTTTTTGACAGAAATATTTCCAATGCCCAAGCCACCTTGATCAATCTTCCTCTTAACAATACTCCAAGCTACCAGGTGAGAACCATGCACATTATTGACATTTTCCCATAAGAAATCTCTCATTAGCTTTTCAATGCAATCTGCCACCTTCACAGGGATCCGAAATACTAATAGAAAATAAGTAGGAAGGGCATCCAAAACCGACTTGATCAATGTAAGTCTTCCCCCCTTTGATAAGAAACTTCTCTTCCACCCATCAAGCCTTCTAGATACCTTTGCCACTACTGGATCCCAAAAGTCCATTCTAGAAGGGTACCTCCAAGGGGCATGCCTAAATATTTCATAGGCCACAAGCAAGTGGAACACCCAATTTGGCTTGCCCTTTGACCTAGCCACTCATAGCATACATTGATGCCTGCCAATTGGCACTTAGCCATATTAATTAACATACCAGATAACCAACATAAGGTCCTAACAACCATGGATGCATTATTGACACAACTCCCATTGCCTTCCAAAAAGAGCAAAGTATCATCAGCGAATTGAAGGTGAGTGACCTCAACATTCTCCCTCCCCTCCTTGAAACCTGAGATCAAATTGGCCTCTTTTGCCTTGCCCATCATTCTACCCAACACATCAGCCACCATAGTAAAAAGAAAAGGGGACAATGGACATCCCTGCCTAAGCCCTCTTTCCCCCACAATCTTGCCCCGAGGTCAACCATTGATACAGACATAATAAGATACTGAACCTAAACATCCTTGAATCCACTTTCTCCATCTTGAACCAAACCCCTTCTTCATCAGCACAAAGTCTAGAAAATCCCAATTAACCGTGTCATACGCTTTTGTGAAGTCTAGTTTGAAAACTACCCCCGCCTTTTTTATGGATTTGTAGTCCTCCACCAGCTCATTGGCAATTAGAACAACATCGACAATTTGGTCCCGGAGATTGTGTCCTGCATTACACCCTTCAACCTATTCACCAACACCTTGGCAATGATCTTGTAAAGGCATGTGGTAAGACTGATAGGCCTGAACTCTGACACCCTTCTGGACACAATCTTTTTAGGGATCAGGCAAATATATGTTTCATTAGTGCACCCATTGATGATCCCATTGTGGAAGAACTCCACCAACACCTTCATGAGATCAGCCTTAACGATGTCCCAGCAATTTTGGAAGAAGCACGTGATCATACCATCCGACCCCGGAGCCTTGGAACCCTCACAGTCGAACACAGCTTGTTTCACCTCTTCCTCATCAAAAGGTTGTTTAATCTCATCCCTCTCTGACACCTTGATGGGGCACCAATCAAGACCGTCCACAACCCAAGCTCGGCTCGTGTCTTTAGAATAGACACCTCGAAAGTGGCCTAGAATCTCAGCCACAATCTTGTCATCCCCATCCAAAATTGTTCCGTCATCCCCATCCAAAACTGTTCCATCATCCCTCTCTAGTCTATTAATGGTGTTCAAAGTATTTCTACCAAAGATGACTCTGTGAAAAAATTTGGAGTTGGCATCTCCCTCCTTGAACCACCATACCCTAGACTTGAGGATAGCAGCCCTATCTTCATTCAAACATAACTTCCACAGTTCAGCTTTAGCGATCGACTTGTTCTGGGCCAATAGATCATTCCCCTTTGGACCCCCTTCCTTTTTATCTAACTCCAAAACTAAATCCTCTAATTCCTTCCTCCTCACAACATCCCACCCAATGATCTCCTCGCCCCATCCATGCACCCTGAACTTTACATACTTAACCCTCTGCATAAACTTGTACCCTTCCCACCCTAGTGTAGACCCCTCTCCCCACCAACGCTCAACCCGATTTTTAAACTCAGGATGATCGATCATTCGACTATCAAACCTTAGAGGTGTTGGCCCCCATTTGGAACTAGAAGTGTCAATAATAACCAATGATCGGAAACAAATCACCCCGCCAAACTTCCTGTCTATGGAAAGGAAATAACTCCTCCCATCCCATCCCACCCCAAACACACTAGTTGTGTTCGAAAATTGGAAAATTGAACCACGTGAAGTTTCCATTAAGGAGAGGAGGATCAATAAGCTCTAGCTCCCTAATCAAGGCATCAAAATCCTTCATACTTAGAGATCTGAAGAGCCCTACCATTATTAATCTTCTCAGAAAGGGTACGAACCACATTAAATTCACCACCCACACACCACTTCTCACCACATATACTACTCAACCCAGCGAGTTCACCCATTTATTCATTCTCACCCATTTACAAAAATCAAAGAGTTCCATTACAATGCTAACTTATCCAAAAATCACAAAAGAGATAGGAGAAAATGTTGTTTGCTTGTGCCCTTTTAAAGCGACAATACTATGCACCTAGTATAGTATTGTGACTCCTCACTTTTTATCCATCCACCTCAACGTTTCTTGACCCAAAACATTTGGGCCATTGATTGTCTCTAATTATTAATATATAAAATAAATAATTTAAGGAATTTAATCAAATATTAACTTTAAGATTAACAAAATATAAACATTAAATTCTTTTCATGTATCATGTATATTTTTAGCATTATTTTATATCTCAATTTACAAAACATAACCCTTAATATATAATTGTAGGATATTTATTCATAGTTTGTGGTACAATCAAGAGGATACTAAAATTTCTTCATAATCTTTACAATTAAAGTAACATGGTGACGATAGTAAAGTTTCTATGAATACTTGTTTCCTTTCCTTCTTAGCCTTTTCCAACACTCTCAATGGAGAAACCTTTGCATTTATTCTCTAATCACCTTTGGACATATGAGGTACTTCTTCGCTTTTTGAACCCTGCTGCAAGATGTCTTTCAATCGAGAGCTTCCACTAGATAGATTCACATGTCCACAAAATTTGCTCTTTGATTTTTGCCTACTACAGTTGATTGCTTCACCATATTTAAATCAGCCAATATTCCCATCCTTTCAAGGAGCCATGGCCACAATAAACTTTGCTAGATTCCTTAAACCTATCATGTATATTACTTATGCTTTACAATTAAAATTTAAAAAATTTATGACATCAACTTTAAGCAATATGGAATTTTTTTTTCAATAAATCCAAACTTTATTGTTTAGTAACCTAGGGCAGACTCAAGGTTTTAAAACTCGTAAGGCATAAGTGTGGCAATTTTACTTTGTGATGCGAGGCATAAGTCTCAAGGAGGTACGAGGCGTAAGCCTCACATTTCTATAAAAAGAATACATAAAAAAAAAATCTTCATTAATTCTAAAAATTGAAATATCATTAATAACTGGAGAAACATGAAACATATACAAACTTGAGCTCCTTCTATGTATAACACCTTATTACATTATAATGTCAAGCGTCCAAGACACAAACTTGGTACATCAATTGCTCTAATTATTATAAACATGGCTCAAAAATTCTTCGAAATTCGGCGAACTTCTACGAATTATTTCTCTTTTTTTACCATCGAAGTGCGAAGTGGATGTAAAATAAAAAATACAAAAATTCGCCGAAATAGTTCAATAAAATTCGACAAAATTCGATAAACTTCAATAAAATTTCTATTTTTCAATTCAAAAATGCAAAAATTCGACAACAAATTCGATAAAATTAGACAAAATTCGATAAAATTCAACAAAGTTCGATGAAATTCGTCAAAGAAGTAAAAAAAATGTTATTTCATTAATAAAAACAAAAAAAATATCAATAATTATGTATTATTTTCAACTTCATCAACCAACATAGCAATATAAATTTTAAAAAATAATTTAATAAGCTAACAAATTATGTAGTTTATGGGATATGCTTTACTAAAAAGAGAAGAAAAGAAGCAAAAAAATAAATAAATAAAGTTGAAATAAGATAAAAACTTAAAAATAAATTAAAAAAGTTCCCAAAGCCATCTTCTTTTAGATAACTCTTATAAAACAAGATTAAAAAATAATACATTTAAATAATAAACTAATAAATTAAGTATGGTGGGATTCAAACTAGCAAAGTATATGGTTGAGAAGCAAGCCAACAAAAAACTAAATAAGAAAATAAATTAAGACCAAAAGCCACCATTTCAAATTCATCAACCCACTTAATAAGATTGATTTTGTTAGGTCACTTATTAGTATTTTTATGAATTAAAAAGTGTTTATTTATATTAGTTTTTTACCCTATACTACAATAAATCTATATATTTAAGCATATATAAAAAAAATTTCTGAACTTCTCTAATTAGAAAATTTTTACAAAAATTCTCCATGTTAAATTAAACTTCTCCAAATTAATTCCAATTTTCAAGTGACCGAAGTCAAGTTGAAATCGAATTTTCGATCCTTGGATGTGAGTTAAACAATGTTAAAGTAAAAACACATGTTTCAACCGATTATATTTATACTTTTATATGTGAAAAGTATCTATTTATGTTTGTTTTCATCATTTCTAATAGTAATTATGCATATTTTAACATCTATATAGAAATTCTTTAAACTTCTCTAAGTTGGCGAATTTTTACAATAATTCTCCAAGACTTCTCAAACTTCCCCGAATTAATTCTGATTTTTAAAGGTCGAAGTGTCGGGTGAAATCGAAGTTTTGAACCTTGATTATAAATAGTTCAACACTACTAAAAACTTAATGAGCACGCATTATAAGTCCAAATTTTCTTATGTTTCTAAATGTCCAAAAAAAAAGAGAAAAAGAAATTAGTAGAAATTTAACAAATAAAATGCAATGACATTAGGTTTTACCATTTCTTAGTTTTGACATTCTCTAACAACTCTTTTAAGTTTCTAGCTTTTTTTTTCCTATATTAATGATGGTCCCTGAAATCTATACAAATATAATGAGGATTCTTGGGCTGTTGACGGTGAAGCCCTTTTGCACGTCAACCGCTCAAAATACCCATCTTATTATTCATTCAAATAACTTTAACTAAATAATTTATATGGGTAATTGCGTAATTTAACCATCATAGTATTGATTAATCCAAGATATTTGATAAGTGTTGTGATTACCAAACAATTCTTCAAACCACTTAATTCAGTTTTTTACTTTTTTATCTTCCACGTCTCTAACTCCCACGTTGTTATTGACGAGAAAACTCCCCACTTCTTTGTTAGTTGCAAGAGTCTCAAGGCACAAGCCGATGTTAATGAGGTGCAAGACTCAAGAGGGTAGCATTGATGCTTAAGCATTATGGCGATTTTCAATAGCCTTGAGGTGAGGCAGGCCTCAAGGCGTAAGCCTTCATGAATTTTTAAAACTATGGGCAGACTATACAATCATAAATCAATATGTGTAAACAATGATTTTTCAAATTAATTATTTGGTTCAAATTTTAGGATGATTTGGGTCATGCTTTAAATTTAAAAAAAGAAAAAAAAAATCCACTTTAAATACGCATTTTATTGCTAAAAAAACTAAAATGTTTTGAAAAAGTTTAGATGCTCAGATTTTTTAAGAAAAAAAAAAGTCACATGCTATGATAATACTTAGATCTTTAGGTAATCATCAAATTACAGTTGAAATTATAATATTTAATAGTAACAAAATCAATTTTAGGTCCTTGAAGTTATCAATTCTAAGCAATCGAAGATTTTTGTAAACACGTTTTTGAAAAGTGAAATCATTAAACAATTTATGTTGTTAGAAATAGTTTAATTATCTTTCTTTGTGTTTGTGTAAACCTAGCCTTCTCTGTCTTCTTTTTTCGTCCTCTTTCTTGTTCTTACTTCGATTGAAAGGTTAAACTCTAGATGTCAATCTAGAGTTTTACTTCATCAGTGCGGATCTTATGGCAAGAGTTTGTGGTTGGACTTGTGCTCGTTTGTTAAGAGTGTGGACAAGTTCAGATCCAGTTGCAGCTACACTTCGTTTGATTTGAAGCTTGCCATTTTTAGTCAATCCACATTGCTCTAAAAGGTTCCTTGAAGTTGTGAAATTTCGGAGAACAATTTTTGAGTTACAATTGGGCTTGTTTTGAACCAAGTTTGTGGAGTCCTTTTTTTTCCCTTTGTAATAGAAGAGTATTTCATTTGGCGTTCTTTACATGTTAGTGGATGACTAATGGCTGAAAAGAAACATTTTTCTAATATAGAATAAATGATCTTAATTTTGTTTGGAAATCCATCACATCTAGAAAGTTGAATGATAAATTTGTAATAACTATAGTCAATGGCCAGTAGCTCATTGAATTAGGCAACTACCCCCTTTAGGGTTTCACATCTCCTCAACCTCATATGAGGTGAGGAATTGTTGTACCCCTATTGGGCTTGTTGTGACCCTAATGGGCCTTGGAGTGGGCATTTGTTCCCCATATTAATAGTTGGGATTGCCTTTGTGATGCAGGACAAGAAAGAGAAGGGGAGAGAGGAAGAAAAGGAGAGAAAGATATAATCAATATTTTTCTATTCATTCAATCATGCCTTAACTCTATTACATGCCCTTATTTATATATATCTAAACTACCTAATTGATTCTCACTATGATTCTACATAATATAAAATCAGAATCTTAATAAAACGAGACTTGATTCTCTATATAATCATAAAACTAAAATCCTACTAAATAATAAAATCCAAATCCTTAATCACAATAATTACTAAAATTAAATATCTAAAATATTATTTTGTTTATCCCTATTCTTGTGCCACATTACTTTGTCTTTGATCCATTGATCTGGAATGACTTGTACATATGTGATGATCCAATCTAATAAATACTATATATTGACACAAAAATAAATGGTAATAACTATAAATCAATGGAAGCAATGCATATTGTTCACCACTTGAGACCTAAGCTAAATAGAAAAGTTTATAAGCATATTATCAGTAACTATAATGGGTCTTTCAAAAGACTCTCGATGCCTGGTAATTCAATCAATTTTAAAGTAAGCAAACAACTTATGTGCCAAACAGGAATTCAAAATTTAGGACCTCCTTCCCAAGATTCTATCAATCACAATTTTAGTCAAATTCCCAATTTCAAACAGTAGACTCCCACTCATCCTACGTAAGTTCTTGGCACTTGCTTCTAAAGACCTATTTGCATGCACAACTAATTTAAGTTGAAAAACAAAAATCAAAACAAGTTCTAAAATAGTAGCAATGAGTAATAATTTAACAAATTCCATCATGCAGCCTGTCAACTGAGATAAAGGAAAAAAACCAAGTTGACTCTTCCAATAACAATAAGAGCCAATTTGCTTAATGAGTCTGAAAAAAGTGATCGTAAAAGGGGCCAATTTTTTTTTTCTTTTTTAATTTGAATGTCAAAAGTACCAAGGGGACTATGGAATCAGAGATTGTCAGTGCGAAAATTGCATCCTTAGATCTCTTCCATAGAGAACAAGGAGGCTGGTGAATGCTTCACTGGTTCTCATCCCCAATTTAGAAGTGATAAGTTGTATCTGCGAGCAGCTGCCATTCTGGTGGGTATATGAAGTCCATTTTGCAGAGCTTGATACTTTTGGCTTTTTCTTTACCTTACTTTCTTTTTTCTTTTTTCTTTATGTTGGTGTTTGGCTTTGGGAATTATGATTTCAAAGAACTAATGATCACACCAATGGTGAACAATCCAAGGAACTAAAATAGTAAAAAGAGATGGTTAATCAGCATACCCTTCAAATGCCAGTAGAAAGTGTCTTCTTCCCATCCATTCTCTCTTAGATTCATAGAACCCGTCATATATGGAATCAAGCCCACTCTTCTTCTTCTCTTCAAGTACGGAGGTGGCAGACTAGAAATGTGAAATAAATTAGAATATCAAAGAGGTTCACTCATTATAGTAATATCAAATTTCTAATAAAATGGACATATACCTCCCACGTGATTCCACGATCCATAGTGAATGTAAACATCACAGTAGACGCACCAGACATCTTATCCACATGAACAATCTACAGCATAATGAAATCAATGAAATCTCTAGAGTCAATTACATAGATGCAGAAGCTCTAATGTGAGAAACAACCTTTGGTTTTTCCTGCAGTTCAACAATGTTGGCTTTCATATCAACAATTCCAGAGTCAAAATGCCCTTCTCTGCGTGCATTTTGAATAAGAAGATCAAGAATTCTTACGAAAAGCTCAAACAACCTGCATTTCATGCTAATAGTCATTATCTAAGCCAAGACTGCTTAAACAGAGAGTAAACCAGCCTTATAAGCAACAACCAACAAACCTATTTTGGATTTCAGGAGGCAAGCCTAAGAGACGATTGAGGAAACGACCAACATCATGCATGTCTGAATCGACTATTCGACCAGAAAACTTTCCAGAATCCTTTCCATTTCCTGAAACAAATTGTGAAAACTGGAAAGTTGACATCAAATAACTCATTGACAGAGGAAAGGACCATTGGCTATAAGAAATGTCCAAAGTAAAGGAATCCACCAAATCAGAGATGGTGACTGAATAATAATGATAAAACTCTTCAGAGAGAAAGAAAGAACTCTTCAATTGCAATCTCAGTAATATTTTACACAGCGACAATAAATACAATACTATGATAAGAAGAATGTGTGCAGAAAAGAAGTACCCAGAACAGTATCCCTGACTATCCCAACAGACACAAGAGCAGCTTTTGCCTTCATGATAAAATCTTCAATCGTATCTGGTTTTTCAGATGAACACCCAGGAGGTACAACTGGCAGTGGATCCTGAAAAACTATTTATCAGTTTAATTCCAGAAATGATTCAGCTCGATTCAAATAAAACTGAATAAACAGAGGATTTATTAAAACCTGCTCGAGTAGTCCTCTATACATCATCATCAAGGCCCTTTTTCCATAACCACTATCATAATTATAAGCACTTAAAGATGGTCCAGCCCTGCAATAACATACGCAGCCAAATGGTGAGCATATAATAACCTAACGAGCTCTGCTGCATTGAAGAGTACGAAACATCGATACACATTTCACAATAAGCAATCACTAGAAACAACCAAACGTACCGACGGTCTCCCTGTGTTAATGCTCCAAGAGATTCTAACCTCTTTGCTACTATCGACGCAAATCGACGTTCACCTCCAAGATTAGTGAAGAGAAGCCTGTAGGTCAGTGAGAGATATAAACCAAGTCGAAAAAGTAAATTGAGCAGCAAAAAAGAATATGAAAATTTCTTTTTGATAAGAAACATAAAACAAATTGTACAATTAAGAAGAAAGATTGTACAGGGACAAAAGAATAGCACCAGTGATGCTAAGATGGGCTAAGAGAAAAATCAACTACAAGCAACATGCCCCCGACCCCTTACTCGTTCAACTCATAGCCCTTCGACAATTTACAAGCTGAAACCCATGAAGATGCAAAGAAAAGAGATGAGTCCCACACACTGAGAGACTAGTAAACTTTCCTACAAAAATACTTTTGTTGCGTTCCTTCCACATACACAACACAGAGAAAGTAATGATGCTACAGTATGATCTTACGATTCGGTTAAGATTCCAAACCATTCTAAGTTTCTAACAAACAAGCACTCCACAAAGAGGTGTTGAACGAACTCTGAGTGATGATTACATAAGCTGCACCACTAAGGTGGCAAGGTCATGAAGAGGAAATGCCTTCAAGCATCCTGCAGTGTTGATTCTTTTGAGGGCAATGAGCCATCGAACACCTTTTACATGGTTGGGCTGTAGGGGAAAAAGCCTAATTGAGGAAATTATCAAGTGCAGCTAAACAACCATAAAGAAGTTAATTGCTTGGCTAGGTTCAAATTGGAGTTTAGTGAGGTTGTGTTGAGTCCTTCTGAATTTCCCTCTAGCTAAAGAGTCCTGGTTAATGAGAATGCTTCTGGTGTTTTAATTCCTAAAGGTTCTTAATTTTTTGTATATTTGTAAACCACAGATTAATAGATTGATAAAGTTTCCATTTTGAAGAAAAAAACGAAGAAGCATGTAAGCAGAGATGAAGTCATGCAAAAGGAAGTAAACTGAACACCAAATAAACAAGACAAGTGCTTTGGCCTAATATATTCCTCTACAAAACAGAAACTATTAATAAAAACTAACTAAAACATGATTCACATTCACCAATAACCATAACTCATCAAATAATATGTTCATATTAATATTTAAAATCACAGATCACCTTTGGAAGTGGTTATCCTTCATTGATTTGGAATAAAATGAAGGAAGCTCAAAGAAAAAAAAAATGATGAAACAAGTAAAAGACGACAGTTACAGAAATGCTCCATGGTGATATTCTATCTTTGAAAAAGCTATAGTAATCTATCTACTTTAGTGACCCATAAAAGTATCACACATTATGAAAACTTTTGGCTCATTAAAGAAGTTGTATGTGATCCTAGAAAAGTGTATTTAATTCAATGATTGTAGTGTAGGTTTGTTACTTAGCAGATCACTGTATTCCAATTGTATGTGAACCAATTGCAAGTGCATTTATTTCAATACAGCATAGCATTGTCCATGGTAAAAATTTTAGACTAATAACTATTGAAATGTTGGGTTCATGTCCTATGGTCAGCAGCTTTATCCAGAAATGTCGAACATTAGGAACCATCCCATCTAGGCCTTCTGAAGATTAAACAGTGGCTGGACAGACTGAATAATGATCTTCAAAACTACATTTTCAATTCTCTCTCATTTACTCCATAACATACAGTATAGCATATCATTTTAGTTGGGCCAGATTTGATATTATTCTTGACAAAAAATGCTACCCAAGATAAAAGCAGAAGTCAAATACACATTAGTGCATTTCTGAATAGAAGCTTTACTAAGTTACTCCCATATGGATTCCTCTAAAAGAAAGTAGTTCATAGTGTTTTCAGAAATTCTCTTTGAACAGGTTGAAGCTTTCACCCAAAAATAAGATTGAAGTCCAAATGTATCCAAAATGAAGCGCCAAATTGATATTGCGATTTATTTACTTAATTAGTGCATTTTCTTGCTAAAGATAGATGCATTTGACTTGATCGAAAAAACCAGCTTTCAAGGTGGGAACAGTACAGTAAAGCAAACATTTCTAAATGGTACAAATAGGCAATAATTTATCAAATCAATGGTTTTACAAATGGTAGAAGCGTAGTCCTGAAGGTGCATTTCTGACCTGTACTCAGGTGCAGATGCTTGATTTGATCGATGTGTTCTTCCAAACTGTTGTATTGCTCGGTCAGCACTCCAAGGAAGTTCAAGAGTCAAATGAACCCTTCTTCTCTGAATTTAAATGTTAAATAGAACCAAATGAGAATTGAAGAAAAACATAGGAAGCAAGTGGAGAAATAAACCAATGCTAGAGAGATGCATTCATTTTTAGAACCCCACACTACATTTTTGCTATTTATGTCCGGTGTTCAAGTACTAGCAATGAGCGACAGTCTAAGGATTACACCATAGCAGGTACGAAAACTTCACAACATCAATTTACCTGATTAAGTGCCCTTCTATCTGCCTGTAAAGAGACACCGGCTGATCCAGCTTCAGAGATTACAGCAACCAACTTTTTCCCATCCATGAAAAGTTGCTTTTCATGCATGTTAACCATTTCCATGGCCACATCCTTTCTGAAAAGCACATAGCATATGACCAATGGGAGCTAAATATAGCAACGTAACAAGTTTTTCAGGAAAATCAGACTCACGTGTTCCTTGCTTGATAAATGACACCTTTACCATTGGATGCCCTTACAAGCATACCTCGCCTGCCCGTCATTTCTGCAACATTATCAGGGCCCCCAAGCTGCACCAAAGTTAGCTAATATTACAGGCAAAATAAATTGTAAGAATAACAAGAAATACAAACTGCTAAACCCATGCAATACGAGTGGTCTCGAGAAAGAAATCTAATCTAACCTAGATAATTAAATACTTTTTGAATCTATTAGATAAAAGGCGAATTTCAAGCTGAATCTCTTGATATTATACTACAAAAATGTAAAATTAAGCTTCAGAATTCAAACAAAACCCTCAGTTCTAATTGTACCAAAGAAAAGTGAATCTCGGGTTTAATTCTTCCTACAAATTAAATACAATAAAAATTAGATCAATGGATGTGTTTGCCAGCTATATTATGCCATACAATGTACACAGCATCATTCCCTTACCTAACTTAAAATATTGCAACTATGAGATGCAAATGTCTATTTTATTTTGATAACAAGCTAATACACAATTGAGCTTATATTTGAAATAGATCTTTTGTTCATCCAATTATAACACTTTTTTCTTCAATTTTCATAGAATGTTTCTTCAAAGAATTCCCTATTGTGCAATTTGTTAACACTGAGCTTTGAAGCTGCAATGTCAAACAGGTGGACTTGTTTCATACTCAAAAGGATAAGCCCACAAAATGAGCACAATAGAACTAAAATTAAACATATGTCTAAAATAACTTTCAAGAACAAAGGCCACGATAGGTAAAGAAGAAGGCAGTAAATTAGAAGTGCTACACGACAAATAGGTAACAACATCTAACTGCAATGCACAAGCAACTTAGGAAATTTATATAGAAAAGAAAAGGTGAGCTTCTAGACTTTTGGCAAGTACTTGGGTGTTTGCTTCTTCATAGGCTAATGGCTTCTCACTCTCAGATTGGTTCTTAAGTTGGTGTAACTGTCTGTATCAGGGTTGTGAATATTGAGATTAAGTTTCTATTCATTTTTGTTTGGGGTGGGATAGGTTTCCTGTTCCTTGCTTGCAAGTTGGGAGCTGGATGTGGAGGTGTTTATTATTTTGTTGTTTGATAGAGATTGTTTGCAGTGCTAAGTACCTCTAGTGCTTTCCTCCAAGTGTGTCACCTGGTTTTATTTTACTAAATTAATACAATATATTACTTGTTTCTGCTAAAAAAAAAAACAAAAAACAAAAAACAAAACAAAACAAAAGGATAAGCCCACAAAATGAGCACAACAGAACTAAAATTAAACAAATATCTAACATAACTTTCAAGAACAAAGGCCGAGAAGTAAAAGAAGGCAGTGAATAGAAGTGCTACACGACTCAAAGGTACCAGATTTGACTACAATGCACTAGCAAATTAGGAGATTTATAAAGAAAAGAAAAGAAAAGGCGAGCTTCAGAAGCTACCTTCACTCATAAAACTCTAATAACTACTAACAAGCATTTCTTTTTTCCTGTCTGTGCTGTGCCAACACATGATTTAAGAGAAATAAACAAAAGAAGCATAAGTGGTGCATGGACCACCCATCAATCATCATGATCTCACCTTATCACAAATATTGAAGTTGCTAGGAGCTTAAATAGATCCTACTGCCCAATTCAACTCTATCAATAGCTACAACGTGACGCACAAAACGCTTCTCTAACCTCAATTGGGGCAAGGAAAGGAGCCATAAATGATTTTTTTTTCTTAATTTTTGAGAAGAAACAAAAAAAGAAGCCATAAATGATGGATACTAGGTGTGCAAGTGAGTTCTACAGACGATCATAATACATGAATCTTATCCAATTTATAGGGTGCCTCATTCTTAAGATAACTGCAGGGCAAATACTGAAAATAAATAAAATTAATCACATAATTATAAAATGCACTCGATAAGACATTTTAAAATGTTCAAAAATTTACCACTAATTTTCACGATGAAAATGTGCAAAACTGCAATAATTAAATAAAAATCAAGAAAAACTATTGATAAACAGTATTAACGGAGTCAGCAGTAATAATGAATCAATTAAAATGATTAAGATAATGGTTATCTAATAATCGTAACAAATTTATTAACATGATCAATTATGAAATGTAGTCTGTGTATACCTTAAATCATTAAAAAAAATATTGATTATTAATAACTACTTGCTAACTTAATAATCTATTTTCTAATTCATCATCCTGCTATTTAAGAACTTAAAAAATTGAAAATATTCTGCAAATTTTAGGGGATCTTTCTCAATATTTCATTGGTTGAATTACAAATTAAATGGAAAGAAATGTAAATAATAGGCCAAAAAATCCAAATTAATACAAAAAATAAATTGATCCAAAAAAATAAGTCAAAAAAGTTACAATTTTTTTTTTAAAATACATATATTTTCTTTTAAGAATTAACATATATTTTATTTTAAGGACATAATGTTTTATAAATTTATTTTCCCAACATTAATTTCGATCTAA
Organism: Paratinospora sagittata; assembly: GCA_035771175.1. Classification (NCBI taxonomy): domain Eukaryota; kingdom Viridiplantae; phylum Streptophyta; class Magnoliopsida; order Ranunculales; family Menispermaceae; genus Paratinospora; species Paratinospora sagittata. The sequence continues at coordinate 18,921,381 of CM069598.1, forward strand.
TACTATTAGTAACTAAATTTCTTTTACTTACTAAGAATTGCTCAATTGAAAATAAAATAAATATTTAAAATATCTCTTCCAATTGCTACACGTGGCTACGTGCTCAAAAGATTTTTATTTTTTTTTGACAAGAAACAAAATAGTTGTTGTACAAGTTTAAGCCAATACAAAAAGAGTAAAAACATGCTCAAAGAATTTGAACTGGCTTAACACGAGGTAATTCTTTAATTAATCAAGATTTCTTAACTAATACACAAATTTTTAATTACAACAAAATGAAATTACAAGTTAAAAAATTTTTAAAGCATGGAACTTTGAAAAGAATCATTAAAAATTTCATACAATTTAATATTACTGGAAACTTTCAATTACTTAAAATTGATTACACAACAAGACATTGAGAATAATAATTTTTTTATTTTCTGAAATTTATATTAAAATTTTAAAGCATTATTCACATTTCCATAAGAGATTAAATTCCAAGAGAATTTTATATTTGGGTGCAAATAAACCCAATTATGCAAAAATTCAGTCACAAATTAAATAGCCTTCAAAAAGTTATAAATTCAAATAATTAAGAGTAAAAATAGTAGTTCTTCTTCCAAAAAAGGTAAATGGATTCCTAAGCTCCTAGCACATTAATTTAGACACACACATCAATCATAAATCTTACACCTAAAAAAAGAAAAATTGATAGATACTGAGGATCGATTCAGAAATCCTCTACATATATTGGAAATGTTTCTCAACCTTCAATCCATATATCAACATAGAAGCATACAAGAGAATTCATTGTATGCAAAATGCATTAAGCATTCTCGATGTCATAACCATATTCCAATAAATATTAATAGGTGTATAATTATGATTGTTTCAGCGTCTCTTAGAATTTTTGCAAATATTTTTAACATCAAAGAAAAAAATCTCAACAGAATATCAAAACTTCTTTAAGATGGCAAATTTTCGTAAAAATTATCCATGTTGAATTGGCTTCCCTGAATTAAATTAAAATTTGAAGAAACTGAAGTTCAGGCCAAGTAGAGTTTTCAATCCTTGTTACTATATTGAGGTTGATTCGTGCTTTTGCACTTTTAACAAGTCAAACACCAAATAATGCCACCAGAAAACACTCTTTATATAATATGTCAATATGTACAAGAAGCTTACCATCTCATTCAATTTAAATATTTAACATTAGTAGGCATACCAGTTTCAATTAAATCAAATGTGTTTGTGAGTAACAATGATTAATGAAAGAGACACAACATTTATTAGTTAACTACTTAATAAATTGACTAGTTCTTTTTGATGTCCATGATAAATATAAAATAATTTCAAAACCCAATATGGAATGTGGTGGACTCCTTCGATCGTATATAAGAACCATTAATCAGAAAGGTTATTAAAATTTACAAACTAGCTATCTTCACTTTCATTATTTCTATTCAAGTACTTCGATTTAGCCATATAATATTGATATTCAAATAGCGGGCAAGGACATAATTAGTTCAAGAGGCTTACACCCCAAATTAAATATAATGCATGCCTAAATAGAAAGTTAACTACATATTGTATTAGCAGATTTATTATTTTAAAATTAAGTAACATATATGTCTTCAGCGTTAACTTTTAAAAAGAGTACTTTAAAACTTGAAGCCCAAAGAAATAATGATATGAAATTAGAACATGTCTAGTTATCTAACAAGTTGCATTACTAGGTTTTCCATATTAAGAGTAAATAAGCAAAAGTCAAAAATTTTAATTCGCTCCTTTGCTCCCTTAAAATTCGGAATTAATTTTGGGGAGTACAATTCGACAATGGAGAATTTTTGTAGACATTCAACATTGAAGAGAAGTATAAAAAATTCAATTAAAGGTTGTAAAGATCTATGCTTCTTTTAGATATGCTAAAACAAGCAATTTAAAGACTTTTACGCTTAACATATATAAGAGATAAATAGATTAATTACCCTTAGTTTATAAATTACTTGCTCATTTTTGTTTGGAAATAGAGTTTGTTCTTTAGTTTCTAACAATTATATATGAAATTGTTGTAAAATAAACAAGAGAAAGATATAATGTGGTTCGGCTCAATGGCCTACGTCCACGGGAGAAGATGAGGGAATATTTCTTCTTCATAGTGCCTCTATGGGAGAGCACCATATAAATAGATACAGGGTTGTACACGCGCATAGTAACTTTTACATATTCAGTATTTGTTAAATATGGCAACTCCTAAATGGCTCCACAACACTCCCCCTCAAGTTGGTGAATAAAGGTTTGGACACACTTCCCAGCTTGGACACACTTCCCAGCTTGGACACACTTGCTTGAAATGTAGTATGGCTTAACCCATTAGCGAGCACATCGACAAGCTGATTACAGATCAACCCACTATCAAACTTCTCTTTAATGAAGTGTCTATCAATTTCTATATGCTTGGTTCGATCATGTTGAACTGGGTTATGGGCAATGTTGATTGCAGACTTATTGTCACAATAGAGTCTCATAGGACCATTCCAACGTATGTTCAAGTCTTCCAAAATTATCTGCAACTATAATAGCTCACAAACCCCTTGTGGCATTGCTCGGAATTCTACTTATTACTGGATCTAGCCACCACATTCTGCTTTTTACTTCGCCATGTCACCAAATTCCCACAAGAAACGTACAATATCCAGCAGTTGATTTTCTGTCAACTACTGAACCAGCATAGTTTGCATCTATATATGCTTCAAGTACCACTCTTGTGTTTCTTTTAAATAAGATGTTTTGTCCTGGAGTCCCTTTAAGATACTGTAAGACACGGCTAGCTGCTTACAAATGAATCTCTTTAGAATTGTGCATGAACTGACTTTATCACACTCACAGCATATGCAATATCAAAGTCTCGTGTGAGAAAGATAGATGAGTCTCCCTACTAGTCTTTGATACATCTCTTTATTAACAATAGGTGCTTCTTGTGGAACAAGGTGGTGATGAGTCGTCATGGGATTCATAGGAACTCAAGAGATGCTAGTGTGTCCTCCAAAGCTACCTATCGTAGTCCGTGGAAGTTCATACATTCCCTTTATCCGATTTTTTCCAACGTGACTTGACTTAAAGTGGGCAATGGAAGTTTGATTAAATTTTGGGAAGATAATTGGTGTGGGACTTCCAGTTTTTGTGACCTATTTCCCCAAATTTACAGACTATCTACTATGCCTAATCATCCAATCTCTGATTTTAGTGTCACCTCGAACAATGAGAGGGACAGGCCTTCTTGGTGTCTCCATCTTAGAAGGGAACCCTCAAACCGTGAACAAGGACTAAAAATTAGCCGAATTTCGGCGAAATTAGCCGAATTTTTTCGGTTTTTTTACCATCGAAGCGAAAAGTGGGATGTAAAATAAAAAATGCAAAAATTCGCTAAATAATTCGATAAACTTCGACAACTTCGACAAAATTCGATAAACTTCGACAAAAGTTTAGTTTTTCAATAAAAAAATGCAAAAATTCGAGCAAAAATTCGACAAAATTCGATGAAATTAGACAGAGAAGTAAAAAAGATGTTACTTCATCAATAAAAAACAAAAAAAACACTAATAATTATGTATTATTTTCAACTTCATCAACCAACATAGCAATATAAATTTTAAAAAATAATTTAACAAGTTAACAAATTATGTAGTTTATGGGATATGCTTTACCAAAAAAAAAAAGAAACGAAGCAAAATAAATAAATAGTTAAAGTCGAAATAAGATAAAAACTTAAAAATAAAGTAAAAGATTTCCTAAAGTCATCTTTTTTTAGTTAACTCTTATGAAACAAGATTAATAAACAACACATTCAAATAATAAACTAATAAATTAAGCATGATAGAATTCAAACTAGTAAAGTATATGGTCGAGAAGCAAGCCACCACAAAATTAAATATCAAAATAAAGAAAACAAATTAAGACCAAAAGCCGTCATTCAAATTCATCAACTCACTTAACAAGATTGATTTTGTTAGGTCGCTTATTGATATTTTTATGTATTAAAAGTGTATTTATATTAGTTTTTAGCTTATACTACAATAAATTTAGATATTTAAGCATATATGCAAAAACTCTCTAAACTTCTCTAATTTAGCAAATTTTTACAAAAATTCTCCATGTCGAATTAAACTTCTCCGAATTAATTCTGATTTTTGAAGGTCGAAGTTTAGGGCGAAATCGAAGTTTCGTACCTTGACCGTGAATGCCTTGAAGCTTCTTCCCTCCTTGACATTCTTGAACTTGCGCAACTCTCAAATGATAATGACAGCGTGAATTAGCCCCTTGATTCCTCGAGGGAGTTCTCCTCCAAATCCTCTTTACATCATCTTTATTCTCAAACAATTACTGAACCAAATGTTAATTTCTTCCCCCATGACTTCGTCTAGAAGGCTCATGTTACGTCTAAGGCCAAGTTTTTGTGATGGACCATTGCCCATGACAGGTTGAATTGTGCGGATATTCTGCAAAGGTGATTTAGGAGTTGGGCATTGTCCCCAAATTGGTGTTGGTTGTGTAAGGCCAATGGGGAATCCACTCCTCATCTCTTGCTTGAATGCGAGTTCTCTAAAGGGGTTTGGCGAATATGGGAAGCATGCTTCAATGGGCCGATTTTTCCACCAGCTCATCTTTATGAGTGTTTCCTGATGAGGATGTCTTCCCTAGTTAGCTTAGGGATTACTGGCGAGTGGTTGTTTTCGTGGTGGTTTGGTCCTTATGGAAAGGGCGAAACAATCGTATTTTTGACAATCAGGTTAGGGATGTCAATGTCGTTTGGGATAATTCATTTTATTCGGCTTCCCTATGGGTTAGCGCTTATAATATGTCAAGAGGTTACTCATTGGGGAATTGGTTGAATGGGTGGAATCCTATTTTGTTTTGTATTGATCATTAATGTCGGTTTTACTCCGGTTGTATATTTTTGTATAGTTTTTATACATAATACAATCTATATCGTTTCTTGTCAAAAAATAAACAGTAGATGCTTCTTCAGCGTCTCCAAGCTTGTAATTGGGATCAATAAGTGCATTTACTAGTTTGCATGCTAACTTCCCTATTTCCTTAAGAAGATATGTAATGTACTTCTGTTGAGAAAAAAAATTCTTTGTTTGGAGTATGCCACTTCAATCCCTAGGAAGTATTTCAACCTTCCTAGTTCCTTGATCTCAAATTCTTTAGTCAGACACTATTTCAAGCTTTGTTTCTCATGCTCATCGTTTCCAGTCATAATGATGTCATCTACATAAACCAAGAGCGCAGTAACTCCTCTGAAGCTGAGTGCTTAATGAATAAGGTATGATGTCCTTGACTCTGCTTATATCTCATCTCTTTCATTACTTTGGCGAAGCGGCCAAACCATGCTCTTGGAGATTGTTTAAGTCCATACAAGGCCTTCTTCAGTTTGCACACTTTAACAATGGTTAGGTTGCTCTCAAATCCAAGAGGAACTTCCATATAGATCTCTTTTTCCAGGTCTCCATGAAGAAAGGCATTCTTCCCATCGAATTGTTGTAAATCCCAGTCATAGTTGGCGGCTAAAGAGAGCAATATTTGGGCTGTGTTCATCTTGGCAACCGGTGCAAATGTCTCCAAATAGTCCACACCATATGTCTTGAGTGTACCCTTCTGCTACTAATCTAGCCTTGTATCTCTCCAGTGACCCACCTGCTCTGTACTTAACAGTGTAGCGGAAGCGTGGTCGGCCCATAACCCACAGGTCCAAGGATCGCAATCTGACTCTGATACTATGTTGTAAAATAAACAAGGCAAAGATGTAACGTGGTTTGGCTCAATGGTCTACGTCCACGAGAGGAGGAGGGAATATTTCTTATTCGTAGTGCCTCTATGGGAGAGCATCGTATAAATAGATACAGGGTTGTACACGCGCATAGTAATTTTTACATATTTAGTATTTGTTAAATATGACAACTCCTAAATGGCAACACAATCACATAGATTTCTCTCTTCTCCGCAACAGAATTATACTTCAATCTCATATGCTATTATTCATTAGGAAAATCTTATGAAAAAGGTTAAAGTTAGTATTGATACTTTTTAATTTTAACTTTGTGTTTGAATGGTAACAAATACTAAAGAATTTTTTTAACAAATTATATCACTCTTTTACCTAGTATTGATGGAATTCTTGTATTAATTTAATTACATTCAATTCGTAAGTCAATGAAAATTCAAAGAATTTTGTCAAATTTTCCATGAAAATAAGTTTATCGAAAAGGAGCCACAATCACCCACTCAAAGAAATTGTCTAGGTGGTTTGCAATGAAAACACCTAGACAATGGAATAGATGATGCCCGCGTGACTCCATGGCCACCCGAGTTAGGACCACAGATATGATTCCGCGAAATACACTCCTCACAAGACAACGGAGTGGCAAATCTCTCACCAAGCCTTGCTTGTCATCCTCCCCATATCATGGAAGAGAAAGAAAACCAGAAGAAAAGATGATCAACATTATCTGCACCCTTAAAACAAAACTGGCAACAATGAGGAAGCAAATAGAAATGTGGTAATCTTCTTTGAATAGCATCACCCGTGTTTAGCTTATTATGGGCCATGATCCACCCGGACACTTTAATCTTGGAGGGGACATGAGTGTTCAGGATAAAATCAGCCAAGGGGAAAGGTTGAACTGAGGTGTCATCAATTAGGAAACGGAAGAAAGACTTACTGGTAAACAACCAGAGTGGTGGAGGAACCACTCAAACCTATCCTGCCCCAAAGAGAGACAAGTTGTGCTTAGAAGAGAGAGCAACAGTGATAACTCTGATTGTTGGCCAACTGTGAGAGAGGTCGGATGGAAGAGGTTCCATTGGATAGGCTCTATCTGATCAAGGTTAGAAATGAAATGGGCTATGGGATAGTTGGGGAAATGTGAGATGTGGTAGAGTCTAGGGAAGAGTTCAGCAATTGGGGTGTCACTAATCCATCTGTCTTCCCAAAATCTAAACGTTCTATCATCCCCCACAATTGAATGCAAATGAGGGAACGTCTCAGGGAACAGGGAGTTGACAAATTTCCATTTTCCAAGGACTCCTAAAGGTTGATCTAATGGTGGAGGTAATTCTTCTGCTGAAATCGATTGGCCCAAATTTGCTACTGATAACCTTTGCCCACAAGACTGATTCTCCTTGTAGTACCTCCACAACCATTTAGCACAGAGAGCCTTGTCTCTCTTCAAAATGTTCTCAATGCCCAATCCACTTTTGTCTGTAAGCCTTTGGACCATATTCCATTTGATTAGATTAGATATGACCCGTCACTCTTATCAGCCCCTTTCCACAAGAAAGCTTTCATCTTCTTCTCAATACCCTTGGCAACATTAGACAACACTCGAAAGAGAGACAAATAACAGGTTGGAATGGCGGCCAATACAAAATTAATGAGAACAAGTCTCCCCCCCCTCGAAAGAAACTCTCTTTTCCACCCATCTAATCTGTGAGAGATTTTGGCAACTACCGGATCCCAGAAGTTCTTGCAAAGAGGATTGCCTCCATGAAGCATGCCTAAGTACTTACGTGGCCATGAGGCAATAGAACACCTAATCTTATTTACCAATCTTGCTAACATGTTATGATCAATGCTAATCCCTACCATTTTGCTCTTCATCACGTTGAATTTAAGCCCAGAAAGAAGACAAAAACATTGAATTAGGCATATAGAGTTCTCCACGTTACCCTCATCACCATTAAGGAGGAAGAGAGTGTCATCAGAGAAAAGGAGATGGGAAACAACCACTCCTTCTTTACCCACAAAAAATCCTTGAATGGTAGAAGAGAGACATGCTTTCGACATCATTCTGCACAACACATCCGCCACAAGAGTGAACAAAAAAGGGGAAATGGGATCACCTTGCCTCAAACCTCTTTTGGCATCAAATTTACCAGTGGCCTTACTATTTAATACAATGGAATAGGTCACAGACTTCAAACAACCGCTTATCCACCTCTGTCGCCTCATCCCAAAGTTCTTCCTTTCCATAACATAATCAAGGAACTCCCAATCAACAGTGTCATAAGCCTTTTTGAAATCCGCTTGAAAAACCACCCCTCTAAGTTTGTGTGACCTATAGTCCTCCACAGCTTCATTGGCCACTAAGATTGCATCAAGGATTTGGCACTCACGATTCACCAATTCAAATCGCGATTCTAACAATTATCATGAGAATGACTCTCAACAATTGATAATGCAATTTCATAAACACTAGGAACAACAAGTGTAAATCTATTTGTGTTATTAGATTCATGACTTCCCCAAACCCATTACATTGAAATTTCAACACCACAAAACAATCTAAAATATCAATCAAAGAAGTCTTTCTAAGTTCTATTTAGAATAAATTCTCGTACAATCATTTTGTATTGCACTTTCTTGGTAATATATATTTCTAGTTTCTTATCAATAAAAACAAAAAATCTATAAAAACATTGAATCCATGATAATTCACTACCTTTTTTTGAGAGGAAACATGTTACTACATAGATATGTAAAAAAGCATAAAGGTACAACCTAAAGGGTGTACCTCTGGTACACAACCTTAAACAAAGAAAAAAAAATCACTACAAGCAATAACTTTAATTCCTTATCCATTGGAGGAGGAAAAATCCCCCACTAGTTTAGAGGAGGCCACCCAATTGGTCACATACAATAGAACTTCCTCTCAAACTAACGAGATATCCTTAGACTTGTTCTTGAACACCCTCCTATTTCGATCAAACCTTAAACACCAAACAGTAGCAAGCAAGGCAAGGCAACTCTTCCAATCTAGATGATCCTCTTTGAAAGTTTTGAAAATGTTCAAGTGAAAAGCAATCATCATATCTGGTAGGAGCTTTAAAAGAACCACAACCAAAGTCCTCCCACTTTTGCCACACTTTTTTGGAAAACACGCATTCAACGAACAGGTGTTCCATTGTTTAATTGCTTGCAAACATAAAGCACAACAATGGGGAGAGAAACAAGATCTTCGGAAACGATTCTGTAAAATATCATAGGTAATTAGCTTCCAATGGGTAATTAGCCACCCAAAGAACTTGACTTTCGAAGAAACATGAGCATGCAAAATGAAGATAATTGAAGTGGCAATCCTAAGAGAAAGGTTGTCAATCAAGAAATAGAAAGAGTTGCATGAGAAAAAGCTGGAAGTGTTAAGAGTCCAAACAAACCTATCAGGGAAGTAGAACATCTAACTTGTTCAAGCCTAGGAAGAGAATTAAACTCATAAAGCTCACATGATTTGCATCATTATGTTCATGACCCACAAAATTGGCCATAAAAAGCTCTAGCATTCTGAGAAATCATCCATCAGCTTACTACATTAATAAGGCGAACAAGTAACATACATGTTCAATCTTTTGGGGTTCACAATCATAATGTATCCGTTTTAGGGATCTTACAAAATGCTTGTATCCATTGTTCCATATGGCCTGCGACATTCCTTCAACTACCTTCATAAATAAATATAAAAACAGTTGACTTTTCAAACACTCATCAGTTACCAGTTGCATATTAGCCTCATAGCCCAAAGATGTCAAAAAAGATAAAACCTAACCTTTCGCAGATAACCAAGTTCAATCCACTAAATCAATGATCAAGATCTCAAAAATGGTGTTAATTGCATTGCGCTTGAGGTATCAATACATAAATTAATCAAAACATTTCCCACTAAGAAGCTCTTGAAAACATGTAGTTAACAGCAAATTGTTGGCCATAATTGCCATAATTGCTATTCTAATAGGTGAATTATGACTCACCATAAATCGATATCAATCAAGTTCTTGAATTACCATATTTGTACATTGATTGGAATCAGTGGTGAATGATCATAACTAAATTGGATCAAATCAGTTAAAATCACTAGCTGAATCATAGTAAGTTGATCTGAATCATTGTTGCATCAGTTTGAATCCTTAATTAGCTCGGTCCAAGAGAAGGAGATGACAGCAATAGTGCACTACTTGAGAACGTGAAGGAGGGTCACGATTTGTGGTCAAGACGGAGAATGTGGTGACGAGTGGCTTCTTGATGCAAAAGAAACTCACGCCAAAACGGGCACGATGGCAAGCAAGACACACTTGCCAAGTTTGATTGATATGTTGCTAGAGTATAAGCTTGGATAGTCCAAGCAAGCCATGGATGCCTTAAGTAGGAAGGCAGAGCTGGTGGCATTTAAGTGTGAGGTAGGGGCAGCCACCAGCATGCGCTATTTAGCCCTACTACATCATATTCGAGATGCACTTGACAGCACCTACGAAAAGCCTTTTGCACCAAGGCTAAGGAATGGAACACTCAGCTTGGATCAAGGATGGGCTCCTTTTTTTTGACGAGGAAACAAGTATATTTGTATTGATAAAAAATAAAAAATAAAAAAAAAAATGTCACAAAACAAAAGTGTATTGTATTAAGTATGAAGTATGTGGAGCCAAAATACAATAGGGCGAATTGCCCAAAGAGGATAGACAAATAACAAAACCCACAAACTATCCAAAATGGGGTTCCATCCCCTCAACCAATAACCCTTAGCTAGTTTATTAGCGCTAACCCATAGAAAGGCCAAAAAGAAAGAATTTTCCCAAACAATCCCCATCTCCTTATCAATGCTTTCAAAGGTAAAAAAAAAATGAATAGTACATCATTAGTAGGACATCGCCAAAAGACCAAAATACAACAAGACATCAAGACCCATAGCCTAACCCCCAACAAAAAGCATGATCCCCAATCCCTGTACCATTCGCTTCCAAAAAAACCACCTGCATATTTTGAGGAGGCCACCCAACTTGCTGCCATCAACAAAATATCCTCCCATAAACCCTTTTCACCGTTTGACTTATTATGGAAGATTCTTCTATTTCGTTCAATCCATATACCCCATAACGTGGCACATAATGCTATTCTCCCAAGTTCCACCAAATTCCTGTTATGCAACATACCATATGGAAGAGAAAAACAATCCACACATGAAGAAGGGCTAGGAAAATGACCATTACCTATGTTACCTGGACTTGAATATGGGTGTCAGATACATATCCAAAGGTCCGACTTGTTCATTTTCAAATTTTAGGATACGGGGACTTGGCTATTTTATATACGGTTCTTTCCTTTTTTTTTCTTATTTTCACTTATTTATTGTCCATTTTGTTCTCCTACTTAAGTGAATTTCACCTATTAGTCATTATCTTCTTTCATACTTTCTCTTCTTTCCATTGGAGAATCCACAATAGTAATATTTTAAAATCCAAACTGTAGGACGCATATCCCGTACCCATGTCGCATCCTAAAGTGTCAGACACGGGTACGTCAAGCTAAAGTAAAAAGTCTGGGTAACATAGACCATTACACCATATATGCCATCTCCTCCATATTTTCCTAGCTTCCACACAAGTCACAAACAAATGCTCAATGGATTCCCCCTCTCTCAAGCACATAGGACAACAATATGGGGATAAACAAGAGCTAGGAAATCTTTTTTGTAATACGTCCGTTGTGTTTAATTTATAATTAACACCGAAAAGGGAATCTCCTTTCTTCCGAAACCTTTCTTTTTTTGGTAAGCTGCTTCGCGAGCAAGTAGCGCCGCGAGCAGAGTGAGAGAACGATGTCAAAATTTGCACCAATTTGTATATATTTAGTGATCAGTCCACTAGTTTCTTTGATCCCACTCAGTATTCCTTTTCCATTTGCTTCCCCTAGTTCGACCTATCCAAAAAAATTGTTGGCCCACAAATGTGGTTCCAATCCTTCCGGTGACGCCACTTTGGTATATGATTTTATCTAGTTTCTATTTTATTTATTATCCCTAATCCGAGAGTCACCATTTCATTTCAAAAAGGATGGACTTAATGCTTGTACCAAAGATGATTGGAACACTGTCTCTAGTGGACTGACACTTTTTTGTTGGAATCGTTAATCAGAGTTGAATATTTCAAGGCTTAGTGAATCAAATTGAGATTCAGATGAGAATGAGATCAATGAATCATAAGATTTACAATCAAAAGTGAATCGCATAATTTTTACACAGTTCACTTTTTTATTTGGCATAATAAACATCAACTTTTCTAGAAATGTACTCACCAATCCTTCACCTATAACTACACATGGTTAGGGACATCATAGTCCAGCTCATAACTTGGTTTGCTTAAATTTCTAAGCTTCCATGAGCACTTATCTTCCTTGTCGCTTCTTTAATTCTTGTTCTTATATTTGAATTACACAACTTGAGCATATTAAGCAACACATAAGATATGAAATCTAAAATATGGGTTTAGTGCATCAGTGTAATTTAAAAAGGGCCAGAAGGAATGCCTGGATTTTTAGTTCAAGAGGCAAAATTTATAGAAGGCTTAGCTGTTGGAATAAGGCCTTGGTTCCATTAGCTATTTAGCTTTTCCTATTCAATTGCATAAGAAAATCAATTCTAACATAGTTTTCAACAGAACAAGGAACTGGCCTATAAATTTGGAACCAAACCCGTGAAACATTCAGAAACCAGTAAAAATAAGAACTCAACACATCATATTTGAAAATGAGGCATCATAAGAGACCAAAATAAAGAAAACATAGAAGTTATTATTAACCCTATTGCTCAAACTATTTTTTAAAATGCTACAACCTATCAACAAAGTCTAGTTAGAGAAGCTTATCAGAAGAACGTCATACTCATCAAGAAAGAAACCACCATGGCTCAACAAAAAGAAACTTTTATTTACCCTTCTCGTTGAGTTTTGACTGCTTCATCTACATATAGAAATGGAACTCAATTGATAAAATACACAGAAGCAAAGATAAGCTCATTCAAAGCATTACCTGATCAATGAGATCATCCAAAGGGTTGTTAGGTAGACTCAAAGAGCGAATTATCTCTAATATTTTAGACTTGCGTTCCATGGCTGCATCATACCTAATACATGCATAAAACAGTGAATCATATTTGGATGTAAAATTCTCATACTGGAGTGACATACCAAAGGAGATTGACTACATATGAAACAGAAAATCAATCGTAGAATAAACACCTTTTCAATAGTTCAGCTACATAGACCCGTCTTGCCTGAAGATACTCATCAGTCTTTTCCTTGCATGAATAGCAGGACCAATCCTCAGGTACTGATTCTATGACGGGTGGGACTAAACGTGCTGGGTGGACCAGTTGACCACAACAAGAACAGCAAAGAAGTTTCTTCCTCTCCTTTGAAAAAATAAATAAATAAATAAACAAAAAGAAAATATCAGGATGTTAAAACTTAGAAACACATTCACAATTCCAAGCATCTAGATCATTCAAGACAAGTTACCGCTTCACTATTGCAGATTTCACAGATCTGAAACTCATCATCAGACTCAGTAGATTCATGATCAGACTCCGCTGCATAGATGAAAGAAATAAATTCAAGTTCATGTCCATAACCACCGATGCCAATTCAATTCCTCGAACGCTATGTGACAAGACTTGAAACCAGATAAGTAAGATCTAAAGATTATGAAAGATAAACGCCAATAAGGAACCAATACAAATTAAGCAGCTAAGACAATCACACAACTGATAAAGAAATAAGACTAACAAAAATGAGGTGGTCAGGCAAATCTAATTTACTAGATGTAGCATCAAAATGCTTTTATTTTGACGATTAGCGACAGCATGTGAAGGGCGAAGGATAAAAAAAAAATTAAGAATATCTTCCCAAAAAGGTCCATGACTCCAACGACATAAAAAGATAAACAATTACATGGAGAAATGCACAAATATTCTCAGTCATTTGCCAGTCTTTAAGAACTTACTCTCAGATTCTTCATCACTTTCACCATCACTAGCAGCTTTCCATTTTGCAACTTTTCTGATCCTTCCTTTAAATGAAATACCAGGATTTGCTGAGTGCCTCTTACGTTGAAGCTCCTTAACACTTTCTTCTCCTGTAGATAGATGAAAAACGTTACATAAGGTCTTACGAAAAACATGAACCCAATAACCAAAAGCAATCAATATTACCTGGTAATGATTCAGGCTTTGGAGGCAATGGGTAATTTTCTTCGACAAATTTTAGCAATAGTTCCCGAGGACCAGAGACAAAATCATCAAGTTCAAGACCCTGCTCCAAGAAGAAGTATGAAACTTATATAATACTCCTCATCTAAAAAGAAGGAAACGGACAGATAATAAAGAGAAACATTAAGTCAAAAGGAAATATGAAACAAGATACATACATATTTTGTCACAGCTTCCTCAGTCCTTGCCTCCCCAGTACTTTGCAGCCCAATTACCACAGACTTATTTTCTGCTAGAGCTTGCTTAGCAAGCTTTACAGCACCAGGCACCTTAGCTGACATGCACAAGTGTCTAAAGAAGCGCTATCATACCACATACAGAAAAATCAATACAAGATTAAGTAAAGAAGGAAAAGCTTTTCATCTAAAACTGTAGCAGGTAAAAAAAAATAACGACCATCACCTGATGGCTCGCCCAGTATAATCGCCACAATTGACTATGATTAGGCTTCTCATCAGAAAGACAAGCACTTGCGGCCAATAATTCCACCCGCAGCTCTGCCCAAAATTCTGCAGCCTTTTTATACATGTCCTGGTAAGGATTGAAGCATAAGAAATAAACTTAGTAATAAAATGAAGAAGGAGATAAAGGGAGCTGGAAAGAGAAAAATAAATTAATGGAACAAGAATAGGATGCCGCCTCTCTTGTCAACCTTCACATATAAGGTTGGGCTTCAACTGCTAATTCAGTCAACTATGATTGACCTCTATTACCATTTACCAATAACACCACAAATAGACAAATTACAAAAATTCTCATCCAAACCCTCGGTTGGATGGTATCCAAATCAGCAATATATTTAATGATAGATAACAAATAGCAGCTAGTTAATAAAACCAGATGGATATGTGGTAAAACAATGAAAAGTAATATAAGAAATAAGTGTATTCGAGAAACAGTAGGAGTAATTAAGGTGGTTTGGACATGTATAACAAAAAACCATTACATGTGCTAGTTAAGATGAGTGACCCATTAACAATTCATAGTAATGATTGAGGCACAAAAAGAACTAATATAACATGAAAAAAATAATTTAAAAACATGTAACTACTTGTAATATAATGTCGACTCAACCTTCATATAGCGCAGAAGGGCAAGCAGATTCATGCAATCGACCTCATATAGTAGGGAAAAGGCATTCTTGAGTCGGGTGGAGTAGAGTTGAGTTGAAACTAATCAATAGAACAATAAGTGTCACCAAAATATAAGAAGTTTGTATGCCTACAACAGTGGAAATGTGCGTCAATCCCAGTTGCTTTTGGTTTCATCATTGTCCTTCAAACTAAGTGCACTTGTGTCCCATTAGTTGACACTCAACCCTTGTACTACATGGGAGCCCTTTCTTGCTTGAGTAGGGACTCCCACATGCTAACACATAGTGTTTTTCCTCCTTCATGCATTAGTGTTTCCCTAACTTTTGGTAGATATCCCACTAGTTAACATTGCATTTCAGCTCCTCGTGATGGATATTGAATGATGACGCTAAACTTCTTTCAGTTTCAGATAATTGGAGTTACCAACCAACACTAGTCATGGACCATGTTTTAATCTTGAACCATCTAAGCAACCAATGTGGCGGATTTCGCAAGCTGTATGTTGGACCCTAATAGGAAGTGGAATCCTCCAATCTCCAATTTGCTAATAATACAGTTTCCTTCCTGAATAAGGATGAATCTAGTTTGATGTTTACCAACCAAATTATTAAAAGCTTCTACTAAATATTGGCCTTAAGGTGAACATAGCTAAAAGCCAATTGATAGACATTAACATTGATCGTAACCTTTTGATGCTTCAAGCCGATAGGTTTGGATGTGAAGTTCGGTCTTGGCCCTTGAAGTATCTAGGGATGTCATTGGGAGGAAACCCACTCAAGATGGATTTTTGCGATCTCATCATAGCCTAGATCTCTGAGAGGCTTCAAGGCCTTTATATAGGTGGGAGGCTTACTCTGTTGTGGTCAATGCTTGAAGCTATGCCGACTTACTTTATACCACAATTCAAGATGCCTAACAGAGTGATGGTGACAATTGAAAAACTAATGAGGAACTTTTTGTGGAAAGTGGAGGACTAGCCTATACTTGGTCCAATGTTAGATTGTTGGCCGCAAGAATGAACAAGGTTGTTCAAGTGTTCTCCGTCAATACGAAAGAAACATTGCATTGTTCGGTAAATAGTTGTGGAGATTCCATAAGAAATAGGGTTCTCTATGAATCATCAAGAATGGGAAAGATGCAGGTTTTGCTCCTCGTTTCACCTTTAGAAGTCCTTGAAAACTCATCCACTCTATCCATTAGGACTTCAAGCACATATCCAACTTAGAGTTGGTACTGGGGATCTTTTCCATTTCTAGGAGGAAAAATGGTAAGTCTTTGTTCCCCAACCTTTACAAGCTTTCTAGTGCACATAGTGCTTCGATTTTTGACTTAGTTGTTGCTTTTGGCAAGAGATCCCCCTCTTGGGATCAAGGACTAAAAATTCGCCGAATTTCGCCGAAATTAGGCGAATTTTTTCGGTTTTTTTACCATCTAAGTGCAAAGTGGGATGTAAAATAAAAAAAATGCAAAAATTCGCTAAATAATTCGATAAACTTCGACAACTTCGACAAAATTCGATAAACTTCGACAAAATTCGATAAACTTCGACAAAAGTTTAGTTTTTCAATAAAAAAATGCAAAACTTCGAGCAAAAATTCGATAAAATTCGACAAAATTCGATGAAATTAGACAGAGAAGTAAAAAAGATGTTACTTCATCAATAAAAAACAAAAAAAAACACTAATAATTATGTATTATTTTTAATTTCATCAACCAACATAGCAATATAAATTTTAAAAAATAATTTAACAAGTTAACAAATTATGTAATTTATGGGATATGCTTTACCAAAAAAAAAAAAAGAAGCAAAATAAATAAATAGTTAAAGTCGAAATAAGATAAAAACTTAAAAATAAATTAAAAGATTTCCTAAAGTCATCTTTTTTTAGTTAACTCTTATGAAACAAGATTAATAAACAACACATTCAAATAATAAACTAATAAATTAAGCATGATAGAATTCAAACTAGTAAAGTATATGGTCGAGAAGCAAGCCACCACAAAATTAAATATCAAAATAAAGAAAACAAATTAAGACCAAAAGCCGTCATTCAAATTCATCAACTCACTTAACAAGATTGATTTTGTTAGGTCGCTTATTGATATTTTTATCTATTAAAAGTGTCCATTTAAGTATATATGCAAAAATTCTCTAAACTTCTCTAATTTAGCAAATTTTTACAAAAATTCTCCATGTCGAATTAAACTTCTCCGAATTAATTCTGATTTTTGAAGGTCGAAGTTTAGGGCGAAATCGAAGTTTCGTACCTTGCTTGGGATATCCATCTCCCAAGGAATCTTAAAGTTAGAGAAGAAATGGAGGAGGTTGTCTTCCTCCCTAGTTTGTTAGAGAACATTATCAAATAATGAAGACAGTAGCCTTCAAGCCCTTGAGGTGTCTGGTGAGAACTTACTAGCTCTTTATTTTCTTAGTTGATTGACCTTGTTGGCATTCACCCTTGTCCTTCTATCCATTTTGGAAAGCCTAGTGTTAAAATGTTAAGTTGGCCTATCGATTTTAGCAAGATTAGTAAGACAGATGTCCCACAATGTTGTTTCCCTCACATGCATCTTTCTCCAAGCTAATAATGTCTTTGCAGGCAAGAGAATGAGACCATTAATAACATTTTTCTTGTTGCACATTTACTAAAAATGTTTGCAGGAAATAAAGTGACACTGTTAACTTCATTCAGTCGGCTTTCTTGGAATCTTTGGAGGCTCTTTTTGCTTTGGATGTTGTTCTCATGTTGAGATTTGCTCATGACAAACTGGCTTATGATTGTACTAGCAAGTTTATAAAGCTTGTGGAAAGAAAGGAATAATCGGATCTTCAAGGGGGTGGAGAGGGAGATTCTTGTCGTTCAAGACACTTTCTTGGTTTCGAAATTTCTTTGGACTGTTGCCTCCAGATAATTGAAGGACTATTCTTTTGGTGATTGGTTAAAGGGGTGGGACCAACTTAAGTTACTTATGTAGGGGGGTTGCTCTCTGGTGGGCTATTGGCAGGTCGAATCTCCTAGATGAGGTCCCATTTGAGCAGCCTTCATTTGTTCTTTCTTTTCCGTATTAATATAATAACATTTCATTTCTTCCAAAAACAAAAGAAAGAAACGAAACCATTACTTTATAATCCCAAATACGTATTATCGCTATTAAGTTCATCATAATCTATTAAGTTCATCATAATGATATTAGGCTTCCTTTTTCTCTTTGTTCAGATGCTATTACCTTTTCGAAAACTACATGATTTGTACTTTTGAATCCCAATAAGATTGAAAGAAAAATATCCTAAGACCCTTACTATGCCAATCATGCACTTTATATTATAGAATTGTTAGGCGTAAACTAGTATATTAATAAATTACCTGACTACATGTATTAGAATATTTTGAGATGGAATTGAGTAATATATTAAAAGAAGAAAAGGAATGAATAAACTTGGGAGAGGACAAAAGCATCCTTGGGAGAAGATGAAATGGGACAAAATCGATTAAGGTTAGTTGCATGCAAAAAACAAAGACCATTAGATACATTGGTAAGGATAAGTAGCATATTAACTATATACAATACCAATGAAAGAAGAGGAAGACAATAACATGTGTCGAAAGAATAATTGAAATGCACATTCTACTTGTAATACAAAAGATGATTTTACCATTAATAG
The DNA here is from genome assembly GCA_035771175.1 of Paratinospora sagittata. Lineage (NCBI taxonomy): Eukaryota > Viridiplantae > Streptophyta > Magnoliopsida > Ranunculales > Menispermaceae > Paratinospora > Paratinospora sagittata. The sequence goes on from CM069598.1 coordinate 18,940,214, forward strand.
AGCCAAGTCAATGGATTCATGCAGCTAATGCCATTTGATTTATGGACTTGTGTGACTTCCTTGGTTGGCTACTTAGAATGCGAAACGCTCACATTATAGGAATAAGTTGCACATAAACAATTAAATAATCTATTTTCAACAAGGTCAAATGGGAAGATTTATTCTGATAATTCGTATCTTAATAGGGTAGTTTCATGGCTTACTCTAGGTATATGTGATCCATGTGCTTTGTTATTACTATATGTGAAAACAAAGAGAGAGATGCAAAACAAAGTAGTTCAAGATCAATCATAAAGTCATCTAGGGATACAGCCTCAATGGATGATTAAGGGGTATGGGAATCTTTTATCTTTCATTTCTAAGTGGCCTAGGGAGAACTACTTTTCTCCCCATGGTTTCCCAAGTTTGTATTATATCATTGTTTCCTTCTAACAAATTTTCATTTTCTTATCAAAAAATTATTAATTTTCTCAGCACAAATCTCTTATTTTAGTACCCTCTAGGTAATCGTAAAGATACATGAAAATGTTACGGAGATAATTTAGGATCAGAGAATATTTGATTTACGATATTTTAGGATCAGAGAATATTTGATTTGCGATATTTTAGGGATGTTTTCTGTTATGGCAAGATTGTAAATAGCAGATAATTAGGCTGTAAATAGGGATGATACTTATCTTGAACTCCGGCAAATATGGCAAGTTTGATGTACATTCTTTTCTATATAATGAAAGGAAACCCTAAGGAAAGGGCATTCAAACCAATTTTGACAGAAAATGGTGCAAATAGTATAATTAAACATGTTTATCCGAAAAGATAATAAAGTATAAGTTGCCAAAAGAAATGGAAATAACACGTGAAAACAACTAAGTTAGTAATATACTAATATATGAAACCACTTGTTTAATTCTTATCTAAAATAGAAATAGCGGAAAGCGCCTCATACCGACATTTCTTCTTCTAATGGAGCTTCTATAACTTCAAACTCAGCCCCCTTATAGCTGAGTGTACGACATACATACATCCCTCTGAAAGGTGAAAAGGGAAAGGTATAAGAAATTTCAAATATAAATTCATTCCATGCAAAATCTTAAATTTTCTAACCTTGCCTTCATGTCCATGGCAACAAGTTCTAAAGCTCCAACACCACCTTTATCAAGAGCACCTGCATATGTTTCCAAAGCACCACATCAATCTCTATATTTAGAACTTGAAGAAAATTGAATCCTATAAACAGGGAAAAGATAGTGCATATTAGAAATGAATTGAAATATTATAGATGTAGATGCTTAAACAATGGATAGGAAGAGAAGAAAAATGATTTACCACCATGGAGAAAAATAAACAAGAAAAGCTCAAAACTCATATGACCGTACAACCAGAACCCTAGTAGGAGTTTGGCCGATGAAGTACCTTGGACTTCCATTAGGTGGGAATCCACTGTCCACTGACTTTTGGGAGCCAGTCATATCCAAAATATCCAAAAAATTAGATGGGTGGAAACGTGCATTGCTTTCTAAAGGAACGCGGTTGGCACTAATCCGCTCTGTTCTAACGCCTATTCCATCATATTATCTGTCTATTTTCAAGATCCCTGCATCAGTGGCTACTCAAATCGAGAGAAAGATCAAACACTTCTTCTGGGGAGGAAAGCATGAAAAGGGATCAGACAATTTGATTAAATGGTTTGTGGTTCACAAGTCTGTGGAAAAAAGAGGTCTAGGTATTGGCAACATCTCACTTCGAAACATTGTTTTGTGCAGCAAATAGACTTGGAGATTCATTGAGGAGCCACAAACCTTGTGGGCACAAGTAATCACAAGCAGACATGGAAAGAATTTATTTGAATGAGAAGCAAGAAGAAATGCTAGATCCACCTATAAAAGCCCGTGGAAGTTTATTTCTTCACTAGTACCCCAATTCCCACCACATTTGGAACTCAAAGTAGGCAACAGACATACCTTTCGCTTTTGGGAGGACAGGTGGTTGGATAATTCCATACTGGCAGAATTATATCCATTATAATTCCACTTGTCTACACTACACAAACATCGCATTTCTTCCTTCCTAGGTACAGACCCAAATGCCCCACCCAATTCCACCTCTTGGAACCTCCATTTCCCTAGAGCCCTAACAGCTGGAGAACATGATGAAATCAATTCTCTCTTATCTACACTAGACTCCAGAATGTCACCTTGTTACCAGGCCCGGATAGGTATGTTTGGACTCTTGACTCCTCACAGGTTTCTACTTGCAAATCATTTTTTGATAATCTATTAGTCGCCTTGCCCTTTCCATCGTTCCCATTTTCTTCCCACATTTGGCATGCACATGTTCCATCTAAGGTAAGAGTTTTTGGGTGGATCTTGGCTCACAAGAAGATCAACACCATGAAGAAGTTACAAAGAAGGTTCCCCAACACGTGTCACTCACCTCATTGTTGTGTTCTATGTCAACAGGATGGCAAATATTTGGAACACATTTTCTTTCTATGTTCGTACGCGAGGAGGACATGGCACGAGTGGTTTGTATTTTTCGAAAATAGATTTGTCATACTCCAAAACCTGGTAGAGGGCCTGACTTTGTCATATATATCCTCATTATCGAGGACGGAGAGGGAGGTGGGATTGATTGTGTTCTATGCCACCCTTTGGGCGTTATGGTTAGAGTGTAATAATCGAACCTTCAATAATTTGGCCAAGACCGGAGAGCAATTATGGGAGGAAATTAAATTTAAGGCGAGCACTTGGGTTTTCGCCTCCCCGTTAGCCAAGGGATTCTCAATTTCAGATTGGTTCCTAAGCTGGAATAACTGTTTATTTCAGGGTTAGGAGTGTTGATTTCATTGGGTAGCAGATTTGGTTTAGGCTTATGTGCTAGGGTGATGTCGGAGAATGTTAACTTGTAAGTAATCACTTCTGGTGCTTACACTTTGTTGTATTTTACTTTATTAAATCAATATAAATATAACTTGTTTCTGCTCAAAAAAAATTATGTTGGCTACACAATCATCTCTAAGACATAAACCTCTTCATGATAAATGCTTCAATTCGGTGCTTCCCTCGTAAGTCCTAAGACTTGTCAAACATCACCTATTAAATGTGTAGATGGGAAATGCCACTCTTATAATTCATAAAATAATGTCCAAATCTTGGGACAGTGTTAACCTCTAATGATCCTTGGGACTATAAATTTTTAACGATCCTTACTAAAATTGATCAAAGAATGAAGAGGTATGTCAAAATTTCCTGCGCATGTAGCATTAGTGGGTGTTGCAACACAGCCATGCAGAAGATAGAGTATTGCATTTACATTCATCTAATTTCGTCAATGGTCATTAAAAAATGGACAAAAAAGGCGCGTTTTTAACTTAGATCCAACTGAAATTGCAAGATCTTTCCCATTTTTCCAAAACAAATCATATATTATCAAATATTTAAAAATAAAAACGAAAAAAAGTATACTCATCTTGACTTTTTCTAAAATTGACAAACTTTGAAGATGAACAAATAGTTAACTAGTCTATTCTAGGGGTGTAAGCCAACCCGACCGAACCGAACCAAACCCGACGGGTTGGGTTGGGTTGCAAAAACCCCAACCCGAATTGTTTGGGTCGGGTCACGGGTTGAGGGCCAAAAAAACCGACCCAACCCAACCCGACCCGACCCGATAGAAAACCTAAATATCAAAATCCCCTTTCATTCTTTGCAATTTACCCCAAGGCCAAAGCAACCAAATCGCGGCGCAGCAAAACCCACCGCCCAATCACAAGTCGCAACCCTAATCCCCGAAGTCCCAAATCGGCATCGGCGACCGAGAGGAACGAAATCGCGGTGCATCTTCAATTCTTCTTCTTCCTCTCTTCTTCTTTTTGTTTTTTCTCTTCAGCTATTCTGATTTTCTTCGTCTCTCTAGTCGCTTCTCCTTCATTCTTCTTTGTTCTGATTTCTGAAACTGAAAAGAGTAATTAATTTTTTTTTATTTTTCATTGTTGTTTCATTCTGAAACTGAAAGAGTAGTTTTTTTTTTCTTTTTCATTGTTTATTTTTTGCTTTTATCACTTCTAATATCCTTTTATAATTCGCTTTTGTTTTGTTTTTATTATTTTTCTTCTAATTTTTTTTCCATTGTTGCAGTATTGTAGATTGTAGGTGAAGATTAAGTGTTGGTGTTGCTTCGATTCTTCATCTCTACTGTTTTTTTTTTATAGGTATATATTACTCATCTTTCTTACCCATAAATTTATTTCAATTTTTTTTTACTGTGGTTGTGAGCATGGTAGTCAAGATCGCGATCCGGAAAAGAAGGATGGCCAAGGCGGCGATGATGGAGCCATAGCTTTTCTTTATTGGAAAATTTGTGCTCGGAGAGAAATGAAGTGTTACTCTTGATAGGATGTACTAATGTTTCAAGGTAATACAACCCGTCCTGTTCCTTAGCATGTCCAATCATCGTCTCTAAGTCCTGGTCCTGAAATGCACAATAAGTAGGGAAGAAGGTTACATTACAACTCAGATCATGGGTCAGTTTTTTAATAGAGATGAGATTAGTAGATAGTTAAGAACATGAAGAACATTTCTGAGTGTAAGGGTGGGGTTGATGTGAACATCACCTATACCAGCAATTGTGGTTAAGGATCCATTAGTTGTGGCTATTTTCCGACTACTAGGACATGGGTTGTAGGTATGAAATATATTGGGGGGAATCGGTCATGTGATCAGTAGCACCAGAATCCTAAACCCAAGAGTTAGCAAAAGACTTATCCGAGACGTTAAATCTAATAGAAATAGGAAAGTTACCTGAATGGGCCAATGAACAAGTACCTGAGGGTTTGTCCAGTGTGCCAAGCAAAGATTTAAATCTTTCAATGTCGTCTTGGCTAAATCCTTCTGGCACCGGGGAGTCTGCAACTGTTTGTTCAGTAGACAAATGTGCTTGTCTACTGATCTTCTGCTGTCCTCCTTTGTAGCCCCATTCTTTACTGGAAGTTGAAGGCTTGGCATGAAGTTTCCAACACTTCTCCCTGGTATGTCTAGTCTTCTGACAATAAGTACACCATAGATTGTCCCTATTGTCTCGATTTGGGACCTTCGATGATTCGGCGCGCGGAATGTGTGTCTTCTGATCATTTCCCCGATTGGCAACCATAGCTGAGCCTTCCATCTTCTGAGGTGTGAGCATAACACTTCTTCTGCTTTCTTCCGTCTGGATAACTGAGATAGTCACATTCAGAGTTGGCAATTCTTTGCTGAGAGTCTGAACTCTCACTTGATCAAACTCTGCATAGAGTCTAGCCAAGAAGTCATACACCCGATCCTTCTCAACATAGTTCTTTAAAACTACAGCATATGCAGGGCATTTAGTCTCAATACACCTATAATGGTCAAGTTCCTGCCAGAGATTCTTCAATACATTGGCATATTCAGTGACCGTCATGTTGCCTTGTTTCGTTGTTCCAACTTTCACTTTGATCTCATTCATTTGGGCTGCATCATGGGCCTTAGTATGTCTGATGAACAGCATCCCAAATGTCTTTGGCGGTAGTTAGAAACATGCATGTATCACTAATGTTTGGCGTCATTGAATTCCATAGCCACATCATTATAGAAGCATCTTCGTTATCCCACGCTATAAACTAAGGATCTCCAGGTGTAGGTCCAGTGCCCAAAAGATGACTTAATTTCCTTTTGCCCTTTAGAAAAGTACGCACTAGTTGAGACCACTTCAAATAATTATTTTCATCAAGTTTGTATGCTGCCTGAATGTTTAGTAGTTCTCCTTTCTCCGTCTTGTCAACTGCTTCTTCAGTCTGCACCGTTTCAGAAGTAACCGACATTTTTCTTTGCCCCCTTTTCTTTTCTTTTTTTTTTTTCTTTTAGGTTACAAACTCAAAAAAGGAAAAAATAAAAATAAAAGAAGAGTATCAGATGAAGACGAAGAAGACTATGAACAGTTGCGATGAAGAAGACGATGTTGCAAGAAGAAGAAGAACCAGATGCGATGAACAGGCGATGTTGGCTGTAAGACGAAGAAGATGAACCAGGAGCCGCAGATGAAACCGCAGATCGGCACAGCAAAAATGCAGCAGCAGCAGCAGATCGTCAACGACGATGACGGTCGGGTTTCTTTGAGCAGTACGAACCAGGAGTCGAAGATGAAGAAGGCGACATTGATGACACAGTTAGGGTGACGGAAGAAGACGGCGACGACCACACAATGAGGGGTTAGTTGCAGACGGCGAGGGCGACGGAAGAGAAAGAAGAAAAAGAAGAAGACGACGGCGATGTGCGATCGATAGTAGCAGCGTCTATGAAGACACACAGATTACGGCGGCGATGGAGATCAGAGAAATGCAGTGATGCAGTCATGCGCAAGAGAGATATGCGAGAGAGATGCGTGAGAGACGACGAAGATCAGTAGCAACGTCAAAGATCAGCAATGGTGGGTTCGAGCAGCGGCGACTGAAACACAGTAGCAATGGAGAAGAAGGCGTCGACGACGATGAGGATATCGGCAGTGACGATGAGGAAGACGCAGTAGTCGATGGTGATATAGTAGCAGTGATGAAGACGTACGCACCAATCAACAACACGATTAACGGCGATGAAGGCCAACGAAGAAGATTCCGGCAATGAAGGCCAAAATAAAACAATTTCGACGATGAAGGTCGGAAGAAAAGAAAAATTTCTCAGTTGTACGAGCTTAAAGCTTTGATACCATGTTGTAAAAATAAAATAATAAAAGACACAAAGATGTAACGTGGTTCGGCTTTAAGGCCTACGTCCACGGGAGAAGAGGGAGAATATTTTCTTATTCTTGATTATGTCTTAATGGAGGGACACCATATATATATAGACATACAGGGTTATGCACACATATAGCTATAATTACAATTTTAGTAATTGCTAAATAAAACGACTACTAAAATTATCATCTTTTCTTAAAGGAAATAAATCCCACAGATTTTGCTCTTCTCCACAACACATAGAGATCTGTCATAGTCCTTCTAGAGCACCTTTTAGGATGGTCACTCTCAACTTTAAACTAATGGCAAGATCATCTTATGCAAGGTAGCAAATTTTCCTTCTAAGAAGAACTATATACTGTTTGAAATGGGCACCAAAGTTAGAGTCTCTCATTCCATTAGTTTTGAATTCCAAACAAGACACAACCTTCAAAACATCCACCTTCTCCCCAAATTAATTTTGACGAATCAACATTAGATTCTTTTGAAGACTAATGCCTCTACCCTCTGCTAGATAATTGCCAAAAGATATTTCAAATTCAGAGTTCTCTTTTAATACACTATTAAACTTGTCCAAAAGTAAGATCACACAATGCATAGCCAACAATCAAAATAAAAACAATAAATTTTGTGAAAAAAATGAATAACAAACAAAATCTTGAGAATATTATATAAGAATTAGGAACAAAACACACCTAAAAAATCACGAAAATCCAAGAAACATGTCCCAGCTCCCCAAAGGCCAAGTCTGACCATGTAACCCAAATTGCGTGGTTCTGAAGCACCAGTTGCTGAGCAATAAATAACACGAGCTTTAGGGAGGCGTGCCTGTTGTGTGGGAATTTGAATTTAATAGTTAACATAAATTCATTGAACTTATCTCGAACTTCCATAAAAAGTGAACAAACCTTATGCAACCATGAAAATTAATGTTATCATCAACTTCCTCAAAGAGAGAAAGAGCGAGGGAATCGGCAATGAATGAATTAAGCTAAAGCAAATTTCTACCAAGAGACCCATATCAACCATGAGGGAGAACATATGGCTAACATAAACCAATATTCATTTTCAAAAAGACCAAACAGAAGGAAATGCTTCTGGCATGGAAGATAATTAACATTCAAACAACATTATTATGATCCACAAAGAGTACTTCATGGTCTGGCAGAGTTAACAAGCCAAGACTCTGATCGGTTAGGTGTTCCATAGAATCCATACAAATTGAATAATTTAGTGGGTTTTTTCCTCATCTAAGTGGGTGCATACCAGTACAATATCCAAAACAACATAGAGTACATGACTATATATCTGAATAGGTTGGCTAGCATAAATGAACATATATAAGAAAAACATGACTTCAGAGAAAGTAGAGTCATCATCCGGAGTTCATCTAAGGTTCCAGTTCCACAAAGTATAAGTCAATGTAGGTTGCCGAATAGCATAAACACATTACATCGTTGTATCACTTCAGCATGTGCATTTTATTAAAAGTACTGATAATTTTTGTTTACCCCATATCAAGTGAAAACAAGTTTTAGGGATAGACCATCAAGCACTTTGAATGGGTGGTTCCGTTACAAGTTGAAGTCAAAACTTAAGATGGCTCCCCAAAAACTTTAGACACATTAACTTGAGCCTCTTTTTTCTCTTAATCTTTTCTTTTTTCTTTCTTATAATGTCATTAGTTCAGAGAGATTATAAGGCTTCAAAAAGTTTCTCCTAATGAATTTGAGGAAACTACATATATACACGCACCAAAATTTGGAATTATTTCAAATAAGATGAACCCACCGACACAAATACTAAATCTAATGCAAAAAATTATAACCACAATAAGCACGATGCCAAAAATTATAAAATAAGAGCACACGCTGTAATACCATATGATCCCAGATTTTAGTCTAAAAGACCAACCTGGAGCTCAAGAACTGCTTCACCTGTTCGAGTTGGTTGTGATCCAGCTTCAGGAATTAGATTTTTAGCCTTATGGCACTGCAATGAAGTCGTTGACCATAAATAATTAGCTTTGATATGTAGATAATAGACACAAGTAGACTGAATCAGCACCAGCACCTTGTTTGTTATATAGTGAAATCATGAAAGTTGAGAGTTAACGGCTGGAAAAATAATTCAACAGAACCCCCAATATGCAGAGTACCTCATCAAAGACTACCAGACCCTTATAATCGGACCCACACCACTGCAAAAGTTGCTGCAGACGAGTACGGCCTTTCTCAGATGATGCTATAAGGCTACTGTATGTCAAGAAAACAACACCCTCCCTGATGCCAACTATCTTTGAATCTAACTTAGAGTAAGGAAGCTTATTCAAGGGATGCACTGAACAACATAAATCAAAAGAACCAGACTTCAATTATGGAAAAAAAAAAAAAAAAAAAAAATCTTGCAAACCTTCTAGCAACAATAAAATATCCATGAGATAAAATAGCATACAGGCTAGGATGCATAGATAGGGATGTCCACATAATATGGGAATGCTCTGCAAATCCTAGGTGGCCACTGATTATGGTCATCAAATCAAGCAAGCAGGTATATACTATGCCTAAGAATTAGCCCTTTTAAGATGTCTTCATTTTTACTACATAATGGTTTAAGTATATATACAAAATTAACAATTAAAGATTTAATTTGAAGTTCTTCCATTTTCTTTCTCTCTAATACAATGAATTACTTTCAAATTTTGGCTAAAAGAAAAGGTAGAGAAAATGCCCAAACCTGAGAAAATATCAATAGTAGTAACAAAATAAAACCATCCAATATTACGTATCAGCATTGGCCTATGCCACTAGGCCTCTTTATTTAAATCCAATGTGTCAAAATTTCATGATACCGACATGGGTATGGAATATGTGGCCGACACTTCAAATTATGGAAGACCAATATAGATTTTTTTTTTATTTTTTTTTTTTGAGATCATGGGTATCGGGGACACCTCTCCCCACTAATCCCACGGGACCGGACACAACCCAATAGTACAAGTGGCCATCAAATGGTGGGAGACACACTCGAACCTGAGACCTCCTCATGAAATGGATTTTAGGTGTTTTGCACCTAACCACTCTCCCAACCCTTTGTTGGTTAGACCAATATAGATTATCAAACGAAAGAAGAGAAAGCAAAAAAAAAAGAAAATGATTAATAGGTGGTAATTCACTTGAGTGGGGAAAAAACAAAAAATAAACAATTGAAAAAGAATTAAAAAAAAAAGAAAGAAAAATAATGAATATAAACTTAGTAATGAACTTAACCCTGTCCAAGTACCCACATCCAAACTTTTGGACACTTTTTAGTCAAGTCCCCTTATCCCGTAATTTGAAAATGACTTCTACAAGAGAGTAAATTGTACTTACCCTGCATACACTAATCCAAGAAGCCAAAGAAACACGATGAAAAAAGGGCTTACAATGCATGAGGCTCCTACATTACGGGGATCCGTGAAATGGGGACAGGAAGACATAAACGGCCTTAGCTTTACATCAAAGAGGTTGTTTCTAGATTCGACCTCATGACCTCCAGTTCATAATGAAAGAAAAGCCATAATGTATATTAAAATATTTATATTGTGATGATTCAGTGTATAGACAAAACGCAACATTAACCAACGGTGGGTTGGTTCAGTAGTTGGGTGCAAACGCACCTACCCTGAGGTCTTGAGTTCAAGTCACTTGCCACCACTTGTTGGCCAACGACGTCCTTGAGTGTTTGTGGTCGTGCTCCAAAGGGATTAAGGAGGACGTAAGTCTCTGATACTCGCTAACCTCAAAAAAAAAAAAAAAAAAAAAAAAAGACACAACATTTGTTCAAACAGAAACTAGAATATTAATAAAGGAAAGATACAAAGATAGGGGAACATAAGTTCTCCCAAAACTAAATATCGAATACAATACTCGATCACCCCCCACTCCCAACCGCTGTAACCTTTGAAAATGCTACTAACAAACACCTAGGAAGAAGCAAGCAACATATCGATCCCAAATCCACCCAATCCTTTTGTAATCCTCTCTAAAGATCTTGTTATTTCTCTAAATCCAAATACTTGAAACAACTACGAACATAGAGATTCTCTGATAATCTTCAAGATGATAAGGAAAAAACTTGCCTCCCAAGAAAATGAAACAAATCCTTGTTACATCAATTGTTGCACAACAAGGGATAAAGATATCATTCCCTCATCCCCAAAGATAATTAGCAAAAGAACAATCAATCAAGATGTGAACTACAGACTAAGCACACAAATATAAGGAGGGATACACATTTTAGAGAATCTTCTCTAAAGCCTATCAGTTCTATTAAGCTTAATGTGAGCAATTAGTCAACCTTAAACTTGGACTAGCAGGAATGTGAGCTATCCAAAAGAAGAGTGTGAGGACAATGGTTGAGAAAATGAACCATTAAAGATATTGGAAAAAGGATTTAGAAGTGAAGCTACCTTTGGGATCAAGCATCCACTGTCTCTTACCCTCATAAAGACCAAGGTGGACTTCTACCAAAATTCTTGACAAGCCACTTATTTCTTCTTCTTTCTTGACTATAAGATTCCTAGGAAAGTGTCAATTCCAAGACAAAGGCTCCCTACCACTAATGAAAAAGAAATTGAACGATGGTGAAATTGGAAAAGGCGAAAGATAGCGAGATATAAAGAGGCTAAATGTAAAGGATCCTATCCAAGAATCATCTTAATATTTGGTTTTCTCTCTATTTCCAAACCTAAGACAAACTAAAGTAAGAAAGATATTGTAGAGGGAATGGACATATTTCCAAGGACTTGTGTGGATAGAAGCTTGAGCTATTTCAGCATCCCACCTATTATCGTAAAGACTATATATGCCTTTGATGACGTTGCCCATAGAGAATTCTACACAAGAGGAGATTTCCACAACCATTTTCCTAGGAGTGCCATATTTCTTTTGGAGATACTACCAACCTCAAGGCCTCCTTGATCCATTCTCTTCTGCACCAAATCTCATCTCATAAGAATTCCCAGACAAAATGCAATGTCAAGAGTGAACATTTCCAATGATGGAGGTTTGCGACAATATTCTTCAACGGTTTAAACTATCAAGTGTATGCCTTTTTAACAAATTTTAAAAGTAATTAAGTAAGAGAATCTTTAACAAAGAATGAGAGAACAATTACAATTATCAATATTTATTTGACACCTATTCCACTAGATTGAATCCATGATTTGGAAACAAAAAATTGGAAATTAATTAATTATTACATTATTAAATAACCATACCTTAAAAGAAGAAAATAAATAAAGATGAGCCAAAACTGAATTGAAATAATATCATACAAGTGAACTAATCAATGCACAAGTCAAACTTAAGGCAATAGAAATAGAAGATAATAATTCCAGTAACAAATCCATTTTTTTCATACGCAAAAATAAATAAGAAGCAAGAACATACTTTAATAAATTCAGGATAGCTTGAAAAGCATACAAAAATCAACCTTTTAATTTGATGCTAAAAGGTCAAGCAGATGCTAGAATTTGGTTGACTAACCTAGATATTTGAACCCTAACATGAGTTCTCAAAAGGTTAGGAAGTTCATAATCTCAGAAAGAGTTATCTACACTGTGCGCAAAAGTAGCTACATAGTTGATCTATCTCCAGCATCTTACTAACATAAGCCCCACATGCAAAATTACAACTAAGTAAGATAGAGCGCGAGCGTAGACTAATACAAACAGATATGTTTTAAATGAAACACCAACCCTTTTAGAAGGGAAGCATAACATGTTTGCTTCATAGGTTTCAAGCATTTTCAATGAGGGATGGCGTACTTTAGGAACACAACCACCAAGCCTCAAGGCATGGACCTAGAACATGGTTTTAAAAGACAGAGGACGATGCATCTGCAGGAGAAACCACATTTCTAGCTTATCTATCTTCCTAAGATTCCTCAATCTTGTTCAAGACAGTGAAGAGGTCATTGGTAAGACTAAAGATATGTTAAGAGGAGTTCTTCGAGCTAAGGATATTGTTGTCAATGGGGTTCTAGCAGACGAAAGAGAAACATCCTAGGTGTCAACACGATCAACAACAACGTGCTCATCGTCAGGAGACAGTTATGTCGGAATGGCAATATTTAAACAAGAGACCTGAGCATAAATGCTCCAACACCTATCCTCAGGATTTCGAGGAAAGGACGACACAAACTTTTGTGTTTCCTATAAGACTTTTAGGGTTAGTCTGAGTAAAGACGGTGGAGTAATCAAGGTGGATGAGTTCAAAGCGAACAAAACCTACTTGATGGAGCTTGACTTGGGCTCAGCAACCTGGCTTCATTGAACCTTGGCAAGCATTGGTATGTCGAGGAAGGACGGAAGCTTTACGAGGATTCACCAAGGTTAGAACCTTGTCGTTTTGGCCAAAACCTTTACTAACTCTAGAAGGGGCTTTCGAAGGATAACGAAAGTGGCTAACAGTAAGCAGTTTACCATCTTCGTCCCGGAAGAAGGAAAGTCGAGGGCGTAGGGGAGTTTGGAGAGGAGTCTCCAATTTCTCTTATCCAGGAAGAAAGATGCAATTGATGGGAAGATGAAAAATCTAGCAGTGAACAAGCCAACATGGTTCGACAAACAAGCTCAAAGGCCCAACATAAAGCGTTTGAAGAAAAAGAAGATGGTTGGCTCGGAGGAAAGTAAGGAGTCGTCAAAGCCACTGATGCTTCCTACAGAATCAAACGATGTGGCAATGTTTCGAAAATCAGTCGATGAGCACTTGAATGCCATCGAAAAGGAACTTGAAGCGGTCTTGAGCTGAGTTGTCAAACTAATGTTGCCTGGTGCTCACCGAGCATTCTTACGTTGCATAGCCCGATGGGAGAAAACGAGGATTCTCAGAGGAAAGATGTGTGCGTTCAAAAACCAAGTAGATTTTAGACGTTTGAGATTCAGTGGGAAGACCGAAAAATATATGGTCGATCTAGTTGGATAGGCATCGAAGGTCTACCTGTAGCAGCCTAGACGATTGACAACCTCAAGAACATTGTTGAGATGTGTGGTGGGTTGTTGGCTCTTTTTCACGAAACAACCAATGGTTACTTGATGGATTTGGCGAAGATGAAGGTGAAGGGTCGAAAAGGTGGATTCCTACCAAAAACTATGTTTCTCAAAGAGGGAGCTAACAACTGGAATTGGAAGCTGAGGCTCTTCGACCTATCCAACCATTGGATGTCAAATGACGAAGGCGTCACCCATCGGAATGGCATCAAGATAGGGGGTTCAGTTGACAATATCGCGGAGTCCAATAGGGAGCTCGCCGAAGAAGACGAATACTGCCCTTGAAAACAGGTGAAGGCTGACACGCACCAGTCACCCAACCTACAACCGATGGACGTGCAGGTGACGAACGTACAATGCAACGGTTACTCTAACATAATACGAGATGCATGGTGGTGCGAGAAAAGGGAGCCAAGTGTCGGGCAAGTAAGCGAACCAGGGTTGATGTGGACCTGATTCTCACTAACAAATACCAGAGCTTGGAGGAATTGGTCCCTCTGGAAGCCCAACTACAACAACCCAAAACATAGCGAGCTGAAACTATTCTAGATCCAAGGTGTTCTCCAATGGGCCCATTGCGTCAAGTGGAACTGGACCTAAAACAAAAACTTTCAAGGTGGCAAAGAGACTATTGGATCCTGATATGAAGATTTTAAAAAGAGGTGAGGAGCCCAACTCTTAATCTAAAAAGGAGCCCAACCCTTTACCCATTAAAAGGCTTGTACTAAGCGATGAACATCTGGAACAAGGAAGAAATGGATAGATAAAGGAGACCAAAGTTTATCACAAGAGGAAAACATTACCCCAAGAAACCGTGAGGACTGTGGATGAGATGGTCAAACCTTTTTCTAGCAGAAGAGCGCAGAGTTGGCCGATGACGGACTCTGAGGAGGACGAGCTAGGGTTCTTAGGCGGCAAGGTGGTGAGGGATACATTTGTTGAGGACTTGAGCACTGGAGAGGATAATTCCTCAAAGGCGTTGATCTAAGACAAGGAGAATGGTGGCCAAGTTGAAGTTGGTAATGCCAACGGCCACCAAGAACAGTTACGCCCTTTTAATTTGGCAAATTTGAATATGAGCTTCCCCTTCCCCCCACCATTTCCCCCTTCTCCTCATCCCCTCTCTCTAGGCTCCATACATGGGTTAGTTGGAGACAAACAAGCTAGCATCTCTTTGAATTCATCGGGCACCCATTGTCACTTTGGTAGCCGAACCATCAAAGATTCTTCAAATCAAAAGCTGGGGCAAAAAATAGGAGCGACAGAACAGTTGATTGATGAAGTTTGAGGGGTTTTGAGATGCGCAACTATCAGGCTGACAAGACTAGATGGAAACATTGTTGGAGAAGCAAATTGGTTTGGTGACACAAGGGGAATTACTCTATGAACCTTGGAGGACGAAATGGGAACAGTGTTTACAATGTTGTCATTATCTTGGAATGTGAGAGGTTGTGGGTCTAGGGAGAAACAAAGGGCGATCAAGAAGTTGATTGGATCTTGCAGGCCAAACGTAATTATCCTTCAAGAATTTCGTAGGAAGGACGACGATCGGGAACTCATGAGCTATTTATGGCAATCAAGATTTCTTGAATGAATCGTTCTTCCGACAATTGGCTCAACTAGAGGGATATTACTCGCATGGGAGAGCAGGAAAATGGAGGTTATGGACAACCTTATTGGGGACTTCAAAGTATCTGTCTTAATTAGGGAGAAGGATCAAAAAGAATGGTGGCTTTCAGGAGTCTATGGGCTGGCTAGAAGCAGCGAGAAACAAGCTTTTTGGGAGGAATTAGCTGCCACGAGTGGACTTTGTGGCTCGAACTAGTGCATTGGAGGCAATTTTAATGTGGTTAGATGCCTAGATGAGAAGCTCAACAGTAACATGGTCCCAAATGCTCAATTCCAAGGTCACCTGCTCAAATCTTCGGGCTAACCCTATATCTTGCAAGTTGGACAGATTCCTATTTGGTGAGGAATGGTCACAGTGTACCCTGTTGTGAGACAAGAAGCCCAAGCTAGGTTGGTCTCAAATCACTAGCCAATTACACTTAACACAGATCAAGCTAAATGGGGCCCCACCCCTTTTAGATTCGAAAATGTTTGGTTATCCTACCCAAACTTTCACCAACTTCTTAAGGAATGGTGACAGGAGGAGGAGACTTCAGGGTGGGAGGGATACAAATTTTAGCTGAGGCTAAGGGGGCATGAAGATTCAATTGAAATCATGGAGCAAGGAATTCGCAAGCAGGGACCTTATCAGGAAAAGTGAATTGGAGACAGAAATTAAGACTAGATCAACTTGAGGGTACTACTGCAATGTTGCATGGTCGGAAAACAAAATCCAAGAGAGGAGACGGGCCAAAGGGGAGCATGCGACAATCGTACTAAGGGAGGACCGTGTTGCTGCTCAAAAAGCAAAGTTAAAATAGGCCAAGGGGGGTGATGCCAATTCTAGGTACTTCCACAAGATTCTAAGCAATCAGAAATCAAGAAATCTAATCACAAAATTTGAAAAAGACGTTGGGTCCTTGGTAGAGGACGAGGATGACATAGTCGGGGAGATAGTGGAATACTATTGTCGGGTTTTCTCTGTCGATGACTGTGGATTGTGGGCGATTGAAGGCATTGTTTGGACGACATTACCGAGGGTGGACAGTGATTGGTTGGAGAGACCTTTCGAGATTGAGGAAATAAGGGAGGCAATCTTCATTTGTGAGGGAGAGAAGGCACTCGGCCCCAACGGCTTTACTTTGTTCTTCTATCAAGAGTTTTGGTCTTCTGGGGGGACACCTAGTGTGGAACAAACAGTTTCCAAAGTTTGTTTCCAAGCATCTATAGGATTTCTACTAAGCATCATCAACCCATTAGCACCTTTGTCGACTCTATAGGGGATATAGTGAGTGAGAAACTTTCTTGGAATCTCCATCTTGGTAGGAACCTTTCTAACAGAGAATCCGAAGAAGTTGCTCCTCTATTAGCTTTACTAGAGGGGATCTATCTTTCGAGTGAAAAGGATAGAGTTACCTGGTCCTTAGAGCCTTCACGAGATTATTCCTCCAAACCCTTTTTCCATCACCTCAATTTAATTCAAAATGATCCTCAAAGTGTATTACATCCCCCTTTCTCATTCATATGGAAAGCTCATGTTTCTACTAAAGCTAAATTCTTGGGTTGGACCATTGCTCAGGGGAAGCTAAATTGCGCGGATATATTGCAAAAACACTTCCCGCACTTAGTTATCTCTCCAAATTGGTGTTGTCTATGCAAACAAGAGGTTGGATCCAGTAACCATATTTTTATTGAGTGCAATTTCACCCGAGGCATTTGGAGGAGATGGAGGAATATTCTTCAATGGGAGACTTTCCCAAATGAAGCTAGCCTATGGAGCTTCCCACAGGAACAATCATTCTTGAGAGGACTGCAAGACTACTGGAGAGTGGTTGTTTTTGCTGTCGTTTGGTCAATATGGAAAGAGAAGAACACCCGCATCTTTGAAGACCAAGGAAGAGAAAAGGAGGGGGTTTGGGATTCATCTTTTTTTCTTGCATCACTTTGGGTTAGTGCTAGTAAGTTAGCTAGAGGGTTCACGTAGGAGATTTGGTTTAGAGGGTGGAATCCTATTTTGGACACTTTGTCCCTATAATCAATGAAAACCTCGTCCCTTTTGTGAATTTTGATGTACTGACTTTACCAAATATATAATATAATACAATATTGTTTCTTGTTAAAAAAAAAAAAAAAGAATTTTGGGAAGTATTGAAAAAAGATTTTAAGAAGATTTTGGATGAATTCTACAACGAAACTTACATAGCCTTAATTCCCAAGAAGGTCAATTCCAAGAAGGTGAAGGATTTCCAACCCATAAGCCTCACCACTAATCTTTACAAAATTATTGCCAAAATCCTAGCTTCAAGACTAAGGATGGTACTACATCATATTTTGGTCAAAACCCAATGGCGTTCATTAAGGGTCGACAGATAACAGATGTTGTTTTGATTGCCAATGAGGCAGTAGACGAATATAGAAGCAATCACAAAGAGGGTATTGTGTTCAAAATCGATTTTGCAAAGGCGTATGACATGGTTAGATGGGATTTCTCTAACTATGACTTACATATGAAAGGCTTCAGAGAGCGTTGGAGGAGGTGGATTCGTGGGTGCTTAACTACTACATCATACTCAATCCCAATCAATGGTCGACCTCGAGGAAAAATATTTGGCTCAAGAAGGTCAAGACAAGGCGATCCATTATGTCCCTTTCTCTTCATTTTGGTGGCAGCTGTGTTAGGAAGCATGTTGGAAAAGGCTAAGGAAGCTCAACTGGTGAAGGGTTTTGAGATTGGCAAAGATAAGGTTTAGGTGTCTCATCTCCAATTCACAGATGATTGTCTATTTTTTGTTGAGAACGATGGATTCAGCCTTCACACTCATGGATTTTGTTGGATACCGGGGTTGAAGTTGATTTGGGCGGGGCTACCTCTTCATGTGGATGCTCCTTTGGCCAATGGCCATTAAAATACCTTGGAATGCCTTTAGGGGGCAATCCTTTGAAATTGAATTTTTGGGAGCCAGTCATCGATATTGTTTCAAGGACACTAGACGGTTGGAGAAGAAGTTTCCTATCAAAGGAAGGGAGATTAGCTTTAGTCAAAAGCGTATTGGAAGCTATTCCTACTTATTTCCTTTCAGTTTTCAAAATACCATAGCTGGTTGCTGTGAGGATTGAAAAAATGATGAGGTAGTTTCTTTGGAAAGGGGAGGACAAAGGAAGAGGTGGATGCCTTATCAAATGGCATGTGGTTAGAAGGAGGATTGATCAAGGGGGCCTGGTCATTGGGAACTTGAATTGAGAAACAAAGCACATGCGGGAAAATGGTTATGGCGCTTCCTAATGGAAAAAGAATCTTTTTGGGCCAAGGTTATAAGAAGTCGACATGGGGTTCAATGGAATTCATGAGATGCTAGCTTGTCGCCTAAAGCCACCTATCGAAGTCCTTGGAAATTTATCCATTCCCTATATCCTAGTTTCTCAAGTTTAGTCAGACTTAAGGTAGGAAATAGTGGTCACTTTAGATTTGGGGAGGACACCTGGTGTGGAACAACTAGTTTTCAAGAGCTTTTTCCACACATTTATAGTTTATCAACTAAACAAAACCATCCTATTTGCTACTTTGCACCTCCCAGTGTCGGTAACAAGGGAAGTGGGCTTGCTTGGAACCTCCACCTTAATAGGAATCTATCTAATAGAGAATCTAAAGAAGCTATAACCCTATTTGAAATCCATGAAGGTACCCATCTATCTGGAGAAATTGATAGAGTATCCCGGTCACTCCAAACATCAGGAGAGTTCTCTTCAAAATCTTTTTTCGATCACCTAAATTCATCTCTAGATGCCCTTCCAAACTTGGCCCAATTTCCACACACTTTCATCTGGAAAGCTCATGTTCCCTCCAAAGCCAAATTTCTGGGGTGGACTATTGCTCATGAAAAGTTGTCACCACATTTTCATTGAATGTCATTACACAAAAGGTATTTGGGGAAGATGGAAAAGCATCCATCACTGGGAAACACTTCCAAACAAACTCAATTTGTGGGAATTTCCAGATGGTGGAACAACTCCGAGGCAGGTGAAGGATTATTGGTGAGTGGTAGTATTTGCAGTCATTTGGTCGATTTGGAAGGAAAGGAACACTCGAATATTCGAGAGTCAAGAAAACGAGATGGAAGTTGTTTGAGAAAACTGTTTCTTCTTGGCCTCGCTTTGGGTAAGCGATAGCAAGCTAACGAGAGGATTTAAACTGGGGGAATGGTTGAGGGGCTAGACCCCTATCTTGGACAGTTTCTATCTATAGTTATTGGACATCTTGTCCTTATGTAAAGTATTGATGTATAATTCATATCAATTAACATTCAATATATATATTTGTTTCTTGTCAAAAAAAAAAAAAATCTTAGAGCTAAGGAGGTTGTTGTGCCTAAAGACAACGAGGTGGTCGTTGATGTCATGCCTGACAAGGTTGTTCTTACTCTGGAAAAAAGCGTTGGAAACGTTGGCCCAGAGGAAGTTGCTTTAGTTGTTGAAAAAAGAAGGAATATGAAAGTAATCTTGGGAGGTTCCAACGAAGAACGACAAAGCCACGTAAGAAGCCAACTTCATGGCTATATAGAATGAAGAAGTTGTACTAGTTTGCTTATTTATAAGGGGTCCTGAGGCCACAACCTTTTAGTATGTTGAGTTTGGTTCCTTATAATTGGAAGACCTCATTGCAATTAATGAAATTTAGCTCAAAGTCAAGTTCTAGGTTGTTTCTTTTGCCCGGTAGTTTGCGTCTGTATAGCTAAATATAGACTTTACACTCATATTCTTCTTTTTTATGATGTTTCGTCTCCCTATATATAGCCTAAACTTGTACACTTCTTCTAAGGAGAGTATGGGGGATTGGATGGCCTTGATAGAGAACCTTTGGGTTTCGAGGATTGTGAAGCTTTGGAAAGATCATTTGAAAAGGAGGAAGAGCGAACAGCAATACTCAACTACGCAGAGGACAAGGCTTCAGTTCCTGACGGTTTTTCAATGGCCTTTTACCATAACTGTTGGAGTAGGGGTGTCATCGGTTTGGTTTGTGTCGGTTTAGTATTCAAACCAAAACCGAACCGATCGCTTAACCAAACTGAATCAAACAAAGTAAGTTTGGTTTGGTTTGGGTAATCGATTTAAACATTTAACCCACAATAATATTCATTTTAAATATAAAAGCAACAAAAATATGTAAATTTTACAAACAATAACTATGTTTTTAATTATGTAACAAGAACACGTTACAATATATTCAACATAAACTATGGTATTAACCTTGTTCGGTTCGGTTCTGGTAGTACGGTTTATAAAATCTCAACCTGCAACCCAAACCGAACAAGTAAAAAACTAAAATCAACCGAACCGAACCAAACGCATTGGTTTGGTTAGGTTTGTTGTTTTGACCAAACTATTGACACCTTTATCTTAGAGGATCCTTAAGCAAGATATCATGGAAGTGATGGAGGAATTCTATCATAATTCATAACAAAGTAATTAACAATAAGACCAATGATAGGTTGGGCGAGTGACAAAATTGAGGGACATAAAGTTCTACGATAAAATAGATCCAAAGTTCGAGCCTCCCTACTCACACAACGGTGTCCTTGGATATTTGTGGTCGTGCCCCAGGGGACTAGTAGGGGTGGGCCCCCGACACCCTTGACTTCAAAAATAATAATAATAAGACCAACGAAACTTACATATGTCTTATTTCGAAGAAGCTTAACTCCAAGAAGTAAAATTATCTCAAAGGTCTTAGTTTCAATACTAGGATTTGGTTTAGTACTTGGGTTAGCAGTTGTAAGTTATCTTTAGGGTACTCAGTTGGGGATCGAATTAGGAGTCGGGACTCCATTTTGTCTTCTTTTTAAAGACTTTTGGGGACACCTCGTCCCTAGGAGTCGGCCTTTTGTTGTGGCTATTGCCGCCTTTTTACATTATTAATATATCACTATGTCTCCTGTTAAAAAAAAAAGAAAAACAATAGCTTCAACCAAATCCGCGTTCATGCACAATAGACAGATACTTCATGCAATTCTAGTGGCTAACGAGGCTGTGGGGAGCTATCGAAGAAGTTTTAAGCCAAGAGAGGGCTTTTAAAGTAGACTTTGTCAAGGCCACGAAATGGTGGATTGTGTTTTTCTCGAGTTTGTAATGGAGAAGGGTTGGGTGCTAGATGGAGATATTGGATTAATGAATGTCTGAGATCGGTATCTTAATCAATAATTGTCATCCTAGAGGCAAGTTAGCAGGTGAGCGAGGTTTGAGGCAAGGTAATCCTTTTTCACCTTTTCTCTCAAGTCTAGTAGCAGATATGCTTGAGAAATTGTTGCAAAGGGGTTGTGAGTGTTCCATGATCAATGGGTTCGAGGAGTAGAGTCCAAGTCATTCATTTGCAATATGTGGATGACACACTATTTTTCTTTGATGGGGCAAAGGCCAATGTCATGAACTCCATTCAAATCCTACACTTCTTCTACAAGATTTCTGGCTTGAGGGTAAACTTGGGGAAAAGTCAGATAGCAGGCATTAATATGTATAGAGAGGTCCTTCTTAGGTTGGCACAGAGCATTAATTACTACTGGAACTTGGTTGTTAAATTACCTTGGTTTGCACCTGGGGGTAAACCCTCTCAATGCGAGCGTTTGGAGCCCTATGGTGTAAAAAATCTCAAAAAGACTTGACAATTGGAAGCAAGGCTTTCTTTCTAGAGGGGAAGACTAGCAATAATAAGATCAGTCTTGTTGGCCATCCCAGTTTATTTTCTCTCTTTGTTCAATGTTCCATTAGGGATTGCATACACCATTGAAAAGGTGACTAGGTCTTTCCTATGGAAAGGTGTGGATAAAAAGAATGGATCTCACCTTGTTAGTTGGAAGGTGGCGTTGCTTCCAATTTGCAATGGAGGTTTGGTTATCGGCAATAAAATAAAAAGGAAGAAGGCTTCAGCTTGTAAATGGTTGTGGAAGCGGCCACAAGAAGAAAATTCTCTTTGGGGTCAGGTGGTGAGCAGCATACATTGGTTACATGTCACAACAAGTCTACCTCTAGATTTATATTTAGGAGCCCCTGGAAATTCATCCAATCACTATACCTCGACTTTCGTTCCCATCTTTCTCCCAAGATTGTTAATGGGTGTATTTCCGGTTTTGGGGGATAGATGGTGTTGAAACTTTACCTTAGCCAATTGCTTCCCTTCAGGAACATTCACAATTAAATCATTTTTTAAATCTCTCATTCACATCCAAAACCCCAACCCAACCGTCCCAAATAAATTTATATGGAAAGCCCATGTACCATAGGTCAAAGTTCTTGGGTGGATTGCAGCACAATGAAAATTAAATTGTGGAGATGTGCTTCAAAGAAGATTCAAGAACTGGGCCTTATCCTCTAATTGGTGTTGCTTCTATAGGAGAATGGAAATCCTAGATTGTGCACTTTCTCATTCGGTTTGGAGGGGGTGGAAAACATACCTATGATGGAACACTCTACCCAACATGGAGAGCAAAAAACTACTAGAGAGTAGCGGCGTTTGCTATCATTTGGGTCATTTGAAAAGAGGGAAATACTAGGATTTTTGAGGGAAGAGATAGGAATTGACATAAAGTATGGGCAAACTCCCATTTTCTGGCATCTGTGTGGATTAGTATTTCTACTTTAACCGAAAATTGAGGTATTCGGTAATGGTTGCGGGCCTAGGAGCCAGAAAATTTGACAATTTTTTTCAATTTTGGAAGAGAACGAAGTATAGAGCAACTATAAATCTGAAAATGCTAAAAATCACCGAAAAAATTCCATGAAAATCGTTTACGTCGATAAAAATCAATAAAAACCAATATTTTTAAGTTAAAAAAAAATGCAAAAAATCGACGAAGCTTGTCGACATATATGTGCTATAGGCTTCACAAATATGTTAAGAGGCTTTGGGTGCTTCAATTCAACATCTAAAGACAAAGAAAAAGCTCCAATGCGTC
Source organism: Paratinospora sagittata (assembly GCA_035771175.1). Taxonomy (NCBI): domain Eukaryota; kingdom Viridiplantae; phylum Streptophyta; class Magnoliopsida; order Ranunculales; family Menispermaceae; genus Paratinospora; species Paratinospora sagittata. Next base: position 18,963,540 of record CM069598.1, read on the forward strand.
TCTATAAAACCTTAGCAATGCTCCATAAGCAAAATCGCAAGAAGAAAAGAGATTTGGAGAGAGAAGTTCGTAAATTGCAACTCACAAGTAGAGAGGGAAGAGGAGATGAGGTGATTGACCTATGCCTCGTGTCAAAGAAGATGGAGACATCGTAGCATCGCGGTGGTGAACCCTTGACGGAGATGGCGAAGCCGTGAACACTTGCAATTTAGGGTTTGGTCCTTGGCTCCTTGCGTTGAACACTTTGAGAATAAGATTTTTCATTTGTACCAATCCTATGCTCTCACTTCATTTTTAGTTATTTGGCTCTCATTGTATTATTTAAACATGTGGCTCTTTGTACAACTTAAACAACATGTGGCATTTAAGTATTACTTTTAAAAATTATTTTGCATCCAGTAACATAAAACTAATATTACTATATGATTTTACATCAAAATTATGTTACTAATTATTAAAATATATATTAAAAAATTATAAAGATTTAGTTAAATATATTAATATAGGTTCATCATACTATAAGCACAATTTTAAAAACTAAATCTAGTTTTTTCATATTTTAAGCATAATTTTAAAAATACTTTGTATTAATAGTATTAAATCAATATTATCATACATATAAGAATATAAACATACTGATAAAACTAGTAATAATCGGCTTGAGTCTTCATTAACATTTAACATTAATACAAATAATATTACATGTTTTACTTTAATGTATCATGGTGTTATAGAATTGATACAATGACAATATAAATAATATAAAAATAAAAAATAAATCAAAATAAAATTAAATAAAAATAAATGTTATTGCTAAATTTCCTCAATAAAACAATTAGACTACTAAAATAAAAAATAATAATATAATGCTAAATATAAATAATAGTGATTGGTATTAACATTTCCTTACTAAATAATTGTTGACCTAAGTGGTTTTCCCCTTAAATTTCTCCTAAGTGTTTCGATGCTAACAAACAATATAACCTTTGGGTGCTAATGTTTCTATCTAGTATATTTCAGCACTTAAAGTGAAGAAGAATCAATACAAGATCAAAGTACTTCAAGATCAAGAAGTCCCTCAAGCAAAGGATCAACTACACTTAAAGCTTGGACAATTGGACATCTTGAAGGAAAGAAGAGAAGAGGATGAGGCTCATGTTTATAGTCTCTATACTAGGTTGTAACTTTCCTTGTATTCCATATTGCTCAATCATATCATGCATACATTAGATTTTCTCAAAAATAATTTTCAAGTGTTCAAACATGTTTGGTTTATGTTCTTAAACTATTTCAAACTTGTTTGAGTCATATTTGGAATTGTTTTAATCAAAATTACATTTTTACATAGTTTTTCAAGTTCAACTTGTTTTGAACTTGGACTTGTTCTCTTTATTTGAAATGATTTCAAAATGGTTTTCCAAATGCTTTTCAACTTGTACTTCGCATTTTGAATGGCTCAAATGTTTTTAATCATGTGTCAAGATGGTTTTGATGCATTGGAGTTGTCCTTGATTTGCAAAATCTTTATTTTTCAAGTATTCAAGGCCTCCAGTGCGCTAGCCAAGGCTACAGCGCTAGCATGCTAGTCTGGAAACTTTCCAAGTTTCTGATTTAGAGCCAGCGCGCTAGTGACTGTTGGGACGTGACACCAACGGTCATATTTTTGATTTTCCTGCCCCCAACGGCTAGTTTCTTGTGTCTAACGACTAGTGCTCGTTCCTAAACTATATAAATATGCACTTAGGCCATTTTTAAGACAAGAAAAACAGTCATATGATTCAAGGAAGTGTTTTCCAAAATCATTCATCTTCTCCATTTTCAAAACCCTAAAACTTAAAGATGTTGATTTGAAGATTGGATTTCAAGTTTTCTCTTTGTGCATCATTTAAAACTTTTTCAAAATTATTCACTTGAGCAAATATGGCTGCAAGAAAGGTATAAAATCATTGTAAGGTTTCTCTTCACTTTGACCTTAAATTTTCATATCTTGTATTTGGGCAATTGTATTATTGAGCTTACTGTACTTGTTCTATTTACTTAGAACAAACATTTTAATCCTTGTACTTAGAGTTTTGGTTTGTTTCAAGATTGAAACAACTACGTCAAGTGAATTTGATTCACTTAAGATTCTTATATTGGAATCAAAAGTTAATTTCACCCTTTATCTTAAAAAGGGTCAAGTGGTAATTCCTTATCCCACGAAAAAAAATTCGATTTTTCCTTCGCACTCGAAAATGGAACAAGTGGTTCATCCTTAACCCGCGAAAAGGATTTCGGCTCTTCCTTTACCCTCGAAAAAGGAACAAGTGGTTTATCTTTAGCCCGTAAAAAGGATAGGTTTGTCTTAAACCTTTAAAAAGTCATTGTAACGGTTTGATTCACACCCTTGAAGTGAATCACGGTATAGAGAAATCCTAGAGAAAGTTTCTCTAGGTATGGAGTAGGAAAAGGTTTTCCGAACTACGTAAAATCCTCGTGTACACTATTTTAATTTCCACACTTTATTTTATGCACATTGATTTAATTTGAGTATACAATCTAATTTAATCAAAGGATTTCCACCAAGGACTTAGTATTTGTCAAAACCGGCCATTACACCCAATTCACCCCCCTCTTGGGTGTCCAACAATAATAATACAATAACAATCCATAAAAACCATTTAAACATTGTTGACATAATAAAACATGTTTGGAGCCATTAAACTAAAGTGTTAATTTTCTTATAGTATTTGTGCATATTTTAGCATCTATGGGAAAATTTTCAAAACATCTCTAGGTTGGCGAATTTTTATAAAAATTCTCCATGTCAAACTAAACTTTCTCAAATTAATTCTGATTTTTAAAAGGTTGAAGTGTAAGGTGAAATCGAGTTTTCAATCCTTGGCTAGGAGCCAATTTTGGAATGTACATAAATTTTCTAGGGGACAAAATGTCCCCTCTGGGCCTCTGCTAACTTTCTTGTAACCCTCTTCGGTCCCCTATTTTATATAAAAATTCAATCGTTTCTTGTCAAAAAAAAGGTTCTTTGCAATCAATAGGTTGCTATACAAAAGCTCATTTGTAATCCTGAGAAAGTGCTTTTTATTCTCAACAAAAAGCAAGGAGGAATCAAAAATGTTTAAAACCTAGCAGCAAGATACGGCTCAAAGAATATGACTCCACTCCATGATAGTATCCCGGAAGGGGCTACTGCATGATAGTGGAGAGACTTAGATTCCATGTAGGACAACGACTATTTCAAGCAATCTCATCAATAGTGGTATGAAGGGTCATTCTTAGTCTTAAAGCAAGAAGCTTGGAAATACTTTTGTACAGGATTTTCATAGCCTATGGGTCTATGACTCTATAGTTTATGATTTTCCAAGATTGGTTTTTTTGGGATGAGGCATATGTAGGTTTCATTCACATTGGTTTTAATGACCCCGTTATGAAAAAAATTCTTGCACCACACTCATGAAATTATCCTTAATAATTTCCCAGGCAATTTGAAAGATTTCCACAATAAAAATCCTACTCGCTTGCAGATGGGGTGGGAAACGACAAAACAAGGTTGCATGCTCTCTTATTAGAATAGAACATTCCTTCCACAACGCAAACCAATATGTCTTGTAGCATCCAAGCATGACTTTAGTCCATTAGGTTCTTTTATTTGTTCGGAAAAAGAAACGAAAGACAAGGAAATATCCTAGATTACTCTTAGAAGGAACAATTTCAAATAGACCAAGATCAAATTTCGAGCATATATATTTATATATATATATATATGAGCAAAACAAAGAGATATCAAGCAACACATATGTGCATGCCAAATAATGACAAACACATCCATGATCAAGTCACATTGCCAATCAAAAGTGCAAAAGAGGAAAAACAAGAAAAAAGGAGTACAAAATGCAAAACTAGCAATAAGTCATTCCACCTCAGCGAAATTATAGGTTGATTCTCAATTGAACAAGATTATAGCTCTAGATCAACAACGCTTTAGTGCCTACCTTCGATGCACATGGCACCCACATCATCCAAGTCTCTACGTGCATCAAATTTCAAGTCTGAACCAACAGAAATCCACCTGAATAAGACACCACAAAGAAGATCCAAATTTAAGACCACAAAAAACATAAAAAGAAACCCTGAAGACGTAAAGCCTTTCATTTTCTTGACAATATAAACCATGTATATCAATGAAACCAAATGGTATAAACTAAGGTTGTGTTTGAGAGGTGAGAAAATAAAAATTTTCTTAAGAAAATTATATATTTCAGTGTTTGGTTGGCAAAAGAGGTGAGAATGACATTTAAAAACATTTTCTCGAACCCCCTTTTTTCTCACCATAATTTTCTCAGGTAGGGGGATGAGAAAAAAAAAATTCTCATAAGAAAATTTCTTTAACACTAAATTTGAACTAGTTACAATTATCTAACTGAATAACTAACTAATAACTGACTAATAATCAACTTTGAGAAAACGTTCTCATGTCCTACCAAACAACCATGAGAAAATTTTCTCAAGTACATTTTCTCAATAAAAATTTTCTTATCTACCAAACACACCCTAAGTGGGAAAAAAAAAAACACGTATTCACTACATGTCCATTATAAATTATACGAATTGCCTTTTTCGTAAGCTTTCTAAGAATTAGGAAGCGTCACACTTGACTAGAAGGTAAAACATATAAAGAGAATTTCAGAGATTTAGGATACAAAAGGTTTAAGGTTGGCAACAAAGTTTAGAATTGGAAAGAATGTGAATTCCAAAGTTGTAGTGGTACAAGCTCCAATACAATTTTTCCTTTTTGAAATCAAAGAATTAAGTGAATAACCGTATGGTTAGGTCGATATGTGTGCGTGCATGTGTGTGTGAGAGAGAGAGAAAGAGAGAAAACAAAAAGTTTTTTAGGGTACAATCCAAAATTACAAACCATTTTCAAATGAAATACCAAACATCAAAAATTAAAATTACAAGAATATCACTCCAACTTCTAAATTATATGTTAGTTTTTAAAAGTTCAATCTAAATTGCAACCAGACAAGACATAACAAATGCAATTTGTGTCGACAACAAATCAAATCCCACAACAATTAGAATTGTATTCATGTCTTGATTTTATTTTATGTATTTATTTAATTATTGCTTTCTTTTTTAGAATTTTGGCTAGTCACCAATGGGAATCTATGTATTTTTAGCTATTTGAGACCAACTGGAATCTAGACTAATTTAGGTGTACGTTTCCTTTTATGGTAGGAGTCTTTGTCTACATAATAATAAATAAGTCCATCTTTGTAATCGACAAGCATTGATCAATTAAAAGGAAAAATGTCTTTGTTTCCCTAATTCTTGTCTAGTAAGTGTAATGGGAATTCGAATGTCAAACTGGATGTAGAACATTGAAAGATAAATTAAAAATGAAAATATTAGAGAAATAGTAGAGTAGTCCCACTTGGTAATGAAATGATAGAAGACCAATCAAGATGGCATGGACACACACAATGAAACTATTAGATGCTAGTTAGTCAAATGGCCTATTCACAATTAACAACAATGATAGACATAGAAGAAGACCTAAAATCACATGGACAAAGTTATTAAGAAAGATATTAATACTTGTAAATATAAGTTTCAACTTAACCCTTTATAGAGCAAAGTGGAGGAAGCCTGTTCATTTAGTTAACCCCATGTAATGAGGAATATTTGAGGTAAGTTTTCCTAATTCTTGCCTATCTTCTTCCTCGGTCCCATACTAAGGATTCTAAAAAGAACTTTAATTGATTTAAAAAAAAAAAAGATTTTAAGGCACTTGAATTATCAAAAAGCCATAGCTAGAAAGAGAATCAAATGGAGGGGCAAGCTTCATACAAACTAAGCCCGCAGTCTCTGTCAACTATGAACTTGTGGGATGGGGCTTATGTTGCTGATGCAATGGTTGCAAATTGAGAAATACACGTTGCTCAAAATTAAAGTTGATAGTTATTATATCTCTATAAGCAAGGATCGAAATTTTGGTTTTTTTGCTCTTTGTTAGGTAAAGTATTGAATTAATTATAGACGAGAGGAGAGGAAGAACCCACATTTACAACCTAAGATATAGGACTCAAAGAAGTTCCTATTCAACAAAAAAAAACAATTGACAAAAAAGTGACACATCCTAGAAGTGGATTTCTAGAGAAGTCAAAGTTAGTTCAATTCGCCAATTCTCAAAACTTACCAAGGTAGACAAGATTCTATGGAGCAGCACTATTTTATAGTCCACAAAATTGCTAACTCTAAATTAATTCGGAGAATTTGATGTCCAAAACTCTTACAAAAATTCTCCAACATAGAGGATTTTTGTTTAGATGTTAAAATTATTCACATTTATTCTAAGAGATAATAAAACAATTATAATTATGCGCAATAAAATATAACCTATAACACAAAAGTATTGATGTACTGGATTAGAATATGCTTTATGGCATCAGCAATGCTTAATGCATACTTTGTGTACAATGAATTTTCCTCTTGTATATTTTTATGTAGGCAGTTGACATAACTTAAAAAGGTGTACCCAGTGTCGTTGCAAGGTATGGGGAAGTGATGATGGACGCAGCCTTAATTCCACGTTGAAGACACTATTTCCAAATTCAAACCTATAATCACTAGGTTACAATGGAGCAACCTCAACCGTTACACCAGTGCTCGCCCTTCATGTTGACACATGAATTGAATATTTTTTTTTAAAAGAAACTAAAAGGTATTTTATATATGTATTGGTAAGAGAAAAGAAAATTGTACATAACCGTCAGTGTAGACCACATTCCTATATAGATACAAAATTACCCCACCCCCGAATCCAATCACCCACCCCGTAGCCTCTAGATAGACTACTATTAGCCAAGGATCGAAAATTCGATTTTGACTTGAC